>JAUPMV010000019.1:2848402-3473113 GCA_030848855.1 Branchinecta sandiegonensis
ACTGAATATTTGTCCTGGATTTGGATGTAGGACATAAACTTATAGCTTGCTATGGAAGAAAACCGTGGGCAATTCATGATAATAAAAAGTTGTGAAAGCAACTTCATACTGACTACTCAGTTTCAAATGATTCGTCGGCTGGAATCTAGATTTGCGGAATATTTAATTTCCACTAAAGAAAACATCTTGTGGTCACCCATTATTAAGTTAGCAAATAACTGCGCTGCTAACCGATGAATATTGGAACAATATCAGACAATAAATTCCATACCGAGACCCAATGTCATGAGCAGTCAGCTATTTTCTTCTGTGAGTGGTAACTTATACAATACAACCGTCATAATTAACACAAAACTATTTATAAAAAATATAAACACGAGATCGAAAAAAAACGGACATGCTAGGTATGTCGGCCTCTGTTTATATGGACCCACTGGTAGGGCAACTGTCCAATTGGCGAAACAAAATACTCAGCCATTTTTTGCCTAACATCTAGGGCAGCCACTGCACTATTGTTATTGGCTGTGCGACCAACATGACCCAGGCCAGTGCCATACTCTTCTGCTCTCCATCTCCCATCATTGCCCTCAATATCGGCGTAGTCTGGAGGGCAATATCTCTTTGCTGCAGGTAACGTCAAATCTCGGCTCCTCATGAAGTTGTGGAGCAAACAGGCAGCATGGACGATCTCCACTATATTTTCATGGTTTCCCACAATTGGTTTTCTGAAGATCCTCCATTTGGTGGCAAGTATGCCAAATGCGTTGTCTATCACCCGTCTTGCCCTTGCTTGTCTATAGTTGTACACTTTTCTCTTTATGGACTCAGAGTCAGTATTTTCTCCTGGTTGCTTTTCCAGTCTTCTCCCTGGAAACGGACGAAGTAGATAGGTTTTTGATGGAAAATCCTCATCTCCAAGCAAAAAGTAAGGCACACTTTCTGGGCCAGTTGCAAGTGGTGCTGGAATGGGAAATGCTAGGTCTCCCTGCTCAAGCTGCATTCCCAGACTAGAACTGCTGAAGATCCCCCCATCGCTATCACTTCCAGGAGCACCAATATCAATGTACGTAAATCAATAATCAGCATCGCAAACCGCGAGCAATACTACTGAAAAGAAAGCCTTGTAGTTCCGGAACTCACTCCCGGACTTTTTTGGACATTCAATCATGACGTGCTTACCATCAATGGCCCCAACACAATGGGGGTAGTTCCACTTGCTTTCAAAATCAAGGGCTATCTTACTCCACATCTCTGTAGTGGGCTTTGGCAAGTAATCTGCTTGCAAAGTGGTAATAAGGGCTTCACATGTTTCTTTGATGATTTTTGTTACAGTTGACCTACCAACACGGAAACTAAAGCTCAAATCATCATGGGTCAGACCCTCTCCCAAATACCTCAGTGTTATTGCAAGTCTCACACAGGGTTCTATGGCATTTCGAAATTTTGTGTCTTCCAATATTTGATGTTATCATCGCTAAGGACAAGTTCAGCCATTAGGTTATGGTAGTCTCCTTGCCTCTTCCTGACTTCTTCCTTGTAAATTGGCCTCACCCACCATCTTCGTTTACCACGCATCGGGCCTGCAAAATTATTACTGTGAATAAAACAAGGTAGGCTATTAAGTAGGGGTGGAGGGGGGGGGGGTCTAAACACACTAAATATCTCTTTGTCAGCCGATGATTATTTGCTGTAGCCAAATTAGATCCACGAAAAGTTAATGTATTAGGTATGGACCCAGGGTCCTCTAATTGGTTGAGCACAAGTTGCTTGAAGAACAATTATTGTTCAAGCAGATTTGGAAATGGACCAAACATAGCAATACTCTATATCACTGGTTCCCAAACGGTAGTACGCATACCCAAAGGGGTACGCGAAGGAACCAAAATTGATTTAGTCTGTAGCTTCAAAATCTCGCCTCACTCGTTTTTGATTGCCCAAAGCCTAATATTACCAGCAGAGGCATCACCAGCCAAAATGGATCTTAAGGGGCAAGGTATTTTTACATGCTGACAGGTCTTTTACGACACTTCTACGAAAAATTGCGGCACTTCGCGCTGACTCTTTTCTTTTAATCGTCTGGCCGACCTTTTGAGGGGGGGGGGATGGGCGTTGTCAACCCGTACGTGTCTCCTCTGATTACAAGCCCTAGTGAATTTTATATTCTTTTGTCGGGCGTCGGTCGACTCGTCTGCACATCAGGTTCTTTTAACACGCCAATTATACTTTGCAATTATTTGTTTGCTGCAATTAGTTCCTGGGGTGTTGGTTAGTCGACCTTACAACTTAAGGATTTCATTTGTATGGTCGAGGAAAGATAGCTCCTATGCTATGGTAGAAATTACTCGACCTGTTCCTTCCTGACTCAAAGTTTCATATAGTCAAGTAGTTTTAGCTTCCCAAGACCCCAGTACTCAACCAGTCTAGTCCTGATATTTAGTGGAGGCTCGATTCCTTGACTGGTCGAGTACTAGTAGCTCCCACAATCCTTGTTACTTGACTGGTCGAGTACTATTACCTCCTGTGTGGCCGCATCCCCGACCGGTTGAGTACTTTTAACATTTGAGGTATCAGTTCTGGGAACAATAGACACGGCCAAAGTAAAGATGTGCGACGTAGTAGTTTTAGCCATCAAAACCCTGAATACTCGACCTCTTACTAGTAATTTTAAGTTGTGTATGATTAGCTCAGAAAAACCCTGAATACTTGACTTATTATTATTATCGGTAATATTAGGTGGAGTACGATTAGCTCCTGGGATGTCAAATACTCAACCCATTTCTCCCCCTTTATAGATCTAGCACTAACAGCTGCCATGGCTATGAATACTTGACGTACCTAACCAATTAGATGGTCAAGTACTATTAGTCCCTGGGTGTTGGTTCCTAACAACTTTGGGCTTTCATTTCTATGGTCGAGGAAAGATAGCTTCTATGCTATGGTAGAATTCTAGGTCCTACCTGAGCTGGAACTAGAGGGGGTTGAACTTTCATTCAGTTCCTTCATTTCATTCTTCTGGACTTCAGCCAGAAAAGCCAGAGACATGAACCCCAACGCAGCTGCAGCTTCATCATCCCAGTCCATTTTTGTTTTACTTTTAGTGATGATGGTGGTAATTTGTGACCAAGATGAAACGTAAAGAGCAGTTACGGACTGGTTACGGAGCAAGTTACGGACCAAATTACGTACAGATGTGACCGAATGTGGCTCGGGCATTAGTTTTGTCACAGTTCGCGCGATAGTTAGAATTGTCACTCTACTTTTTGTCTGCCACTCTTGTCCTAAGTAGGACATAGAATTCACTCTATTTACGAAAAGGCAAAAAGAAAAGTCTTTCGTTCCCGGACCAGGAAATGATGCCTTAGAAGCTGAAAGTACTCGACCGGTCGAGTATGCTGCCACACAGGAGCTAATAATACTTGACCAGTCGTGTAATAAGGGTTATAGGAACTATTAGTACTCGACCAGTCGAGGAAACGGAGCCTCCAGTCGCTATCAGTACTGGACTAGTCCAGTTACTTGTTTCTTGGAAAGCTATAATTACTCGAATATATAGAACTTGGAGTCAGGAAGGAACAGGTCGAGTAATTACCTCTATAGGAGCTATCTTTCGTCGACCTTACAAATTGAAATCCGGAAAGTTGAAAGGTCGAGTAACCAACCACCAAGAGACTAATAGTACTCGACCATGTAATTGGTTAAGTGGTGGAGTATTCACGACAATGCAGCTATTTTTACTGGATCCAAGACGGAGGATAGATGGGTCGAGTATTTGAGGTCCCAGGAGCTAATCGTACCCGACCTACGAGGTCAAGCATTCAGGGCGCTGACGGTCAAAAATACTCGACCTGTTGAAGGAGGATCGGTAGGTCGTGTACTTGACGCCCTAGCAGCTGTTCGTACACGACCTAATATTACCAATAAGAGGTCAAGTATTCAGGGTGCTGACGCCTAAAATACTCGACCTGTTGAAGGAGGATTGGTAGGTCGAGTCTTGACGCCCTACCTGCTGTTTGTACTCGACCTTTTAATGAATACTGGACCCATTGCAGGTCGAGTTTCTGACGCCTTGGATTACAAGAAGAAGAAGAATAATCAGGTAATTCGTATTATTTGGTATTAGGGTACTATAGTCACAATTTATCGCTTATTCTTCCCCACAAATCTTTTCATTCAAAGGCCTCTCTCCCATGTCTCTTTCTGCTAACATTTTTGGGTGACAGGAGTCTGGTGCCATTCACCTGAGCAGATTGGTCGACTCGCCTCAGAGTTGCCAATCTCCTTTCTATGGAAGGTCATAAAACCACAAACAGAGCATTGAGATGTAATCACTTCCATAAAAGCAAAAAGGAACAAACGTCTTGGTGTTAGCCTACGAACAGCGGCTAGGGCGTCAAGTACTCGACCTACCATCCTCTTTCAACAGGTCGAGTATTTAGCCCTTAGCGCCCTCAATGACCTCTTATTGGGTAATATTAGGTAGAGTACGAACAGCTGCTAGGGCGCCAAGTACTCGACCTACCAATCCTCTTTCAACGGGTCGAGTATTTTTGACCGTCAGCGCCCTGAATACTTGACCTCTTATTGGTAATATTAGGTCGATTGCGAACAGCGGCTAGGGCGCCAAGTACTCGACCTACCAAGCCTCTTTCAACAGGTCGAGTATTCTTAGCCATCAGCACCCTGAATACTTATTACTATTAGTATTACTACTATTAGTAAAACTATTAGTCGAGTACGATTAGCTCCTGGGAAGGCAAATACTCGACCCATCTATCCTCCTTTTTAGATCGTGAATACTCGACCCACTTAACCAATTACATGGTCGAGTACTATTAGTCTCTGGGGGATTGGTTACTCCACCTTACAACTTTACGGATTTCAATTTGTAAGGTCGAGGAAAGAGCTCCTATAGAAGTAATTACTCGACCTGTTCCTTCCTGACTCCAAGTTCCATATAGACGAGTACTTATAGCTTCCCAAAACGCAAGTACTCGACCAGTCTAGTACTGATAGCGACTGGAGGCTCGATTCCTCGACTGGTGCGAACAGCGGCTAGGGCGCCAAGTACTCGACCTACCAATCCTCTTTCAACGGGTCGAGTATTTTTAGCCCTCAGCGCCCTGAATTCTTGACCTCTTATTCGTAATATTAGGTCGAGTGCGAACAGCGGCTAGGGCGCCAAGTACTCCGATCCCCTTTCAACAGGTCGAGTATTTTTAGACCTCAGCGCCCTGAATACTTGACCTCTTATTGGCAATATTAGCTCGAGTACGACAGTTGCTAGGGCGCTAAGTACTCCACCTACCAATCCTCTTTCAACAGGTCGAGTATTCTTAGCCGTCAGCACCCTGAATACTTGACCTCTTATTAGTCGAGTACGATTAGCTCCTGGGGAGGCAAATACTCGACCCATCTATCCTCCTTTTTAGATCGAGTACTGATAACTGACATTGTCGTGAATACTCGACCCACTTAACCAATTACATTGTCGAGTACTATTAGTCTCTGGGGGTTTGGTTACTCCACCTTACAACTTGACGGATTTCAATTTGTAAGGTCGAGGAAAGAAAGCTCCTATAGAAGTAATTACTCGACCTGTTCCTTCCTGACTCCAAGTGTCATACAGTCGAGTACTTATAGCTTCCCAAAAGTCGAGTACTAATAGCTCCTATAACCCTTATTACTCGACTGGTCAAGTATTATTAGCTCCTGTGTGGCAGCATGCTCGACCGGTCGAGTACTTCTAGCTTTTAAGGCATCAGTTCCAGGTCCGTGAACGATAGACACTACCTGATGAAAATGTGTACGTTTGTCGCACAATAGTGTGACAGTTCCGCAAAATACAAAAATAAACGCGGATTTCAACTCAATAGAAGCAATTTTAGTGAATTCCACTCTGTCTGTACCACACAAAAAGTTACTTTCAGTGGGAGGGAAGAAAAGTGTTATCCCATGAGCAAGGGTGTCCAAAGGATTTGAAGCTTCAGCGGCGCAGTTACCCGTTTTGCATTAAATCAAACGCACCCGAATCGCTGATTTATACTGTAAACTAAGCTGATTACGTACTATTACGTGAACTAGAAGCACGTCGGAATGAAGTAATGTCACGCCTACTTTTCGTTTGGATACGCTTTGGCCTACCACTCTTCTCTTGTAATGAATCATTCTAGCCGGATGGTACTGGACAGTCTATTATTTATATGATACAGCAGTTACAAATATGTCGAGGTCTGAACAAGCTCAGAGGATGTCAAACTGATCGAGATGCCGCTGAAATACATTTTTGCATCAATGATTTGGACCGAAAATGACCATTTCACGTGTTTTCATGGAAATAAATTTGACTCCCGATTCACTCTCTGTTCCAGCCAAAAGTCACTAAAAAAAGTCACTTTGGTCAATTGAGGTCGGGGAATTCAAACGCCAGGGGATAATGTTCCCTAATAATCAAATAATCGATTTTCAGGTCGGGGAATCCAAGTGCCAGGGGCCAATGTTCCCCGATGAGCAATTATGGTTTTTGAGGTCGAGGAATCGAAGTGTCCAGAGCTAATGTTCCCCTTAATCAAGTAATCGATTATGAGATCGGGGAATCGAAGTGTGAGGGGCTAATGTTCCCCGACATGCAAATATTGATTTTGTTGAGTTGAGGTCGGGGAATCCAAATGCCAGGGGCTAATGTTCCCCGACATGCAAATATTGATTTTGTTGAGTTGTGGTCGGGGAATCCAAGTACCAGGGGCTAATGTTCCCTTGTAAGCAATAATAATTTTTGAGGTCGGGGAATCAAAGTGTCCAGAACTAATGTTCCCTCATAATCAAATAATCGATTTTGAGGTCGGGGAATCGAAGTGCCAGATGCTAATGCTCCCCGATCAGCAATTATGGTTTTTGAGGTCGGGGAATCGAAGTGTGAGGGGCTAATCTTCCCGACATGCAAATATTGATTTTGTTGAGTTGAGGTCGGGGAATCCAAATGCGGGGCTAATGTTCCCTCATAATCAAATAATCGAGTTTGAGGTCGGGTAATCCAAATGCCAGGGGCTAATTTAACCAGATAAGCAATTATGGTTTTTGAGGCCGGGGATTCGAAGCATCCAGAGCTAGTGTTCCCACCTCAACTTAGCAAAATCAGTGTTTCAGGGAACATTAGCCAATGACACTCCGATTACCCGACCTCAAAAACCATAATTGCTTATCGGGGAACATTAGCCCCTGGCACTTCGATTCCCCGACCTCAAAGTCGATTATTTGATTATGAGGGAACATTAACCACTCACACTTCGATTCCCCGATCTCAAAATCGATTATTTGATTACGAGCGAACATTAGCTCTGGACACTCCGATTCTCCGGCCTCAAAAACTATAATTGCTTATCGGGGAACATTAGCCCCTGGCAGTTGGATTCCCCGACCTCAAAATCGATTATTTTATTATGAGGGAACATTACCCCCTGGCATTTGGATTCCCCGACCTCAACTCATCAAAATCAATATTTGCATCTCAGGGAAAATTAGCCCCTCACACTTCGGCTCCCCGATCTCAAAATCGACTATTTTCATGTCGGGGAGCATTAGCCCCTGGCATTTGGATTCCCCTACCTCAACTCAACAAAATCAATATTTGCATGCCGGGAAACATAATCCTCTCACACTTCTATTCCCCGATCTCTAAATCGATTATTTGATAAGAGGGAACATTAGCTCTGGAAACTTCGATTCCCCGAATACTCCCTGCGCAACTAGATTCCCGGATCTGTCGGGGAACATTAGCTCCTGACACGTCGATTCCCCGACAATACGGGGAACAATAGCGTGTGGCGTACCGATTCCCAGATAGGGGAACGATAGACACTGCCCGCAAACAGCATGACCGAACTTTTCTATGAACAAACGATTCGAGACTACTAACGATTCCTCCCTGACAAGCGAGTTACAATCAAGGCAGAGAGTAAACCAACGGTTACTCCGAAAATCAAAGCTGCAATGATCGGGCGAGACCGGCGATACGAGACAAAGCCCCGCTCTGACGAAGACAAACGAAAGAGAAACATAGTAGTCAGACTACTAAAACAAGCTAGGCGTCTGTATGGACACCAAGTTGTCAGCCAGTGCAGGGAAGTTCCACACAACTGTACGGAAACTAATGGGACAGCACAAGTCGAATTCCATTCTGAGGGATGAGCAAGGAAAGAATTTAACCAAAGAAACAATTAATCCACACTTCTCAAATATTCGCCCCTAATAGCCTAAACGAAACTATCCCTGTCATCACAGTTCCCTAGTTCCAAGAAAAACTTGGAAAGCCTAGATATTAGGAAAGCATCGTACCCCGGCGAAATTCCTATAAGGCTGATGCATGCATGCTCCTCCTTTCTACACGCCATTGGCTATGGTGTATAACCAGTGTCTACTGGAAGGCGTTTTTCCAGGTAAGTTTAAAAGGCATTTATCCCACCAATTCCGAAGAAAACATCACCGACCTCACCATCCGACCTCAGGCCGATTTCGAAAACGCCCATCGCCAAATCGACCATATGCAGTTCGGTTTTCGTCGAGGGTACAGCACAACATATTATCTGATCAGATTACGTCAGGATTTGCTATAAAACATCGCGAGACTGTAATCAACGAAGCCCGTGCCCTGGAAGTCTCGATGCTTCTCCTGTGTGTCATCGCAAGTTTCCTTTCTGGTCGTCAACAGTGCGTACAACTCGAAAACGGGGAAGTATCCAACTTCCAAGACATCAAATGCGGATCGGCCCAAGGAAGCAAGCTAGGTCCCATCTTATTTGTCATAGTCATCAACCGATTGAAGAGACAACACAAACAGAGGTATAAGTTCGTAGATGATCTTTCGCTAAGCCTGCTGCGATTCCTGTCACAAACACACAGCCAACTTGTACCCCTGGTTGCAGAGCTTCAACATCAAGCTGCTCAGGTGAAGCTGCAGCTAAGCCTCGAGAAAAGCTGTGTGATGCGTGTCAACTTTCTGAAGAAGAAGAGCGTTGACGAAACTGCACCTCTCCAAACGAAGAAATCAGTCAAAATACTCTGCATCACATTAAGTGACGATCCCTCGTTCGGAGATCACACCAGCCAGATCACAGCAAAAGCAGCTGGTTTGGAATAATAGAACACCTCCTTCTTTCGTGCTACAAAACTACGTCGTAAGTTTTGACATGCAAAACAAAACTTATGTCATGCCCATAGTCGTGTAGGGTTGTCCTGTCTGGCATCCATCGCTCACAGGAACAACTGGAACCAATTCGGACGAGAGCCAGCAAAATAATTCTTGGGCAAAATTACAAAAACTGCGAAGAAAGCTTGAGCGAACTCAAGCTCCCAACCCTGGATGAACGGAGGCATGAAACGCTGGTGAAGTTTGTAGCTGACATCCTGAAGTCCCCAACGCACCGAGATATCCTGCCTCAGTTTACTTCAGGAACCCACGCACACAAGACGAGGTTGGCAACTCTGAAAGAGGTCAAAGAACTGTTAGAATGCCCGCCTAGACAATCGACGACAGGATTTTTAAACTCCTTCGTGCCATACTACGTGAAGCACTACAACGACAATATCCTAAAATCGAAGTTACAGCTCATCGATGATGGTGATGCAAAATGGCCACACTTTGAACTTTAGTGAAGTGAATTAATCAAAACTGCGAGAGACTCACTTAGACTCACTAAGAACACTTATCAGCATTTGACAGTGGCAGAATTGACAAACAAAAAGTGCTGAATCTGAAGAATCATAATACTGTATTTTACCTGCTGATGTAAAGCTGCTCCCCGTGCCTACAAAGTTGACACTTTCATCTGCGCATGCGCACTGGATCCGAGCATCCACGTTTGCTTTCGATATTGAATTACGCGCGATTCGCGGTTTTGGACTTCAGAAAATCCCTACTGTTCACCGAATTTAAAAATCCTCCGGAAGATGGCAGAACAGTACCGCGTAGCGGAACGTAAGATGAATTCGCCACGGAAAAGCGGAGAGGACATTTGTGCTTCCTGTAAGATAGCACTAACGCCGGAATCCGCCGCCTTGAACTGTGACCATTGTTCGAAGTGGTTGTGTATCCAGTGTATCGAGATGCCAATGACCAAATACCAGCTTATCAATACCCTAAGCGAAGGAAACGAGTTTCACTGGCTCTGTCCTCTGTGTGAACTCGACCCACGCCAAAAGCGAGGCATAAGCAGGGAGGACGTTGCCAGCATTGTCAGTAACATAGTTGCAAATTCAACCAAGCAACTTAAGGAAGATATCAAAAGCGACATGGAAAGTATGCTGTCTGGCCTTACAAAACGAGTTGGGGACATTGAAAGTGAATTGGTCAGACTCTGCACAATGTATGACATGCGGACTGCAGTAAAAAAGCAGTTAGACGACGGTCTGCAAGCTATTTCAAAGACACTAGCCAGTGAAATAGACAAGAAGGTAGCTGAGGCGGTACGAGCCGACAGAGAAAGAAAAATCTTATCGCTTTCGGTGTCCCAATCAGCCCTACAATGTCAGTAGAAGCGCAAAACACAGCCGACAAAGACTTCATCGTAGAATTTCTACAGAAAGAATACGGCATGCCTGTTACTGTCATTAGTGTAAGGCGGCTGAATAAGCAACATTCTTCAACGTCCGCTCAAGATCCGTCCAACACCACGGTACCAATTGTCTTCACTGTTAACGACCCTTCCTTGCCCAGAAAAATCGTGAATACGTCATACGAAAGAAGAAACAACAACGACGCTGTACGGTTCCTCCACGACAAGGTTAAAGCGGACAGGGAAAGCAGAAAACTACTACTGGCAGAACTACGTGATCGTGTATCTAATGGCGAACTAGATCTGGTTATTCGAGGCAACAAAATCGTCCACAAAAAAAACCCGGAAGCAATGGTGGTGTGATTCCAATTGTCACCCCACCATCAGTGTACAGTGTAAATAGTGATAGGCTTTTGTGGGTCGGTTTCACTTTCCGACTAGAAAACACGCCAGCAGATCTCCTGGAACCGTCCACAATTCCTATATATACACCTTTTCAACACCAACGTTTAGAAAAACCGTAAGTATATTAAATGACGGGTAATTCCTCTCGGATGTTGAATACAAAAACTTACTTTTACTTAGGTTACTCCAAAGTGCCCACCTGAACAGTTCAAGCGCTCGCTCACGTCTCTCATGTAATTCATTTCCCGATCCAGGCAACGAAATGCAATCCATTCAAAAAGAGCCTCGACAACTCGAGGCAACCGTGCTCAGGTGGTCACTTTGGCAAATCCAAGTCATTAGGGGTCGGCGTCATACGAGAGAAAAAGGAAATATCCCAACAAATAGTTCTGCTCTTTTTGGTAAAATAAAAATGATGAAGTAACCCTTAGTGACACTATTAGTGATAAATCGTCAGACTCGTTTGTAACTGCAGAGGCTTCCCAGGAAGAAGAAGAAGAAATGACCTTTGTTTCTATTGATGATAGCGAAAGTGACTCGAAAGCAGATTGCGAAGAAGCAGTGCGGATATCCACCGACCTCAGCGTAGCCATCACGAATATAGACCAGCTACCGAACAAAATTAACGAACTCAGGTCAGCAATTTATGACAAAGATTATGATTTGATCCTCCTTTCCGAAGTTTGTCCAAAAAATAGCCGGAACCAACTAACTGACCAACATTTTAAAATCCCGGGATACCAGCTAATATCCAACCTTTCAAGCCCTGATTGCCATCGAGGTATTATAGCTCTTGTCAAAGCTTAGTATTCCATCAAACCTATGCGACTATCACTTAAACCAAAAAACCTCGAAACAGTATGGTTTGACCTTTGTGAAGGTGAAAACTCACATGATGTTCTAATCAGGGTGGGATGCATCTACAGAAGTCCCTCGTCACCGTCAATGTTGGAATGCGAGAGGGAACTTGCCTCTGTCTTCGAAAAAGCGACCACCAACTAACGAGGAAACCTACTCATTGCCGGAGACTTCAACTTCCCTGATATAGCCTGGAAAGATGGGTTCTCCTATACAATGTCACCATCGAATACCCGCAAGATGAGTTATCCCCATTCATCCAATGTATCCACGATCTCTCCCTCACACAAGTTGTAGACCAGCCAACGCGGTATCGTTTGCACCAGAAACCATCACTCCTTGACTTACTCTTCGTGAACAACCCAGAATTAGTCCAGACAATCAATTACCTGCCACCAGTTGGAAAGAGCGACCACCTGCTGAGAGAAATCCAGACATCGATCAAGAAAATAACCAACAGACTCGTCAGGAAAATGTTTGTCGACTACAGATCCATTAGAGCTGATTTATCTAATGTTAATTGGGATACAATCCTCGAAGGACCTGTGGAAAACAAATAAAACATCTTCAAAACCCTTCTTCTCGATGTGGAGAAACGGCACAAATCGGTTAAGATGGTCCCCAAACCTAAGACCCTACCATACATGACCAGGGAGATCAGGAAAGAGAGGAACCGAAAATCCCGCTTCTGGAAGAAGTACAAAAAGAAGGAGGACAAAACTAACTATGCTAAGTTTGCTACTGCGCGTAACAAACCGCGCGAATTGACGAAGCAATTGCACCTGGACATCCAAACTCGCAGACGACTGTAAACATGACCCCAAGAAATTCTGGAACTACGTCTCAAGCAAAGATCGTAACCGCCGCAACATCAAACGTCTGGTGAGGGATGACAATAGTGAAGCAACCGATCTAGGAGAAATCGCAGAGATTCTCAACCAACAGGTCGCCTCCGTCTTTACATCCGAACCAGATGGCCAACTACCACCAGCGACTCAATCCAATACCACCAGTCAAATGACCGAAATAACCGTAGACGAAACCGCCGTACTAAAGCGACTTTCAAACCCCGATGCCAACAAATCTGCTGGACCAGACAACATCCATCCGAGGTTACTGAAAGAAGTTGCAAACATCATCGCTGCACCCCTTACTTACATCTTCCAGTCTTCGCTCGATTCCGGCATTATTCCATCTGATTGGAAAGAGGCACATGTGGCTCCAATTTTCAAGAAAGGAGACAAATCCAGAGCAGAGAACTACAGACCAATCAGCCTAACATCCGCCGTTGCCAAGCTGCTTGAGAGAATCGTGAATGATGCAATCCACGACCATCTAACGACCCACATGATACTTTCAAACAACCAACATGGATTCCGTCGCAACAAGTCGGTGGAAACCAATCTACTTGAAACCTACAACATCATAACCAAGCTCCCCGACGCTGGTGTACCAGTTGACCTGATCCTCCTTGACCTAGCCTAGCCACACGCTTCTATAAACATTCTCGGTGATTTTAATGATTTGCGATCCAGTTGACTGGAGAATTCCCTCTCTCTGAATCAAGTCGTCCAGATAAATACCCGTGAAAACAAGAATCTGGACCTAATATTTACTACTTATCAAGAATTCCACCTTGAACCTTACAGCTTACCTGCAATCGGATTGAGTGACCACCTAACAATCGTCTGGGAGCCGAATTCATGGCGTCCCGAACGCGTGAAGAAAAGGTAGTGTATAGACCTTTCACGGAAGATCGAATTAAGTGCTACAAAGAATGGCTAAAAACTAAAAACTGGTCCGATGCCCTTGAGTGTCATAACGCAAACGAATTAACAGAGACTGTATGCAACGAGTTGTAACTGAAATATCAAGAAATATTTCCAGAGAAAGCTCTAGTCTCTAAGCCACAATGTAAACCTTGGATATCAAGTGAAGTCAAAGTCAAGTCAAGTCAAAAAAGCCCTTAAGTGTTTATGACAGCGAGGGCAACCCCCTTAGCGCAAACATTATAAATGACCACTTTGCAACAATTTGCAGAGTGCAACCCCCTTAAAAGTATTTGAAAAATTACAAAAACTTGATACTAGTAAAAGTAATTATCCGGGCGAGATACCGATCAAGCTGTTTGTCGAGTGTGCCCTTATTTGTACCACAGTTTTTAATCAATGTTTTTTAGATGGTATTTTTCCAAATTGTTTTAAAAGGGCTTTTTTTACTCCAATACCCAAGACCCGAAATGTTAAGATCGTGCATGATCACAGGCCGATTTCAAAGACGCCAGTAGTCTCGAAAGTTTTGGAAAGCTTTATTTTGGAGTCCCTTCTCAGTGATGTGGAAGATAAGTCGGAACCTGCGCAGTTCGGGTTTCGACAAGGGCATAGCACAACCCATATTTAGTAAGACTACTGGATGCACTAATGCAACATCTAGAGAAGGATAATTCGTTTTCTGACTTTATTTGGGTGATACTATTAGTAAGGCCTTCGACAGCATTAATCATCAAATTGCAGTTGACGAAGCAAGAGCAATGGGGGCTCGTGAGTTCGTTGTTCGGTTAGTTGCTAGTTTTTTAACGGGTAGGACTCAGTGTGTTACGTTAAGTCCAGACAACATTTCCAGTTTTCTAGATATATGTTGTGGAACCCCGCAAGGCACAAAGTTGGGGCCTTTAATCTTTTCGATCGTTTTTAACCGCGTTTTGACCCATGTCTTAAATCGTTTTAAGTTTGCTGACGACCTATCGACGTTATCCCTACGGACGTTTCCTATGACCCCGACCGAGGTTTCCCTATCTTCTCTTTTGGAACCTTTGAAGAAGGATTTGGATGAAGTTAATTTGTCTGTTAGTATACCGAAAAGCATGGTAATGAGGGTTTCTTTCTTAAAACGGGAATTGAAGGCTGTTGAAGAAATTGGTCCGGAAATAAAAACCTCTTTTAAACTTCTTGGGGTGAAAATAGATAGTGACTTGAAGTGGAGAACACATTTTGATTCCATCATTGCAAGATCTACACCACTGTTAAAGTCTTTTGCTGTCCTTCGCCGATTTGCAATCCCTCCTCGAGTTTTAAAAACAATCTACTGTACATACATTCGTCCCTGCGCGGAATATGCGTGTCCTGTATGGCATTCCGGATTGACAGTAGAACAGACAGAAAGACTAGAGTCTATCCAAAAGAGGTCGTGCAAATTGATGCTTGGTCCGGATTATGTTTCCAATGAGGATGCTCTGCTCAAGCTTCAGTTGCCGACCCTTGCGGATAGGAGACATCAACTGACGTTGAACTTTGGAAATAAATGTTTAACTTCTCAGCACCATCGGACTATTTTCCCAGACTTCGCGACTCCAGACCAGACCAGACCGAACATAAGGGGAAGACTAGCTAACATTGACAAGCCACGGGTTTTTCAGCTCCCCATAAACTCAACCGAGAGGTTTATCTTCGTTTGTGCCTTATTTTATTCGTAATTTTAACTGTCAGAATATCAATCAGCCATGATTCGTAATTTGCTATGTTGACGATCCGCAGCTAGCAGTTGTAAATGCTATTAAGGAAATTAATGAGATATTAATATTATATATTACAATGAGGATTCAATCGTCTTTGAAAAGGGTGACAGAGATAGAATGTTCAAGAACAAGATCTTCACAAGAATAGGAGTGATGTTTATGGAATAAGAAGTTCAAAGCTTTGGAGAAACCAAGCAAGAACTACTCGAAAATGAATGTTTCTCAGAGGTACGCCTCACGGGCAAACCAAGTTACGAGATAAAACTTATGGTGTAATTATTACATTTAAAAGTGATCATCCGTTCCCTTCAAGCAAGAAGCAAGAAAACGAAATGCTGACGTACAGTTACATTTGCCACCGAATTCTCAAGACGAAAGAGTTTTGCCACATCTGGTGATCAAAACCCCTCTCAGATACATGAAAATATCATGAATAACCTTTCAAAAACAGTGGAGTACAAAACGAGTTGATTACCAAGCTAAGTGATATTGTACATGTCTTATTATGATCATCCCAACAACCACAGCAAACAAAAACAAGTTGAAAGAAATAAGGAAGAAGATGCAAGACATAAAAGAAGGATCCGAAACTGAAAAAACTAGTAAAGAACACGACTCACATGATGCCATGGAAGACCAAGGAGTAAACTCAAAAAGAAAGACGTGTTCCGAGTCTCCACCTACCATTCTTCCTAAAAGGAAAGCAAGAAAACCATAAGGTTGTAAATGTGAATGCAAACGGTCTATCTGTCAGTAAGCGAGCCGAGCTCAGAAACTTGCTAATAAGAGATAAACCAGATATGGTTGTATCCAAGAGACGTTCCATAGTGCAAAAGGCACTTCAGTGTACAAAGGGTATATATCTTTCAGATGGGATAGAAAAGAAGGAGAAGGAGGTGGTCTGCAAAAGAAGGAGAAGGAGGTGGTCTGCAAAAGAAGGAGAAGGGGGTGGTCTCCTAACTTTAGTAAACGATAAAAGGGGATAAAAGGGAAAGCGTTCCCTTGCAATCTGAGCAGGTGACTGAGCCAGAACAAGAAGTGCTAGTGTGAATAGTGATGTGAGCGTCATGTCAGGAATGACAAAATACGGCTCTGTGGAATCCATGGGAAGTGATGATCAGGATAGCACAAATCGTAAGCGTGCAGCCAGCAGTAGCCCTAATGAAGTACCACCACCAAGACGAAACCCGCCGCGGGCAGGTTCCAGTCGCAACGGTCATAATGCAAGTGGCCCGTTTAGACCCAGTGCCTAGGAAGGGATACAGGAGGAACAGGGGCTGGTGATTCTTGCTTGTATATCTGTGGCCACTGGAACGTGCAAGGCTTTTCGGATGAGAAATTTAAAATATTGTGTTTAGCGAAGGAGTGGGACATAATAAGTCTAGTTGAAACCTGGAAGGATATGCCCATTGACGCGAGGGGGTTCGAATGTCATTCAAAAAAGAGGAAGAAAAGCTCCAATGGAAGAGTTTACGGTGGTGTCGCAATGCTAATCAAGAGAGGAGTATTCAAAGCAAATACAAGATTGAAAAGTAAGTCAGAAAACATTGTTTGGGTAGTGAGCACTCTGGAAAATAATGAAGTGTTGCTGTTGGCAAGTGTTTATTTACCCCCAGAATCAAGCAGCTATGCATACGAAGACACCTGGGATTTGTTTTATTCGGAGATTAGTCTCTAGAAGAGAAAGTACTCGGGTTGTCGTGTGATGATCCTAGGTGACTTCAATGCATACACGCGTGAAGACAAAGTATGTTATCTGTCTGGAAGTAAACTTGAGGAATTGGATAGGGGCCGGGATTGTGTGAATGAGGATGATAGTGTGAGAGGTATAGTGGAGAGGAGAAGTAAGGACCACAAAAGAAGAAGAAATAAATGGGGAGAAAATTTGTTGGATTTGTTGGGAAGGAAAATTTGGTGATTGTTAATGGTAGGGTTGGAGAGGATTTTGAATTAGGGGGAGGTTTCACTTTTTTCGGGGTCACCGAGCGTAATAGATTATATTTTAGTTGATATGTCTCTTTTTCCCGAGTGTAAAAATCTCAGGATTCAGCAGGTAACTGGATCAGACCACGTCCCATTAGAGTTGGAAGTTGAGCTGCGTTGCCATCGACATTCGCAACTCCCAAAAGGAAAAGGAGAAATGTGTGATGTACAGGTGCATAGGGCTCAAGCTTCATGTTATAGTCTTATTGAGGAACATAGAGTAGAGGAAGCTGTTAATCATCTATCTCGGGTAATACAGGAAGCAGCAGTAAGTGTGACGCGGAGAGAAAATAAACCAACGAGGAAGTGGAAAAAAGATTTTTTTTTTTATAGAGATTGTGAGAAGAGAAGGGAAGTGGTGTTTGCATTGATAAAAATGAAAGAGTCAAATGGAGAAGAATTGAAAAATAGGCTAATTGATTATAGAAGGATAAGGAAAGAGTATAAGAAGTTAGTTTCCCCAAAAAAAGATAGAAGAGGATAAATCAAGAGTTATAAAGACAAAAATAGCAGGCAATTTTGTAGTAGTATTAGGAAGGAACTTGGATCTAGAGAAGAGAACCTCACACCGACAGCGGAAACTTGGCCGGCGGTACTCGAGAGAAAAGACAACGAAGCGATAGGGACCAGATAGAGCTCGAAGAAATAAAAGAGAAGCTTATGAGTGAACATACGATACCAGTGGACGACGAGGACCTTCAGCTACTACAGCTGTTTAAAGAAGAGGAAGTCTGGACAGCAATGAAGACTATGAAAGGTTGGTCGGCGCCAGGGACTGATGGTATACCCACTACGCTTTGGAAGTGGGGTCGTGTTTTTTTGGTGCCGCTGTTGGCATTGATCTTCTCTTCAATCCAGAAGAACGTAGTATGGCCAACCCAGTGGTGTATATCGGTTTGGGTCTCGATATTTAAGAAAAGAGATAGAAGTCAACATGTTAATTATAGAGGGATCCAGGTGGGAAATACGGTGAGTAAATTATTTTGTAGGGCAATCGATAATAGATTAAAAAAATGGTTAGAAAAGAAAGGGAAGTTAAGCGGATTACAGGCTGGATTTCGAGAGGGTTACAGTACACTAGACCAGATATTCGTGTTGGATGTGTTAGTAAAGAAAAATACAAGAAAGAGAAGGTGTCGTTTGTTCGTAGCGTTCGTAGACCTTCAAGGAGCGTTCGATAATGTAAATCGTAAGTTACTGGTGGAGGCTTTGTTGCAGTTGGTGCTACCCGTTGGATTTATTTTGGTGGTGTGCGAAATGTATACATGGGTAAAATTTGTTGTACGGGTGATGGGAAAAATTTCAAGGAGTGTAAGATCGTTTGTAGGCGTGAAGCAAGGATGTACGCTATCACCTAAGCTGTTTAGTTTGTTTCTGAATGATATTGAGAAATTCATCGAGGAGCGAGGTGCGCCAATGGTAACACTTCGTACTACGCTGCTATGTCTGCTACTGTTCGCAGATGATATTGCTCTGATCGCAGAATCTGAACAAAAACTGCAAAAGCTGCTCCAAATCCTGGGTGAGTATTTGGACAAAAAATGACTAGAATTGAATGTAGATAAGACAGTAGTAATGATATTTAGAAAGGGAGGTAAAACATCGGAGGACCCAGAATTTGTGTTTAAGGGAAGACGAATCGCGGTGAAGGAAGAATGGATGTATTTGGGATGTAAGATGAGTGCACGTGGAGGAGCAAGTAAGCATATAGAATATTGTGTCACGAAAGGTAAAAGGTGCGTAAGTATGTTGCATGCCAGTAGATTGAGAAATTGTAGTAAAGTAAGAATGGTTAAAGAAGTATTTTTGTCGAAAGTAGTGCCGATAATCCATTACGGAGCAGAGATATTGGGATATGCAGTAGCTGGGAAATTGGATAAGTTGCAATTAAATTGCTTTAAAAGGATTCTAGGTGTAAATAATAGAATTAACGGTCTAGTGGTAAAGGGTGATTTAGGTCTATTGTCACTAAGGAGTAGGAGGCTAGTGAGTATGGTAAATTTTTGGGAAAGAATTTTGATTATGCCCCATTCAAGACTACTGAAGGAGGCATACCTAGAATCATTGTGTGATGGAAGGAAGCAGTCGTGGGCACACCAGATTAAGTGTATTTTAGATAATACAGGTTTAAGTAATATGTGGAATGGAGGGGAAGGTCCAGGATGGGAGTTAGGAAGTGTGACTAGAGTAGTTACACAGACACTCCAAGACCAGGAAATACAGACGTGGTTATGCGAGGTGAGGAAGTCAGAATCTCTGAGGTTGTACGCTGCGGCAAAAGAGACGGGGCGTGAGCAACTATATTGTAAGGTAGGGATGAAGTAATGAGGAGTTGGGTTTGTTTATAAGTATGAGGGCTGATGGTTTGCCGCTCGGTGAAAGAAGAAAGTATATGAGGAAAAAAGAGGAAAGATCGGGTCCTTACTACTTCTGCCCTATGTGTGGAGAAATGAACGAGGATATAGGCCACCTTTTGTGTGATTGTAGAGAGTTACGGGGGCTAAGGGAGGAGATTTTCGGGGTGGGGGGAACCGATAAGAAATGGATTATTAAAATGATGGGAAGTAAAGATTTAAAAAAAATAAGAAATATTGGGAAGTTCCTCAAGTTAGCTTTTAAACACCGGAAAGATTTCTTCTGATGGGGAAGTTGTGTTTTTAGTGCTAATATTCAGTGTAAATTCAAAATATTAAGACTGTGTTAGTGTGGATATGCGCATATAAGACTGTTCACTGTTTGTTTCGTTTTGTTGCATGATGGCCGGATGGCTTTAATGTGCAAATAAATCATTCATTCATTCATTCATAAATCATTCATATAGTGCTAATGAAATAAAAATAAACCAAAAAGGATCTCCTGAAGTTGGTGCTATCAAGATTATGAATTGTAAAGGGGAAACATTAAGTGTCGTGAACTACTATAATAATGACACGGGAAATTTCAACGAACACACAAAGAAAGATATCTTCAAACAAACAGAACATCCAAAAGCAATAGTTGGAGAAACCTTCACCATATTCTGTGGAATGACCAGCAGTCTCAATGATCCAAAGGCGAAACAACTAATAGAAATAGTGATGGACCCAGAAGAAAAATTAGTGCTGGCCACACCTAGAAACAAGGCTTAACAAAGTGAATGGACTGACAACAATGAACTAGCTACTCTGACGAATTATCAAAAGATAATTTTAACTCCGACCATTTTATTGTGAATCATGAAGTTAAAATATGGAAAGAAACAACCCAACTACCACCAGAGATGGTCTTTCTCTGAGAAGAGGTTGGAAAGATCGAAAAAAGACCTGCAAGAAATTAACCTAGATACCATCAGTGTGCTCCCTACAGAAGAAGTCATAGAGAAGCTGACTGAACTGTTGCTTGAACGCGGCAAAAAGCACCTTGTTATAAAGGGGACAATTGGCGCCAGTAAGCAGAAAGGGTTCAATTCAGCCCTAGGATGGACTGTAAGATGCGAAGCACTTAAAAAAAAAATTCTAAGGAAAATGATTAAAACCAATCCAAGTGAACAGAACCGAATGCCCCTAATAAAGTAACTGCTGAACTTAGGAAAACCCTAAAAGAGGAAAGACTTAAATCGCGGAAACGGATCCGAAAAATTTAGTGGAAATATCCCCTCCAGAAATCTATGGAGAAACTTCAAGAAATTCATCAAGAGGAAAAACTACAGAATCGAACCGAAAGTGGAGTGGAAAGGAGGAGTGGAAACACTAAACCTGCTTCATATAGATCGATATCCCTTCTTTCATGTTTAGCAAAATTATTAGTATGGACCCTGGTGAAAATAAAGATAGAGATAATTTTATAGTTCCTATGACCCTATTGTCACGATACAAACCATGTATACGTGATTGGTCATTGTTTTGTATTGGTTCTATTTGCGTCGAAACTTGCTATAGTCTAATAGTTTTGTATCATTCTCAATAGGTACCTGTCAATCATTAATGAAGCGGCTTTTATAGTCTGGTATGGGAGCAAAAAGGTTTAGGGCTCTGAGGGGGATCGAACCCTCAGGCCCAAATCACTTTTGTTCTGAAGCAAAAGGGTGACAGACCAAAATGGGATCGATCCTGCGTCCTCTGAGACGGCTACCTTACACTTTGGCGCTCACGGCTATCCTCACTTGTGATAAGGGCAGAATGTATGAACTACTACGGTTTATGGATCAAACAAGACCGAAATTATTTCACTCGCTGTCTGAGGAATTTGCGAGGACACTTGTTTAAAAGAAATAGTTTGGTACAATTGGTCCTTGAATTATACATGTTTGGATAGTCCGCCCTTATGTCTGTCTTTCCGAGGAATTTAAAAATAGATGGTCGTTTCTTTTCCTCTAGTTGCGGCCGTCGGGAGAAAATGCACGAGTCACAAACTCCCTAGTCTTACCGTTATTTTTTTTTATCTAGACCAAAATCAAGGTGGTACTACGACTTCCGAGCCTGATAAGCTGGCTTTAACAGAATCTTCTGATAGGCGGCGTAACTTCTGAAATAGCAGTAGCATTTTGTTCGGCTTTTGCTTTTCCCTTTTCGGCTATAGCTTTATGCTTTTCTGGAGATTTTCACCTTTTGCCAAGTCGTCTTTTCTCCTAAGTACTTATCTCTTTTTCTTGGATAAAATCTAAATTTTCGACAGATAGTTGTCAACTACAGCTAGTTCCTTTTTTCAAGGCGCGAAGAAAGACGAAAGCCGGCGTTTGCCTTTTTGACAAAAGCGGGATATGGAGCGCGTTCCACCCTTCTACAAATATTAACTATTAGTTACTATTTCCGTTCCAACCTCGCCAAAAGCTACTACGTCGACCCTTCCAACCTTCTCTAAATAGTGACTATTTGCTTACCACGCTAGGGAGCGTAGTAACTACGGATCTCTGTAACGTGATTGGTCGGATTCGCCCGTGGCATGATATTCTGCTGGAAAATAGAAAAATCATTCCAGCCTTGACGGCAAAAGCCAGAATTCGTGACGTCACGCGTAATAGCTACGGTAAGTAGAATGGAACACGTTCATGGTCAAACAGTTCCAAGTACCGTTTAGACGCAAAAAAAGTAAAAAGTAAAAAAAACAGCAACTGGAATCAACCGCTAGCTGATTCCTTCGGATTCCGTTCTAACTCTCCTTTCTTAGTAATTACGTTTAAATACTCATTGACTCTAACCTGACTTGGAATCAGATGTAATAAATGACTCAAAACGGATTGAATAAAATTGGTCAGTTAGAAATATGTTCATAGCGATATTTTGATCCTTCTTGGCAAGCGTTTAAAGCTTTTCAAACCGAAGAGGATCCTTACTAGATAGGGCTGAAACATCACCGTGGACTATGTATATTTTAATTTATTCCTTATTCAATTACACTACTATAACAAGTAAGTTGGAGAAGATCTAAAACTATTGCGAACGTGATATCCCCAAGAAAGGGAAGCGTAATTTCCGTTTCGCAATGTATTTTTTTTTGAACTTACTTTGAGTTCTTGTGTAGTCTTTTGTATTACGTTACTTTGATTCTCTGTAGTTTCGATGTCAAAAATATTGGGGAAATTCAGTGCTTATTGGAAATCATTTAAACATACATTAGTTGTCTTTGGACGGCAAATCCAGTGACCGGCAAATACGAAACGATTCCGCCCATACCTAGGAACATATGCACATCTACCAGTTGTCTTCTGACGTTCTTGTAATTCAATGACTGGCATACACGAAACGATTCCGCTCATACCTAGAAACAGATGCACATCTACCAGTTGTCTTCTGACGTTCTTGTAACCCAGTGAACGGCATATACGTAATGATTCTTCACATGCCTAGGAACATAGGCACATATACCAGTTGTCTTCTGACGTCCTTGCAATCCGGAGACCGTAATTACGTAACCATTCAGCTCATACCTTGGAACATATGCCCATTAGCTACGATCCGCTATAGTTTCACCGGTGGAAGATAAAACACATTCAGGCTTCTCTAAGGACGTATAGACCAGCACTCAGGAAATCTGGGGAACCTCAGAAACAATACGAGCATGGGCTTTTTCGTATGGTTTATCTATAGTTCTCTGTCTTTTTTTTCACTCGGGGATGACACAGAATTTTTTTTTGAAGGCACTGCAAAATAAATTTCAGATTGAGCAATGTGGGTTCTATGCAGGATGAATCGCCACAAATACTTTGCTCAGGCTTGAACACAATGTTCAGAAAGGGTTCTTAAATAACCACTATACATGTGCAATATTTGTTGATACTAAAGCAGCATCTGATAACGTTAACCGAAAATCGAAAGAAGATATAAGCGTGGCTAAGTGAATGGATAAGTGAGAGAACCTTTTCTGTAAGGAATAATTCAGCATTTTCTACAGTTCGACCACTGGAATCAGGAGTTCCTCAGGGTGGTGTGCTAGTGCACTACTTTTTGCTGTATATCAGTGACCTGAGTGCGGGAAATGTGCAGCGGACTAAAATCTACCTCTATGCAGATGACCTAGCAGTGACGGTCGAAGCTTGAAGAATCGATGAAATACGAACTTACGCCAAAAAGCTGTAGATCACATCATAGACTGAGCAAAGGAAAAAGAGATTGTTATTTCTGAAGATAAAACTGCACTAATGATGTTTTCTAAAGAGGGATCCCACGTTCCTGACCCACTAATTAAGATGGGAAACATAACCAACAAGTGTGTTGACCATCTAAGATACCTAGGTGTAATACTAGAAAGCCAGTTGACATGGAAAAGGCACATAGACGAACTCATTGCTGCTATTAATAAGCGGCAAATGTTAATAAACTATACAGGGTATGAAATCCCTAGAAACATCATTCTTCAGTTCTCAAAATATATTATCCTCGAAAAAAAATCGACAAGCAGCTCTGGTGTATGCATCAGCCAAAGACCAGTTACTTTCTAAATTAAACAGAAAATGGAACGAATCTCTAAGGAGAGTAACAAACGCATTAAAGTCCACACCAATCCCAGCATTGCATATTGAGACGGCCACAACTTCAGTGCCAACAAGAAGACAAATACTCATGACGAAGTATATATTTAAAAAAAGAGGAATAGAACAGGAAGACATTATCAGGAATGAGACCCTCCATAATCCGTACCTGATAGATTATAGATTCGGAAAGCATGATATCCCGTATAGCAAAACTTATGAAGGAATTTCCAGTAAACATTTCACCGCTAATAATACCTCTGGACCTGCAGACAAAAACAGAAGGATTAGAAAAGAATATCACGCTTAAAATACACGAAGATATAGGACAGAAATCAATATTGTCTGAGGAGTCCCTACTACAGTTTGCACTGGCAGAACTAGAAAGATACAAAGACCACAGGAAATACTAAACCGATGGATCCAAGACAGGCAGTCACACAGGCTGTGGTGTCTGGGATGATCATAAGAAAACAGAAATGCATCAGAGACCAGCCGGCAATACCAGCATTTACATAGCTGAGCTACTTGCTATTGCGACAGGAGCAAAAGGAATAGTCAGCGAAGGAACAGAACAGAAATTTCTAATATGTTCTGATTCCCTATCGTGCCTAGAATACCTCAAAAAGGCCATGAGCAAGCACCAACTATGGTAAGAGAAATTGAACAAAATGTGAGGTTGGTCGAAGAGACGTGAATTGTCATCACAATGATTTGGATCCCAGCCCATGTAGGTATCAACGGGAATGGAAAAGCTGGCGGCCTGGCGAATTGGCTAAGGAAGCCACGAAAAAGCAAACCATGATAGACCCTTCTTTACCTCACAAGTCAAGCGACAATATTACAGAAAACTTAAGACAATGGAACTTGGAAATTTTCAAGAGAAGGTCGCTTCATCTAACTAGAAATTACTGAATACAAATACATCAATCGTAAAATGGTGCATCCAGAAAAAAAGGTAGCAGACATTATATTCGAAATGAGAACTGGGCACGCAAAGACAGAAAAGATGATGAAAAGATGGAACATGACAGACTCTCCTGACTGTGATGTCTGTAAAGTTGAGGAAAACTTGCACCATATACTAATGGAGTGCAAAAAATATGAGACACCTCGATCAAGACTGAAAGAAAAAAAATTGAAAAAAGAGAGGAATACAGTTTGGGATTAAAGAACTGTTATTAAAAGTTGGAAAAAATAACCAAAAAGAAATGGTTAAATATTTAGGACAATATGGAAAGGATACTGGTTTAATTGGAGTATTGTAAGTTAATTGATAGCATGTATATGACGGTGTAGGAATTGGTAATAATGAATGAAATGTAACGTAGCAATGCCCGTTTCCAGTGTTAGTGTAACAAGTACTTCAAATTTGTACTTAAGTATCAAGTATTAAGGACCAGACCACAATTGAACTTAAGTAGTACTTGAGTTTTAAGTACAGAACTTAAGTACTACTTAAGTACAACTTTATTAGCACTATTTCTAGCTCAGTCATATTCAGTCGTATAATCGAAAATAAATGAAAGTCATAAAATAAAGGCATTTGTCAATTTAAACAAAGAATTAAACACCACGAAAGACAGTAGAGCTATTCTTCTTTGAACGTTAGTTAGTATTGAACGGTGCCACTTGTATCCACTTGACGAAAGTCAACTACCAGTCTACCAAAGTAACTAATTACTGACTTCTAGGAATTCCTCAAGGGGTGTTTTCTTCTTTTTCCATTCAGTCCGAAATGCACTGTTCTGGGCCAAGAAACGTTCAAAGCAGTTTACCTTGCTTAAGACTAACGATTTGTCTTCTAGTGGAGATGCTGGTACTGGGAATTTGCTTTTAGCACTGCTAATCACTCTATTTTGAAAAAAAATATCTAATACCTAGGCTTGCCAAGCCGATTGCCGAGTCGCCTGAAGTCTGTCAATACTCAATTTGTGACTTTTTCCTAGTCTAAAGACTACAAGTCGACTATATTTGACTTTCACTTTTAATTTTATTTATATATTTTGTTACAAACAAAAAAGAATATTTGGAATTACGTTTTTCTTTTAAATTCTCCCGTCAACCCCAACCAGTTGATCAACCATTTGACCAGTCTGAACAGATCAGCCGCTCTTTACGCGCTTTTTTCGGTCCCGTGTGAACGAGCTATCAACGAGTCAAATCCTGTGTCAATCAATCACCGCGATCTTTGGGAGCAGCTGTGATAGCTTGTTCACACGGGGCTGAACAGCGGCCGGTTCTCGATCAGCGGCTGATTTACGCGCGTAATAGCTTGTTCACACGGGACCGAAATAAGTGCGTAAACAGCGGCTGATCTGTTCAGACGACGGATCAATTATTTGGGGTTGACGGGAGAATTAAAAAGAAAAACCTAACTCCGAAAATTCTTTTTGTTTGTAACAAAATCTACAAAATTAACAAAAACATATTGTGAGTTAGTTGGAGTCAAATATAGTTGACTTGTAGTCTTTTGACCAGGAAAAAGTCACAAATTGAATATTGACAGATTTCAGGCGACTCTGCAATTTTATATTAAAAAGCAAATAAAATCCATTTAAATATTTTTGTTTTTAAATGAGAAAACAAAATATAATTAATAACAACTATCAATAATACGAAAACAGTATGCAATCATTTAGTGTTGTTCAGTCACTTTTCAGTGAGGGTTGAATGAAAAAATTACTCAAGTTATTATTTTTAAAAAGAAAAACAACGAAAACAAATTTTAGACGCAAATAGAACATACGTTGTTGTAATTAGAAAATTATTCTACCTTTTTTTCCGAATCATTTAGTAATCCTGGGATGCTCAGTGTAAAAATCATGTTTTGTTCACATTGATCTGAAAGAATTTGAACTGGATTGACCTAAAATTCGCCAAGTTTACCTAATCCCCCTAATCACAGTCTGTTTATTGTCCCTAGAGTCATCAAAGGTCACATTCCAAAGGATTAAGTTTATACCGATCGGTGACCGCGATGAAAATATTCGCCTATTTGAAAGATCACCGGCTGATTTTTTGGATTTTTTTCAACCACTATTTATAGCTTGTTCACACGGGGCTGAAACAGCGGCCGATTCTCGATCAGCGGCTGATTTACGCGCGTAAACAGCGGTAGAAAAAAAATTGAAAAAACAGCCGCTGATCTTCCAAATAGGCGCATATTTTCATCGCGGTCACCAATCGGTATAAACTAAATCCTTTTGAATGTGACGTTTGATGACTCTAGGGACAGTATACAGACTGTAATTAGGGGGATCAGTAAAACTTGGCGAATTTTAGGTCAATCCAGTTCAGATTCTGTCAGACCAATGTGAACAAAACATGATTTTTACACTTAGCATCCCAGGTTTACTAAATGATTTGGAAAAAAGGTAGAATAATTTTCTAATTACAACAACGTATGTTCTATTTGTGTCTAATATTTGTTTTCGTTGTTTTTCTTTTTAAATTAATAATAATTTGAGTAATTTTTCCATTCAACCCTCCCTGAAAAGTGACTGAACAACACTAAATGATTGCATACTGTTCTCGTATTATTTATAGTTATTATTAATCATATTTTGTGTTCTCATTTAAAATTGTAGAGTCGCCTGAAATCTGTCAATATTCAATTTGGGACTTTTTCCTAGTCAAAAGACTACAAGTCAACAATATTTGACTTCGACTAACTCACAATTTTTTTGTCTATTTTATATATTTTGTTACAAACAAAACGAATATTCGGAGTCAGGTTTTTCTTTTTAATTCTCCCGTCAACCCCAAATAGTTGATCCGTCGGGAACAGATCAGCCGCTGTTTACGCGCTTATTTCGGTCCCGTGTGAACAAGCTATGACACCACTTCTGCCTTTCTTCCGTTAGATACCCGGAGAGGCCGGAGATTTTGCATCGGCAAGGAGAGATAGCAATCAAGAGTATTCAATTTGAATATTTTGCCAAATCTGAAATCGAACTACTTTTGAGTCTTGAAATTCCCTTTTCTGAAAAATACTTCTACGCCAAAAACAATCATTTCATTGAAGCGAAATGTACTTGGGAGACTATTTGAAAGTACTTAAGAAATTATTGGTACTTGAGAGCTTCATGTACTCAAAATTGATTGAATAAAATTGGTCAGTTAGAAATATGTTCATAGCGATATTTTGATCCTTCTTGGCAAGCGTTTAAAGCTTTTCAAACCGAAGAGGATCCTTACTAGATAGGGCTGAAACATCACCGTGGACTATGTATATTTTAATTTATTCCTTATTCAATTACACTATTATAACAAGTAAGTTGGAGAAGATCTAAAACTATTGCGAACGTGATATCCCCATGAAAGGGAAGCGTAATTTCAGTTTCGCAATGTATTTTTTTTTTGAACTTACTTTGAGTTCTTGTGTATTCTTTTGTATTACGTTACTTTGATTCTCTGTAGTTTCGATGTCAAAAATATTGGGGAAATTCAGTGCTTATTGGAAATCATTTAAACATACATTAGTTGTCTTTGGACGGCAAATCCAGTGACCTGAAAATACGAAACGATTCCGCTCATACCTAGGAACATATGCACATCTACCAGTTGTCTTCTGACGTTCTTGTAATTCAATGACTGGCATACACGAAACGATTCCGCTAATACCTAGAAACATATGCACATCTACCAGTTGTCTTCTGACGTTCTTGTAACCCAGTGAACGGCATATACGTAACGATTCTTCACATGCCTAGGAACATGGGCACATATACCAGTTGTCTTCTGACGTCCTTGCAATCTGGAGACCGTAATTACGTAACCATTCAGCTCATACCTTGGAACATATGCCCATTAGCTACGATCCGCTATAGTTTCACCGGTGGAAGATAAAACACATTCAGGCTTCTCTAAGGACGTATAGACCAGCACTCAGGAAATCTGGGGAACCTCAGAAACAATACGAGCATGGGCGTTTTCGTATGGTTTATCTATAGTTCTCTGTCTTTTTTTTCACTCGGGGATGACACAGAATTTTTTTTTGAAGGCACTGCAAAATAAATTTCAGATTGAGCAATGTGGGTTCTATGCAGGATGAATCGCCACAAATACTTTGCTCAGGCTTGAACACAATGTTCAGAAAGGGTTCTTAAATAACCACTATACATGTGCAATATTTGTTGATACTAAAGCAGCATCTGATAACGTTAACCGAAAATCGAAAGAAGATATAAAGCGTGGCTAAGTGAATGGATAAGTGAGAGAACCTTTTCTGTAAGGATTAATTCAACATTTTCTACAGTTCGACCACTGGAATCAGGAGTTCCTCAGGGTGTAGTGCTAGTGCACTACTTTTTGCTGTATATCAGTGACCTGAGTGCGGGAAATGTGCAGCGGACTAAAATCTACCTCTATGCAGATGACCTAGCAGTGACGGTCGAAGCTTGAAGAATCGATGAAATACGAACTTACGCCAAAAAGCTGTAGATCACATCATAGACTGAGCAAAGGAAAAAGAGATTGTTATTTCTGAAGATAAAACTGCACTAATGATGTTTTCTAAAGAGGGATCCCACGTTCCTGACCCACTAATTAAGATGGGAAACATAACCAACAAGTGTGTTGACCATCTAAGATACCTAGGTGTAATACTAGAAAGCCAGTTGACATGGAAAAGGCACATAGACGAACTCATTGCTGCTATTAATAAGCGGCAAATGTTAATAAACGCACTGATCTATACAGGGTATGAAATCCCTAGAAACATCATTCTTCAGTTCTCAAAATATATTATCCTCGAAAAAAAATCGACAAGCAGCTCTGGTGTATGCATCAGCGAAAGACCAGTTACTTTCTAAATTAAACAGAAAATGGAACGAATCTCTAAGGAGAGTAACAAACGCATTAAAGTCCACACCAATCCCAGCATTGCATATTGAGACGGCCACAACTTCAGTGCCAACAAGAAGACAAATACTCATGACGAAGTATATATTTAAAAAAAGAGGAATAGAACAGGAAGACATTATCAGGAATGAGACCCTCCCTAATCCGTACCTGATAGATTATAGATTCGGAAAGCATGATATCCCGTATAGCAAAACTTATGAAGGAATTTCCAGTAAACATTTCACCGCTCATTATACCTCTGGACCTGCAGACAAAAACAGAAGGATTAGAAAAGAATATCACGCTTAAAATACACGAAGATATAGGACAGAAATCAATATTGTCTGAGGAGTCCCTACTACAGTTTGCACTGGCAGAACTAGAAAGATACAAAGACCACAGGAAATACTAAACCGATGGATCCAAGACAGGCAGTCACACAGGCTGCGGTGTCTGGGATGATCATAAGAAAACAGAAATGCATCAGAGACCAGCCGGCAATACCAGCATTTACATAGCTGAGCTACTTGCTATTGCGACAGGAGCAAAAGGAATAGTCAGCGAAGGAACAGAACAGAAATTTCTAATATATTCTGATTCCTTATCGTGCCTATAATACCTCAAAAAGGCCATGAGCAAGCACCAACTATGGTAAGAGAAATTGAACAAAATGTGAGGTTGGTCGAAGAGACGTGAATTGTCATCACAATGATTTGGATCCCAGCCCATGTAGGTATCAACGGGAATGGAAAAGCTGGCGGCCTGGCGAATTGGCTAAGGAAGCCACGAAAAAGCAAACCATGATAGACCCTTCTTTACCTCACAAGTCAAGCGACAATATTACAGAAAACTTAAGACAATGGAACTTGGAAATTTTCAAGAGAAGGTCGCTTCATCTAACTAGAAATTACTGAATACAAATACATCAATCGTAAAATGGTGCATCCAGAAAAAAAGGTAGCAGACATTATATTCGAAATGAGAACTGGGCACGCAAAGACAGAAAAGATGATGAAAAGATGGAACATGACAGACTCTCCTGACTGTGATGTCTGTAAAGTTGAGGAAAACTTGCACCATATACTAATGGAGTGCAAAAAATATGAGACACCTCGATCAAGACTGAAAGAAAAAAAAATGAAAAAAGAGAGGAATACAGTTTGGGATTAAAGAACTGTTATTAAAAGTTGGAAAAAATAACCAAAAAGAAATGGTTAAATATTTAGGACAATATGGAAAGGATACTGGTTTAATTGGAGTATTGTAAGTTAATTGATAGCATGTATATGACGGTGTGAGACGTGAATTGTCATCACAATGATTTGGATCCCAGCCCATGTAGGTATCAACGGGAATGGAAAAGCTGGCGGCCTGGCGAATTGGCTAAGGAAGCCACGAAAAAGCAAACCATGATAGACCCTTCTTTACCTCACAAGTCAAGCGACAATATTACAGAAAACTTAAGACAATGGAACTTGGAAATTTTCAAGAGAAGGTCGCTTCATCTAACTAGAAATTACTGAAAACAAATACATCAATCGTAAAATGATGCATCCAGAAAAAAAGGTAGCAGACATTATATTCGAAATGAGAACTGGGCACGCAAAGACAGAAAAGATGATGAAAAGATGAAACATGACAGACTCTCCTGACTGTGATGTCTGTAAAGTTGAGGAAAACTTGCACCATATACTAATGGAGTGCAAAAAATATGAGACACTTCGATCAAGACTGAAAGAAAAAAAATTGAAAAAAGAGAGGAATACAGTTTGGGATTAAAGAACTGTTATTAAAAGTTGGAAAAAATAACCAAAAAGAAATGGTTAAATATTTAGGACAATATGGAAAGGATACTGGTTTAATTGGAGTATTGTAAGTTAATTGATAGCATGTATATGACGGTGTAGGAATTGGTAATAATGAATGAAATGTAACGTAGCAATGCCCGTTTCCAGTGTTAGTGTAACAAGTACTTCAAATTTGTACTTAAGTATCAAGTATTAAGGACCAGACCACGAAAGCCGGCGTTTTGCCTTTTTGACAAAAGCGGGATATGGAGCGCGTTCCACCCTTCTACAAATAGTAACTATTAGTTACTATTTCCGTTCCAACCTCGCCAAAAGCTACTACGTCGACCCTTCCAACCGTCTCTAAATAGTGACTATTTGCTTACCACGCTAGGGAGCGTAGTAACTACGGATCTCTGTAACGTGATTGGTCGGATTCGCCCGTGGCATGATATTCTGCTGGAAAATAGAAAAATCATTCCAGCCTTGACGGCAAAAGCCAGAATTCGTGACGTCACGCGTAATAGCTACGGTAAGTAGAATGGAACACGTTCATGGTCAAACAGTTCCAAGTACCGTTTAGACGCAAACAAAGTAAAAAGTAAAAAAACCAGCAACTGGAATCAACCGCTAGCTGATTCCTTCGGATTCCGTTCTAACTCTCCTTTCTTAGTAATTACGTTTAAATACTCATTGACTCTAACCTGACTTGGAATCAGATGTAATAAATGGCTCAAAACGGATTGAATAAAATTGGTCAGTTAGAAATATGTTCATAGCGATATTTTGATCCTTCTTGGCAAGCGTTTAAAGCTTTTCAAACCGAAGAGGATCCTTACTAGATAGGGCTGAAACGTCACCGTGGACTATGTATATTTTAATTTATTCCTTATTCAATTAACCTATTATAACAAGTAAGTTGGAGAAGATCTAAAACTATTGCGAACGTGATATCCCCAAGAAAGGGAAGCGTAATTTCAGTTTCGCAATGTATTTTTTTTTTGAACTTACTTTGAGTTCTTGTGTAGTCTTTTGTATTACGTTACTTTGATTCTCTGTAGTTTCGATGTCAAAAATACTGGGGAAATTCAGTGCTTATTGGAAATCATTTAAACATACATTAGTTGTCTTTGGACGGCAAATCCAGTGACCGGCAAATACGAAACGATTCCGCTCATACCTAGGAACATATGCACATCTACCAGTTGTCTTCTGACGTTCTTGTAATTCAATGACTGGCATACACGAAACGATTCCGCTCATACTGAGCTCAGTCATATTCAGTCGTATAATCGAAAATAAATGAAAGTCATAAAATAAAGGCATTTGTCAATTTAAACAAAGAATTAAACACCACGAAAGACAGTAGAGCTACTCTTCTTTGAACGTTAGTTAGTATTGAACGGTGCCACTTGTATCCACTTGACGAAAGTCAACTACCAGTCTACCAAAGTAACTAATTACTGACTTCTAGGAATTCCTCAAGGGGTGTTTTCTTCTTTTTCCATTCAGTCCGAAATGCACTGTTCTGGGCCAAGAAACGTTCAAAGCAGTGTACCTTGCTTAAGACTAACGATTTGTCTTCTAGTGGAGATGCTGGTACTGGGAATTTGCTTTTAGCACTGCTAATCACTCTATTTTGAAAAAAAATATCTAATACCTAGGCTTGCCAAGCCGATTGCCGAGTCGCCTGAAGTCTGTCAATACTCAATTTGTGACTTTTTCCTAGTCTAAAGACTACAAGTCGACTATATTTGACTTTCACTTTTAATTTTATTTATATATTTTGTTACAAACAAAAAAGAATATTTGGAATTACGTTTTTCTTTTAAATTCTCCCGTCAACCCCAACCAGTTGATCAACCATTTGACCAGTCTGAACAGATCAGCCGCTCTTTACGCGCTTTTTTCGGTCCCGTGTGAACGAGCTATCAACGAGTCAAATCCTGTGTCAATCAATCACCGCGATCTTTGGGAGCAGCTGTGATAGCTTGTTCACACGGGGCTGAACAGCGGCCGGTTCTCGATCAGCGGCTGATTTACGCGCGTAATAGCTTGTTCACACGGGACCGAAATAAGTGCGTAAACAGCGGCTGATCTGTTCAGACGACGGATCAGTTATTTGGGGTTGACGGGAGAATTAAAAAGAAAAACCTAACTCCGAAAATTCTTTTTGTTTGTAACAAAATCTACAAAATTAACAAAAACATATTGTGAGTTAGTTGGAGTCAAATATAGTTGACTTGTAGTCTTTTGACCAGGAAAAAGTCACAAATTGAATATTGACAGATTTCAGGCGACTCTGCAATTTTATATTAAAAAGCAAATAAAATCCATTTAAATATTTTTGTTTTTAAATGAGAAAACAAAATATAATTAATAACAACTATCAATAATACGAAAACAGTATGCAATCATTTAGTGTTGTTCAGTCACTTTTCAGTGAGGGTTGAATGAAAAAATTACTCAAGTTATTATTTAAAAAAGAAAAACAACGAAAACAAATTTTAGACGCAAATAGAACATACGTTGTTGTAATTAGAAAATTATTCTACCTTTTTTTCCGAATCATTTAGTAATCCTGGGATGCTCAGTGTAAAAATCATGTTTTGTTCACATTGATCTGAAAGAATTTGAACTGGATTGACCTAAAATTCGCCAAGTTTACCTAATCCCCCTAATCACAGTCTGTTTATTGTCCCTAGAGTCATCAAAGGTCACATTCCAAAGGATTAAGTTTATACCGATCGGTGACCGCGATGAAAATATTCGCCTATTTGAAAGATCACCGGCTGATTTTTTGGATTTTTTTCAACCACTATTTATAGCTTGTTCACACGGGGCTGAAACAGCGGCCGATTCTCGATCAGCGGCTGATTTACGCGCGTAAACAGCGGTAGAAAAAAAATTGAAAAAACAGCCGCTGATCTTCCAAATAGGCGCATATTTTCATCGCGGTCACCAATCGGTATAAACTAAATCCTTTTGAATGTGACGTTTGATGACTCTAGGGACAGTATACAGACTGTAATTAGGGGGATCAGTAAAACTTGGCGAATTTTAGGTCAATCCAGTTCAGATTCTGTCAGACCAATGTGAACAAAACATGATTTTTACACTTAGCATCCCAGGTTTACTAAATGATTTGGAAAAAAGGTAGAATAATTTTCTAATTACAACAACGTATGTTCTATTTGTGTCTAATATTTGTTTTCGTTGTTTTTCTTTTTAAATTAATAATAATTTGAGTAATTTTTCCATTCAACCCTCCCTGAAAAGTGACTGAACAACACTAAATGATTGCATACTGTTCTCGTATTATTTATAGTTATTATTAATCATATTTTGTGTTCTCATTTAAAATTGTAGAGTCGCCTGAAATCTGTCAATATTCAATTTGGGACTTTTTCCTAGTCAAAAGACTACAAGTCAACAATATTTGACTTCGACTAACTCACAATTTTTTTGTCTATTTTATATATTTTGTTACAAACAAAACGAATATTCGGAGTCAGGTTTTTCTTTTTAATTCTCCCGTCAACCCCAAATAGTTGATCCGTCGGGAACAGATCAGCCGCTGTTTACGCGCTTATTTCGGTCCCGTGTGAACAAGCTATGACACCACTTCTGCCTTTCTTCCGTTAGATACCCGGAGAGGCCGGAGATTTTGCATCGGCAAGGAGAGATAGCAATCAAGAGTATTCAATTTGAATATTTTGCCAAATCTGAAATCGAACTACTTTTGAGTCTTGAAATTCCCTTTTCTGAAAAATACTTCTACGCCAAAAACAATCATTTCATTGAAGCGAAATGTACTTGGGAGACTATTTGAAAGTACTTAAGAAATTATTGGTACTTGAGAGCTTCATGTACTCAAAATTGATTGAATAAAATTGGTCAGTTAGAAATATGTTCATAGCGATATTTTGATCCTTCTTGGCAAGCGTTTAAAGCTTTTCAAACCGAAGAGGATCCTTACTAGATAGGGCTGAAACATCACCGTGGACTATGTATATTTTAATTTATTCCTTATTCAATTACACTATTATAACAAGTAAGTTGGAGAAGATCTAAAACTATTGCGAACGTGATATCCCCATGAAAGGGAAGCGTAATTTCAGTTTCGCAATGTATTTTTTTTTTGAACTTACTTTGAGTTCTTGTGTATTCTTTTGTATTACGTTACTTTGATTCTCTGTAGTTTCGATGTCAAAAATATTGGGGAAATTCAGTGCTTATTGGAAATCATTTAAACATACATTAGTTGTCTTTGGACGGCAAATCCAGTGACCTGAAAATACGAAACGATTCCGCTCATACCTAGGAACATATGCACATCTACCAGTTGTCTTCTGACGTTCTTGTAATTCAATGACTGGCATACACGAAACGATTCCGCTAATACCTAGAAACATATGCACATCTACCAGTTGTCTTCTGACGTTCTTGTAACCCAGTGAACGGCATATACGTAACGATTCTTCACATGCCTAGGAACATGGGCACATATACCAGTTGTCTTCTGACGTCCTTGCAATCTGGAGACCGTAATTACGTAACCATTCAGCTCATACCTTGGAACATATGCCCATTAGCTACGATCCGCTATAGTTTCACCGGTGGAAGATAAAACACATTCAGGCTTCTCTAAGGACGTATAGACCAGCACTCAGGAAATCTGGGGAACCTCAGAAACAATACGAGCATGGGCGTTTTCGTATGGTTTATCTATAGTTCTCTGTCTTTTTTTTCACTCGGGGATGACACAGAATTTTTTTTTGAAGGCACTGCAAAATAAATTTCAGATTGAGCAATGTGGGTTCTATGCAGGATGAATCGCCACAAATACTTTGCTCAGGCTTGAACACAATGTTCAGAAAGGGTTCTTAAATAACCACTATACATGTGCAATATTTGTTGATACTAAAGCAGCATCTGATAACGTTAACCGAAAATCGAAAGAAGATATAAAGCGTGGCTAAGTGAATGGATAAGTGAGAGAACCTTTTCTGTAAGGATTAATTCAACATTTTCTACAGTTCGACCACTGGAATCAGGAGTTCCTCAGGGTGTAGTGCTAGTGCACTACTTTTTGCTGTATATCAGTGACCTGAGTGCGGGAAATGTGCAGCGGACTAAAATCTACCTCTATGCAGATGACCTAGCAGTGACGGTCGAAGCTTGAAGAATCGATGAAATACGAACTTACGCCAAAAAGCTGTAGATCACATCATAGACTGAGCAAAGGAAAAAGAGATTGTTATTTCTGAAGATAAAACTGCACTAATGATGTTTTCTAAAGAGGGATCCCACGTTCCTGACCCACTAATTAAGATGGGAAACATAACCAACAAGTGTGTTGACCATCTAAGATACCTAGGTGTAATACTAGAAAGCCAGTTGACATGGAAAAGGCACATAGACGAACTCATTGCTGCTATTAATAAGCGGCAAATGTTAATAAACGCACTGATCTATACAGGGTATGAAATCCCTAGAAACATCATTCTTCAGTTCTCAAAATATATTATCCTCGAAAAAAAATCGACAAGCAGCTCTGGTGTATGCATCAGCGAAAGACCAGTTACTTTCTAAATTAAACAGAAAATGGAACGAATCTCTAAGGAGAGTAACAAACGCATTAAAGTCCACACCAATCCCAGCATTGCATATTGAGACGGCCACAACTTCAGTGCCAACAAGAAGACAAATACTCATGACGAAGTATATATTTAAAAAAAGAGGAATAGAACAGGAAGACATTATCAGGAATGAGACCCTCCCTAATCCGTACCTGATAGATTATAGATTCGGAAAGCATGATATCCCGTATAGCAAAACTTATGAAGGAATTTCCAGTAAACATTTCACCGCTCATTATACCTCTGGACCTGCAGACAAAAACAGAAGGATTAGAAAAGAATATCACGCTTAAAATACACGAAGATATAGGACAGAAATCAATATTGTCTGAGGAGTCCCTACTACAGTTTGCACTGGCAGAACTAGAAAGATACAAAGACCACAGGAAATACTAAACCGATGGATCCAAGACAGGCAGTCACACAGGCTGCGGTGTCTGGGATGATCATAAGAAAACAGAAATGCATCAGAGACCAGCCGGCAATACCAGCATTTACATAGCTGAGCTACTTGCTATTGCGACAGGAGCAAAAGGAATAGTCAGCGAAGGAACAGAACAGAAATTTCTAATATATTCTGATTCCTTATCGTGCCTATAATACCTCAAAAAGGCCATGAGCAAGCACCAACTATGGTAAGAGAAATTGAACAAAATGTGAGGTTGGTCGAAGAGACGTGAATTGTCATCACAATGATTTGGATCCCAGCCCATGTAGGTATCAACGGGAATGGAAAAGCTGGCGGCCTGGCGAATTGGCTAAGGAAGCCACGAAAAAGCAAACCATGATAGACCCTTCTTTACCTCACAAGTCAAGCGACAATATTACAGAAAACTTAAGACAATGGAACTTGGAAATTTTCAAGAGAAGGTCGCTTCATCTAACTAGAAATTACTGAATACAAATACATCAATCGTAAAATGGTGCATCCAGAAAAAAAGGTAGCAGACATTATATTCGAAATGAGAACTGGGCACGCAAAGACAGAAAAGATGGAACATGACAGACTCTCCTGACTGTGATGTCTGTAAAGTTGAGGAAAACTTGCACCATATACTAATGGAGTGCAAAAAATATGAGACACCTCGATCAAGACTGAAAGAAAAAAAATTGAAAAAAGAGAGGAATACAGTTTGGGATTAAAGAACTGTTATTAAAAGTTGGAAAAAATAACCAAAAAGAAATGGTTAAATATTTAGGACAATATGGAAAGGATACTGGTTTAATTGGAGTATTGTAAGTTAATTGATAGCATGTATATGACGGTGTGAGACGTGAATTGTCATCACAATGATTTGGATCCCAGCCCATGTAGGTATCAAGTCAAGTTCAAGTTCAAGTTCAATGGGTTTATTAACAAATACAAAATAAATCATACATAACAAAAACACTCAGTCCATTTCTGGACGCCGAGAACCACAATCTTTACATTTTAGACATAAAACGCAGAGTGGTCACTGTTCCTACTCTCAGACACAACCTTGCCTCTCGAAAAACAAAAAAAATAACCAATTACCTTCCTGCACCTTACCCCAGGGGAAGCCACCCCATCATAATTTTTTTTTTCATTATTATTTTATTATTAAGTATATTTTTTTTATTTTTTTCTTTATTTTATTTTACCAGACCTTATTTAATTGTTCTTCTGTAATGCTAATAAATGATTTTTTACTTTTTTTTTAAATGACGCAAGGGAGCTCCTACCTCTCAGCTCGTCTGGGATCAGGTTCCATATTTTTGCACATGTTATGTTCGGAGCAAAATCTGATCGTACAGTCGGGGTGAAGGGTATGTGCAGGTTTGATGATGATCGGGTCCGATTATGCTGGTCCGAGATAGGTCGAAACAGTGTTTTGAATGAAGATGGCAGCTCACCAGCTAAAAACTTAAAAACAAAGGTCAAGCATGACAGTTGATGCAGCGACTCCAGTGACAAGTACTCTTCATTTTTTCCAATTATTATCAGACATCGTTTATGAATCGAGTTCAGTTTTCGCAGGTGAGATTTGAAGGTCGATTGCCAGATCATTGCACAATACTGTAGATGGGGTTTTATAAGAGCGTTGTACAGGAGGACCAGTGTTTTCTGCGGCAAGGTGCTCTTCAGTTTTTTTATTATTCCAAGATTCCGGGATAGCTTCAGCTCTACTGCTTGGATGTGATGCAGGAATGACAGGTTCTCGTCAAGGAGGACTCCCAGGTATTTTGCGAAGCGCTTTTCTGGCCGACTGATCAGACCTCTTGATGTTTGGATACCACATATCTCCGGCTGGACACTTCCGACCCGAGAAAACAATAAAACGCAAGATTTATCAACATTAATAACAAGTCGGTTAGCATCCATCCAGAGATATGTCTCCTCCAGAATATCCCTCAGTTTAGACATGAGCTTTGTCTTATCCGTTTCACAGCAGCCAAGCGTAGTATCATCGGCGAAAGCCACGAGCTCGTCATCGTCATCTTCGGGCTGGAACGAATCTTGAACGTAGCATAGCTTACAACAGCGAAGAGTTGTGCGTTCCGGGTTCAGCACTCGACTCAGATCGTTAACGTGGATCAGGAATAGCAGTGGTCCTAATACTGAGCCCTGGGGGACACCACAGTTGACGAGTACATCGTTTCCTGGATATTCTCCCATATAAATCCTGCGGTCCCTCAGATATGATCCGAACCAATCCAGAGCTTCGCCTCTTTTTCCTATGTGCTCCAGTTTCCCGAGGAGAATTGAATGGTACATACTATCAAATGCTTTTCTGATATCAAGCAGAACCGCTGCAGGTAGTAGGCCAGAATCCAGAGCTTTGTTTATCCATAAACTCAACGCCGTTAGTGCATCTTGGGTGGTGTGCCCTGGTCTGAACCCAAACTGGCGATTGTTAAGAAACCCTTTCTTCTCCAGAAACTGGAGTAGCTGTTGTTGCATAGGTTTTACAAAAACTTTTGAAAAAACTGAAAGAATCGAGATGGGTCTGTAATTAGCCGGATCAACTCGAGAACCTCCTTTGTGCAGTGGAATTATTTTAGCTTTCTTTAGCAGTTCTGGGAAAGTACCCTTTTGCAATGACAAATTTATCAAGTAAGTAAGAGGCTCTATGATTGACGGGGCAACTGCTTTCAACACTTTAGTGTGTACTCGGTCGAACCCAGAAGCAGAATTGCCTCTTAGATTTCGTATGATTAGCAGAATTTCAGATGGAGAGACAGGAGCGACTGCCATTGACTTAGTGCATGCTGGACCAAGGTAATCTTTAAAACTCTTAGCGGAATTTCCAACAGAATCTGCTGTTTTTTTGCCCACCTCTGCAAAAAATGCTCCCAATGCAGTTGCAACGTTTTCTGGTCCCGTTACAGGTTCCCCATTGACAATTAGTTTTGATGGAAGCTCAGATGGGGGGCTGCAGGGACGCAGAATGGAGTTAACAACTTTCCATATTTTCCGAGAGTTCTTGCCACTTTCAGCTATTTTCTCGTTAAAATAATCTCTCTTAGCTTTACGTAAAACTGATCGAAGACATTTTTTATATTTCTCATATTTCTCAAGCGTAGCCTTGCATGGGTCATTTATGTGATCGGTCCACAGTTTATTTTTCTTATTAATACACTGGAGCAGTCCGTGACTAACCCAAGGGCTGATGGGTTGATTTTTCCGTCCAGTCTTCCTTGTACGCTTTTGGCAACAGCAATCCGTATATTTTCTCATAAAAATGTTATGAAACTCCTCAAAACTTGTATTAACATCATCTGTGTTCATAACTATTTCCCAGGATGTGCTCTCCAGATTTAGTTTAAGGGTATCCAAATTCTCGTCATTCAGTTTCCACGTTGTGAACCCCTGCTTAATCGAAGCAGTAGGCTTGGGATATTTATGTTGTATGTTGAAATTCGTAAGCAGAGGGAAGTGATCAGAAGTGTCAGATAGCAGAACTGAGGCCGATACTGGAGGCAGCGTCGAAAAAATGTTGTCAATCAGTGAGTGGGAAGTGGCAGTTACTCGGGTAGGTATCGTCGTTGAGGGGTACATATTCGAAGCAGACATTATACTAAGCAGATCTAGCGCGCCGGACGATAAAGGAAGAGTTAGATTGATGTTGAAGTCTCCCATTAGAATTGCTTCATTCCCTTGTTTCTCCAGAAGATCAGAAATTTGGCTTAAATTTTCCAAGAATGAAGAGACAGATCCTGCCGGTGGACGGTATACTTCTCCAACTGTTATTTTCTTCTGTGAAGGTAAGGATATTTCCAGGAAAAGTGATTCATAAACTCCTTCGATATTCCGGGTTAATTCTTTGTTAATCCATACTGAGTACTCTTGCCGTGTGTAAATAGCTAAGCCTCCTCTGTTCATTTTTGATCTGTGCAAGAAATGGGAAGTATATCCAGGTATTTCCAAAAGGGTATCTGTTTGTTTCGTTAGAAAAGTTTCGCAAAGTCCGACTACATCTGGCTGCAACTGTTGACAAAATGTCGTCAGATCAGAAAACGAAGAGCATAACCCTTGACAGTTCAGTTGAAAAACAGTGAGCTGAGAGTCAGAGCGTCCCTTATTTAAATTACACGCTTCTTCATATCGACTTCTAGGAAATTTACTCTTATCAAATAACGGGGAATCTGATTCATTATTAATTTCAAAATCGAAAATTGTTTCCAAATCCAGAAAATTTTCTTCCAGCTCAATTAGTCTAGCATTACTTTGGCTTGTTGATGAGGAGGCGTCCCCGGGGGGGTTAGAACAGGAATTCATCACTTACCAACATACGGAAGAGAGGCAATGGCTGTACCTTTGAGAAGAGCAGTAGATCACTTTGAAGTTTGCAAACCCGAACTTTTCTTATAACGCTGAAAAAGAGAAACAAAGCAAGAACACATGAAAAGGAAAGACATCTCATTGGACAAACAAAAACAAAAAACTTCATGATTTTGCGATCAGCAAAATACGGCGGCAAACGGCAAAATACACATATCACTCTCAAGGTGCAGTTATAATAATTATTATTTTACATTTTAATTTTCTCAACTATTTTACAACTATCTGCATTTAACAACATGCTCCTACTTACTATCAAAATCAGTATTATAACTGCCCCACAACAACTCACAAAATATAAATGTAAACAAAAAAGAAGAAGAACACTATGCATCCGAATCAACGGGAATGGAAAAGCTGGCGGCCTGGCGAATTGGCTAAGGAAGCCACGAAAAAGCAAACCATGATAGACCCTTCTTTACCTCACAAGTCAAGCGACAATATTACAGAAAACTTAAGACAATGGAACTTGGAAATTTTCAAGAGAAGGTCGCTTCATCTAACTAGAAATTACTGAATACAAATACATCAATCGTAAAATGGTGCATCCAGAAAAAAAGGTAGCAGACATTATATTCGAAATGAGAACTGGGCACGCAAAGACAGAAAAGATGATGAAAAGATGAAACATGACAGACTCTCCTGACTGTGATGTCTGTAAAGTTGAGGAAAACTTGCACCATATACTAATGGAGTGCAAAAAATATGAGACACTTCGATCAAGACTGAAAGAAAAAAAATTGAAAAAAGAGAGGAATACAGTTTGGGATTAAAGAACTGTTATTAAAAGTTGGAAAAAATAACCAAAAAGAAATGGTTAAATATTTAGGACAATATGGAAAGGATACTGGTTTAATTGGAGTATTGTAAGTTAATTGATAGCATGTATATGACGGTGTAGGAATTGGTAATAATGAATGAAATGTAACGTAGCAATGCCCGTTTCCAGTGTTAGTGTAACAAGTACTTCAAATTTGTACTTAAGTATCAAGTATTAAGGACCAGACCACGAAAGCCGGCGTTTTGCCTTTTTGACAAAAGCGGGATATGGAGCGCGTTCCACCCTTCTACAAATAGTAACTATTAGTTACTATTTCCGTTCCAACCTCGCCAAAAGCTACTACGTCGACCCTTCCAACCGTCTCTAAATAGTGACTATTTGCTTACCACGCTAGGGAGCGTAGTAACTACGGATCTCTGTAACGTGATTGGTCGGATTCGCCCGTGGCATGATATTCTGCTGGAAAATAGAAAAATCATTCCAGCCTTGACGGCAAAAGCCAGAATTCGTGACGTCACGCGTAATAGCTACGGTAAGTAGAATGGAACACGTTCATGGTCAAACAGTTCCAAGTACCGTTTAGACGCAAACAAAGTAAAAAGTAAAAAAACCAGCAACTGGAATCAACCGCTAGCTGATTCCTTCGGATTCCGTTCTAACTCTCCTTTCTTAGTAATTACGTTTAAATACTCATTGACTCTAACCTGACTTGGAATCAGATGTAATAAATGACTCAAAACGGATTGAATAAAATTGGTCAGTTAGAAATATGTTCATAGCGATATTTTGATCCTTCTTGGCAAGCGTTTAAAGCTTTTCAAACCGAAGAGGATCCTTACTAGATAGGGCTGAAACATCACCGTGGACTATGTATATTTTAATTTATTCCTTATTCAATTACACTATTATAACAAGTAAGTTGGAGAAGATCTAAAACTATTGCGAACGTGATATCCCCAAGAAAGGGAAGCGTAATTTCAGTTTCGCAATGTATTTTTTTTTTGAACTTACTTTGAGTTCTTGTGTAGTCTTTTGTATTACGTTACTTTGATTCTCTGTAGTTTCGATGTCAAAAATACTGGGGAAATTCAGTGCTTATTGGAAATCATTTAAACATACATTAGTTGTCTTTGGACGGCAAATCCAGTGACCGGAAAATACGAAACGATTCCGCTCATACCTAGGAACATATGCACATCTACCAGTTGTCTTCTGACGTTCTTGTAATTCAATGACTGGCATACACGAAACGATTCCGCTCATACCTAGAAACATATGCACATCTACCAGTTGTCTTCTGACGTTCTTGTAACCCAGTGAACGGCATATACGTAACGATTCTTCACATGCCTAGGAACATGGGCACATATACCAGTTGTCTTCTGACGTCCTTGCAATCCGGAGACCGTAATTACGTAACCATTCAGCTCATACCTTGGAACATATGCCCATTAGCTACGATCCGCTATAGTTTCACCGGTGGAAGATAAAACACATTCAGGCTTCTCTAAGGACGTACAGACCAGCACTCAGGAAATCTGGGGAACCTCAGAAACAATACGAGCATGGGCGTTTTCGTATGGTTTATCTATAGTTCTCTGTCTTTTTTTTCACTCGGGGATGACACAAAATTTTTTTTTGAAGGCACTGCAAAATAAATTTCAGATTGAGCAATGTGGGTTCTATGCAGGATGAATCGCCACAAATACTTTGCTCAGGCTTGAACACAATGTTCAGAAAGGGTTCTTAAATAACCACTATACATGTGCAATATTTGTTGATACTAAAGCAGCATCTGATAACGTTAACCGAAAATCGAAAGAAGATATAAAGCGTGGCTAAGTGAATGGATAAGTGAGAGAACCTTTTCTGTAAGGATTAATTCAACATTTTTTACAGTTCGACCACTGGAATCAGGAGTTCCTCAGGGTGTAGTGCTAGTGCACTACTTTTTGCTGTATATCAGTGACCTGAGTGCGGGAAATGTGCAGCGGACTAAAATCTACCTCTATGCAGATGACCTAGCAGTGACGGTCGAAGCTTGAAGAATCGATGAAATACGAACTTACGCCAAAAAGCTGTAGATCACATCATAGACTGAGCAAAGGAAAAAGAGATTGTTATTTCTGAAGATAAAACTGCACTAATGATGTTTTCTAAAGAGGGATCCCACGTTCCTGACCCACTAATTAAGATGGGAAACATAACCAACAAGTGTGTTGACCATCTAAGATACCTAGGTGTAATACTAGAAAGCCAGTTGACATGGAAAAGGCACATAGACGAACTCATTGCTGCTATTAATAAGCGGCAAATGTTAATAAACGCACAAATGTTAATAAACGCACTGATCTATACAGGGTATGAAATCCCTAGAAACATCATTCTTCAGTTCTCAAAATATATTATCCTCGAAAAAAAATCGACAAGCAGCTCTGGTGTATGCATCAGCGAAAGACCAGTTACTTTCTAAATTAAACAGAAAATGGAACGAATCTCTAAGGAGAGTAACAAACGCATTAAAGTCCACACCAATCCCAATTGCATATTGAGACGGCCACAACTTCAGTGCCAACAAGAAGACAAATACTCATGACGAAGTATATATTTAAAAAAAGAGGAATAGAACAGGAAGACATTATCAGGAATGAGACCCTCCATAATCCGTACCTGATAGATTATAGATTCGGAAAGCATGATATCCCGTATAGCAAAACTTATGAAGGAATTTCCAGTAAACATTTCACCGCTCATTATACCTCTGGACCTGCAGACAAAAACAGAAGGATTAGAAAAGAATATCACGCTTAAAATACACGAAGATATAGGACAGAAATCAATATTGTCTGAGGAGTCCCTACTACAGTTTGCACTGGCAGAACTAGAAAGATACAAAGACCACAGGAAATACTAAACCGATGGATCCAAGACAGGCAGTCACACAGGCTGTGGTGTCTGGGATGATCATAAGAAAACAGAAATGCATCAGAGACCAGCCGGCAATACCAGCATTTACATAGCTGAGCTACTTGCTATTGCGACAGGAGCAAAAGGAATAGTCAGCGAAGGAACAGAACAGAAATTTCTAATATGTTCTGATTCCCTATCGTGCCTAGAATACCTCAAAAAGGCCATGAGCAAGCACCAACTATTGTAAGAGAAATTGAACAAAATGTGAGTTTGGTCGAAGAGACGTGAATTGTCATCACAATGATTTGGATCCCAGCCCATGTAGGTATCAACGGGAATGGAAAAGCTGGCGGCCTGGCGAATTGGCTAAGGAAGCCACGAAAAAGCAAACCATGATAGACCCTTCTTTACCTCACAAGTCAAGCGACAATATTACAGAAAACTTAAGACAATGGAACTTGGAAATTTTCAAGAGAAGGTCGCTTCATCTAACTAGAAATTACTGAATACAAATACATCAATCGTAAAATGGTGCATCCAGAAAAAAAGGTAGCAGACATTATATTCGAAATGAGAACTGGGCACGCAAAGACAGAAAAGATGATGAAAAGATGAAACATGACAGACTCTCCTGACTGTGATGTCTGTAAAGTTGAGGAAAACTTGCACCATATACTAATGGAGTGCAAAAATATGAGATACTTCGATCAAGACTGAAAGAAAAAAAATTGAAAAAAGAGAGGAATACAGTTTGGGATTAAAGAACTGTTATTAAAAGTTGGAAAAAATAACCAAAAAGAAATGGTTAAATATTTAGGACAATATGGAAAGGATACTGGTTTAATTGGAGTATTGTAAGTTAATTGATAGCATGTATATGACGGTGTAGGAATTGGTAATAATGAATGAAATGTAACGTAGCAATGCCCGTTTCCAATGTTAGTGTAACAAGTACTTCAAATTTGTACTTAAGTATCAAGTATTAAGGACCAGACCACGAAAGCCGGCGTTTTGCCTTTTTGACAAAAGCGGGATATGGAGCGCGTTCCACCCTTCTACAAATAGTAACTATTAGTTACTATTTCCGTTCCAACCTCGCCAAAAGCTACTACGTCGACCCTTCCAACCGTCTCTTAATAGTGACTATTTGCTTACCACGCTAGGGAGCGTAGTAACTACGGATCTCTGTAACGTGATTGGTCGGATTCGCCCGTGGCATGATATTCTGCTGGAAAATAGAAAAATCATTCCAGCCTTGACGGCAAAAGCCAGAATTCGTGACGTCACGCGTAATAGCTACGGTAAGTAGAATGGAACACGTTCATGGTCAAACAGTTCCAAGTACCGTTTAGACGCAAAAAAAGTAAAAAGTAAAAAAACCAGCAACTGGAATCAACCGCTAGCTGATTCCTTCGGATTCCGTTCTAACTCTCCTTTCTTAGTAATTACGTTTAAATACTCATTGACTCTAACCTGACTTGGAATCAGATGTAATAAATGACTCAAAACGGATTGAATAAAATTGGTCAGTTAGAAATATGTTCATAGCGATATTTTGATCCTTCTTGGCAAGCGTTTAAAGCTTTTCAAACCGAAGAGGATCCTTACTAGATAGGGCTGAAACATCACCGTGGACTATGTATATTTTAATTTATTCCTTATTCAATCACACTATTATAACAAGTAAGTTGGAGAAGATCTAAAACTATTGCGAACGTGAAATCCCCAAGAAAGGGAAGCGTAATTTCAGTTTCGCAATGTATTTTTTTTTTGAACTTACTTTGAGTTCTTGTGTAGTCTTTTGTATTACGTTACTTTGATTCTCTGTAGTTTCGATGTCAAAAATATTGGGGAAATTCAGTGCTTATTGGAAATCATTTAAACATACATTAGTTGTCTTTGGACGGCAAATCCAGTGACCGGAAAATACGAAACGATTCCGCTCATACCTAGGAACATATGCACATCTACCAGTTGTCTTCTGACGTTCTTGTAATTCAATGACTGGCATACACGAAACGATTCCGCTCATACCTAGAAACATATGCACATCTACCAGTTGTCTTCTGACGTTCTTGTAACCCAGTGAACGGCATATACGTAACGATTCTTCACATGCCTAGGAACATGGGCACATATACCAGTTGTCTTCTGACGTCCTTGCAATCCGGAGACCGTAATTACGTAACCATTCAGCTCATGCCTTGGAACATATGCCCATTAGCTACGATCCGCTATAGTTTCACCAGTGGAAGATAAAACACATTCAGGCTTCTCTAAGGACGTATAGACCAGCACTCAGGAAATCTGGTGAACCTCAGAAACAATACGAGCATGGGCGTTTTCGTATGGTTTATCTATAGTTCTCTGTCTTTTTTTTCACTCGGGGATGACACAGAATTTTTTTTTGAAGGCACTGCAAAATAAATTTCAGATTGAGCAATGTGGGGTCTATGCAGGATGAATCGCCACAAATACTTTGCTCAGGCTTGAACACAATGTTCAGAAAGGGTTCTTAAATAACCACTATACATGTGCAATATTTGTTGATACTAAAGCAGCATCTGATAACGTTAACCGAAAATCGAAAGAAGATATAAAGCGTGGCTAAGTGAATGGATAAGTGAGAGAACCTTTTCTGTAAGGATTAATTCAACATTTTCTACAGTTCGACCACTGGAATCAGGAGTACCTCAGGGTGGAGTGCTAGTGCACTACTTTTTGCTGTATATCAGTGACCTGAGTGCGGGAAATGTGCAGCGGACTAAAATCTACCTCTATGCAGATGACCTAGCAGTGACGGTCGAAGCTTGAAGAATCGATGAAATACGAACTTACGCCAAAAAGCTGTAGATCACATCATAGACTGAGCAAAGGAAAAAGAGATTGCTATTTCTGAAGATAAAGCTGCACTAATGATGTTTTCTAAAGAGGGATCCCACGTTCCTGACCCACTAATTAAGATAGGAAACATAACCAACAAGTGTGTTGACCATCTAAGATACCTAGGTGTAATACTAGAAAGCCAGTTGACATGGAAAAGGCACATAGATGAACTGTTAATAAATGTTAATAAACGCACTGATCTATACAGGGTATGAAATCCCTAGAAACATCATTCTTCAGTTCTCAAAATATATTATCCTCGAAAAAAAATCGACAAGCAGCTCTGGTGTATGCATCAGCGAAAGACCAGTTACTTTCTAAATTAAACAGAAAATGGAACGAATCTCTAAGGAGAGTAACAAACGCATTAAAGTCCACACCAATCCCAGCATTGCATATTGAGACGGCCACAACTTCAGTGCCAACAAGAAGACAAATACTCATGACGAAGTATATATTTAAAAAAAGAGCAATAGAACAGGAAGACATTATCAGGAATGAGACCCTCCATAATCCGTACCTGATAGATTATAGATTCGGAAAGCATGATATCCCGTATAGCAAAACTTATGAAGGAATTTCCAGTAAACATTTCACCGCTCATTATACCTCTGGACCTGCAGACAAAAACAGAAGGATTAGAAAAGAATATCACGCTTAAAATACACAAAGATATAGGACAGAAATCAATATTGTCTGAGGAGTCCCTACTACAGTTTGCACTGGCAGAACTAGAAAGATACAAAGACCACAGGAAATACTAAACCGATGGATCCAAGACAGGCAGTCACACAGGCTGTGGTGTCTGGGATGATCATAAGAAAACAGAAATGCATCAGAGACCAGCCGGCAATACCAGCATTTACATAGCTGAGCTACTTGCTATTGCGACAGGAGCAAAAGGAATAGTCAGCGAAGGAACAGAACAGAAATTTCTAATATGTTCTGATTCCCTATCGTGCCTAGAATACCTCAAAAAGGCCATGAGCAAGCACCAACTATGGTAAGAGAAATTGAACAAAATGTGAGGTTGGTCGAAGAGACGTGAATTGTCATCACAATGATTTGGATCCCAGCCCATGTAGGTATCAACGGGAATGGAAAAGCTGGCGGCCTGGCGAATTGGCTAAGGAAGCCACGAAAAAGCAAACCATGATAGACCCTTCTTTACCTCACAAGTCAAGCGACAATATTACAGAAAACTTAAGACAATGGAACTTGGAAATTTTCAAGAGAAGGTCGCTTCATCTAACTAGAAATTACTGAATACAAATACATCAATCGTAAAATGGTGCATCCAGAAAAAAAGGTAGCAGACATTATATTCGAAATGAGAACTGGGCACGCAAAGACAGAAAAGATGATGAAAAGATGGAACATGACAGACTCTCCTGACTGTGATGTCTGTAAAGTTGAGGAAAACTTGCACCATATACTAATGGAGTGCAAAAAATATGAGACACCTCGATCAAGACTGAAAGAAAAAAAATTGAAAAAAGAGAGGAATACAGTTTGGGATTAAAGAACTATAAAAGTTGGAAAAAATAACCAAAAAGAAATGGTTAAATATTTAGGACAATATGGAAAGGATACTGGTTTAATTGGAGTATTGTAAGTTAATTGATAGCATGTATATGACGGTGTAGGAATTGGTAATAATGAATGAAATGTAACGTAGCAATGCCCGTTTCCAGTGTTAGTGTAACAAGTACTTCAAATTTGTACTTAAGTATCAAGTATTAAGGACCAGACCACAATTGAACTTAAGTAGTACTTGAGTTTTAAGTACAGAACTTAAGTACTACTTAAGTACAACTTTATTAGCACTATTTCTAGCTCAGTCATATTCAGTCGTATAATCGAAAATAAATGAAAGTCATAAAATAAAGGCATTTGTCAATTTAAACAAAGAATTAAACACCACGAAAGACAGTAGAGCTACTCTTCTTTGAACGTTAGTTAGTATTGAACGGTGCCACTTGTATCCACTTGACGAAAGTCAACTACCAGTCTACCAAAGTAACTAATTACTGACTTCTAGGAATTCCTCAAGGGGTGTTTTCTTCTTTTTCCATTCAGTCCGAAATGCACTGTTCTGGGCCAAGAAACGTTCAAAGCAGTTTACCTTGCTTAAGACTAACGATTTGTCTTCTAGTGGAGATGCTGGTACTGGGAATTTGCTTTTAGCACTGCTAATCACTCTATTTTGAAAAAAAATATCTAATACCCAAGCTTGCCAAGCCGATTGCCGAGTCGCCTGAAGTCTGTCAATACTCAATTTGTGACTTTTTCCTAGTCTAAAGACTACAAGTCGACTATATTTGACTTTCACTTTTAATTTTATTTATATATTTCGTTACAAACAAAAAAGAATATTTGGAATTACGTTTTTCTTTTAAATTCTCCCGTCAACCCCAACCAGTTGATCAACCATTTGACCAGTCTGAACAGATCAGCCGCTCTTTACGCGCTTTTTTCGGTCCCGTGTGAACGAGCTATCAACGAGTCAAATCCTGTGTCAATCAATCACCGCGATCTTTGGGAGCAGCTGTGATAGCTTGTTCACACGGGGCTGAACAGCGGCCGGTTCTCGATCAGCGGCTGATTTACGCGCGTAATAGCTTGTTCACACGGGACCGAAATAAGTGCGTAAACAGCGGCTGATCTGTTCAGACGACGGATCAATTATTTGGGGTTGACGGGAGAATTAAAAAGAAAAACCTAACTCCGAAAATTCTTTTTGTTTGTAACAAAATCTACAAAATTAACAAAAACATATTGTGAGTTAGTTGGAGTCAAATATAGTTGACTTGTAGTCTTTTGACCAGGAAAAAGTCACAAACTGAATATTGACAGATTTCAGGCGACTCTGCAATTTTATATTAAAAAGCAAATAAAATCCATTTAAATATTTTTGTTTTTAAATGAGAAACAAAATATAATTAATAACAACTATCAATAATACGAAAACAGTATGCAATCATTTATAATAATAATAATTCCTTTATACTCCATAATAGCATAAGAAACACGCTAGCTTCGGATAGTCAATTACATGTTAATATACTTATTTACAACACACTTAAAAAAAACAGCCTCAGGAATTAAAGTTACGTACAAAATAAGGTACAAATGAAGACAAGTACCGGTCAGTCGAATTTACAGGTGGCAGGCTTAGCTTTGGAAGACCGATTGACCGTGTAAACTGCCTAGTACAGGACTTCGGTCGTAAATCTGACACATATTCAGGCAAAATATCTCTGTGAGTTTCAGACGACAGACATTTGAACCCAAATTTCATCGTCAGGGCATGTCTTCTTTCTTTAAGGGTCGGTAGACATAATACACTAAGACTATCTTCATATGAAACATACTGGGCCCCTAAAATGATTTTGCACGCTCGCTTTTGGATACCCTCGAGCTTATCACTCAGAGTCGAGGTGAGGCCAGGGTGCCACACCGGGCAAGCGTATTCCGCATTTGGCCTAATGTAAGTGCAGAAAATAGACCTCAGTTGCTTGGGAGGAATCGCGAATCGACGTAACGCGGCAAACGACCGTAATAACAGAGCGCATTTGACGTGGGATTGCCATTTCAGGTCGCTCTCAACTGTAACGCCAAGGATTTTAACCTTGTCCTGAACAGTGAGGCCAATATCTTCAACAGGTGGCAATTGACGCTTTAAAAACGACACTCTCATTACAACACTTTTAGGTAGGCTTACTGTTAACTTAACATCATCAAGGTCACGCGTCAGTGTAGAAAATATCTGTGAGAGTGGAGGCTGGGTCGACTGTGACGATAAAATTCGTAGCGCGAGACTGGACAGGTCGTCAGCGAACTTATAACGATTCAACAGACTTTTTAAAACTCGATTAAAAACTATAAGAAAAAGAATTGGTCCAAGCTTCGTCCCCTGAGGCGCGCCGCAAAAAATTTGGAGAAAGGACGAAACCCGATCTTTATCCAACATAACGCACTGTTGCCGACCCGTTAAGAAGCTAGCTATCATCCGGATTAAAAATTGTCGAGCGCCCATAGTACTAGCTTCTTGTAAGGTGATTTCGTGGTCAAGACTGTCAAAGGCCTTGACTATGTCGCTTAGTATAATTTCGGCATAAGCATCATCGACTTCGAGATGCTTATGCACTTCATCAAGTAATCGGATCAGATAATGTTTAGTACTATGGTCTGGACGAAAACCGAATTGGCGAGGGTCAATGTTAGGCTCAATATCCTCCCACAATAACTCAAAAATAAAACTTTCTAAAACCTTCGACAAAATAGGCGTTTTTGAAATCGGTCGAAGGTCATTTACAGATTGCGGTTTTTTCCCTTTAGGTATGGGCGTGACATAAGCGCTCTTAAAACATTCCGGAAAAACGCCATCAATAAAACACTGATTGAAACAAGCGGTTAAAACAGGGCTAAGCTCACTCGCACATTCCACGATAAGCTCAGTAGGAATCTCACTCGGGTAGGATGCTTTCCGAGGATCAAGGTTACGGATTTTCTTTTCGACTGCACCGATCTCGAGAATGGGTATTTCAGACACTGAGGGCAGATCGGGCATCACACTAAGGGGAGGATGGACTCTACAAATGGCAACAAAATGGTCATTAATAAGGTCAGCACTTACAGGCTCCCCAGCTTGATCATAAACAACCACAGGTTTTTGCTGTCTACCCATTATTTCTTGCACTTTCTTATGGAACGCGCGAGGGTCCGAGTTAGCAAGCTTGGCGACAGTAAAAATACCATACTCTTTCCGAGCTTTGCGAGTCAAGGTCACTATTCTATTCCGAAGCCGTTTTGCTTCGTCTAGCATACCCCAAGCATAAAAACAATCACGTTCCACCATGAGTTGTTCTATCTCCTTTGTCACCCATGTCTTGCTTTGGGGCTTAATCACTTTCCTCTTTTCAGGAAACACTTCTCTGTATTTATCATAGAGCTCTTCGGTCAGAGACGAGGTCATGGAGTTGCCGTCAGTAAGGCAAAGGACGTTACACCAGTTTTTGTTTTTCAACCACTCTTTGTACACAGTTACCTGGTTGGGCGTAAATGGCCGGTAGACAACCGTTCGTTTCTCTCTAACTGGTGCTTTTTCACTCGGTTCCCAAATAATGGTTAAGTGATCACTGAGACCGATGGGGGGGACACTGTATGGGGCATCGTAAAAGTCTGAGATGTTCGTAAATATTAGGTCTAACGTTCTGCTGTCACGTGTTTTCACTTTCACGATTTGACAGAGCGATAATGTATCCGCTATCCACGACGGTCTGAGATCGTTAAAGTCACCAAGAACTGTTATTGCAGCGTAGGGATACTGGGAACGTATCGAGTCGACACATAGCTGCAAATACGTCACTAGGTCTTTCCGGAATGGACCCCTGGGCGGATAGTACAATACACCAAACACCATTGAAGATACCTCCTTCGGTAGGTACTTTGGTCTGGTCCATACCCACAGAATCTCAAACTCAGGATTCCGAGGAACTTTAGTGTTCAGTTGGTGGTTGGGGATTGATGAACGGCAGAGCAGACCAACCCCACCTCCATGACTCACAGGGTTTCCATCTTTGTCAAGTCTTGGTAACATGTACACATCATAACCCGAAACGTCGACTAGAGACTCAGTCGCGGACCAAGTCTCAGACAGGCATGCAACATCAACTGAGTGTTTCCTCAGTGTTAGATCAAGTTCTTCAAGTTTATTTGCGAGAGATCTCACATTTGAGAGGAGAACTTTCGGAAATGGGTTTGAGGAACACTTTCTCTTTACCTCGCGGTTTAGAAGTTGCCTACATGGGACGGCTGTAGCATCAGGGGTAGGAACCTGTTCGTAATCGGTATCGGGTGTTGGTATATTGCGTTGGGAGGTGGTGGGTGTCGGTAAACTGCGTAGGGGGGTGGTGGGATTGCTGCAAGCTGGTGCTGGTTGCGAACAGAGGTTCCAGTCCAACTCATGGGGGGGTGAGGTAACCAGGCTCGCTGGGATGGAGCTGGGGTGGCTACGCTCAAGGGAGGAGGGGGAGGCCTCCGAATTTTCAGATGCATAAGCGGGATTGGAGGTCTTCCCCGAGTTACTGCTCGGAGGAGTGACTCGTTTTTTGGCTGTTGATTCCGGGTCTTTCCTGGGGTTGCTCGACGGAACGTCCTGTCCTTCTTTCGAGGACTTGGTTTCGGCTTCTTGTTTTGAGACTTAGTGAGCCTAACACGGAAAGGCAGATGGAGGTTGGAGCAGCTTGAGTTAAAACAGAGGCCACAGGCGTATTTGCGACACAACGATCTGTGAGGTAGGATGCATGCCTCGTCACTACATTGTCTATTAAAATAGTCGGCACAAATATGCAGGTAAGTGCACTCGCTCCTTGTGCATTTGCCGCGCAAGTAGTACTTGCAGACAAATTTACCTTTTCGGACCGCTTCGTTTTCAATGACCTCGCCTGATTCGGAATCGACACTTCCTGATGGGATAGTATCTGGGGAATCGGTATGCACTGCGTCATTGGCCGTACCACAGTTAGTCCGTCTGTTTTGTCCCATAAAGTCAGTTCCTGATCTCGCCTTACTTCGGCAGTTATTACACGCAAATAGAAAAGCATGGCTAGAGGGCTTTAGCATTGCCAGCACCAGCTCCGCGTCTATTGCGGCGCAAGCGGCATGTTGCCACTTACAGCAAAAATGGCACTCGAAAGCTGGACTGCCCTCGGTGGAAGTATTGCAAGAGAGGCAGGGCTGGCTCACGGAAACACAGTTTCTGGAACGTTCAGTAACTCTAGTCGTCACCGTCGCTGACACTGGTGCTACATCAGAGATAGGGCTTGGTAACACTAGGTTATCAACTTCAGAAACTTTCACAGAATTGCTTGCCGAGACCGTAGGCTTGGGCGTTGCGTTAACACCTTTTGGACTTGCCACCGCTTTCGTTAGTGATCCAGCTTTGGGCGAGTTCGTTGCGGCTTGGGCATTGGGCGTTGCGTTAACACCTTTTGGACTTGCCACCGCTTTCGTTAGTGATCCAGCTTTGGGCGAGTTCACTACTAAGGTCACGTCCCTCGGTCGGCATGTCGGGCAGATATATTACTTTTCTAGTCCTAGCGAGTATTTTGTCTTTCCACAGGTAAAGTGAAGCCATTTATTGCACTTCGTACAGGCAACGCCACCTGTCTTACTGGTCAACTTCTTCGAGCACACAGGGCAATACTCAGTTGTCATAATAGATGGCGCTGCTCTGCTGTGAGATGAAACGGGCTAGGTGACGCTAGCAGTTTAGCAAAATTCAGCTCAAATTTTCATCAAATGTTCAACTGTTCGTCTCGAATTTGTGCTAACACATTGAAAACTGTTCCCAGGAGGATCGTCACGACAGTCTTTTAGATCACCTCCATTACTGGTTCGTTTGTATTTCAACTCATAATTCCACAATTGAAAACGAAGTCACTTGTTCAGTCACTTTTCAGTGAGGGTTGAATGAAAAAATTACTCAAGTTAATATTTTTAAAAAGAAAAACAACTAAAACAAATTTTAGACGCAAATAGAACATACGTTGTTGTAATTAGAAAATTATTCTACCTTTTTTTCCGAATCATTTAGTAATCCTGGGATGCTCAGTGTAAAAATCATGTTTTGTTCACATTGGTCTGAAAGAATTTGAACTGGATTGACCTAAAATTCGCCAAGTTTACCTAATCCCCCTAATCACAGTCTGTTTATTGTCCCTAGAGTCATCAAAGGTCACATTCCAAAGGATTAAGTTTATACCGATCGGTGACCGCGATGAAAATATTCGCCTATTTGAAAGATCACCGGCTGATTTTTTGGATTTTTTTCGACCACTATTTATAGTTTGTTCACACGGGGCTGAAACAGCGGCCGATTCTCGATCAGCGGCTGATTTACGCGCGTAAACAGCGGTAGAAAAAAAATTGAAAAAACAGCCGCTGATCTTCCAAATAGGCGCATATTTTCATCGCGGTCACCAATCGGTATAAACTAAATCCTTTTGAATGTGACGTTTGATGACTCTAGGGACAGTATACAGACTGTAATTAGGGGGATCAGTAAAACTTGGCGAATTTTAGGTCAATCCAGTTCAGATTCTGTCAGACCAATGTGAACAAAACATAATTTTTACACTTAGCATCCCAGGTTTACTAAATGATTTGGAAAAAAGGTAGAACAATTTTCTAATTACAACAACGTATGTTCTATTTGTGTCTAATATTTGTTTTCGTTGTTTTTCTTTTTAAATTAATAATAGTTTGAGTAATTTTTCCATTCAACCCTCCCTGAAAAGTGACTGAACAACACTAAATGATTGCATACTGTTCTCGTATTTTGTGTTCTCATTTAAAATTGTAGAGTCGCCTGAAATCTGTCAATATTAAATTTGGGACTTTTTCCTAGTCAAAAGACTACAAGTCAACAATATTTGACTTCGACTAACTCACAATTATTTGGTCTATTTTATATATTTTGTTACAAACAAAAAGAATATTCGGAGTCAGGTTTTTCTTTTAATTCTTCCGTCAACCCCAAATAGTTGATCCGTCGGGAACAGATCAGCCGCTGTTTACGCGCTTATTTCGGTCCCGTGTGAACAAGCTATGACACCACTTCTGCCTTTCTTCCGTTAGATACCCGGAGAGGCCGGAGATTTTGCATCGGCAAGGAGAGATAGCAATCAAGAGTATTCAATTTGAATATTTTGCCAAATCTGAAATCGAACTACTTTTGAGTCTTGAAATTCCCTTTTCTGAAAAATACTTCTACGCCAAAAACAATCATTTCATTGAAGCGAAATGTACTTGGGAGACTATTTGAAAGTACTTAAGAAATTATTGGTACTTGAGAGCTTCATGTACTCAAAATTGATTGAATAAAATTGGTCAGTTAGAAATATGTTCATAGCGATATTTTGATCCTTCTTGGCAAGCGTTTAAAGCTTTTCAAACCGAAGAGGATCCTTACTAGATAGGGCTGAAACATCACCGTGGACTATGTATATTTTAATTTATTCCTTATTCAATTACACTATTATTAACAAGTAAGTTGGAGAAGATCTAAAACTATTGCGAACGTGATATCCCCAAGAAAGGGAAGCGTAATTTCAGTTTCGCAATGTATTTTTTTTTTGAACTTACTTTGAGTTCTTGTGTAGTCTTTTGTATTACGTTACTTTGATTCTCTGTAGTTTCGATGTCAAAAATATTGGGGAAATTCAGTGCTTATTGGAAATCATTTAAACATACATTAGTTGTCTTTGGACGGTAAATCCAGTGACCGGAAAATACGAAACGATTCCGCTCATACCTAGGAACATATGCACATCTACCAGTTGTCTTCTGACGTTCTTGTAATTCAATGACTGGCATACACGAAACGATTCCGCTCATACCTAGAAACATATGCACATCTACAAGTTGTCTTCTGACGTTCTTGTAACCCAGTGAACGGCATATACGTAACGATTCTTCACATGCCTAGGAACATGGGCACATATACCAGTTGTCTTCTGACGTCCTTGCAATCCGGAGACCGTAAGTACGTAACCATTCAGCTCATACCTTGGAACATATGCCCATTAGCTACGATCCGCTATAGTTTCACCGGTGGAAGATAAAACACATTCAGGCTTCTCTAAGGACGTATAGACCAGCACTCAGGAAATCTGGGGAACCTCAGAAACAATACGAGCATGGGCGTTTTCGTATGGTTTATCTATAGTTCTCTGTCTTTTTTTTCACTCGGGGATGACACAGAATTTTTTTTTGAAGGCACTGCAAAATAAATTTCAGATTGAGCAATGTGGGTTCTATGCAGGATGAATCGCCACAAATACTTTGCTCAGGCTTGAACACAATGTTCAGAAAGGGTTCTTAAATAACCACTATACATGTGCAATATTTGTTGATACTAAAGCAGCATCTGATAACGTTAACCGAAAATCGAAAGAAGATATAAAGCGTGGCTAAGTGAATGGATAAGTGAGAGAACCTTTTCTGTAAGGATTAATTCAACATTTTCTACAGTTCGACCACTGGAATCAGGAGTACCTCAGGGTGGAGTGCTAGTGCACTACTTTTTGCTGTATATCAGTGACCTGAGTGCGGGAAATGTGCAGCGGACTAAAATCTACCTCTATGCAGATGACCTAGCAGTGACGGTCGAAGCTTGAAGAATCGATGAAATACGAACTTACGCCAAAAAGCTGTAGATCACATCATAGACTGAGCAAAGGAAAAAGAGATTGCTATTTCTGAAGATAAAGCTGCACTAATGATGTTTTCTAAAGAGGGATCCCACGTTCCTGACCCACTAATTAAGATAGGAAACATAACCAACAAGTGTGTTGACCATCTAAGATACCTAGGTGTAATACTAGAAAGCCAGTTGACATGGAAAAGGCACATAGATGAACTGTTAATAAATGTTAATAAACGCACTGATCTATACAGGGTATGAAATCCCTAGAAACATCATTCTTCAGTTCTCAAAATATATTATCCTCGAAAAAAAATCGACAAGCAGCTCTGGTGTATGCATCAGCGAAAGACCAGTTACTTTCTAAATTAAACAGAAAATGGAACGAATCTCTAAGGAGAGTAACAAACGCATTAAAGTCCACACCAATCCCAGCATTGCATATTGAGACGGCCACAACTTCAGTGCCAACAAGAAGACAAATACTCATGACGAAGTATATATTTAAAAAAAGAGCAATAGAACAGGAAGACATTATCAGGAATGAGACCCTCCATAATCCGTACCTGATAGATTATAGATTCGGAAAGCATGATATCCCGTATAGCAAAACTTATGAAGGAATTTCCAGTAAACATTTCACCGCTCATTATACCTCTGGACCTGCAGACAAAAACAGAAGGATTAGAAAAGAATATCACGCTTAAAATACACAAAGATATAGGACAGAAATCAATATTGTCTGAGGAGTCCCTACTACAGTTTGCACTGGCAGAACTAGAAAGATACAAAGACCACAGGAAATACTAAACCGATGGATCCAAGACAGGCAGTCACACAGGCTGTGGTGTCTGGGATGATCATAAGAAAACAGAAATGCATCAGAGACCAGCCGGCAATACCAGCATTTACATAGCTGAGCTACTTGCTATTGCGACAGGAGCAAAAGGAATAGTCAGCGAAGGAACAGAACAGAAATTTCTAATATGTTCTGATTCCCTATCGTGCCTAGAATACCTCAAAAAGGCCATGAGCAAGCACCAACTATGGTAAGAGAAATTGAACAAAATGTGAGGTTGGTCGAAGAGACGTGAATTGTCATCACAATGATTTGGATCCCAGCCCATGTAGGTATCAACGGGAATGGAAAAGCTGGCGGCCTGGCGAATTGGCTAAGGAAGCCACGAAAAAGCAAACCATGATAGACCCTTCTTTACCTCACAAGTCAAGCGACAATATTACAGAAAACTTAAGACAATGGAACTTGGAAATTTTCAAGAGAAGGTCGCTTCATCTAACTAGAAATTACTGAATACAAATACATCAATCGTAAAATGGTGCATCCAGAAAAAAAGGTAGCAGACATTATATTCGAAATGAGAACTGGGCACGCAAAGACAGAAAAGATGATGAAAAGATGGAACATGACAGACTCTCCTGACTGTGATGTCTGTAAAGTTGAGGAAAACTTGCACCATATACTAATGGAGTGCAAAAAATATGAGACACCTCGATCAAGACTGAAAGAAAAAAAATTGAAAAAAGAGAGGAATACAGTTTGGGATTAAAGAACTATAAAAGTTGGAAAAAATAACCAAAAAGAAATGGTTAAATATTTAGGACAATATGGAAAGGATACTGGTTTAATTGGAGTATTGTAAGTTAATTGATAGCATGTATATGACGGTGTAGGAATTGGTAATAATGAATGAAATGTAACGTAGCAATGCCCGTTTCCAGTGTTAGTGTAACAAGTACTTCAAATTTGTACTTAAGTATCAAGTATTAAGGACCAGACCACAATTGAACTTAAGTAGTACTTGAGTTTTAAGTACAGAACTTAAGTACTACTTAAGTACAACTTTATTAGCACTATTTCTAGCTCAGTCATATTCAGTCGTATAATCGAAAATAAATGAAAGTCATAAAATAAAGGCATTTGTCAATTTAAACAAAGAATTAAACACCACGAAAGACAGTAGAGCTACTCTTCTTTGAACGTTAGTTAGTATTGAACGGTGCCACTTGTATCCACTTGACGAAAGTCAACTACCAGTCTACCAAAGTAACTAATTACTGACTTCTAGGAATTCCTCAAGGGGTGTTTTCTTCTTTTTCCATTCAGTCCGAAATGCACTGTTCTGGGCCAAGAAACGTTCAAAGCAGTTTACCTTGCTTAAGACTAACGATTTGTCTTCTAGTGGAGATGCTGGTACTGGGAATTTGCTTTTAGCACTGCTAATCACTCTATTTTGAAAAAAAATATCTAATACCCAAGCTTGCCAAGCCGATTGCCGAGTCGCCTGAAGTCTGTCAATACTCAATTTGTGACTTTTTCCTAGTCTAAAGACTACAAGTCGACTATATTTGACTTTCACTTTTAATTTTATTTATATATTTTGTTACAAACAAAAAAGAATATTTGGAATTACGTTTTTCTTTTAAATTCTCCCGTCAACCCCAACCAGTTGATCAACCATTTGACCAGTCTGAACAGATCAGCCGCTCTTTACGCGCTTTTTTCGGTCCCGTGTGAACGAGCTATCAACGAGTCAAATCCTGTGTCAATCAATCACCGCGATCTTTGGGAGCAGCTGTGATAGCTTGTTCACACGGGGCTGAACAGCGGCCGGTTCTCGATCAGCGGCTGATTTACGCGCGTAATAGCTTGTTCACACGGGACCGAAATAAGTGCGTAAACAGCGGCTGATCTGTTCAGACGACGGATCAATTATTTGGGGTTGACGGGAGAATTAAAAAGAAAAACCTAACTCCGAAAATTCTTTTTGTTTGTAACAAAATCTACAAAATTAACAAAAACATATTGTGAGTTAGTTGAAGTCAAATATAGTTGACTTGTAGTCTTTTGACCAGGAAAAAGTCACAAATTGAATATTGACAGATCTCAGGCGACTCGGCAATTTTATATTAAAAAGCAAATAAAATCCATTTAAATATTTTTGTTTTTAAATGAGAAAACAAAATATAATTAATAACAACTATCAATAATACGAAAACAGTATGCAATCATTTAGTGTTGTTCAGTCACTTTTTAGTGAGGGTTGAATGAAAAAATAACTCAAGTTATTATTTTTAAAAAGAAAAACAACGAAAACAAATTTTAGACGCAAATAGAACATACGTTGTTGTAATTAGAAAATTATTCTACCTTTTTTTCCGAATCATTTAGTAATCCTGGGATGCTCAGTGTAAAAATCATGTTTTGTTCACATTGGTCTGAAAGAATTTGAACTGGATTGACCTAAAATTCGCCAAGTTTACCTAATCCCCCTAATCACAGTCTGTTTATTGTCCCTAGAGTCATCAAAGGTCACATTCCAAAGGATTAAGTTTATACCGATCGGTGACCGCGATGAAAATATTCGCCTATTTGAAAGATCACCGGCTGATTTTTTGGATTTTTTTCAACCACTATTTATAGCTTGTTCACACGGGGCTGAAACAGCGGCCGATTCTCGATCAGCGGCTGATTTACGCGCGTAAACAGCGGTAGAAAAAAATTGAAAAAACAGCCGCTGATCTTCCAAATAGGCGCGTATTTTCATCGCGGTCACCAATCGGTATAAACTAAATCCTTTTGAATGTGACGTTTGATGACTCTAGGGACAGTATACAGACTGTAATTAGGGGGATCAGTAAAACTTGGCGAATTTTAGGTCAATCCAGTTCAGATTCTGTCAGACCAATGTGACCAAAACATGATTTTTACACTTAGCATCCCAGGTTTACTAAATGATTTGGAAAAAAGGTAGAATAATTTTCTAATTACAACAACGTATGTTCTATTTGTGTCTAATATTTGTTTTCGTTGTTTTTCTTTTTAAATTAATAATAATTTGAGTAATTTTTCCATTCAACCCTCCCTGAAAAGTGACTGAACAACACTAAATGATTGCATACTGTTCTCGTATTATTTATAGTTATTATTAATCATATTTTGTGTTCTCATTTAAAATTGTAGAGTCGCCTGAAATCTGTCAATATTCAATTTGGGACTTTTTCCTAGTCAAAAGACTACAAGTCAACAATATTTGACTTCGACTAACTCACAATTATTTGGTCTATTTTATATATTTTGTTACAAACAAAAAGAATATTCGGAGTCAGGTTTTTCTTTTAATTCTTCCGTCAACCCCAAATAGTTGATCCGTCGGGAACAGATCAGCCGCTGTTTACGCGCTTATTTCGGTCCCGTGTGAACAAGCTATGACACCACTTCTGCCTTTCTTCCGTTAGATACCCGGAGAGGCCGGAGATTTTGCATCGGCAAGGAGAGATAGCAATCAAGAGTATTCAATTTGAATATTTTGCCAAATCTGAAATCGAACTACTTTTGAGTCTTGAAATTCCCTTTTCTGAAAAATACTTCTACGCCAAAAACAATCATTTCATTGAAGCGAAATGTACTTGGGAGACTATTTGAAAGTACTTAAGAAATTATTGGTACTTGAGAGCTTCATGTACTCAAAATTGATTGAATAAAATTGGTCAGTTAGAAATATGTTCATAGCGATATTTTGATCCTTCTTGGCAAGCGTTTAAAGCTTTTCAAACCGAAGAGGATCCTTACTAGATAGGGCTGAAACATCACCGTGGACTATGTATATTTTAATTTATTCCTTATTCAATTACACTATTATTAACAAGTAAGTTGGAGAAGATCTAAAACTATTGCGAACGTGATATCCCCAAGAAAGGGAAGCGTAATTTCAGTTTCGCAATGTATTTTTTTTTTGAACTTACTTTGAGTTCTTGTGTAGTCTTTTGTATTACGTTACTTTGATTCTCTGTAGTTTCGATGTCAAAAATATTGGGGAAATTCAGTGCTTATTGGAAATCATTTAAACATACATTAGTTGTCTTTGGACGGTAAATCCAGTGACCGGAAAATACGAAACGATTCCGCTCATACCTAGGAACATATGCACATCTACCAGTTGTCTTCTGACGTTCTTGTAATTCAATGACTGGCATACACGAAACGATTCCGCTCATACCTAGAAACATATGCACATCTACAAGTTGTCTTCTGACGTTCTTGTAACCCAGTGAACGGCATATACGTAACGATTCTTCACATGCCTAGGAACATGGGCACATATACCAGTTGTCTTCTGACGTCCTTGCAATCCGGAGACCGTAAGTACGAAACCATTCAGCTCATACCTTGGAACATATGCCCATTAGCTACGATCCGCTATAGTTTCCCCGGTGGAAGATAAAACACATTCAGGCTTCTCTAAGGACGTATAGACCAGCACTCAGGAAATCTGGGGAACCTCAGAAACAATACGAGCATGGGCGTTTTCGTATGGTTTATCTATAGTTCTCTGTCTTTTTTTTCACTCGGGGATGACACAGAATTTTTTTTTGAAGGCACTGCAAAATAAATTTCAGATTGAGCAATGTGGGTTCTATGCAGGATGAATCGCCACAAATACTTTGCTCAGGCTTGAACACAATGTTCAGAAAGGGTTCTTAAATAACCACTATACATGTGCAATATTTGTTGATACTAAAGCAGCATCTGATAACGTTAACCGAAAATCGAAAGAAGATATAAAGCGTGGCTAAGTGAATGGATAAGTGAGAGAACCTTTTCTGTAAGGATTAATTCAACATTTTCTACAGTTCGACCACTGGAATCAGGAGTACCTCAGGGTGGAGTGCTAGTGCACTACTTTTTGCTGTATATCAGTGACCTGAGTGCGGGAAATGTGCAGCGGACTAAAATCTACCTCTATGCAGATGACCTAGCAGTGACGGTCGAAGCTTGAAGAATCGATGAAATACGAACTTACGCCAAAAAGCTGTAGATCACATCATAGACTGAGCAAAGGAAAAAGAGATTGCTATTTCTGAAGATAAAGCTGCACTAATGATGTTTTCTAAAGAGGGATCCCACGTTCCTGACCCACTAATTAAGATAGGAAACATAACCAACAAGTGTGTTGACCATCTAAGATACCTAGGTGTAATACTAGAAAGCCAGTTGACAAGGAAAAGGCACATAGATGAACTGTTAATAAATGTTAATAAACGCACTGATCTATACAGGGTATGAAATCCCTAGAAACATCATTCTTCAGTTCTCAAAATATATTATCCTCGAAAAAAAATCGACAAGCAGCTCTGGTGTATGCATCAGCGAAAGACCAGTTACTTTCTAAATTAAACAGAAAATGGAACGAATCTCTAAGGAGAGTAACAAACGCATTAAAGTCCACACCAATCCCAGCATTGCATATTGAGACGGCCACAACTTCAGTGCCAACAAGAAGACAAATACTCATGACGAAGTATATATTTAAAAAAAGAGCAATAGAACAGGAAGACATTATCAGGAATGAGACCCTCCATAATCCGTACCTGATAGATTATAGATTCGGAAAGCATGATATCCCGTATAGCAAAACTTATGAAGGAATTTCCAGTAAACATTTCACCGCTCATTATACCTCTGGACCTGCAGACAAAAACAGAAGGATTAGAAAAGAATATCACGCTTAAAATACACGAAGATATAGGACAGAAATCAATATTGTCTGAGGAGTCCCTACTACAGTTTGCACTGGCAGAACTAGAAAGATACAAAGACCACAGGAAATACTAAACCGATGGATCCAAGACAGGCAGTCACACAGGCTGTGGTGTCTGGGATGATCATAAGAAAACAGAAATGCATCAGAGACCAGCCGGCAATACCAGCATTTACATAGCTGAGCTACTTGCTATTGCGACAGGAGCAAAAGGAATAGTCAGCGAAGGAACAGAACAGAAATTTCTAATATGTTCTGATTCCCTATCGTGCCTAGAATACCTCAAAAAGGCCATGAGCAAGCACCAACTATGGTAAGAGAAATTGAACAAAATGTGAGGTTGGTCGAAGAGACGTGAATTGTCATCACAATGATTTGGATCCCAGCCCATGTAGGTATCAACGGGAATGGAAAAGCTGGCGGCCTGGCGAATTGGCTAAGGAAGCCACGAAAAAGCAAACCATGATAGACCCTTCTTTACCTCACAAGTCAAGCGACAATATTACAGAAAACTTAAGACAATGGAACTTGGAAATTTTCAAGAGAAGGTCGCTTCATCTAACTAGAAATTACTGAATACAAATACATCAATCGTAAAATGGTGCATCCAGAAAAAAAGGTAGCAGACATTATATTCGAAATGAGAACTGGGCACGCAAAGACAGAAAAGATGATGAAAAGATGGAACATGACAGACTCTCCTGACTGTGATGTCTGTAAAGTTGAGGAAAACTTGCACCATATACTAATGGAGTGCAAAAAATATGAGACACCTCGATCAAGACTGAAAGAAAAAAAATTGAAAATAGAGAGGAATACAGTTTGGGATTAAAGAACTGTTATTAAAAGTTGGAAAAAATAACCAAAAAGAAATGGTTAAATATTTAGGACAATATGGAAAGGATACTGGTTTAATTGGAGTATTGTAAGTTAATTGATAGCATGTATATGACGGTGTAGGAATTGGTAATAATGAATGAAATGTAACGTAGCAATGCCCGTTTCCAGTGTTAGTGTAACAAGTACTTCAAATTTGTACTTAAGTATCAAGTATTAAGGACCAGACCACAATTGAACTTAAGTAGTACTTGAGTTTTAAGTACAGAACTTAAGTACTACTTAAGTACAACTTTATTAGCACTATTTCTAGCTCAGTCATATTCAGTCGTATAATCGAAAATAAATGAAAGTCATAAAATAAAGGCATTTGTCAATTTAAACAAAGAATTAAACACCACGAAAGACAGTAGAGCTACTCTTCTTTGAACGTTAGTTAGTATTGAACGGTGCCACTTGTATCCACTTGACGAAAGTCAACTACCAGTCTACCAAAGTAACTAATTACTGACTTCTAGGAATTCCTCAAGGGGTGTTTTCTTCTTTTTCCATTCAGTCCGAAATGCACTGTTCTGGGCCAAGAAACGTTCAAAGCAGTTTACCTTGCTTAAGACTAACGATTTGTCTTCTAGTGGAGATGCTGGTACTGGGAATTTGCTTTTAGCACTGCTAATCACTCTATTTTGAAAAAAAATATCTAATACCCAAGCTTGCCAAGCCGATTGCCGAGTCGCCTGAAGTCTGTCAATACTCAATTTGTGACTTTTTCCTAGTCTAAAGACTACAAGTCGACTATATTTGACTTTCACTTTTAATTTTATTTATATATTTTGTTACAAACAAAAAAGAATATTTGGAATTACGTTTTTCTTTTAAATTCTCCCGTCAACCCCAACCAGTTGATCAACCATTTGACCAGTCTGAACAGATCAGCCGCTCTTTACGCGCTTTTTTCGGTCCCGTGTGAACGAGCTATCAACGAGTCAAATCCTGTGTCAATCAATCACCGCGATCTTTGGGAGCAGCTGTGATAGCTTGTTCACACGGGGCTGAACAGCGGCCGGTTCTCGATCAGCGGCTGATTTACGCGCGTAATAGCTTGTTCACACGGGACCGAAATAAGTGCGTAAACAGCGGCTGATCTGTTCAGACGACGGATCAATTATTTGGGGTTGACGGGAGAATTAAAAAGAAAAACCTAACTCCGAAAATTCTTTTTGTTTGTAACAAAATCTACAAAATTAACAAAAACATATTGTGAGTTAGTTGAAGTCAAATATAGTTGACTTGTAGTCTTTTGACCAGGAAAAAGTCACAAATTGAATATTGACAGATCTCAGGCGACTCGGCAATTTTATATTAAAAAGCAAATAAAATCCATTTAAATATTTTTGTTTTTAAATGAGAAAACAAAATATAATTAATAACAACTATCAATAATACGAAAACAGTATGCAATCATTTAGTGTTGTTCAGTCACTTTTTAGTGAGGGTTGAATGAAAAAATAACTCAAGTTATTATTTTTAAAAAGAAAAACAACGAAAACAAATTTTAGACGCAAATAGAACATACGTTGTTGTAATTAGAAAATTATTCTACCTTTTTTTCCGAATCATTTAGTAATCCTGGGATGCTCAGTGTAAAAATCATGTTTTGTTCACATTGGTCTGAAAGAATTTGAACTGGATTGACCTAAAATTCGCCAAGTTTACCTAATCCCCCTAATCACAGTCTGTTTATTGTCCCTAGAGTCATCAAAGGTCACATTCCAAAGGATTAAGTTTATACCGATCGGTGACCGCGATGAAAATATTCGCCTATTTGAAAGATCACCGGCTGATTTTTTGGATTTTTTTCAACCACTATTTATAGCTTGTTCACACGGGGCTGAAACAGCGGCCGATTCTCGATCAGCGGCTGATTTACGCGCGTAAACAGCGGTAGAAAAAAAATTGAAAAAACAGCCGCTGATCTTCCAAATAGGCGCGTATTTTCATCGCGGTCACCAATCGGTATAAACTAAATCCTTTTGAATGTGACGTTTGATGACTCTAGGGACAGTATACAGACTGTAATTAGGGGGATCAGTAAAACTTGGCGAATTTTAGGTCAATCCAGTTCAGATTCTGTCAGACCAATGTGACCAAAACATGATTTTTACACTTAGCATCCCAGGTTTACTAAATGATTTGGAAAAAAGGTAGAATAATTTTCTAATTACAACAACGTATGTTCTATTTGTGTCTAATATTTGTTTTCGTTGTTTTTCTTTTTAAATTAATAATAATTTGAGTAATTTTTCCATTCAACCCTCCCTGAAAAGTGACTGAACAACACTAAATGATTGCATACTGTTCTCGTATTATTTATAGTTATTATTAATCATATTTTGTGTTCTCATTTAAAATTGTAGAGTCGCCTGAAATCTGTCAATATTCAATTTGGGACTTTTTCCTAGTCAAAAGACTACAAGTCAACAATATTTGACTTCGACTAACTCACAATTTTTTTGTCTATTTTATATATTTTGTTACAAACAAAAAGAATATTCGGAGTCAGGTTTTTCTTTTTAATTCTCCCGTCAACCCCAAATAGTTGATCCGTCGGGAACAGATCAGCCGATGTTTACGCGCTTATTTCGGTCCCGTGTGAACAAGCTATGACACCACTTCTGCCTTTCTTCCGTTAGATACCCGGAGAGGCCGGAGATTTTGCATCGGCAAGGAGAGATAGCAATCAAGAGTATTCAATTTGAATATTTTGACAAATCTGAAATCGAACTACTTTTGATTCTTGAAATTCCCTTTTCTGAAAAATACTTCTACGCCAAAAACAATCATTTCATTGAAGCGAAATGTACTTGGGAGACTATTTGAAAGTACTTAAGAAATTATTGGTACTTGAGAGCTTCATGTACCTATTTATTTTACTTTTTATTTTATTAAAAAAAAAAAATCTCGTTTTTCTATTTTATTATTAAGTATTCCAGGAAAAATGTACTTAAGTAAAACTCAAGTACCTTGACTTTGTACTTAAGTAGTACTTGAAGTACTTCCCAACACTGTCCGTTTCTTCCTCCCCTGTTAAAAAAATTGTAAATGAATATTATAAGAGTTAATTGTAAATTTAAAGTAAGTATTTATTTTAAATATTAAATTTGTAGTAGAAAATCGTCATAAAAATAATGTAAACAACAAAAATATAAATTGTATATTGATATGAATTTTCAAAGTACATTACCGTACTGAGTTTGAGTAATGAGAAGATTGTTATAGTGTTTTGGTTTAAAATGATATCCAATAGTAAAAAGTATATATAATGGTTGTTATGTACTTTTATATAATATTTGAGGGAGTTATTAAGTTTTTAATTTTTTGGGGTGTTTACGACATGTTTTCATACATGTTTGTGAATGAAAATAAGTTGTAACCGCTGTTGAACACAGAAGTTATTTATAAATGGTTTTATTTTTTTTTTTTTTATTATACATGATAAAAGTGTATAGTCGTTTCTACGTGAATTTCTTTGAAAGTAAAGCGTGCCACTACGTTGAAGGATTTCCTAACGACGGTAGGACGTCCTTCCCTACGTAGGAAGACCGATAATTTTTGTTGCTTAAAGTTCAATGTGCGGATCAAAGAATCATGATGTCACATTACCACCCCCTAGAATACAATGTTACATCAGAAATCAGCAGATTCCTAGACAACTTATTTTCGGTAATATATCGTTACGGCGTTTTTTGCTAACATCCATACTCCAATTTACTAGCTTACACAAATATAAGCGGAGTGTCTTTTTTCTTGTTCATTACTTGTTATAAGATACCCCGGACTATTTGTATTTTTGACAAATAATCATATTATCGGTGTTAACCGAGAATTCATTGTAAGCTCTGGAACCAGATGCAAGCAAGTCTGCTATATTTGTACATTTTTGGCAGTTTTGTAACTTTACATTCAGAAAACAAAACTTTTCTTCGGTACTACAATGGAATGGAATTTGAGAGGAAGACAACGGACGGAAACAAAAGATCTGTCTATTTTCAACCAAAAAATTATCACCCCAAAACACCAAACTGCGAGCGCAGGCAAACGCTCCGAGCCGTTTCCACACCTTTTGGCCCGTTGAGAAGAGGAACGAACCGTGGGAACGGCCCCCACGTTAAGATAAGTGCCCGAACCCAAAGACAATAATAGTGGGAAAGACCGGCAACTCCGCTAAAACCGCGTCGATGAAAATCGATTGGGACGCCGCCTAGCGTTTGGACTTTGTCCAATTTCGAGCGATAGATAATTCATATCATCAAAGCAAGAGGGCGTGAATCCGCAATGTCTGTCAATATTAGTTGACTTGGTTGCCCGTGAAGTCAACACTCGTCTGTTCTGTTTGTGTTCCTACTTGCTTTTATTTCAGTTAAAGAGGAAATCTGAAGGAAGAAAGCATGCTCTTCATAAATGATTGCTAAACTCGGAGTCAGCTACAGTGTTTGAGACCGATATTTCGGCTCTTCTTGGCAAGGATCTTCGTTTGGCTGTTGAAGCCCAAGCTGACTGGGAAAAATATAGTAAACGACTGACAAACTTATGCAGTTGCAAATATTTAGCGATTTGTTACTGCAAACGCCGAATTTGGCCAAAACTGATTCAGTCTGTGCGAAGTTAAATAGAAGCTCAGATAGGTTACTTGCTAAATTGGTGAGAGCACGAAAATGCTTAGACAAATTCAAGGATACGGTGTACAGCAACTTACAACGCAATCTCATTCTGTAGGCTCAGAGGAGAGTTTTTAATCGTAAAAATGGATTAGCGGTTTTTTAGAACACCTGAACTGTTTGAGCTTGTTCACATGGGACCGAAACAAGCGCGTAAACAGCGGCTGATCTGTTCAGACGACTGTTTGAGATTTAAGGGTGAATTAAAAACAGAATTAAAAAGTAACACAAACATCTTGTGAGTTTGTCGAAGTCAAATATGGTTGACTTGTATAGTCTTCAGACTAGAAAAAAGTCACAAACTGAATGTTGCCAGATTTCAGGCGACTCGGCATTTAAGTTAAATCTAATAAAATTCATCTAATTTTTCTTTGTTTTCAAATGAGAACATAAAATATAATTGGTAACAAATATAAATAATACAAGAACAGATTGATATAATTTAGTGCTGTCGTATTATAATATTAAGTATTATTTTTCAAAGAAAAACAACGGAAACGAATATAAACAGAACACACACTGATGAAATTGAAAATGATTCTACCTTTTCTTAAATCTTGTATTAATCCTGGGATGCTTAATGTAAAAATCCTACTATGTTCACATTGGTCTGACAAAGTTTGAACTGGATTGACCTAATAAAACTCGCCAAGCTTGACCTACTTCCCCTAATTACGGTTTGTTTACTGTCCCAACAGTCATCAAAGGTCATATTCCAAAGGATTTACTGTATCTCGATCGGTGCCGCGATAAAAATATGCGCCTATTTGAAAGATTAGCGGCTGATTTTTTTTTTTTGCCGCTATTTACGCACGTAAGTCAGCCGCTGATCGAGAATCGGCCGCTGTTTCAGCCCGTGTGAACAGGATTCACCCGAATCTCGCCCTCTTGCTTTGATTACATGAATCATCTACCAGCCGAAATTGGACCAAGTCCAACCGCTAAGCGGCGCTGACTGTTTCGACTCATGGGGCTTACGAGAGTTTCCAGTCTTTCCTACTTTTACTGTCTTTGCCCGAACTCCCTTTTCTTTGGTAACAACCCATGCTTTCCCTGGCCTATGAGCAACCCCAACGTGATGTTAAAGACGTGCTTTCGTCAGGAAACGGTCAAGACGCCGACATGAACACGTCAGAAGAAGGAGCAAAATGATACATTCATAACAGTAGCAAACAGGTCACTCCTATCACCCGCTGAGGCAGTGTTAGCACTTTCAGCACCATCTACCTCTCATAGAGGTAGACAAGACGAAGAACCTCGTGAATTGAAAAGAGCTAGGAAGTCTGACTCCCCCCCCCCCCCCAAGCCCCAAAACAGGAAAAGCAACAACCATAGCGCCACAGGAGGACCCACAGCAGCAAACCTAATGGTAGCAATACGAGTGTATCATGGATGACAACCAGAAATTCAGTATCAAAGACATCGAGAAAATACGCACGGCAGTTTTTCGAAAGCTGAAAGCCAATTTCAAGCTTAACATACTAAGATCTGGAATCTAGACCTTTATTTGCAGGAAGGCCGATCATCCACTGAAGCCTTGGCCTTGAAAGAAATTGACGGAATTGCAGTCAAAATGAAAAAAAAATTTAGCAGTTGAACCAGTCAAATGCAAAATAGTGGTGTACACAGTACCTGTGAACTACACAGCCAAAGACATCTCTACTAGCAGTCTTGATGAGATGGGAAACCCATTGGAAGTACTTGAGGTAACGAGCCTAAGCCGGAGGGAGGGCCCCAACCTTACTACAACAAGTAAGTCAGTTTCTTTGGTTATTCAGCAGAAAATACCACCCCAGAGAGTATATATCATGGGAGAATCAAAACCAATGAAGCAGTACAAGGAGAAACCGATGTTGTGTCGGAATTGCTTCTTGTTTGGACACACAGCAACAAGATGCATGACACCAGACAAATTTTGTTCGAATTGCTCAGAGAAAGGTCACCTAGATTCAGAGTGTGTTAAGGAACCAGCATGCAAAAACTTCCAAGGGTCCTCACAAAGCAACTGACACAAGGAACTGCACTGCATATGCCAAAAGATGCACCATAATTAGGCTTGCGGAGTCCAAAAAATACCAATTGGACTAGCAGCAGCTATTATCAATGACAGCGGTCCCAGAGGCCCAAAATAAAAGAAAAGAAACAAAGAATCCAAGGTCCTGCAGCAGACCCAACAGGATGGCCAAAGCTACCCCCTCAACAAACAAGAACGCCGCTAACATTGTCCACCCCAGCATCACCGTTGTCTACATCAATCAGGTTAAGAAGATTGTCGACATTACCTGGCATCCCGTCGAATCAGCGACCAAAAATACCGTCCCACTCGTCAACACCAGTGGCCCCTCCCATCACACCAAGGCCCCAACGACCAACAACTCTCCCAGGAATATCCAGTGTGGGGACACAGAACACACCAGAAACACAGCATCCACCAAACACTGAAGCAGATGAACAAAGCACTCCAATCAATAATGTTGCTACTGTCGCTGACAGAACTGATCAACAGTAGCAATCACACAGAACCAATGAAGAATCTGATGAAAATGGATGCGGTAACAAATTTCCTTGGACAGGAAGTTTTACAGCAGCATCACTCATCTTCCAGGGAATGGAAAGCAATGCTAAAAACCTTGAACAAATCACCCACAGGAACAACAGTAGAGACACAACCAGGACATCAAACTCCAACCAAAACCACGGCAAATCATCAGCAACAACTTCACAAGCGTTCCAATTAGCCGAGGCAGAAATGGAAACATCCCCATCCATAGGAGTCAAAGATGGACCCTAGAAAAAAGAAAGATTACAACATCACAAATCACAACCATTTAACTATCCTACAGTGGAACACCAACTCAGTCAGTAAGGAAAAGTACTGAAGATGAGGAATTTTGCAGTTAAAAAAGATGTAGATGTGATTTGCATCCAAGAGACAAACCTCAACGAAATCAGAAATCTCGAAATCCAAGGATACACCATATACAGGAAAGACAAAAGCTCTAATAGAAAAGGAGAAGGAGTAGCAATCCTAGTCAAGAAAAAACTGAAACATACCCCAATCCCAACTAAAGTCTGGCCAGAGGACAATGATGCAGTTGGAGTAAAGATAGAAAGAAAAGACCAGAGACCACTATCAGTATATTCATATTATATTCCTAATGGAAATAAGAACATAGAAGAAACAGTAAAGGAAATCATGACATCAAGTACAGAAGTAATTATATTAGGAGACTTCAACACACATAGTTCCCTATGGGGAAGCAAAAGGTAAAATAAATCTGGAAAATGCATATAAAAAGTGTTAGCAGAATTACCGGATGCCCTTGATCTCACACCTAAACACTTGAAGACTTATATATGCCCAAGAAACAGTATATCAACAAAAGATCACCAAAGAGAAAGCAGTAAATTGTCTGACAACATTGTGATTGAAACTATAGAAGAACTTTTTCCTGACCATGTTGAGGTGCTGACTACCCTTGATGAAATGCAAAGTGAGCCAGAAGCGCAAAACCCAAGATTCATGACGAAGAAGGCCAACTGGAAGGTCTTCGCCAACTTCCTGAATCAGTATTCATACGATGATTTAGAGTCCACCCAAGATACAGAAGAAGTATCTTCTGGACAACCCCCTTCTGGTTTACCCCCTAGGACAAGGTTACTTCTTGGGGTGGTTGTTAAACGGAAGTGTGTTATTTATTTATTCAATAAATCTCTCTCTCTCTCAAAAAAAAAAAAAAAGAAGCAGCTAGATCATTCAACAAAATCATCCTAGAGGCAGCCAAAGCTGCAATCCCTGTATCAAGCCAACAAGTTGCGGAAAAAAGGCCATCAGCGAAGACACAGAAACCCTGGTGGACCCCAGAGTGCAAACAAGTCGTGGATACGAAAAAGAAAACACAGCAAACATCCATCAGTAGAAACGTTTACGACATTAAGTTAAAGTTTACGACATTAAAGTAGACGAAAGAGAACTAAAAGACGACCGAGCAAAGACAGAAGTTTTCGCAGACCTCTTTCAACACACAGACAACCATCCTGTCCAAACACCGTATAATACTCAGAGCAACGAAGAAGAAAGACCACGAACACAGTCACCACAACTCCAAGGAATTCGGAGCACCATTCTCTATGGAAGAAATTGAGGCCGCCATTAACGGCATAAACACAAAGTCTGCTGCCGGAATTGAGAAGATCGAGAATGAGTGGATAACAAAAACTCGAGAAACATATCGCATTCAGGCGCTTAAAGTCTTCAACTCAGCATGGAATAAAGGCCTCTTCCCATCAGTGTGGAAAGTCTCTACAATAAAAGCCATCCTAAAGCCAGGAAAACCATCAACCGACCCAAAAGCATTCAGACCAATAATTCTACTCCCATGTATTGGAAAAACATTTGAGAGAATGATTTATAGAAGACTGGAATGGTAGATAGAAACAAACCTCATCATACAACCAGAGCAGACTGGTTTCAGAAAGAGGCATAGCACTCTAGACCAGTGGTTCCCAACCAGTGGTACGCGTACCCTAAGGGTTACGCGAGACCCTTGCAAGGGATACGCGAAGGAACCAAAATCGGTTTAATCTGTAGCTTCAAAACCTCGCCTCCTTCGTTTTTTATTGGAGAAAGCCTAATATTACCAGCAGAGGCATCACTAGCCAAAATGTTTTTTGAGGGGCAAGGTGTTTTTACTGACTGGCAGATTATTTTTACCGACTATTTTTTACAAATAATAACTGTTTTGACGAAAAATCGCGAATCGCGAAAAAATTCTTTTTAACCGTCTTGCCGACCACTTTGGGGGAGGGGTGCTGCCAACCCGTGCGTGACGCCTCTGATAACAAGCCTTAGTAAAAGTCAACGAAATAATGTTGGTTCCAAAACAGCTAGCCTACTGCCGTAAAATCTGTTCCTGTGTCAAACAATATAGTTTCAAGAAGACTAAAGACACTGCAAGTGAGATTGTCCAGTCAAGTTTCAAACTGAGTTAATGAAAACGTTCCCGATGCAGCTTGATGGAAGCACGGAGAACAACAAAACCAAACACAGAAACAGGCGGACTGTAAAAAATATTGCCGTTAATCATGTCGAGCCGAGATTTGACAAAATTTTTGCTATAAAGCAGCCTCGAGTGTTTCAAATAAATTCTTCGTTAATTCTAATAAATATCGTCTTTTTCACGTTCTGAAAAGGGGGTACGCAACCTTTTCGAACCTTGATTTGGGATACGCGGCATGAAAAAGGTTGGGAACCACTGCTCTAGACAACATAATTAGACTAGAAAATTTTATTAGATCAAGCCTTGAAGAAGGAAAAATTGCAACTGCGATCCTCTTCGACTTCGAAGGAGCATATAACAACGTTTCTCACTCACTCCTGGTCAAAAAGATGAGAAAAATTGGATTCCCCGAGACATTTTGCAAGTTCTCGGAAAACTACCTGAAGGACCGAAATTTTTTTGTGAAAATACGAAAAGAACTGTCAACAGAGAGAGAAATTACAAAAGGACTCCCACAAGGAGCCATCTTAAGCACTCTGCTGTTCCTGATCTTCAAATCTGACATCAACCTGAAAGATAAACAAGGATTAAAGGGCAAGTTCGCCGACGATCTCCTCTCATGCCACAAGGGGGACGACTTACCTCCGCGTCAAAGCTGGCGTAGAATTCACTCCACAACATAAACGAATTCTCAGCAATGACCGGAATTCCGCTTTTAGCTGGGAAGACCAAAGTCATCGTCTTCCATAGGAAGAGAAAGTTTAGCAAATCGGAAATCAAACTTAATGGGATTACGTTAGAAGTGGCAACAATAGGAAAAATCCTCGGATTAACACTCGATCAGAAGCTGACATGGCTACAACAAATACTGGAAATAAAAACGACAGCGATGAGGAGAATCTCCATAATGAAGCGCATGGCAGGAATCAAGTGGGGATCTAGTCCCCAATCCATGATGGTATTCTACAAGTTATACATTCGAGGGAAAATGGAATATGGGATACAGGCATATGGAACATGCTCTACGAAGCTCCTCAGAATACTAGAGACCATACAGAATATGGCAATTCGAATTACATACAGTCTCCACTCACACACCCCGGTAGATACTATTCGACAAATAGCTGGAGTGAGCAAAATGGAAGACCAGCGATGTCGAAATAGACCTGATCCCCTTCAAGAAGGACGAGATGCCAACCCAGACTACAATCCAGTATTTCCTCTCACGAAAGTACGAGGCCATCTTGAGATTTATACAGACGGCTCTGTGCAAGGCCACAAGAGCTCAGCAGCTGCATACATCCCAGCATACAACCTAATAGTACAAAAGAGACTTCCTGACAACTCTTCGGTACTGACAGCGGAGATGAAAGCCATACTTATGGCCTTGAAGGTCACTACCCAGAAAAAAAAACCCACCAACAATGTAATTTAGTGACTCTCGGTCTTCACTAATGATCCTGAAAACCATCAAGTGGGAAACAGGAGACAGCGATACAGCAGAACTGAGAGAAATAATGAGGGAACTACAAGAACAAGGAATAACCATCAGATTTCAACACGTCCCTAGTCTGTGTGGCATCGCGGGCAACGAGGTAGCTGACAAGAACGCACAACAGGCTCTTGACACAATAACACCAACCAACAATAGACCGAGATGTCTTAAGGAACAGACTCAAGAAAACAGCAGTAGCTCCACCCCATCCCCCCCCCACTGACATCCCCTTTCAAATCAAGATCCGCGAGCACAAGCTTCTTCAGGGTGAAGAGCCAAGCAGTGCTACTTAACAGAGAATTGTTCCGACGCAAGCAGAGCATCACCCCTCTACGCAGATACTGCCTTATTTGGGAGGAATCTTTACAACACACCCTGTTCGACTGCAGGCAATTACAAGAAAAAAGGAGGAACATGCTATCAACCTTCAGACGATTCCAACTAAAACCAGAAGTAGCCACCATAGGCCACACCCACAAGATACCGAAGAAAGAAGAAACCGAAGCACAAAGATCCTGGAACTGCTGGCATCCTTGAATATTACAATATAAGGAGGACTTCAACCAATAGTCAACCGACCACAGAAAGAAAAAGTCTAAGAGGGTCAGTGGATCCCAATGATTATATTCTAGAAGAAGACAAACAATAGAAGTTTCATCAGGTAACACCAGAGTAATCTGAAAGCTACAAAGACGGTTTATTTTAGCAGCCATGGCACTCTCATCACTCAGCCCTACAAAATGATTTATTTCCGTACATGGCCTAGAGTTTTTGAATCTCCGCGCCTTGCACTACCATGCTCTGAAATCGTCTCCGCTGAGACGCCGGAGAGGCAATGACACGTGATACAAGAAAACGGCTTATTTTTTAAGCGCACTTTAGTGGAAGTCAGAAATTTGTATGTGTGAAGCATTTTATAAAAATTAAAGCATAGTTAGTGCCCATTGTGCTTTAAAGTGTTTTTGGTTTTATACACTTTTTGAAAGTTTTTTGACTATTATTAATGTTGTTTTAGTTTTATATTAAATATATTTTAAAGTATGACAGGGTATTAGATTAATTGACTGTTTTGTGTAGTAGATTAGTTATTGTAACGAAGCATGGTTGTGTAATGGTGAGGACGTCAAGGTAAATTAACCATCAAGAATTGGTCATTTTCAGATTGGAGACAAAGCCAAGAAAAAGAATTCTGGAGCATAGAGTAGAAATCCTGGAAGCTCTATTAAACAACACAAACACAAACTACACACGGCTTCGCCTGACGAAAGTACTCTCTCAAGACCTTCGCGGGGGGAGTCCTCCCTCCCCCTATAGTGACGCCCCTGGTCGTGGCTTACCCTTGGGTCTTGGGGGGGGGGCGGTCTAGACGGTGCAACTCCTTTAAAAAAAGGTCTAAGTTTGATGACAGGATCGACAAAAAAGAGGCACGGCGAAGGAGGCGCGAGCAGTAAAAAGAGATTAGCAAGTAGCAGAGGCGGACAAGTAAGTGAGAGCTCGTAACTGCAGATCCTAAAAGAAGGCACGCTAGAATATTGTTCCTAAAGAAATAGAAAACCGTGATTTTCGGGGTTTTTTATTGATCAGCTAATTATCCCTCTAGGATGATGTGCGAAGGATAAATATAAATTCGGATATGTCGGTTGCACTTCCGGCAAACCGTCCTCAGCAAAAAAAACAAAAAAACTAAATCATAAAATCCAACACAATACCAACAGAAGAACGATGCGGAACCAACAAAACATACAACGATATGCAACTAAAAACCAGAAGAACGATGCGGACTGAACGACAGAAAAATTCAAATAAAATAACGAATATTAAAATGTGCGTGTTAAACGTGTATATGTACAAATCTGCGATTATTTTACAATTCTGAATTCTGTGTCTATTTACAATTTACCAATTCCCTGGGAAAGCGCAGAAGCTTTCACCCAGTACTTATAAAATCCTTCGTTTTTAACTGTCAAAACCCCCGAAAATCACGGTTTTCTATTTCTTTCGTCATGAATGGTCAGCTTGGCTTCAAACCTTATATTGTTCCTGTCCCGCACTCCAAGCCAATTTAGTTTTCGGGCCTCTTTGTAGTACTCGCGCCTCCTACACTATGTCGTGCCGTACCGTGGCTCTTTTTAGTCGATCCCTTTGATGCAACTGCCTGTCATAATGCTGTCAAATCACTTGCTGGCTTCATTATTTTTCACGAGCAGCTTTGGGTACTCCTTGAAAAGCCAGGGGGAAGCAGCTGCACCCCCAATGACCCTCTTAATCTGAGTCAGGTAACAAGAGCTGTAAGCTCATATGGCACTTGCATGTGTCAAGATGATTTGATTGATCAAAAGTAAGTTTCGACTTTGCGGTTGAGATGCGCGCTATAAGGGAGCTGGAACTTCATTTGTAAGCAAAACCCTTGAGGCAAAACTGCTAATGGGCTGATGGGCATCACGAAAATGCATATATTGCTTAAAAGTATTTTTTTTACTTTGCGGTCAAGATTAGTACTTTAAGGAATAATCGGATTTGGGAAGTAGCGATTTCTAAGCAAATGTTGTTGAGTCTCCAATATTCCAGCGAAGTTTCATCGTCCTAGCACATCTGGAAGTACCTTAACGCGCGATCACCGGAATCCCAGACCCCCCTCCCCCTCCTCCAACTCCACCCACAATAACCGGAGCCAATCCGGTTCTGTAAATGATTAATCCAGAGCATCTGTTTGTCATTCCCACGAAGTTCGATCCAGATCACACCAGTCTAAGCGGGTCAAGTATTTTCCGCCCTCCCCCCAATAATTGCCGGATTCGGTCCGGAAATGAAAAAGGTCACAAGAGAAAAATGTCCTCTGTTTAATTATTAAATTTCACTCGAATCCGATCACCCGTTCCAAAGTTACGCATGACTCAATATTCCGGATTCCCCTCCCTCAACTCCCCCCCCCCAGGATTATCATATCGAGGATTTTTTTTTTTATTCCAAGTCAGTTTGACCGGGTCCCTGATATGCCTTCCAAGTTTCGTCGTGAAAATCCCCCAAAAAACGGAATTCCGGGATACCCCTCCTCCCCCCCCCCCTCAAGTGTCCGGATCCAGTCAAATTATGTAAAAGATTTACATGGACCAGATGTTTGTTCTTCCCAGCAAGTTTCACTCCGATACCATCATTCTAACCGTTTCTCGAGATTTCCGTTCCACCCCACCCAGCTCCCCCGCGGTGCACGTAGCCAATCCGATTCAGCAAATGACTTACCTAGAGCATCTGTTTGTTCTTCCCACAAAGTTCCATCCCGATCCCTCCATTCTAAACGGGGCACGTATTTTCCGCCCCCCCCCCCCCAATAGTTGCCGGATCCGGTCCGGATATGAAAAAAATCATCGGAGAAATGTCCTCTGTTGAATTCTTAAATTTCACTCGAATCCGATCACCCATTCCAAAATTACGCATGACTGAAAATTTCGGATTCCCCTCCCTCCACTCCCCCCACCATTATCTGATCGACAAAATTTTTATTTTGAAGTCAGTTTGATTGGGTCCCTGATATGCCTGCCAAGTTTCATCGTGAAAATCCCCAAAACCACCATCACCGGAATTCCGGGACCCCCCCCCCCACCCCATAAGTGTCCGGATCAAGTACAATGGTCTAAAGGACTTATCTAGAGCAGATGCTTGTTCTTCCCAGCAAGTTTCACTCCGATCCCTCCATTCTAACCGTTTCTTGAAATTTCCGGTCTCCCCCCCCCCCAACTCCCCCCTGGCTACCGAATCCGGTCAAGACTATAAACGGGACATTACAGATATATATTCTGTTCAGTTATGAAGTTTCATTACAATCCGATCATCCGTTCGAAAGTTACATACTTCTCAATTTCCCGGATTCCACTGCGGATTCCCCTCCCTCCACTCCCCCACCATTATCTGATCGGCAATATTTTTATTTTGAAGTCAGTTTGATTGGGTCCCTGATATGCCTGCCAAGTTTCATCGTGAAAATCCAAAAAAACACCATCACCGGAATTCCAGGACCCCCTCCCCCCCCCCCCATAAGTGTCCGGATCCAGTACAATGGTCTAAAGGACTTATCTAGAGCAGATGCTTGTTCTTCCCAGCAAGTTTCACTCCGATCCCTCCATTCTAGCCGTTTCTTGAAATTTCCGGTCTCCCCCCCCAACTCCCCCCTGGCTACCGAATCCGGTCAAGACTTTAAACGGGACATTACAGATATATATTCTCTTCAGTTATGAAGTTTCATTACAATCCGATCATCCGTTCGAAAGTTACACACTTCTCAGTTTCCCGGATTCCCCTGCCCTCCACCCCCCCCAAAATGGTCGGATCAGGAAACTGATTATTCCTAATTTTGTTTGGTCGGGTCTCTGATATGCCTGCCAAGTTTCATGGTCCTAGCACAACTGGAAGTACCCTAACTCGAAAAAGTGTGACAAAATGCCCTAAATTTTCAAGTTTCCAGCGCCCCCACTTCCCCGCATATGGTCGGATCGGGAAACTGATTATTTCCAGGTTAGTTTGGTCGGGTCCCTGATATTCCTGCCAAGTTTCATTGTCCTAGCTCATCTGGAAGTACCCTCACTCGAAAAAGTGTGACAAAATGCCCTCAATTTTCAAGTTTCGAGCGCCCCCACTCCCCCGCATATGGTCGGATCGGGAAACTGATTATTTCCAGGTTCGTTTGGTCGGGTCCCTGATATTCCTGCCAAGTTTCATTGTCCTAGCTCATCTAGAAGTACCCTAACTCAGAAAAAAGTGACAAAATGCCCTAAATTTGCAAGTTTCCAGCGCCCCGCACTCCCCCCCATATGGTCGGATCGGGAAACTGATTATTTCCAGGTTAGATTGGTCGGGTCCCTGATATGCCTGCCAAGTTTCATTGTCCTAGCACATCTGGAAGTACCCTAACTCGGATATGTGGGACAAAAAACTCGGACCGACCGACAGACCGACAGACGGAATTGTGATCGGTATATGGCACTTGAGCCACAGGCTGCAAGTGCCATAAAAACAGCCTGTATATAAATACAGACGTGGTTATGCGAGGTGAGTAAGTCTGGATCTCTGAGGTTGTACGCTGGGGCAAAAAAGACATGGGGTGAGGAAATATATAATAGGAAATATGTAGGGTTAAGTAGGGAGGAGTTGAGTTTGTTGAATAAGTATGAGGGCTGATGGGTTACCGCTCGGTGCAAGAAGAAAGTATATGTGGAAAAAAGAGGAAAGATCGGGTCATTACTACTTCTGCCCTATGTGTGGAGAAATGAACGAGGATATATGCCACCTTTTGTGTGATTGTAGAGAGTTACGGGGGCTAAGGGAGGAGATTTTCGGGGCGGGGGGAACTGATAAGAAATGGATTATTAAAATGCTGGGAAGTAAAGATTTTAAAGAAATAAGAAATGTTGGGAGTTCCTCAAGTTAGCTTTTAAATACCAGAAAAATTTCTTTTGATGGGAAAGTTGTGTTTTTAGTGTTAATAAAGTATTCATAGTAAATTAAAAATATTAAGTGTGTCAGTGTGTGTGTACGCATGTAAGAGTGTCCACTTTTTGTTTTGTATTGTTGCATGATGGCCTGATGGCTTTAATGTGCAAATAAATCATTCATTCAGAACGTGTCCGAAACAACGAATATGCTGAATTAATTCAGGATTTTATGCAGCATTTTGCTTTCGGACTTAAATTTTCGCTCAGTTAATGCAGCATTAATTCAGCATAAAATTCATCGAAAAATTCAGCAAAGACGCTAAATTTTATGCTGATTTTCAAGAAGAAACTGAGGAGCACGGCGATTCTCCTAGTCTCTTTCTAGAATCTTTTTCTTCCTAGAAAAAATTGCCACACAAAATTTTTGTAATGTTATCTAGGTCGAATTCCCGTCTGGCGACAAACTTTACGGAGCATACTTTGCGGAAGTCCGAGTCGTCCTTTATCTTTTTTTCTTCTTCTTCTTCCCAATTTAAATTTCTGTATTCTCTAGGTAACAGCTTTCGGACAAAAATAAATAAATATGCAGCATTAAATTCAGCATTTACAGCACGAAAAACTTTCGGACACGGTCTCATTCATTCATATGGGATTCGGCAAAGACAGAAAATCTACAAGACGAGATTGTCTGGATCAACAAGTTCAACATAGACAACATATAGGCTATATTCAACTTTGGGATCCCATCGAAAACATTCCCGATGAAAAATTTATCTCAAAATAGTACTATGAAGTAGTACGAAAAAGTTGCATGCAGTACTAACGATTCTACTACATGCTTCTACTTCAAGGCTACCATGTTACTGCACAGTACTATATGCTACTATTAGCAAGAATGGATGCTTCTATGGCAAGACAGGATGCTACTGGATACTACTACATAAGATTGGACCAATCCGAGGCACATGAAATGATAGTATTCTTTGCTATTACATAGTATTACATGCAACGTCTTCGTGCTACTACCATACTACTACGCAGGCTACAAATTTTTCATCGGGTTGGTCTTTCGTAGGAGTGGGGAGACATGGTTCGCCCGCGAACCGAAGACTTACGTCTTCGTGCTACTACCATACTACTACGCAGGCTACAAATTTTTCATCGGGTTGGTCTTTCGTAGGAGTGGGGAGACATGGTTCGCCCGCGAACCGAAGACTTTGCAATACTAAAAGGTCGATTACATTAGGTTTTTTGAACTGAATTAGAGATTCGATACTGAAGTAACAATATATAATGAATGCTGTCTGAACTCTACGCAGTGAAGAGTCATATTTACTATATCGAAGCGTTAATTGTAGAAATTTCTCGTTTTTCAATTTTAATTTTCTAGATTCAAGGAAATACACAGGCAGCCTATAACGAACCAATACATACTTAAGGCCACACCCATTCTCTTTGTGGCATGCACAAATCATAGTTTCAACGCGTAGTGCCGCTGATGTTTGGTCGAATCTTGAATACTGCCGCAGTTTTCACGCCAAATGGAAAAACTATTTAAAAGTTTACTCGCTTGGCGGTCACCACTGCCCAGCCTCCGTGGGCGTTGGCTGGGCAATGGGCACCTATTCCGGGAGTTAGCAAACCCTCTAACAAGTCAAAACCATCTGTGTACCAACTTTCTAGCCCATCCTCTCAGATGATCTCCGCCCGAAAATACTATTTACCTTGGGTGGAATGTTTTGCAAGATTATAGAAGAAAAAACAGAAATAACGGGACGAGAGGCAAGACACGGCAGCGAAAATTTGATGAAAAATGAATGTTGTTCCGACCGCTCCATCCTTCTAGAACTTACGACTGCAAGATTTTCGAGATCCCCTTCCAGCTCCCCACACGCGGATCCGGTCTGGATTTTTTGTTTTGCTTTTTAGCAGGTATCTGCACTGTCGCAAGCTTCATAACCGATAACACAAGGATGCTCAGTTTCAACAGGAATCATAGGGATATTCTTTATGGTTGCATTAAATATTATGCACTACCAGCATTGCTCTTTCTAGCCGAAAAAGTATCTGCTCACAGTGCCCACTTTTCCGATTCACTTTTCCGACAAACAAAAAGTCAGCAGAGGTTTATAACAGCTAACATAAGTTTTATCTATTGAAACTGCGTATCGTTTTGTTACCTGTTATGAAACTTCTGACAGTGTAGTTCTTATCACAGTTACGCTTTCAAAATACCGCCACGATCCCTTCATCCACGGGCACTGACCGCCTTCATCCCCCCCCCCCCACCCCAGTTCTAAGATCACATTATATACAAAATACAAAAAAAGTATGAAAAGAACATAACATACAACAACGAAACAAACTAAACTACATCTTCTCGCTGAGCAAATTCGCCCATATCTGTCCAACCGTTCTGCACAGAGCAAAATAACACTAGGGAGTAGCGCCGAGCCCTATGCTTTCCATGCTTCGCAAACGGGCTATACTCATGGCGTCGCCCACTACGCTTGCGGCTTTTAAAGCGAAACAAACTTCTGGGTTTAGAAATTTCTAGTACAGCTAAGGTAGCGTTCCAGTCAGGGGCGTCACGTATGGGGGGGGGGGGGGGGTGAGGGGGGACGCCCTCCCCCCCTCCAATGTTGTCGGTTGTCGGCGAAGCGCCGCGGTTTTTCGTAAAAACAATTGATTTTTTCGTAAAAACAGTTGATCTTTTCATGAAAACAGTCGGTTTTTCTGAAAATCAATCGGTCTATCTTCAGAAAAGTGAGTTTCTTTAAAATGGCCGGTTTTTCGTCAAAACTGTCGTTTTTTAACGGTTGTTTTTTCTACGAAAATAGTCGGTAAAAGTTACCAGCCAGTCGGTAAATACCTTGCCCCCCCCCCCCCCCCCCAAAAAAAAAAAAAAAAACACAACATATTGGCTAGTAACGCCATTGGTTCCAGTGACTTACTACAATAATACATAGATGGCGCTTTACATAAGGGACTTTACCGTGACCAATATATCATTATTATTATTTATTTCCGTGACATGGGGATGTGAACCTTGAACTTGTTAGATGAATTTGCCTTAGGCGGGATCACTGTTCCTATGGCTGGCTTCTACCAGACTATTGTAGTGGTTTGCGAACTCTGTTCACAAGCCCCTCGGTAGCTCAGTGGTAGAGTGACTGCCTTGTAAGCTGAGGGTCCTTGGTTCAAATCCCTTCTGCGGAGCATTTTTGTCTCTCAGTTCATTACTTATAAATGACTTATTACAAGTTATGATGATTAGAGGAGGGATGAGCACCGTATTTTAATAGTTATAATGCTCTCTGGAACGAACAAAAATAACAATACGGACATTCGTCATTACTCTTACGTGAGTTCCTGCAGGACCGATAGTTATTGTCACTTATGATGCTCGGGATCATCATAAGTAAACTGTAACGATCGACTCGGAGGCGTTACTAGCCAAAATGTTTGGGGGGGGGGGGGGGGGGCAAGGAATTTACCGACTGGCTGGTACTTTTTATCGAATGTTTTTGCAGACTTCTTCTGAAAAGATCGAAAAAATCGACTGATTTTCACAAAAACGACTGTTTTGACTGTGTTTGGAATACGAAGTTGTTTGAGCCAGTCGCTAGTGCACGACTGATTGAGAGTCAGTAGGGAAGCTCACTATCGCTAGTGATGATAGTGTCGCTGCTATTCGAGTGTGTGTCGCTTTTTCCAGTCTTGGGGCTACTCCCTAGTGTTATTTTGCTCTGGTTCCGCAGTTAGAACGAGATTTGTACGATCCCCTCTGCAAAGTGGACGGACCCAGTCCGGATTCCAGATCTGTAAATGCGACACCCAAGGCATAAGCCAAAAGCCCTTGGTCCTTCTTAGCTTTCACGGCCTATTTCACGCTACGACCCAGTAACACACTCAGATCTATAGTAGTTGCCTTTTTTGTAGATACCATGGTATCTGTTACGACAGTAGCTGGATCTGCAATTATGGTACATTTACACACTGCGTAAAATCCGACCGTATTTTACGCATGTATTTGGGCTTGAAAAGATCTCTAGCAGTACGGACGTATTTGAGAAATCGGTCCGTTTTGTATCTAAATATGTCCATATTGCTAGAAATCTTTTCAAGCTCAAATACGCGCGTAAAACACGCACGGATTTTACGCAGTGTGTAAACCCACCATTCGTCGTTTTTTCAGTTACCGTGGTATCTGATACTACAATTGCAAAAACGACAATTGCCGGAATTGCGCTTTCAGAAATCATCCAAAAAGAAATACTGATATCCACTGACATTTTTAGTGCCACAACTTCTTTCCACCAATTTCACAAAAACTAGACTCTTTTGTTAGTGATAACGAAAGTGAGATGAGTTTGTCAGATACCACGATTAGTTACCACGGTATCTGGCCAGATAACACGGTAACTGAAAAATCACCTTTTGGCCGTGGTATCAGATACCACGGTAACTGCGAAAATGATTTTAGACCGTGGTTTCGGATACCGCAGTATCTGCAAAAGTGCAACTAGTATTCCTTAAGCCCAAACTACACTAAACGGAGCTGAGCTGAGATTCATTCTAGCGATATTTCGGCACGTCTTGGCAAAGTTCTTCTCCAAGCTAAAGCTAGAAAAACGAACTTGTGAATCACAGGAACTCAATCCATGGGCCACAGGTTCGTTCTTCTTGTTAAAGGACCTGTTGTACCTATATTGCCGAATGCCGATGAAACCACTTCAGTAACATCATTCATTAGTTCTTAAACCCGGAGATCCAAATTTCCATTCTGAACCCGCTAACGACACTTCACTAACCTTTGCACTCGTTTCCATGCGCACTATGCTCCGGACAAGTGTTAAGGCATCAGTATTTCTCCTGCCTAATGTGAGGAGATGAGAACGAAAGTGTGGTGCATGTCATGTACGGATGTGAAGAATTAAGAGAGCTGAGTAACAAATTGTTTGGAGAATGCGTGAGGGTTTTCGATGAGAAATGGATGTGTAGTATGATTGGTAGCCGTCAGTTTGATGATGTGAGGAGGCTGGCAAGATTCCTCAGGATCGCTTTTCAACACTGAAAATTATGCCTAGAGTAATTAGGTTACAGTACAGATCGTTTTTTTTTCGATTTTTTTTTGCAATTAAACCTTATCAGTCTTATCTATTGATGCATAGAACCGGTTTTCTGAATTCGCCGAAATCTTGCTAGAGGTCCGTGGGCCTGGGAAACGGCTTAAAAAGGCAAGGCCGTGGATATTTCTTTTAAAGCAGAGCCTAGCTTTACAGTATTCAGATAGCTTTGAATGTTGGAACATCAACAGTAAATAGTGCGAGTTATGCTTTAAGCCTGAAGAGGGCATTTGCCGAAAGGAGCCAAATTATTCATTAAAGAATTAACCTTAACAGACATATCCATTCAGCGCATTCAAAATTAAATGCTTTCAAAAGTCAATTACTTGCGCAAAACCTAGCCCAATGGGGGCAGATGCAGTCTACCACAAACCCCTGCTTTTTGGAAAGCCTATGCCAAACGCTGGGTGTACCTAGCGTTTGGTATACCCTATGCCTAACGCTGGACGCACTATGCCAAATGCTGTATACTTGGACCCAATACAATATTGATGATATGAGTGAAGCTCAGAAATCAACCCATCAGAATTCATCTACAGTGGGGTAGGTCAGGGTTAGGCTCCCGATGAAAAATTCATCTCAAAACTGTAATACAAAGCTGTACGAAAAAGTAGCATGCAGTACTAACTGACGCTACTACATGCTTCTACTTCAAGGTACCGTGTTACTGCATACTACTGCATGCTACTATTAGCAAGACTGGATGCTACTATGGCAAGAAAAGATGCTACTGGATACTACTAAATAAGATCGGACGAGTCTGAGGAACATTAAATGATAATATTCTTTGCTATTACATAGTATTACATGCAACTTTTTCGTACAACTACGTAGGCTACAAATTTTTCATCGGGCTACCAACAGCTACACTGTAAAAATTTCCTCCGAATAAGGATGCAGTATTTGCTACTGGGATTAACCTTATCTCTATCGGGATAAAATTAATCCGAATTAGGGATAATCTTATCTCAACAAAGACAAGATTAATCCCAGTGGCAAATACTGCAAGATTTTTTTTACAGTGAATCCAGCGTTTGGCATAGGGTATCCAAAAATCCGGGGTTTGTGGCTGACTGGGCAGATGAAGAGGCTAACAGTTTCGTCTACGCTAGATGTCCCTCCCGAGCAGCTTAAGTCAAGCCAAGCAGTCACATAACACACAGATCTATTGGCTTGAATGCATATTCTTCATATGGAACCTCAGCCTCACTCCATCCCTGCACTGTTGTCCGCACAGCTCGCATTCAAACACTTTCGTATCTCCTGGTTTTCTAAAACATTCTTTCACAGCCGGCTTCACATCTATCACTTGAATTTCGTCATCATCATCATGCACACTTAAAGGAGCCATGACAGGTATGACAATACTCTGCTCCCTTTTGACTACTGTCAGGTCGACCGGATTCGAGTCAACGCCACGCGACTGTTCATGTAGGTAGGTAATATTGTCACAGGTCGGAAATACTGCAGCGTGATTGGAGGGAAGCTTCATGCCTGGCGTGGCACCAATTGGAGGCCTTTCCGCAGCCGGAAGATCACAGATTGGTTGTGCTGTCTCTGACTCCTCCCTAAGCGGCTGGTGCGGGAAGGCAGGACCAGTTAAAACATTCGCAGTCGGCAGGCCATGATTCATGCCGCTTCTAACTTGTTGTGGCAAAAGATATCCTGCGAAGTTGATCGCGGACGGTAATGTACGGCAAGACCCTGGTGGGGCCTGATTTTGATCACAGAGTTGTCCCACTTGCGGGGCTTGAAGAGCGCTCGAAGCTCTTGCGACGTCCAAGGAGCCTGGAATAACTGTGAATTCCTGAGTTTGTCTGAAAGGTACAGGGGGGCAGAGAGCGAGTGGGTCACCGCAGACTGTCAACGTCTCCACAGAATGGGCACGATCGACAGACTCTGCACTCGATGAAGTCGTAGACAGATTAGTTACAGTTCCGTGTGAAAGACCAGGATGAGGATCAATGCTCCTGGAGCGATGCGGACTCCGACTTAAAACAGTAAATGCCGATTTTTCATGAATTGTCAGGCCAGAGTCAGCAATTCGATTCACTTGAAGAGCGATCCCTTCGTTCCCAATTTTCATGGCACGAGGTCTGGCAACTCCAGGATTGCCGGACAATACACCAGCCTGAGTAGTTTGAGCTGCGAGACATTGGCCCAAACGATCAGCTTCACCATTGAAGTCAATCGAGGCATTACTGGAGCTTGACGCAGACCCTTCGGCCGTGAGTGCTTCACCGGGTCTCTCGTTATTTATTACAACGGTCTCAATCGCTGAGCTACTGCCCAGGTTATCAACGTTACTGAGAACACTTTGCAACGTAGACTGGGTTGCCTGTAGACCATTTGGGTGGCTAGCTAGACCACTCAGATGGCTAGGACGGCCTTGCGTATCTACCGGCTGAAGCATGGTTTGATCGACAATCTCCTTGGACTCGTTGGTTCTAGTGGTGGTAGAAGACTTTTTACGAAAGTGTCGAAGTGAAGAAGCAGTTTTCGGATCAACACTTGAAGATGAAGTAGAGGATTCAGACAACTGATCTGACTGGTTTCCTTCCTGGTTTACACTGTCTTCCACACCACTTGTGGTGTAGTTTGATGTGGTTGAAAGGGTAAATACGCCAGGAGGGACACCATCTTCTCCCGTAATCAAATAGTGACCCACTACCGGAACGGATATCTTAGACGGACTCCCTGTCGAGCAGACGTTTTCCGATACTCTATACCGAGGTATACCATCTCCTGACTTGATAGGAGAAACACTGTCGAAACCCATAAAGAAAGGGCGACTGGGGTTTACTGCATTAAAGCGGTGGCCACGCCCACGACCCGGGGAGGCATTCAGTTGTGGGTAAGTAGAGGGGCGGGAACAGATAACAGCGTTCGGGCAGGTGGGTTGCATGATGAAGTTTCGGGCTGTACCATGCCTTGCGTAGTGATTAAGCTGTGTTTTCTCTTGTTGTTCAAAAGTATTTCTCTGACTGTGTCTCTGCTCTGGGGCTTCAGATAGGAGGACTCCACCTTTCTGCTCGATAATACCTCTATAGTCAAGTCCGCGGTCTCCAAGACCTACAACTCTACAGCTCTCTACGGTTGCACCTCTATGGTCTTTCCCCGCCTCGCGTTCACATTCAGGAGATTCGATATCGCTATCACAGAGATCTATCACTTCGGGGTTTTGAAGACTGCTCAAATCTCTTCCGCTTGTGCCTCCGACGTCCAGGGTGTCTTCGAGCATCGTTGGGGCAGCTTCTGTGCGAGGTAATGACAGGTTTTCGGGCTCTTCGATTTTGACCTAGGATAAATTATAGTCTTGATCAGGGGTTTATGATATTAAGGGATCAACTTGAGTCAATACAGAAAAGAGCCGTTGAAGTAATATTGCTTGAAGCATTTATCGTGAATCAGCATTATCAATCTTCCAACTACCGTCCATTTACGACTGTCGCTTCAACTTCATATGCGAATTTGGCCAATTCCTTCTAAGAAGTGACAAACATAGGGCCATACTACCACCAGTCATGTCGAATCGAGTTGAGACTAGGTCTAAAACCAAAGAAAAATTGGTACCGCCTACCACACGAGCAAATCGGTTTTTAAACACGTTCGTTCCGTATTACGCATCAGTGTTTAACAAGTGCTGAAGTTTCTGTTCTTAATTTGTGTCGTCTTTTAGGTTGTAAACCCAAGCGCTATTTAGTTGAGATCTCTTCTTGACTATGATAGCTTGTGTAAATAAATGATTTTGATTCTGATCAAGTTTTCCGGACCTGATGTTAGTGGAGTGTTATATGTCTCATCTTTTTGTACGGAATCTGAACGATGATGCATACAATTCAAGAACGGCATTCAAGGACGGTGCCGCCCGACCTTGATCTTCTAATCGCACCGCAAGGGTGTTCCGCTTGGGGACTAATCTACAACACCCGACCTTCCGCAAACACACTTAGAGCGTGTTCCACCCTTGTACCAATAGTGACTATTAGTTACTAAATCCGTAACAACCTCACGAAAAGTTACTACGCTGACCGTTCAAGCCTACTGGAAATAGTAACTAATAGTAACTATTTGCTTACCACGCTCGGGAGCGTGGTAAGCGTGGTAACCACGAATCTCTGTCAGGTTAATATGTTGACGAAAAATGCAAATTCGGCATCATTGCTTTGAAAGTCATTTTTAAATTAAATTCTACTCTACTCTACTCTACTCTAGGTGACTGGTCGGATTCACCCGTGGCGTGATATTCCGCTGGACAATAGAAAAATCGTTCCAGCCTTGACGACAAAAAGGCAGAATTTGTGACGTCCTGCGTAGTAACTACGGCAAGTAGGATGGAACTCTTAATGAAACGTCATAGGCTACTTATGGTAGTTGTTCATACTACTTCAACAGTATTTCTGCTACTTCAGTAGTATTTCCATCTGTTCTTGTTCCCGAGACTTCACTTCGTAGTGTATAACTTTTTTCGAACAGGTATGTAATGCATATCCTCCTGTGACCCACGGTCAGTTATTTTACGATAATCTTCGCACAGAAAGTTAGCGGTAGATATGAGAGGATGATATAAGTCATATCAGCTTCCAGAGAGGATGTTATAAGTCATATCAGCCTCCAGAGAGGATGTTATAAGTCATATCAGCCTCCGGAGAGGATGATATGAGTCATATCAGCCCCCACAGAGGATGTTATAAGTCATATCAGCCTCCGGAGAGGATGATATAAGTCACATCAGCCTCCAGAGATGATTTCTGTTCGAAAAAGTTACAACAGTTAACACACCTCCATCTCGGTTGATATCTGAATGGCAACCTCGATGGCCATCCCGTGTATCCTATGTATTACCAATACATCGATCCTCACGTTTGCCACGCTTGTTTTCCTTACGTGATATATCATGCGCACGATCTTCGTTTCGTGGAGCTTTTTCGTCCGGAGACCGGTTATGCAAATTTTGCCAAGATTGTTATTCAAGGCTAGGGACATTGACGATGATGCTGAAAGTGTACGCACTTAAAGGATCCGTCTTACCTATAATGCTAACGCAACCTACTTCCGTAATCACTCCATATATTTCTAAACCCGGAGACCCCAATTTCATACGGTACATTCTAACCCCTCTAACAAAACACGCTGATTTTCTCACTTGCCGTGTTTTGCTACCTTCGATGTTTATCACGCTGTCGACGGTTGTCTGCGAGAAGTTTTTCCATCAGAAAAACCGGTGATGTAAATTGTTTCCCTGTTTTCACTATTAGTCAACGGTTCTCGGAAAAGGCTTAAAACAGCCAAAACCGTGGGTTATTTGTTGAAAGCACAGCCTAGTTTTAAAGTATTGAGGTAAGTGGTATATGCAGGGACGGGGTATAAGGAGGGACACGGTACTTATCTGACATCTAGCGTTCTTTAAAAAATCCAATAAAGCCACCTAGGATAGTTCATTCAATGTCGGACATGACAGTTCTATCATTTTGGTAAGTTGCTATTTTCGTTTTTGAGAAAATCGAACTTCAAAGTTTCGGATATACCCCCCACAAAATATTTGGGCAATAGTTTTTTGTGCTTTATTTTGTAACGGTTTGCAGAAATTGTGTGCGTAAGATAGCAAACGAAAGCTAAAACATCAGGCCACGTCGTGTGGCCATCTGGTGGAAAAATATGCAACAGTAAAAAAAATCGGACACAATTTGCAAGTAGAGGTCGCATGGTATATACTGGGACAAGGACAAGTGGTATGTAGTGGGATGTCCCAGTATTTACCACGTGAATTCTTACAGTTCAGTCCATACATTGCGTCTTTTCTTATCTGTTTTTACTTGTATCCTAATGATAAAAATAGCTTATACATCTTTTTTTTTTCAGATTTGACATCAGAATAGAAGAAAATGCCACAATTTCCAAGAGCTAAGTGGGAGGAATATTCTAAATCGGTTGCTGAAAAGAAAGTTGACCAGCATTTCATGATTAAGGCAGCTACTGTAGACCTAGAGGCTGGCTTACCAATTAGGGCAGTGGCGGAGAAACACGGAGTGTCACGTTCAGCCCTTCACAGACACTACCAAAAGTATTCAAAACTCAGTGATGACGAAAAAGCGAATTACAGTGGTGCCCAAAAGTTCGGATTTTCTACTATTTTTACGCCTGAAGAAGAAGCATCGCTCTCTCAATACCTGCTGCAAGCGAGCAGAATGTGTTATGGTTTGACCAGTCGAGACACCAGAACCCTTGCTTACAACTACGCCGTTGCAAACAACAAGACTGTCCCAGACAGCTGGACAGACTCTATAGAAGCCGGTATAGACTGGTTAGCTGGATTTCGGGCTCGAAACCCAGAGCTTTCGCTTAGAAAGCCAGAGGCAAGTTTGGGGCGTGCCACAAGCTTTAACAAGCACAATGTACAGGAGTTTTTCTCCAACTTGCAGTCAGTTTTGAAGAAAACTCCATTTACAGCAAGCGACATATTCAACTGTGATGAAACCTCAGTCACCACTGTTCATGTTCCTCCAAAGGTTTTTGCCGAGAAGGGTAGGAAAATAGTGGGCAAAATAACCTCAGCTGAGCGTGGCGTGCTTGTGACTATGGTTGGAACCATCAGCGGGCAGTACCTTCCCTCCTACCTTATATTCCCACGCAAGAAATTTCAGCCTCACACGCTGACTGGTGCTCCTGCTAACTCTGCTGGGGGAGCCTCGCCTTCCGGACGGGTAAACCAAGAACTGTTTCTGGAATATCTCAAACATTTCAAGACTTACTCGCATGCTTCCCCTGAAAGCCGGAAGCTTCTGATAATGGACAACCACGAGTCCCACATCTGTTTGCGAAAGAGTCTGGTATCCCTTTACTAACAATACCACCTCACTGCAGACACAGGTTGCAGCCATTTGACATTTGCGTGTATTTTCCCTTCAAATGCCAATACAACAAGGCTATGGACAACTGGATGCTGTCCAACCCAGGGAAGACCGTGACGATATACGAGATTGCATCTCTTGTTGGCCAAAGCCTCTACGTATCTTTCACGCCAAACAACATAATGAGGGGCTTCGAGAAGACAGGGATATGGCCTTACAAGCCAGACATCTTTACAGAAAAGGATTTTCTAACCTCTGCTGTAACTGACAGACCTGCACCTGATGCTTTGGATCCAGTTGAACCTGGAAACAACCTGGCCGAAACCCCAAGTACAAGTGGGCCTGAACAATCCTCTACACCCGTTTCAGTTCCTGTGACGCCAGAACAAGTTCGGCCATACCCTAAAGCCAAGCCACGTGTACTGAGTGGCAGAGGCAGGAAGAAAGGTTCTACAAAGATTCTTACTGACACTCCTGTGAAAAGACAGATTGAAGAACAAGAAGCCGAAAGAAAAGATAAGAAAGCACGGGGTGGCAGGGCTAGAGGAAAAGTTGGGACTGCTGAAAGAGCTGGAAAAGCAAAAAAAGACCAGACAACAAAAAAGCTATTTGTGGATTCAGAAGGAAGTGATGATGAAAAAATGATTCTTGATGATAAAAGTGATGACTCGATGAAACTAGGTGAATCGGAAGATGAAAGTGAGAAAGAGGAAGAGATCTTTGACAGTGTCTCTACAGGAGATTTTGTTAAAATTGTTTACGAAGGAGAGTATTTTCCTGGGTCTGTCCAAGAGAAAAACGAGAACAGTGTCAGAGTGAGTGTCATGTCCATGGCCGGTCTAAGAAAGTGGAAGTGGCCGGACCGAGAAGACTCAATATTTTATCCAAGGGAAGACATTTTGAAAAAGTTGTCGCCTCCTACCCCAGCACCCGGTACAGCTTCCAGAGCAGCGTCATACTTCGTGTTTGCTGACTGGTAGTCTAGTCTTGTGCCTAAGATATTTTTACTTTTAAAGTCGAAATTTTAATGTAGTTTTTATACGATGAATAGTCGAAGTTTTCTACCAATACATGAATCTTTTTACTATGTACCAGAGTATACCACCTCGTGTCCCAAGATATACCACCCCCGGTACTTAGTGGGACAAATGGTATAAGCAGGGACACCCCCCTTTTTTTCTTCTAGCTATACAAGAAATATCTAGAAAAATCACAGTTTATGCAGCAGTTCCGGGGCTTTCACTTGAGCCATAAACCATTTTTCTACTCCAATGTTAACCATGCATTTTGGAGGTTTTCTAAAATCCGTCCCTGCATATACCACTCTCCCCCTTCAAGTATTTTCAAATACTGTAAGTTGAAGAGTAAACAGTGCGAGGGGTCCTTTAAGAAGAGTAAATAGCGCAGTACAGACAAATAAAAGGAAAAAATACACTGAGCTTTCAATAATGTAGAAAAGCACAGGATCAAAAATAAACATTAAAAAAAAGAAAAGGGACTAATCGGGTCTAAAAAATCTTCTTCCTAGATGGAATGCGGTGAAATGGCCAAGGGCAGAAACGTGAAGGTCCTGGGCAATTGAAGATAACTTTGCACAAGGTTCAGAGGGCAAAAAAGTTGCAATTATACGGGAATTCCTATTGAAAGAAGGTTTTTTGAAGAACATTGAAAGAGGCTAAGCAAAGCTTTGTTGTACTATGGGGAATATATCTCAGAACATCCTAGCAGAAACACCGTGTAGTGCGGGGTGTCCCTTGATATATAATAATATAGTTCGTTGATTGATTGATTGTATGCCTGTAGTGATACAGTGGGACGTTGAACCTTAAAAGTTTAACTGCAAAGCCAACTTATTTTTGTATCATTTAACTGAACACACAGCATTATTTGGTTTCTGCAAAGGGAGTTTTATCTTCACTATTTGTTCTAGAATCTAGAATAGAACTGTCCTCACAGCGCAAAATTCTACTGTGACGCGGAAAATCTGAATCTCAATCGAAACGTGGCTTTTCAGTGGCAAGAAATCATCTTGCGGAAGGTAGCTCGATTAGCACAAATTAGAAGGTAGCACAGTTACAAGCCATACAGGTACCACAAATCCGACAGTGAAATTCCACTACTTGAAAGTCAATTATTTGTGAATAGCGGAGCAACGAAGCAACTGAATAAGTGAGGGGTAACTAGATTGACCTACCTCAGCCCTTATCAGTTAAACTTTAAAAGTTTAACTGAGAAGCTAACTTAATTTTGTATCTTTTAACTGAATATACTGAATTATTGGGATTGTGTTCAGGATTTTTTTTTATTTTCTACTATTTGCTCTAGTATGACTTTTTTAAATCTACGGCCGTCCTCACAATGCAAAATTCTACTATGACGCGGAAAATTTGACTCTCAATACAAACGAGCTTTTAAAGCACAACTCTTACTAGAAATGAGACTTTTCCCTATGGAATGAATAAAAAAAACGTTTTTGAAAATACTATTACTTTTCACCTAAAACTAACGATTCTCTTGTTAGCGCTTATCGACTAAATCCAGCCTTCCTGCTCTCCGACGCGGCGGCTGGGCGCAAAACATTTGAAAACTGAACGTGCTTTGGTTAAAAAGTGGGAAAATTTAGCAAATAATATAAGTAATAAACAGAAGATTATCACATTCTTATGTGTGAAAGAGCTGTCATTGGACGTTGAAGATTACGGCAAACTTTTCGTTGGGAGAAGGGAAAACTCGGCAAGGCTGAAAAAGCGCAAAAATTCGTAGCTACGAAACGAAACAACGGAGAAAGGCGGGGATTTTAGAAGCTTATAATCCCATATGGGAGCTAAGTATATTATAAAAGGCAGGATAAGCAAGAAGGGTCTCTTAAGTGGCCAGTGATCAGCTCTAGAAGGTAGCTCACTGACTGAACACTTTTTTTCGTGAATCATTTGTACAAGCGTATAGATGTATCACAAATTAGACAGGAAAATTCCCAAAATTTCCACTATATGAAAACCGATTATTCGTGAATAACGGAACAAAGAAGTAACACATTTCCATCTGGTCTTCAAGCCTCTTTAAAGGACCCTTCTTGCTTATTCTGCCTTTGATAATATACTTAGCTCCCATATGGAATTATAAGCTTCTAAAATCCCCACCTTTCTCCACTGTTTCGTTTCGTAACTACGAATTTTTAGCACTTTTTCGCCCTTGCCGAGTTTTCCCGTCACCCAACGAAAAGTTTGCCGGAATCTTCATTGTCCGCTGATAACTCTTTCACACATAAGGATGTGATAATCTTCTGTTTATTACTTCTTTTATTTGCATAGTTTTCCGACTTTTTAACCAAGGTATGTTCAGTTTTCAAATCTTTTTGCGCCCAGCCACCGCGTCGGAGAGCAGGAAGGCCGATCTAATCGACAAGCGCTAACAAAGAATCGTTAGTTTCAGGTGGGAAGTAATGGTGTTTTCGAAAACGTTTTTTCTGCTCCATTTTAAAAGGAAAAGATCATTTATAGTAAGAGTTGTGCTTTAAGTGAATAAGTGCTCGCTTTCAAACATCATAGACAACAGGGCCCAACCAGTGCACGACGTCGTCCACTGCTTCCTGACCAAAGATTACAAATTAAGTGTCTTTTCTGTGTGTTTATGTGTTTTGTTTATTATCTTTATTTTCTTCATTTACTCCGCCTTTTCGAAATGGCGGGTCATACAAAAATTACTTACTTACTCACTTACTTACTGTGGGGTCACTAGGTTGTCCTATCTCAGCCCTTTTCGCTTAAACTTTAAGTATTTTCGAAATAAACAGACTTCAGTGAAAAAGCAAACTACTCACCATCAGACTATTTAAAATGTCGCTAGGATCTTTTTGGTGAATCAAGTCCTCATCTTCCTCTTTAATCTGTAAGGAACTGTACGAAACAATTCGAGGGAGCATTTCAATGGGGTCAGCTCGCGCCACCTGACCGCATTCAGGTGCCATGGACACTGGAGAAACTGAGCCAGGTTCTTCCAGAAAATCTGTATTTCCAAGCAAGTCCAGATAACCGTTGATATTCGCTTCCTTCATGGCTAATTGTTCTTCTTTCAAATGTGCAATGAGGGCGGATTTCTGTTCGAAACTCTAAAAAAGGGATCGATTTAAAGTTTAACTGAAAAGTCAATTTATTTTTATATGTTTGATTTGAATACAACGAATTGTTTTGACTCATGTAAGGGATTTTTGTTTTTTTTCGTCGCCTAGTCTAGTAGTGACGTTTGGAATCTTCGCTGGTTGCACGACAAATAACTTTACGGCGAGTCGCGGAAAATTTGAATGTCTGCAAAAGCGTGTGTTTCAATGGCTAACAAAGCGAAGATTTTGAAATCTTCGATTCCAGATTGCAGAATCACATCTGAAGACAGCCCTCTGTTCCGTGCTTCCTGGTCAGTTTCACTTCCCATGTTACTTTCATCTTCCTAGCTTGAAGAATACAAGTCCGCCATGAATTACGGCAATTGGCTGCCGCTGTAGTTGCTAAACATTTCAAACATAGAGCTACGTCCGTATAGAGGTACAACAGTTACGGAAGAGAAATTACGTCAGCTAAAATTCAAGAATCGTGGATAACAAAGTAACGAAGTGACGCGTTTTTTCTAGCCTAATTAAGTAAAAATATGATGGGTAATCAGACTGTCGTATCTTAGCCCTATTCTGATCACCTTTAAAAGAGGCACGGCACGGTATGACATAGTGCAGGAGGCATGAGTACTAAAAAGAGGCACAAAAGTGAAAGGGCATTTTCAGGGTTCAGAGTGAGGGGTAAAAATTTCTCCGAGTAAGGATTAGCGTTAACTGCAGTATTTGCTAGTGAGACTAATCTTATCTCTAATGAGATAGGATTAATCAGAATTAGCGATAAGATTATCTCAGTAAAGATTACATTAATCCCAGTAGCAAATACTGCAAGATTTTTTTTTTACAGTGTGCTGAAATTCAACCAGTCGACAGTCGTTCACCAGCGCTGGCTCCAATAACTTACAATTCTAAGCACAGCAAAAAAATGATACAACCTCCCCTTTTTGTACGATACGTGCAGACCGCATCTTAGCTTTACTAGAAATTTGTAAACCCACAAGTTTGTCTCGCTTTAAATGCCACAAGCGTAGTCGGCTTGTGGCGCTACAAAGTATGGCCCGACTGTGAAGCATGGGTCTGGGCGCTAGTCCCTAGTGTCATTTTGCTCTGCATGAGATGCCCAACAATAAATATCTACCATTTCATAAGGAGTGAACTGAAAGACAAAAATGCTCCTCAGCCGGGATTTGAACCCAGGAGACTGTGCTTACAAGGCAAGAGGCTGAGGAGCAATTTTTAGCAATTTTTAGCACTACTTAAAAATGTTTCCATCTCAATGGCGTCTTGCCCATTAAATTATATATTTGGTTTTCACCATGAGACCCCACCTTGTGGGACCTGATATGTCTACGTGGCTCCGACAATGGAGTCCTAGACTTCTAAATTATATTCGAAAAAATATTTCTGGTTTACTGGTCACGGTACAAGTCCCTTGTGTAAAGTGCCATCTATGTATTATTAATATCTACCGTTTGTCACAACGTTCATCATTGACAAAACTTATCACGAAAGTCGATATTAGCGTCGGATATAATTTAGACTTCTCTAACTGACTCAGTGAACAACAGGACCATGTCCGATGCGCCAGTGACGGCTCACGAAGATATAAAATCTAACTTTCTGTCTGAATACTCGTGATGACTAACTCTTCTTGCCGATGCAAAATCGCCCTGTACCTAGCGGAAGAGCCGGAAGCGGTATCACAGCAGATCCCAAACATCGCCGTGATTGGTTAACACAGGATTAAGTTGTTGAGTTTGAATCGTTAGTGCTACGTTTTCTCGTTCTTCCCGAGGATCACAGGCGTGTTTTGGACTTCGTCATACAGAGCGTGTTCCACCTTTCTAACAATAGTAGCTACTAGTTACTATTTTCGATCCAACCTCGTCAAAAAGTAACTAATAGTAACTATTTGCTTACCATGCTCGGGAGCGTAGTAAGCGTGGTAACTATGAATCTCTGTAACGTGATTGGTTCGATTAGCCCATCGTATGTATTTGACCGAAAAAAAAACGGGCGTTCCAGCCTTGACGCCAAGAAGCCAAAAATTGTGACGTCATGCGTATTAACTACTGTAAGTAGGGTGGAACACGCTCATAGAGTATTTAATCTCTTGCTTTTGTCAAGAATCTCGATTTTATGGAGAATACACTCATAACAGACGAAAAGTGTTTCAAAGGTGGGAACCCCACGGCTTTTGTGACCAAGGACTTTTTTTTTTATCAAAGACTGCAGGAAAACAAGCCGAGGGGATTTACTTCTTAGGAATAGAAGACATACATTTATTTTACTGGTACTTCAAAGATAGTATTTTGTACATTATATGAACATGTAGGCATAAATAGAGAGTGACAAATTACAATGAAATCGCCAATTAATACGACTATGGAATAAAAGTTGTATATTTATTTATATATGTATTCATAGCTGTGCATCCATCTGTAAACCCGATGAAAACTTTATCTCAAAATAGTACTATGAAGTAGTACGAAAAAGTTGCATGCATTACTAACGATGCTACTACATGCTTCTACTTCAAGGCTACCGTGTTACTGCATACTACTTTATGCTACTATTAGCAAGACTGGATGCTAGTATGGCAAGACAGGATGCTACTGGATACTACTATATAAGATTGGACTAGTCTGAGGCACATTAAATGATAATATTCTTGGCTATTACATAGTATTACATGCAACGTTTTCGTACTCCTACCATACTACTACGCAGGCTACTAATTTTTCATCGGGAAGATAATAAACAGCAAATAAACGTTATCTATTATTATAAAAGATTGGCACTTCAACTGTGACGTCAGTTTGAAATACATAAGAGTAGACCCCGACGCCGCGTCGCCGGATGATCGGCGTTTTCCGGACTTTAGCATCTCAAATCCGGTGTTTCTTCAGTTATTTTAGCTTCATAACATTTTAACAGTTATCAGACTTTAAAATAAGCACATGCTGAAATATCGCTTGCTGTTTTAAAGGACCCCTCGCACTATTTATTCTTCAACTTACAGTATTTTAAAATATTTGAATACTTCAAAACTAGGCTGTGCTTTCAACAAATAGCCTACGGTTTTTGCTGTTTTAAGTCTTTTCCGAGACCCGTTGACTTGTAGCGAAAACAGGGAAACAATTTAAATAACAGGTTTTCTGATGAAAGAACTTCTCGCAGACAACCGTCGACAGCGTGATACACATCGAAGGTAGCAATACACGGCAAGTGAGAAAATCAGCGTGGTTTTGTTAGAGGGGTTAAAATGTACCGTACGAAATTGGGGTCTCCGGGTTTAGAAACATATGGAGCGATTGTGGAACTAGGTTGGGTTAGTATTATAGATAAGACAGGTCCTTTAAGGCCCCTGAAAAAATTATTGAACTGAATTGCTCAAATTTTATATTATATTGATACTGAAATACGAACCTGTGATTTCAGGTTCTCGAGAATAAAATATCGCTTCAATATAATCAGCGGACGGATCAGCTTATCGCAGTCAACAATGATTTGCAGTCAGCTTAGGCTGAAGGAATAACTGATCATAACAGTAACTGTGAAGGGACCCATCTTGCTTATTCTAGATTTTCTAATATACCTAGCTCCCTTATGGAATTATAAGCTTTTGAAATCCCCATCTTTCTCCATTGTTCCGTTTTGTGTATACGATTTTTTAGTGCATTTTCGGCCGTGCCGAGTTTTGCCTGTTGCACAACACAAAGTTTGCAAGAATCTTCAACGTCCGCTGCCAAATCTTTCACACACAAGGATATGAGTATCTTCTGTTTTTGACTAATTTTATTTGCTTAGATTTCGTACTTTTTATCCACGGTGCGTTCAGTTTTCAAATGTTTTGCGCCCAGACGCCGCGTCGGAGAGCAGGAAGGCTGTGCAGAGTCGTCAGGCGCTAACAAGAAAATCGCTAAATTGAGATGGATAGGTATGGTATTTTCGAGAAAGTTCTTTCTGATCAATTTCATAGTGAAAAGGTCATTTCTAGTAGGAGTTGTGCTTTAAATCTTTCGGTTTGGATACTAAATGCCTCCTCTGTTATTTTAATACTTATATCTGCCCTCATTTAGAATATGCTTCACAGGTTTGGCATTCCTCTCTTTCTACAGAGCTCTCTGATCGCCTGGAAAATGTCCAAAAGAGAGCAATGAGAATCATTCTGGGTGATCATAACATTTCATATGAAGAGGCTCTCATTAAACTTGACGTTCCTAAATTAACTGACCGCAGAAATACTCTTTCAAAACAATTTGGAGCAAAGATAATGATTTTTCCCCAGACGGCCCATGTATTCCCCCCTCCCCTCCCGTCTTTCGTGCGTCGGTCCGAGAGGAATACTGGCAAACAGTTTTCTTCATATCCTGCTAATCCTTCTGCCCAATGTTTACGTAGTTTCATCCTATCATTTATTTCTGGTCATATCTTGTAAATGTATTAGTTCATTTGTTTCGTGTCTTTGTATTTAGTAAATGTTTTATTCCTCTTCTAGCTTTAAGCTATTTGAACATTAAAGTTTAACTGAAAAGCCAACTTATTTTTGTATCATTTAACTGAGTACACTGGAATTTTTGGATTCTGTTAAGGGATTTTATTTATTTTTCACTATTTGCTCAAGAATGACGTTCAGAATGTCTACAGTCGTCCTCACAGCGCAAATTTCTACTATGACGCAGAAAAATTGAATCTCAATACACACGCGGCGTTTCAGTGGCCAGTGATCAGCTTGCGGAAGGTAGCTCAGTGCGTGAATACTTACTTTTCGTAAATGGTTATCGTCGAGCATACAACACAGATACAAGCGCATAGAGCATACAAATCAGACAAGGAAATTCCACTATTTGAAAATCGATTATTCATAAGTAGCGGAGCAACGAAGTAACGCATTTTCGCCGGGTTTTCCAGCTTCTTTAAGTGAATAAGTGATGGGTTACTAGATCGTCCTAAATAAGCCCTTTTCAGTTAGACTTTAAACTTGATTTGGTAGGCGTTCTTGGTCTCGAAATGATTGACCTGATTGATTGATTGATAATACAATAAACTTACTTGACCGCAGTTTACGCAGACAAAGCCCACGTCAGGGTGTTCCTTCCCCTTGTGTCGATAGTAGGCGTTCTTGGTCTCGAAATGTTGGAAGCATATCGGGCAGTTAACTGTTTTGGCAGGAATCAGTTTTTTGGAGGGTTTGTATACTTTAAGGGCAATTAGCAGCGCTGTGCAGGGCTCACAACCGGGATGCGCCTGAAATATCGGAAATTTTCACAAGATTTTCGAAGTGCTAAGTAAGTAAGTAAGTAATTTATTTACAACCCGCCATTTTGAAAAAGCGGAGTAAATGAAAGAAAATAAATAAAACACATGAAGACACAGTAACCCAATGAAAAATTTATCTCAAAATAGTACTATGAAGTAGTACGAAAAAGTAGCATGCAGTACTAATGGTGCTACTACATGCTTCTACTTCAAGGCTACCGTATTACTGCATACTACTATATGCTACTATTAGCAAGACTGGATGCTCCTATGGTAAGACAGGATGCTACTACATACTACTACATAAGATTGGACCAGTCTGAGGCACATTAAATGGTAGTATTCTTTGCTATTACATAGTATTAAATGCAACTTTTTCGTACTACTACCATACTACTACGCAGGCTACAAATTTTCATCGGGAAAAGACACTAATTTTCAATCTTCGGCCAGGAAGTAGCGGATGACGTCGTGCGCTGGTTGGGCCCTGTTGCCCATGATTTTTTATAGCGACGAGGAAACATCCAAAAGGCTAACACTTGCATCTTGCATTTTGAACTTCTCCGTCAATATATGGTTATGACACAATTTCGACAAGTGGAGCAGGTGCTTTGCAAATTAAATTTGCTGTGCTTGGTTAACAACCGGAACCGGGAGTCAAGCACTGAAATGGTGTAGCCCTTATCTAAGTTCCACGCCCCAAGCGGCTTAGCTTCTCTTAGGTCACCCTCGAACACCATCAACATCCAGCGCACAGACAATACATTTAAGTAAGTAAGTACCGGCTATTTGAAAAGCGGAGTACGTAAAATAAATTAAAACAAATACAAGTGAATGTGAATGTTAATTATTATAAGTTAATGCACAGAAAACGGTGAGCTTTCTCTTAACAAATTATATAATGTAAGATAAATAGACACATTATCCTAGCTGAGTTTTAGCTAAACGCTGATGGTGGTGATGATTTGTCATGATGACCACTACCCGATGAAAAATTTGTAGCCTGCGTAGTTGTATGACAGTTGTACGAAAAAGTTGCATGTGCTGATATGTAAGAGTAAAGAATACTACCATTTAATGTGCCTCAGACTGGGCCAATCTTAAGCACTACTATCCAGTAGCATCCTGTCTTGCCAATAGTAGCATACAGTAACACGGTAGCCTTGACATAGAAGCATGTAGTAGCATCACTTGGTACTTCATGCTACTTTTTCGTACAACTTCATACTACTATTTTGAGATAAATTTTTCATCTGGTAAACAACCGGGAGTCAAACAGTCAAGAACCGAACTGGAGTAGCCCTTATCTACCCGATGGAAAACTTGTAGCCTGCGTAGTTGTATGATAATTGCGCGAAAAAGTTGCATGTATTGATATGTAATCGTAAAGAATACTATCATATAATGGGCCTCAGACTGGGCCAATCTTGAGCAGTAGTATCCAGTAGCATCCAGTCTTGCTAGGAGTAGCATGCAGGAGAATACAGTGACACGGTACCCTTGACATAGAAGCATGTAGTAGCATCCGTTCGTACTGCATGCCACATTTTCGTACAACTTCATACTACTATTCTGAGATAAATTTTTCATCGGATAAGTTCCGTACGCCCCAAGCGGATTAGCTTCTCTTAGGTCACCCTCGAACACTATCAACATCCAGCGCACAGGCATTAAAATATGAGTTAATGTTAATTATTATAAGTTAATGCTCCGAAAACCGGAAGCTTTTTCTTTACAAACTGTATAATGTAAGATAATTAAACATATTATCCTAGCTGAGTTTTAGTTTAACGCTGATGGTGGTGATGATTGGTCACGATGACCACTGGAACGCTGAGGACTAGGAACCAAACCGTATGGTGGCTCTGAACTCGATAAATAGAGCGTGTTCCACCCTACTTACCGCCGTTACTACGCATGACGTCACGAATTTTGGCTTCTTGGCGTGAAGGCTAGAACACGTTTGTCTCTTTTCGTCGTAGTCTCATGCCATGGGCTGATCTGGCCAATCACGTTACAGAGATGCGTAGTTACCACGCTTACTACGCTCCCAAACATGGTAAGCAAATAGTTACTATTAGTTACTATTTCGACAAGGTTGGAACGGTCACCGTAGTAGCTTTTTTCGAGGGTTGGAACGAAAATAGTATTTAATAGTTACTATTGTTAGAAGGGTGGAACACGCTCTATTTTCAAAGACAACTTCGAATGTCATGTGCAAGCACTTCAAAGTATTTTCATCGTATCCTTTCAAGTGTTGATTTTTCATTGCAGTACACTGTCGGAAGTTTCATAACAGATAACACGAGGATGCGCGGTTTCAACAGATAATACGTAACAGACAACACTTCGGATGTTATCTGCTGTGTTTGAAAACGTTATGCATGAAATGAAATAACACGCTTTGTTAGGAAGAACCAAAAAAGAATCTAGTGGCTTTATTCCTTATCGTCATGATGTCGGAAAACTCAGCAGATCCTTTTTGGCGGTTTTTCGGTTCTTCCTGATGGTAACGCTTATTTTGCATAACATTTTGAAACACAACAGATAGCATCCGAAGTGTTATCTGTTAAGCATTATCTATTGAAACCGCGCATCCTCGTGTTGTCTGTTATGATACTTCTGACAGTGTAGTCAGTTTTTGGGATCCCAAAACGTAAGTGGCGGGATACCTATGACATCGCAAAAGTTGTCCGTCTGTGCGCGCTATAACTCGGAACGAGATATTTTGATGAAACTTGGTGTGAGGATTCTTTGGGTCAAAAGTAAGGTCGAGTTCGTAGATGGGCTCTGTAGCCCTACATTTAGGGGTGGGGGTTTAAATTACGTGGCAAATGAAATAACAGATAATTTGATAGTCGATTATGGGGTAAGAAGACATGCTGAAAACCATTTTGTCATCGGACAAGTGGTTAGCCGGGAATCTGGCCAAAACCGGAAAATCTGTTAAAAGTAAAAGTTTTATTTGTAGTTGATTAGATGTTCGATGTAGGGGTAGGAATACATGCTGAACACGATGGTGAAAACCATTTTCTCGCCGGACAAGTAGTTCGCCCGGTATCCGGCCAAAACCGGAAAGTTTATTAAAAGTAAAAGTTTTATTTGGAGCTGATTGGATGTTCGATTTAGGGGTAAGAAGAAATGCTGAACACTTATGTGAAAACAATTTTCTACCCGGACAAGTAGTTCGTCCGGAATCCTGCCCAAACCGGTAAGTTTGTTAAAAGTTAAAGTTTTATTAGTAGTTGATTAGATATCCGATTTAGGGGGAAGAAGAAATGCTGAATCCGTGTATGGCAGTCATTTTTACCCGGACATAAAGTTCGACCGGAATCGTGCTGCGGAAATTTTTTATAAGTTAAATTTTTATCTGAAGTTGATTAGATTTTCAATATTGGGGAAATAGAACTGAGTTCGTTTTTGAGCTTTCTTTTTTGCCGGACAAGTAGTTCAGGAATTCGGCCGAAACCGGGAAATTTGCAGAAGTGGCAGGAAGTTTTCGTCAAAATAGATATGACTTATAGGGGTAAATACACATGCTGAATCCATATCTGAACTTGGTTTTCTCAGATGATTAGCTACTTGGCCTTAACCTGTTTCTGAATTTCAATAGTAAAAATTTTCAACGAGTCTGGCGAAAACTGGATCTGGCGAAGAGAAGACCAAACTGTCTGGATCAAATATTGAACTTTAAGGATCCAATCGAAACCTTTGGTCTTGTTTTTTCAGTTAACCAAGTTGATATTTTGCACCAATTCTCCCCTGTATAGCCTAACCCTAATCGAGAAGATTTTAAAAACAGTTATCATTTGAGAGAACATGTCAAATTCTTTCATGGCAAGAAAACACCGAAGGTCTTTAAATGTCACATGATCGCGTCCACTTTCTTTCGCAGTCGACTGTGAGCGCGTTCCACCCTACTTAAAGTAGTTACTACGCATGACGTCACGAATTCTGGCTTCATGGCGTCAAGGCTGGAACGCATTTTTCTATTTTCAGCAAAATATCGTGCCACTGGCTGATCTGGCCAATGACGGCACAGGTATTTGTCGCTACCACGACGCTCCCGAGCGTGGTAAGCAAATAGTTACTATTTCGACAAGGTTGGAACGGTCAGCGTAGTAACTTTTCACGAGGTTGGAACGAAAATAGTAACTAATAGTTACCCTTTTCGTTCCAAATAGTAACTAATAGTTACTTTCCCAATCGTATCGTTGTCAGGTCCGAGAAGTTTCGTTTCTTAGATACCATAGCTAAACTATGTTGATCGTTTTCAACCAAAAAAAATTCAACTGTTAAAATCAACAGTTGTTTCCAATCGTTTGCGATTGGGATTCGAATTCGCCATTTCAGTACATTCACCTGCCCTACTACCGTTGTTAAAAATCAGGCCTTGTTTCAGGACTTCGAACCGAACCAGCTGTTTCCGATCGAAAACAACTGAAAACGATCGTAAACAGTTGATAAAACAACACTTAGAAAACAAAACGATCGTAAACAGTTGTAAAATTACGACTGGAAACCGTTTACGGTTGGGATTTAATATTCACCGTTTCGCTTGAACTATTTTGATTCTGTAAAACTAAAAAAAATAAACTTCCCCATTACCGTTGTTAAAAATCAGGTCTATATTTCATGATTTGAAAACAAAACCAAGTGTTTCCGATCAGTAGTTATATAAACCGGTTTCTGCCCCACCCTCCCCCAAATTTCAAAACCCCATTTTATCATCAATTTCTTAAATTTTAACATCCTTTATTCCAAATTAACCCCTTTTTTACAGATTTTTTAGTTTCATAATTACACGAAATAAGGTGCCAAGAAATGATAATATTACCCCTTTAAGACATATAAACTAATACAATATACCCTAATATATAAGTACACTTATTTTATTAACTATTACAACAATTCTAAATCATATCACTGGTAAACAGCTCCAAGTCAACGTATTGTTCCGAGTTCTTATTTACACGCAAAATAGGCTGCAAAATAAGATTGTTCTTTAGAAGTAACTCATTAGCAATCGAATTGTATCTCTGTGGTATAAACAGATCACACATCTTCTTGTTATGATTGATAACTACAACTAACTTATCTCCATATTTTGTTTTAGCCATTCTCATTTTAACGATGGTATATTTCAATCCTAGAACTAGTTGTTCTTTCTTGATTGTCTCATTGTATTTATTCATGCTGATTGTATTCAAGACCTTCATTTATTAGCGGCTGATTTTCTTTAATAAAAATCCAAATCACAAACTCACATACATATTTTTATTAATGATATCCAATGTAGCTTTTCTTTCATAATATAGAACACAGTAAATATTGTATGGTACGGGTTGAGGATCTTTTAAAGTTATACTAATTTCAATATCAGCAGTGGTTCCATTATAAATATTTGACTCGTGTTTAGAAACATCGAAACAAAATAGTGGATATACTTCTTTAAATTCTTCGATACTGACTACACTACCAGTATCAAACGCTAATTGCTTATAACCCATGTGTATGTATCTGTTGTAAATATTCGAGTATGTGCATTTTTCCTCACTAAAGTCGCATTTGAGGGGTTCTTCTGGATATTTATCCCCGTTAATTCTAACCTCTATATCCGTCAAATTCACATGATCAAACACCATATTATTCTTTTTTTGGTTGTTATGCTTTTCATTTTTCTGTAACATCACAACGATTTTTGTAGGACTATTTCTCTCAGACACAACTTTCCATGTGTGTTCCTTATTCTGACTAACATAACTTTTATAAGTATTACAAGCTTCCCACATCAAATTATACTTTTTATCCTTTGCCAAACCCTTTTCCAATTCACTCATCATTTCAATACTAGGAGCTATGACAGGAATTTTCCAGGATAAATACTCAATGACGACTTTAAAATTAGTATTTCCATTTTTTACAATCATATTATTATCATCATTTCTTCTTAGACATATTCTGTGTGATGCACCTCTAAAAAATCGTTTGTTTCCTTTCAAGAATCCAAACAACTCTGATAATGGTAAATACATATTCACTAATTTGCTGTTTTTAGTTCTATTATATCTCTTTTCAAACCCTTTATTATAATTGGGATTAGGCTTAGAAGTGACATTCATATTTCCTGCTGTTAGTTTTCCTTCTGCAGGTACGGTAAATGAACTAGTTATAGGGTTGATATCAGTTCCTTGATTATAATCCTTGTACCAGAAATGATTTCTAGCTGCACTTCTAGAATAATCATCGGAATATTCAATCAACTTTGTAACAGTAGTTGAAATACCAACATGATTAATTTTTTCAACAGGAGCATCGTTTATTACATACTCAGCGGTACTAAATAAATTGAATCCATTATTAGTTAACGTAGCGACATCGGTTGCATCTATGTTAGCTCCATTCTCTTTAACTATTCTTACGCCTACCTCAAGATAACTTTCACTTGGATAGAACCAGGAATCTAATTTCTTTGTTACAAATTCAAACTCTGACTAATTGGATACATTCACATCTGTTTCTCGAATTTCTTTAAATTCATACTTGACCACTGTATCATCCACAAGTGGCTCATCAAATATGTTCCATTGCGGACTAATAATTTTATTTACTGCCATTTATATAAGAAGGAAATTATTCAATAAAAATCATTTCAGAATCTTTAACCCATTTCCAGTCATTAACGTTTTGATCAAATCTTGACTCCTTTGATTTAAAATCCTTTTATTTGTACCCAGAAGATCCTTCATCGATTTCTTATTTCCAATCACATCAATCAGTTCCTTCTTGTTGACATCAATCAAATCTTTTCCATATTCTATTGCTCTGTTTTTCAGCAGCTCAAATCTCGGTTTTATAATATTATTATACACTGACAATGCTCTATCTTTTATTTGTTTTGCTGACGTCTGGAATAACTGGGAATTAGCAATGTTTTTGAATATACTACCGATTCCACTTCCGTACTGCTTATTGTAAAGTAATCGCTTATTATTTAACAACATTTATAAGTAAATAATTTTATTTCAATAATCCTTTAAGCTTTCTTAAATGCAGTACGTATCCTACGTTATCACCATTCAGATCAATCGGTCTTCCAAGCTGATCAGTTATTGTCATTCTCAACGAGTAAATAAAGTCTTTTGTGTTGATAGGAAGATATATTAATTGTCTAGGATTCTCAACAATTTGACAACCTGGTTCTGTATTCGGAACAAACGTCCAAATGACGTCTGATTTACTTTTGTTTACGATAGAACTGTTTACAAGAGAGCAGTGAATTTGAATTTTATCAACGCTTCTTGTTATATTCGGAAGCTTTGTACCTTCATTATTTTCTTAGAAATCTCCCTATCCTTCTCAAAGCCTAAAATCTGACACAACTCACTATTAAATCTAAACACATATTTTTCTTGTAATAGTATGACAAATCTCATAGATGCTGGATTGGATGAGATTACAATAGAACATTTATCTTTTGGTGTATCAAAATACTGACACAAAAAATAATTCAAACAATCATCGTTATACATCCCATTAGGAATAGTAACATTCATCCATCCCCCTCTTCATCTTTCCTATATTGAAATGTATTATTTCCAAATTTATCACTTATATTATGCCACGAATACCACAAAGTACACTGATTCAAACCTATTTCATAATCCCAATTACGATTCAGTTCGATTGGTTGACTAAATGTTATATCAATGATACTTTCATTACCTTCAATGTTTAACAACACCATTTATTTAGAAATATTTTTTATATATTGAATTGTATTCTCTCTTGTTGAAGAATTTATTTCGCATAAACGAATCCAAAATATCAATAGCTTCATTCCTCACCTCATCAGATGTTTTTCTGTTTACTCTACTACCTATCAAAGTGTACAATTTTTTAATCATTTCATCACAATTCATAAATATTCCAGTTCCTTGTTGTTTGATAAAGGGTCTACTAGATTGAATTTTTTTAATCTATCCTTATAGTCTTGAACAAATAAAATAATTTTATCATACTTACTAGAACTACTTTTACTTTTCAAACCACCATAACTTTGACTTATAGGTGTTAATTCAGACAAAGCATCTTCTATATTCTCTGGGTTATCAAAGTAATAATTAGGCATCTCAAAATATTCTCCTTTATATCTTGTATGATTCTCTCTATATTTTACATTAAGTGCTTTTAATAACTCTTTATCAACACCTGGATCCATATCAACGATTTTGATACTTGTTGGTAAATCTGGAGATGCTTCTAAAGCGGTAGATTATGTTGACTGTGTTTCTGCCTCTGAAACTGGAATCTGATATGGTTGTTTTTGTAAAGCTGTTTTATACGTTTCACCTAATTGGAGAAGCCGGCTTCTTGAATTAATATCCACCTCCTCTAATTTTTCGATGATAGCTTCAGTGTTTTCTTGTAATTTTTTGATGGTATTTTTAGTGTTTTCTTTTTCTGCCGTAACAACTGGAGCGTTTAATTCTGAAGCATATTCCCGAAACCCTGCTTTCTCCATCTCGTATTGTTGAACTTTTTTTCTTTGACTTTCTCTGTTCTTAACTATACCCGATAACATATCACTCAAGCGTCTTGAATCCATTTATATACAAGTAATTTTATTTCATAATAAATTTTGAAAGTTCTTTTTCATAAAACCCTCCTTGAATTAATTCCCCACTTTTGTCAGATATTTCATAAGTAATGGGAATGGTAGGTCTAATGGTTGCTATCTGGAATACTTCATTTGTGTAATTGGGTAAATATCCTTTATCAAAAATACTCTTTTCTTTTTTTATTCTGACTAAATCTCCTACATTGTAATTTCCTGTGATTGTGTAGTCATCTGCTGGAGGAAACAAAGCATTGTAAACCTTTTTATGATTTACCGTTTTGCTAGCATCTACTGGTTTCATTTTTATTGAACGATGATAAGTGTTATTATAATTACTAACAAATAAAGGTAAAATATCAATCCATTTAGTAGTGTTATTGTGAGTGAAATATTTCCATAACTTTTCTTTCAACGTCCTATTGAATCGTTCAACGATTTGCGCTTTCAATTCACTTTCAGATGCAAACCAGTGTATGTCGTTATTTTTCAAAAATGTTTGAACATTTCTCATTACAAATTCTTTACCTTTATCAGTTTGTAGTTTCTTAGGAATTCTTTCTATAAAGATATGACTGAATGCGTTTATTATTTCAGCACCCGTTTTATCTTTCAAAGGGACACACCAAGCGTATTTACTAAAGCAGTCAATAACAGTCAAGATGTAATTTGTTTTATCATTTGCTATTTCATATTTCTGGAGGTCAACTAAATCAGCTTGCCATTGCTCGTCAACATGGTGAACATAGACTCGCCTCCTTTCAAAATTGTGATAGGAAGGTTTGTGTAACGTATACACATTCTCATTTTGCAACACATTTTTTATTTTATCCTTGGAAACACTCACTCCATTTTCTTTTAATTTTCTGTAAATATCATCAACACCTGAATAATGAGAATAATACGTCTTTAAAATATCTTTTTCACCGCCGAGGTTTTTTTTAAAAAGCGATTTTTCATTGAACCACAGATAACGCAATTACCTTTCAGCATTGGAACATCATTTTTCTGTGACACTGCCTTGAACATTGATTCAGTGTCAGTTTTCTTTTTACATTTCATACAATAAATCTCCATTTATTAGAAAACAATTTTTATAAACGAAAAGCTACCAACTTCAGTTTGCGCTGGATGTAGGAAATACAATGAAGTCCACAGTTTAATTCATCTATATTTTGGACAGCAAGATTTTCATAAGCTATTTTCTTTCTTGACGTTTTTAGATATTTAATTATTTCTTTTCCTGGGGGTATAGCGAAAGAATAAAAAAATTCTACATAAGGACTATCAGGTAGATTACAGTACGCCATCCAGTGAGTTCCAGGCATTCCGAGTTTATCATAATTAATGACACCACATTCTAGGCTATTTATTTGTTTGGGTAGCGTATCTATAGAGAAAACACCTCTAAAATGTGGTATATCCCCTAATGCATCCATAATGTCAAAATTGGTTAGAGGTCCTACTTTACTTTTGCTTCTTTTTTGATGTCCCCGTTTTTTGACTTCTTAGGTCTTCCACGTACCCCATGACCTACAACTTTTTGTGTTCCAGGAAGTGTAAGCGCACCACCTGTGTTGACATCATCGGTTTCCTTCTTAGGCCTTCTACGTCCCACGACTTTTTGTGTTCCAGGAAGTGTAAGCGTCCCACCTGTGTTGGTTATGTTATCAACCAATTTCTTACCAGCGAATGTACCCAAAGCAGCAGCTCCGCTTGTTAAAGCTGCCTTACCAAGGGCTACAGCTAACGGTATTAAGAATGGAAGTAATCCACCTTTTTGAGTCGCTTCTCTCATCTGTTTGTATGAGACATCAATATCACATCCCTTATTATTCATTTTACATGTTTCAATTTTATCAACTTGTCGTTTACTTAAAAGTAACTTGACTGGTTCTCGTTCATTCTGTCTACTATGACTAACACGTATCTTACATTTTTGTTTAGCGCCAAAGCATTTCTTCAGCTTTCCTTTCTGAAGCTTTGACAAATAAACTGTATACTCCATTGTTTCAACCATTTATTAGAAAAATAATTTATCATATAAATTTATTTACCAGCCATCATTTTTTCTATTATGGAAACGAATGGTTTGTCAACAGGTTTTTGCTCTAGAAGCCGATTTAAAATGTTTACGATTGCTCTTTCTATATTATTGATGTGGGTTTGTTGGTCAGCAATTTTTGTTTCAGTTATATTGTTATGGGTAAGTTGACTAAGAAGCTTTTTGTCAAAATCTAAAAGATACGTAATTAACGTTCCTAAATTAACAGCGTCATTTTTGTTTTTAGGGTCTTGAACATTTGTTATCAACTTGTTTTCAGCGTTAATTTCTTTATCATTACCTCGAATTATTTCTTTTACAAATAACCCTTTATCTTTAATCCTTACAAATAAATTATCAAGAGAATCATGTACAGCAGTTAATCTGTTGATATCTTCGCTAAAATATTGATTTGTCTCCACTTGTTCTGCGGTAATTTCTTCTTTAAATTGATTCAAAATAATGGTCATAGATCTGAAACTAATAGCGTCCTGGTCTGCTTTCGCACCCCCTAAATTAATAATTCGTCTATCTTGTAGGTTAATGTTACCATTTTCATCAGTAACTTTCGATTCGTTACTAACCTTTTTTCCAACACTACCAAATTTATTCATTTATTATAGAAATAAATTATCCGGTAAATTTTTCAAAGTTTTTCCTGTACTTCAGGGTTTTATCTTTTGTTTTTAAATCTATTAAGAAAAACCGTAGCCCTTGGTTGCAGCCTCGAATTGTTTGAGAAATTTTTCATTGTCTATACTGGATACATGGCTTTGTCTTATTAATTTTACTTCTTTTGGGTTAGAACACTGAAAAAATGCAAAATAATTACACTGAAGTCTTACCACCTTTGGCGTTTTATGATAGCTCTGTGATAAATAAACAATTGAAGCATTTTTCTTTCTTCCTCTTATGAATAAATCCTCTATTTTCTTCTGGTCTTTTTCAGTGACAAAATCGTCAAAGATAATCAAGTTCTGATACTTAGGGTCTAGGTTATCAACATCTATAATATCATTAAGGTCATTACTTACAGTTAAAATATTCGTTTTACATTGTGACTCCAAAGTGTTTAAATTGGCTATGAGATCTGTATATTTATCTTCTTCAAGATCTTTTGCATACAAGTATATTCGGTTGAAACAGATGTATTCATAAATTAAATTCAAGAGTAAATTGGTTTTCCCTGTTCCTGAACTTCAACAAATTAATAATCTAAATGGCCACTGAGGTGCAAGGTCGTGCTTATTCTGATAAGTGTTCTTTTCGCTAAAATCATATACTTTGATTGGAGCCTTTTCATTCATTTACTTATGAGGAATTTTTTCTTATAAGATTTACCAACTAGGTACTTGATTTTTTTAACTAGGTAGTTGAAATTTTTAACTAGGTACTTGACTTTTTTAACTATATACTTGATTTTTTTAACTAGGTACATGACTTTTTAACTAGGTACTTGAAATTTTTAAGTAGGTACTTGAATATTTATTGTTTGTAACCTAATGGAAAAGTTGAGAATTTATCACTGGATACAATCCTTTTATCATCCTTAGGATCTAGGGCTTTTTTATTCTGTTCTTCTAGAAACATATTGTGTTTGTATGACCTTAAGTTGTACTGGGTTACTGAAAGGTCTCCAACGTTTCCAAATAGAACATCCTTATAGTTCTGAATCGTAATCTTATCTTTCACTATGTTTGTTTTTATTCCCTTTAGTTTTTTGTTGGCTTTTGAAGGGTCTTGGTTATCCTTTAAATAAGCATATACTTTCGACCGTAATCCAACAAACTCTGTCATCACTTGTCCTGCTAATTCATCTTTCATCATGCCTATCACTTTCTTGTTTACATTAGGAAACCCATATGGATTATCTTTCACATAATCAGATGTGTCAAATCTCTCATTCAAATCCGGTTTAATATCTTGATAGAAATCCTCGGTTCGAATGTCGTATATGAAAGAATCAGTATCCATATAACATAAATCTATTTTATCTCCATATTTAGGTTTCATATAATCATAATGGAATTCATACATCAATAGTTTGGATAGTTCCAGTACAGCAAAACCGATGAACATGGGTTTGTCTAGTTTTATCTTTTCCTTTGACATTCTTGCCACAGAAAAGTTTTCACTGAAAATAATTTCAGATTTAAAGTTGGGTTTCTTTATTATTTTTTCTCTTGTTTTATCGTCAGTTATTATTTCCATATCTGCTCGTTTCCTCACATTTTCCATAGTTTTTCCAAAGCAAGCGTTATTCATCAGCTTAAAAAAGTCCTTTTCAAAATCATTTGTACCTTTAGTTCTAAGTGATGTGTTGTGGTCTATGTATCCCTTTAAGGAAGCACTTTCAGCGAATCCTAGTATTCTATGTACTTTTTTCAGTTTCAGACCTTTTTGTAAATAGAATTCTAGGTTCCTGTGGTGAACTAAGTTTGTTGTTTTTATCATATAAGGTCGTACATAGTTTGCCATTGAAATGTTCTGGTGCTAATGGTAAATCTTTGTGTAAGTTGAAAAGTTCTTTGGGGTATTCTAAATCTACTTCATAGATAGCACCTACATTCGTTAATTGCATCACCGAGTTAACATGATTTTTTAGATGGTTATAATACTCGAGTGAACTGTTTTCATTTCTCTCTTTCAAAGCTTCTGGTATGGAAATGAATTGGAAATCATTCGCTGGTAATTTTTGCGACATCGCCCACCCATACAAATTATTTTTGCCAAAATACATTAAATAGTTAGATGGTTTACTCTTATCATATCCGCTCATATATTTATTATTTGCTTTAGCGTATCTTTTTATTCATTGAGATACACCCCCTCTTATCCCCTTTTCAATGAATGTATACATGTCTTCCTTTGAGAATAACGGTAGTTCTACTTTCGAATGCTTTAGGAAAGCATCCCATGTTAATCCTGGAGCTGAGAAGTAGTGAAGTGGATCCAAGTCATAATTATGTATACATACATTTGATAGTATTAAAACGTCACTTTTTAGGTACAACTTGGTATAATCAAGTAATGTTTCGCAATTAAATTGTTTCCATATGGACACCGCTCTTTTATAATCAGCTTTGTCAATACCTTTTCCCGTTAACCTAGAATAAAAGCTTTCTATGGGTGGTAACTTTGTACAATCCATTTTACTGAAACTATCCACAAATTCATAAGGATACACCCCCTTTTTAATTATTTCTTTAAATTCAGCATCGTTTCTGAAACTGTCAGATGTGTACTTGAAATTCTCTCTCAGATGATTACAGGATACTTTACAGTCACATTTCGCTTAATTTGCTGATAGTTTGTCCAGTGATGAAGCCATGAATCGAATAGAATCTATAAATCTGATTTCATATTTTATTTCCTTATCCTGTCTTGGAATACTTATTGATTTCGAAAATGAAATGAAACCTTCAGCACTTTCAAAAATCCCGTTATCAGGTACTAATTCTTTCACAAATAGATGGGAGTCATACTTGGATAAGTTGTGTAGGACTACAGGGATATGCTTGGGAATCCTGCATTTCATGTTACATTCAGCGTGTGTGAAACCTCTATCCTTTCCTGTCATATGGTTGTGATCAAAGTGGGGATTTTCAATAATTTCTGTGTTACAGATATGGCAAGTCTTGTTCTTTAGTGTGTTCCATTTTTCTTTAATTTCTTCGTCGGTATAACTGTGATTTCTTTGTCTGTTTTCATACTTGTGTGCAATTTCTGTGGACACTTCTGTAATGGTTTTCACAAAATGTTTTGCAGCGTCTACACCAAAATAATCGTAGTATTTGTTTTGGTTTGTATCAAAGGAACAGCATACCTGAAATCCGTACGCAAAAGGTTTCTGTTCAGCTACTTTTATTCTTTTCTTTCCGTATACCTGGTTGTATTCTTCGTTATAAGACTCAAAGTCGGCTATTATGCAATAAGGTACTTTCATTTGTTTTGCAATATTTTTATATTGTATACTTTAACCTTCAGGAGGCATTATAATATCAGGATCTTCACAGTTCTTTTTCAATTCATGTTTTTCAAAGTGTTCTTGTTTCGAAAAATGCCTTCCGCAATAAGTGCATAGGTATGTCTTTGTTTTATTTTTAGAGATTTGACTACCAATTAATCTGCTGAGATCCTTTATTAGTACATAGTGATTATCGAAATACAGTAAATGAATGATATGTTTTGCTGTTTAACCATTGATAGTACTTTTTAGTATGTGACTTCTGATTATTTTCTCTTTATCCAATTGGAATAAACAAATCTTGATATTGTATTTATTTCCAAATTTGTAGATATCTTTGGTATCCATCGGGTAGTTAGTAATTCCTTTGAAATCAAATTCATTTTCATACTGTTTATATCTCGAAGTTCTTTCTGCATGATCTTTAGCTGGGTATAAATGTGCCAAGATTGACCAAAGAAAGCATTTTTGATCCTTATTTTCAATATTCAGGCAAGCTATTTTACTTTTTACGAAATCTGGCAGTGTTTTAAACGTTCCTCCCATATACGATTCTATTCGTGTCATCCTATAGTCGATTGCATCATATCGCCTAAATTGTAATCAAAATCGAGGGGTATTACTCAAAGAACTAAGTCTCCTGTTGTTCTCATCTAAATGGCTACGAGTAAGGACACTATTTTTGTTTAAAACCCAAGAAGTACTGTTGTAAAATACTTCCACTTCCTCATCATTCTCTTGTCGATAGAAAATAACCTTGGTCACAAACTGGACTCTGTACTGGTATATTTTATTCATTCTTCGTTGCAAATCCTCAAAAACAAAACTAATGAGAGTATTTTCGTCTCTACCGTTGCTTTCAATCGATACGTTTACTGTGTAAATGTTTTCATTTTCTCTTACAGTAGTGGGGTGTTGTTCTTCTTCTGTTTTAAACAAATAATTGGGAATCGATGTTTCTTCTTTGATTTGTTTCTTATTTATAAAGAGATTAGATAAATCGATTAGTTTGTGTCTATTTTGATCACCTCTTTCTGTTTGATCTCTCAGGATACCTCTAGTTTTATCCATAGTTTCTTTCTGCTTATTAATTATCCTACCATAGTATTCCTTAATGCGTTCTATAACTTCATCTCTGTTACCACGAGTGGGTAGGCCTTTGTTTTTTAGAAACCTTTTTAATTCACTTGTATCCTTTTCTATTATCCGTTTCTCCTCTTTTTTATGGCACTTGCAGCCTCTGGCTCAAGTGCCATATACCGATCACAATTCCGTCTGTCGGTCTGTCGGTCTGTCGGTCTGTCGGTCTGTCGGTCGGTCCGAGTTTTTTTGTCCCACATATCCGAGTTAGGGTACTTCCAGATGTGCTAGGACAATGAAACTTGGCAGGCATATCAGGGACCCGACCAAACTAACCTGGAAATAATCAGTTTCCCGATCCGACCATGTGGGGGGGAGTGCGGGGCGCTGGAAACTTGCAAATTTAGGGCATTTTGTCACTTTTTTCTGAGTTAGGGTACTTCTAGATGAGCTAGGACAATGAAACTTGGCAGGAATATCAGGTACCCGACCAAACGAACCTGGAAATAATCAGTTTCCCGATCCGACCATATGCGGGGGAGTGGGGGCGCTCGAAACTTGAAAATTTAGGGCATTTTGTCACACTTTTTCGAGTTAGGGTACTTCCAGATGAGCTAGGACAATGAAACTTGGCAGGAATATCAGGGACCTGACCAAAGTAACCTGGAAATAATAAGTTTCCCGATCCGACCATATGCGGGGGAGTTGGGGCGCTGGAAACTTGAAAATTTAGGGCATTTTGTCACACTTTTTCGAGTGAGGGTACTTCCAGATGAGCTAGGACAATGAAACTTGGCAGGAATATCACGGACCCGACCAAACTAACCTGGAAATAATCAGTTTCCCGATCCGACCATATGGGGGGGGAGTGCGGGGCGCTGGAAACTTGAAAATTTAGGGCATTTTGTCACACTTTTTCGAGTTAGGGTACTTCCAGTTGTGCTAGGACCATGAAACTTGGCAGGCATATCAGAGACCCGACCAAACAAAATTAGGAATAATCAGTTTTCTGATCCGACCATTTTGGGGGGGGGGGAGGGCAGGGGAATCCGGGAAACTGAGAAGTGTGTAACTTTCGAACGGATGATCGGATTGTAATGAAACTTCATAACTGAAGAGACTATATATCTGTAATGTCCCGTTTAAAGTCTTGACCGGATTCGGTAGCCAGGGGGGAGTTGGGGGGGGGGGAGACCGGAAATTTCAAGAAACGGTTAGAATGGAGGGATCGGAGTGAAACTTGCTGGGAAGAACAAGCATCTGCTCTAGATAAGTCCTTTAGACCATTGTACTGGATCCGGACACTTATGGGGGGGGGGCCGGAATTCCGGTGATGGTGGTTTTTTGGATTTTCACGATGAAACTTGGCAGGCATATCAGGGACCCAATCAAACTGACTTCAAAATAAAAATATTGTCGATCAGATAATGGTGGGGGAGTGGAGGGAGGGGAATCCGCAGGGGAATCCGGGAAATTGAGAAGTGTGTAACTTTCGAACGGATGATCGGATTGTAATGAAACTTCATAACTGAACAGAATATATATCTGTAATGTCCCGTTTAAAGTCTTGACCGGATTCGGTAGCCAGGGTGGAGTTGGGGGGGGAGACCGGAAATTTCAAGAAACGGTTAGAATGGAGGGATCGGAGTGAAACTTGCTGGGAAGAACAAGCATCTGCTCTAGATAAGTCCTTTAGACCATTGTACTGGATCCGGACACTTATGGGGGGGGGGGGCCGGAATTCCGGTGATGGTGGTTTTTTGGATTTTCACGATGAAACTTGGCAGGCATATCAGGGACCCAATCAAACTGACTTCAAAATAAAAATATTGTCGATCAGATAATGGTGGGGGAGTGGAGGGAGGGGAATCCGCAGGGGAATCCGGGAAATTGAGAAGTGTGTAACTTTCGAACGGATGATCGGATTGTAATGAAACTTCATAACTGAACAGAATATATATCTGTAATGTCCCGTTTAAAGTCTTGACCGGATTCGGTAGCCAGGGGGGAGTTGGGGGGGGGAGACCGGAAATTTCAAGAAACGGTTAGAATGGAGGGATCGGAGTGAAAGTTGCTGGGAAGAACAAGCATCTGCTCTAGATAAGTCCTCTAGGCCATTGTACTTGATCCGGACACTTATGGGGGGGGGGGGGTCCCGGAATTCCGGTGATGGTGGTTTTGGGGATTTTCACGATGAAACTTGGCAGGCATATCAGGGACCCAATCAAACTGACTTCAAAATAAAAATTTTGTCGATCAGATAATGGTGGGGGGAGTGGAGGGAGGGGAATCCGAAATTTTCAGTCATGCGTAATTTTGGAATGGGTGATCGGATTCGAGTGAAATTTAAGAATTCAACAGAGGACATTTCTCCGATGATTTTTTTCATATCCGGACCGGATCCGGCAACTATTGGGGGGGGGGGGGAAATACGTGCCCCGTTTAGAATGGAGGGATGGGGATGGAACTTTGTGGGAAGAACAAACAGATGCTCTAGGTAAGTCATTTGCTGAATCGGATTGGCTACGTGCACCGCGGGGGAGCTGGGTGGGGTTGGGGGGGGGGGGGGGGTTGGACCGGAAATCTCGAGAAACGGTTAGAATGATGGTATCGGAGTGAAACTTGCTGGGAAGAACGAACATCTGGTCCATATAAATCTTTTACATAATTTGACTGGATCCGGACACTTGAGGGGGGGGGGGAGGAGGGGTATCCCGGAATTCCGTTTTTGGGGGATTTTCACGACGAAACTTGGAAGGCATATCAGGGACCCGGTCAAACTGACTTGGAATAAAAAAAAAATCCTCGATATAATAATCTTGGGGGGGGGGAGTTGAGGGAGGGGAATTCGGAATATTGAGTCATGCGTAGCTTTGGAACGGGTGATCGGATTCGAGTGAAATTTAATAATTGAACAGAGGACATTTTTCTCTTGTGACCTTTTTCATTTCCGGACCGAATCCGGCAATTATCGGGGGGAGGGCGGAAAATACTTGACCCGCTTAGACTGGTGTGATCTGGATCGAACTTCGTGGGAATGACAAACAGATGCTCTGGATTAATCATTTACAGAACAGGATTGGCTCCGGTTATTGTGGGTGGAGTTGGAGGAGGGGGAGGGGGGTCTGGGATTCCGGTGATCGCGCGTTAAGGTACTTCCAGATGTGCTAGGACGATGAAACTTCGCTGGAATATTGGAGACTCAACAACATTTGCTTAGAAATTGCTACTTCCCAAATCCGATTATTCCTTAAAGTACCAATCTTGACCGCAAAGTAAAAAAATACTTTTAAGCAATATATGCATTTTCGTGATGCCCATCAGCCCATTAGCAGTTTTGCCTCAAGGGTTTTGCTTACAAATGAAGTTCCAGCTCCCTTATAGCGCGCATCTCAACCGCAAAGTCGAAACTTACTCTTGATCAATCAAATCATCTTGACACATGCAAGTGCCATATGAGCTTACAGCTCTTGTTTATATTTCCAATAGCAATATTATTTTCTTTTATCTCATCTTCCAAAATCTTCCTTAATGCTGGCTCTGGTGTATAATTTGATGGTCTATTTTTGTTCCGAATCCTTTCATTTCTACGCCAAATATTAATTGTATCTTCCGCAAGCAAAATATTCCTATTAAGTTGCTTTAATATCTTATTAGTTATTTCCTTTTTCGTTTCACCATTTGTTTTGATATTGTTAATTTTTGCATATGTAAGAAGTTTATTAATTTTGTATTTCGGCAACCTTTGAATGATCGATTCATTCTTAGATATTATGGTTTTACAACGTTGAATAACCTCTGCAGTTTCCATCATTTAATAGTAGAACATTTTTATTAATAAATTTCCACTGACTGAGTTTTCTCAGACGTAAAGAAATTCACTGGTTTCAGTATGTGTTTCATGGAGCAAAGGCTATCTCATTTTCTCCGACTGGACAATGCACAGAGAGCACAGTTACCGAGACGGCTGATTTGTTTGTGTTTCACGGAGCATACGCGATCTATATTGCCTCTGACCAGTTAAGAAAGAAATAGTGGAGTTGCGCAGGTGGCAGAAGTGTTTTGCGTTCACGTAGTATGCACCGTCTGGATAACATCCGACTGATCATGCTATCTGCAGTATTGTTTACGAGATGGTGTATGTGTTCCTGAATTTGGAGGCAAACCTAAAGAAGTAATTTTTGAAACAATTTAGTTTTATTATAAATGGAAGATTTGGAAAAGAAAATGTTTGTATATCGCCGAAGCTATAAATATTACAATAATGTGAGTAACGGTCTACTTTTATCTAAATTTGCCTTTTCAGCAGCAGGATTAAGTGCGTTTTTTATGCTACCTTTAGCGTCTTTAAGTTTGGGTTCCGTTATTATCGAAATAATTGAAAAACATTTAAACATTGCAGATAGAAAAGCTGAATACAGAACCACGTATAATTTGTACACTGAATTGGTATCAATGCTAAAATGTGGTCAATTAACGGTTGAAGAGGTTATTCAGAGTGAAGCAGAAATGCGTAAAACATTTAGATTTTTTCCTCGCGAAAAATACATGAAACAAGTCCGTTTGAATGGTTATAAATATTGTAAAAATAATTCCATAATAAATCAAGAGAAATTACCCAAAGTGTAGTATATTGCTTTCATAAGATTGAAAACTCTATCCTCATATTCATATACGCATTAATTACCTGCGTCATTCATAACCAGTACCTGAGTAACCCCTCGCCAACCAGTACACCTTTGTCCAAGTGAGTAACCCCTCGCCAGCCAGTACACCTTTGTCTAAGTGAGTAACCCCTCGCCAACCAGTACACCTTTGTCTAAGTGAGTAACCCCTCACCCAGGCCCCTTGGGGTGGTGGATGAATTCAGACAAACACTGATTCGTGACGCAAAGCATAATTTTCTCTGGTATTCTCTTCATAAAACGTTCAATGTGCTCCGACTCTCAGATCCAGTTTCTACGCGCAATAATTACCTGCATCATTCATAACCAGTACCCACCATTAATTTCGTAGCCTAATTGTCTCCAGTTTTCTCATCTTAAAACTTTCAACAAAAAATTACCACTAGCTCCGATAGATCAGTTGGCTAGCGTCTAGCTAACGCAAATTGCCCCGCTGTTGTATCATGAGATCGAACCTCGCTGCTAACAATTTTGTTAGTAGTGAGCGACGGCGGGAAAAAACTCTTTGAGTTTCCTCTCCCATCGGAGCTGCCTCCAGACAATAAATACAACCACAACTACAACAACAACCAAAAACTCGGGGTGCAACTCCATCGCACCTCTTAACTTTCCCCGTATTTCTTGTCTGGAGGCGAGAGGTTTTGCAGCTCTTTGCCTAAAATTGCATCACAAAGCGGAAACTTTGCGGATCGGATGAGGACCCCTACAGCTCAGTTGGTTAGCGCTTGGCCGGTGCAAAACTAACGTCTGTCAAGACCTCGGTTCGAATCCCAGCGCTGGCAGTTTCTGTTGGTAGGGATTTGAACAAAAAACTCTAAGGAGTTTCCCTGTTCAGGGGCTCCCCAGACTGATAGCCATCACAGTATTTTGCTTTGCGTGTCTGCTTAACGCAACCATTCGTCACAGTCTGGGGATGTGGGGTTTTGAAGAAATATTCTATAAATTTCAAAATGATGAACTTTTTTGTGTGTTAGTTTCTCTCACCAGATAGTCTGGATTTTTATTAAAGAAAATCAGCCGCTTGCATACAATCAAAACAAACAAGTATAATGAGACAATCAAGAAAGAACAACTAGTTCTAGGATTGAAATATACCATCGTTAAAATGAGAATGGCTAAAACAAAATATGGAGATAAGTTAGTCGTAGTTATCAATCATAACAAGAAGATGTGTGATCTGTTTATACCACAGAGATACAATTCGATTGCTAATGAGTTACTTCTAAAGAACAATCTTATTTTGCAGCCTATTTTGCGTGTAAATAAGAACTCGGAACAATACGTTGACTTGGAACTGTTTACCAGTGATATGATTTAGAATTGTTGTAAGAGTTAATAAAATAAGTGTACTTATAAATTAGGGTATATTATATTAGTTTATATGTCTTAAAGGGGTAATATTATCATTTCTTGGCACCTTATTTCGTGTAATTATGAAACTAAAAAATCTGTAAAAAAGGGTTTAATTTGGAATAAAGGATGTTAAAATTTAAGAAATTGATGATAAAATGGGGTTTTGAAATTTGGGGGAGGGTGGGGTAGAAACCGGTTTATATAACTACTCCGATCGAAACAACTGAAAACGATTGGAAACCATTGAAAACGATCGTTTTGAACTGGTACGAAAAAAAAAGATAGTGAAATTAAGATCGGTAACAACTGTTTCCAATCGTTTACGATTGGGATTCCAGATTCACAGTTTCACTTAAACTATTTTCACTGTGTAAAACCAAAAAAATAAACTTCCATATTACCGCTGTTAAAAATCAGGTCTGTATTTCATGATTTGGAAACAAACCCAAGTGTTTCCGATCGAAACAACTGAAAACGATTGGAAACAACTGAAGACGATCGTTTTGAACCGTTACGAAAAAAAACGATCATAAAATTACGATCGGAAACAACTGTTTCCAATCGTTTACGATTGGGACTTTAGATTCACAGTTTCACTTGATTTTCATTGTGTAAAACTAAAAAAAATAAACTTCCCTAATACCGTTGTTAAATGTCGGGTCTGTATTTAATGATTTGAAAACACTACCAAGTGTTTCCGATCGAAACAACTGAAAACGATTGGGAACAATTGAAAACGGTTGGAAACAATTGAAAACGATTGAAACAATTGAAAACGATCGTTTTGGATCGGTACGAAAAACACGATCGTAAAATTACGATCGGAAACAACTGTTTCCAATCGTTTACTATTGGATTTCAGATTCACGTTTTTACTTGAACTATTTTCATTGTGTAAAACAAAACAAAAAAAAACTTCCCTATTACCGTTGTTAAAAATCAGGTCTGCATTTCATGATTTGAAAACAAAAAAGTGTTTCCGATCGAAACCACTGAAAACGATTGGAACCAATTGAAAACGATTGGAAACAATTGAAAACGATCGTTCTGAATCGGTACGAAAAAAACGTTCGGAAAATTACCATCGGAAACAACTGTTTCCAATCGTTTACGATTGGGATTTCAGATTCACAGTTTCACTTGAACTATTTTCATCATGTAAGACTAAAAAAAAATTTACTTCTCTATTATACCGTTGTTAAAAATCAGGTTTGTATTTCATGATTTGAAAACAAAACCAACTGTTTCCGGTCGAAAGCAACTGAAAACGATTGGAAACAATTGAAAACATCATGTAAGACTAAAAAAAAATTTACTTCTCTATTATACCGTTGTTAAAAATCAGGTTTGTATTTCATGATTTGAAAACAAAACCAACTGTTTCCGGTCGAAAGCAACTGAAAACGATTGGAAACAATTGAAAACGATTGGAAACAAACAATCGTTTTGAATCGGTACGAAAAAAACGATCGTAAACTTACGATCGGAAACAACTGTTTCCAATCGTTTACGATTGGGATTTCAGATTCACAGTTTCACTTGAACTATTTTCATTATGTAAGACTAAAAAAAAATATACTTCTCTATTACCGTTGTTAAAAATCAGGTCTGTATTTCATGATTTGAAACAAAACCAAGTGTTTCCGATCGAAAACAATTGAAAACGATTGGAAACAATTGAAAACGATTGGAAACAAACGATCGTTTTGAATCGGTACGAAAAAAACGATCGGAAACAGCTGTTTCCAAATCGTTAACAATTGTTCATAACTGTTTCAGTTGTTAACGATCGGAAACAACTGTTAACAATTGTTTACGACTTAATTATTTCCATACGGGATGGTATCCGACACGACAGTATCTGGATCTCCATCTGGTATCTCCTACCACGGTAATCGGATCTGCATTTGCCGAGTTACCGTTTTTGCAGTTACCCTGGAATCTGATACTACTGTTGCTCTGCAAAACAACAATTGCCGAATTCACGTTTTCGGGAGTAACCCCCAAAAGCCACATCACTTCTTTCCCACCAATTTGACAAAAACCTAGGTTATAAAGAAAAAGTGAGATTAACTATTCAGATTCCACGATCGGGACTATGGTACTTCAATATCAGATACCAAAGTAGCTGGCCAGATACTCAGTAGCTGCAAAAACGCTAACTGATTTTGATCGTGGTCACATGGTAACTATGACAACGACTTTAGACCATCGTATCCCATACCATGGTATCTGCAAAATTTAACGACTTTGGAAGTTAACCTCTGAACAGCAAGAACACTCACCTCAAATTCCGAGTCCAAGGCCAGCCTCTTTATCTCGTGAACACTCCTGAATTTGAACGACTCATCCAGGATGCAGAGCTTCCTTCCATCCAAATTCACGCGACTATCCTGGCAGCTCTTCCTTTTGGCATCTTTTGCAGAAACGTCAACTGGTGCTTCGGACTCGCTCTCACTGCCCGATAAGGGTTCTGCGTCGCCGGCCAGGATTTTATTGCTGGGTCTTTTCTTCACTGCCTCACTCCTCTTCGCTCGTGGTGAAGAATTGCAATTCTTGGCATGCAAGCCACTGGAATTGCCTGGTAATCTTAGCTGAGAAGTAACAGTGTCTTGGAGAGAGTACCCGTTAATGTCTTGTTTTTTCGCTCTAGGGGATGTCTTCTTCTGGAAAGTACGTCTAGACTTTGCTAGTCGCTTTGCTGGCGGTGAGGGAACTTCATTCCCAGGACTGTCTAGTGAGTTCGTTTGCTTTTGCAATCGAGAGGAAAGATTAACTTCCTCTTCTTCTAACTCTTCACTGGAGTCAGCTCGAATTACTATCTTCTTATACCTTCCTTTTCCACCTTTCCTTGTCTTTTCTGAGTTTTCAGTTCTATCGCAAATTTTAATGTTTCGCAAATGCTCTTCTTCTTGTCCATCGTCATCCTCCCCTCTATCAAAGCTTTCTGATTTCTGTTTCTCTGACATTCTTTGATCCTCCACACTTTTCCTTCTCGCTTCTGTTTTTTCTTCGTCAAACTTTCTCATTTTTCGAGGCGCAGTACCCACGCTGCGCCTAGATAGAGTTACTCTAACATCTGTGGCGGAGTCAGTGTCTGTCTCAACCGCGGCCATTTGTCCAGACACGTCTTGTACGTGCTCATGTTCTATATCATTCTCGACTACAATCCAGGTCCCCTTCCCATCGTGGGCCAACTGTTTATGATAGTAGAACTTCTTCTTATTTTCAAGGACCTCTGAGCATTCACTGCAGCGGACCTTACCATGACACTCAGTCAGGTGAGATAGCCACAGTCGACTGCGAAAGAAAGTGCACACGCACACGGGACACTTAAAGACTTTGGGTGTGGTCTTGCTATGAAAAAATTTGACATGTTCTCGCAAATGATAAAAGTTTTTGAAACCTTCTCGACAATGTATACAGGAGAGAATTGACGTTTGAAGTTTCTCATACTCTCCGCGTGCGTCGTGAGAATTTGAATTGTGAACGTTAAAGCGATTAACGCTCGAGAAAGCCTTTTGACAAACTTTGCACTGAACCATGCCATCATGAAGAATAGCCGTGTGTCTCCAAAGTGAATCCAAAACAGCAAAAATTCGACCACAAACTCTACACTGATACCGAGGAGGCCCTGTAGGGCTTCCAGTACGCTTTGTAACCCTCTTCTCGCTCTCTGATGTCTGCCTCTTTACATTCTTTGACGTCTCGCCTCCATGAATTCTCTTTGCGGCACATTTACTGCGTTCTCTCGTTCCAGCAGGCTTTCCTCTCTTCTTCTTTCCTCTTTCCTTCTCCATTTCACTCCGCGCCGCGTCCTTTATGCTTAGAGAGGAGGTACTACCGCTATCTGGAAGACTCTCGCTGATGCATTCATTTGGATCGTCGTTTTTCGGCGTTTCCTCCTCTTCGATGTCATCGTTAGTTGCTTCGTCATTGCAAGGCAACTCCAATTCGTTTCCTTCAGCTGAATCGAAAGCGCAGGTATGTGACTCTAACCGAGATCTACCATCAAAGACTACCGAACATTTACTACAGGAAACCTGGTTGTGCCAATGTCTCACGTGGCTATTCAGGTCATTTCCGCGATTGAAAGTCGAAACACATAACTTGCATTTGAACTTACCCAAATTTTCATGAACAAGTCTGAGATGCTCCTCTAGATGGAAAGGATATCTAAAGATCTCAGGACAGAAAGGACAGATTACCTTAGATGATGGGACTTCCTTAAACTCTGCCAGTTCGTTATGCACCTTTGTACTGTGGATCTTGAAGTGACCGGCACAGGAGAAAGTTTTCTCACAGGACATGCATTTAATCGGCGCGCCATGGATACGAACTTTATGTATCCTCAATTTCTCAAACGAGCAAAAGATTCTACCACAAATCATACATTGATATGGAGAATGGTTGATATTTGCTCGACCATTCCGTTCTGCCATCTTTGGTATCTTCTCAGCACCGCTTTTGCTGCTTTCAGTATCCATACTTTTTCTCTTTTTATTCTGAAGTTTTCCTATGTTGCAACCTTGTTTTTCTTCCATCTCTTTTTCATCCCAGTCTCCCTTCTCACTGGCAAATTTGCGATTTTCTTTTGCTCTGCCAATTTCACGCCTCATCTCCTTGATCTTTTGTGCTCCCTTCTTCAAAGTCTCACTTCCAAAACTTCTCTCTCCTATACCTCTTCCATCTTGACTTCTGCTGCGACCTTTCAACACAAGTCCTTGAGTGCTACCATTTTCTCTAGCTTTTACATTCCCCCCTTTGCCCAATATTTTCGAATCTGGTTTTAAATCTTTTCTTGCACCTGGAGAATAAACTCTGCTGTTAAAGCAAGCTGGATCTTCCGTTTGACCTTCATCTGAATTGCTGCTGGTAACTCCTTGCTCCTCATACGCACAAGTGTTAACTGCTTCTCCCATGCCTTCAGTGGTCAATTCATTTTCAATGGAATGTTCCAGTGAAATACCAGTGGCTTCACGAGAATGGAATTTGGCATTATGATACCAAAAGTACTTTTTGTTTTTAGAGATAACAGAGCATGCACTACAACGGTAAGCTCCTCCATGGATTGCATTCTTATGAACATCGAAATGACTCTTTTGCGTGAACGTGGACACACAGTGGGGACACTTGAAAATATTCTTGTTCTTACTTCCGTGAATAACGTTGATATGTTCCTCCAGGTGAAAGGGATTCGTGAAAATTTCTGAACACAAGTTGCAAGATTCCTTAGATTCAGGAACTGGAGCCAAATCTGCATGGCCATCATGAATTTGTACGTTGTGGTCATTGAATTCAGTTCTAACGGAAAAGGGTTTCTTACAGATCGTACATGTCTCAACTGGACCATGAGCAATACCTTTATGAACGCATAAGCCTTTCAATAATGAGAAGACTCGTCCACAGATACTACACTGATTTGTGGATCTCTGTCTTTTTCCTCTGTTGCTAGAGATGATCTTGCCTTCATTCCCAACAACCCACTTGAAATTTCCACGTCTCTTCAACACGGTGTTCCCTCTATGTTCCCGTTTCCAGTGACGAACATAGGAACTATAGCTGGGTAACACAGTATTGCAAGTGAGACACATGACGTTTCCTTTATGCTCATTGAGAAAATGCCATGATCGGCTGGCTTCTGAAGAGTACAATTTTCCACAAATTGAACATTTCCTTGGACATGTGTGATTATTGTAGCTTCGCACTAGAACAAAGAACCGCTTACACACCGTACACTGCGTTTTCCCATTGACAAGAGCAGCCAGCTTCTCGTCTGGCATGGGGCCTTGGATTTTGGACTTAGTGACGGGATTTACCCTCTTTGCTTTGCTTTTTCTCTGGGTGGTGGATTTGGCCGGTTCCACTACTATTTCCTTCGCTACTCCATTGCCACTCACACGGGACGTAATGTCAAATACACGCGCGGGTGTATACAGCGGAGTGACTGATTTGTTCCCCTCCCGATTTTCAATGCAGGGCCTGTTTTCATCCAGCATGTATTTCACATTCGAAGATTTCACCACTTTTTGTTCGCTTTTTTTAGAAGGGGAACTCAGTTTACATTCTTTCTTCCGGTGTTTAGGCCCAGCAGAATTAAGAGGATCATTTCTTGCAACTGTCTTGCATTCCTCTTGAGCTTGCCTCACTGACACACTTTTTAAAATCTTCTGCTTCTTCTTCTTAGATGGCTTTTTTGACGACCTGGCATGTTCCAGCCCAATATGCAGGTTCAACGCTCTATGATGAGAGAACTTTTCATGACAGATGTGACACTGTAACGATCCTGCCTTATTGACCTGTCTCTCCGGGGATGGAATACAGAGTTCATCACTATCAGGATGCGCATTTAGGTAATGTTCAATTAGGCCTGATCGCGCTTGAAACGATATACAGCAGTAGAAACACAAAAAACAGTTTTCCGCTGAGTGGTGCTGAACATGGAGGAGCATCTTCTGGATATCTGGAAATGCTCGAAAGCAAACTGGACAACCATGATTTTCCTTCTTCTCCATCTCGGAAGTTCAAACCTGAATGAAAATCAAACAATAATTTGCATGAATCATGGAGAAGTTTTTTGTCTTGGACCCAACTGACATGGTTGACAGGGAGGCTAGACAGGTTTTAAGGTAAGAACGCGAGAAAAAGCGGTAGAATGAGTGATGTTTTTTTTTATAAATTATTTTGATAGAGTGCTGTTTTCATTAATCGTATTATAGAGTGATGTATTGTTTACATCAATTGTGAATTGGGGGAATGAGACAATGGGCCATTTGTGGCCTGAGTTTCGGCTGGAAACTAAAACTCTTCTGTCATGACTTCAGTGTTTTTCAGCATTTTTCGATCCAAGCTTTTCTTCTCTAAAAATTATTTCCGACTGATTTACAAATACACGATGATTTGCCAGGTATTAGCAATACAATTGCAATGTAGCACATCCCAAGCCTCATTGCTCACCCTTTAAGCGACAGTCCACAAATCTTGCTTAAAGAGAAGAAGAGCAGGAAATTGGTCTTTTATATATAAATATATGAAAACGAGTACGAAGTCCGTTGCTAAGCAGACCCTGTCTTCCGGGTTTGACTGGAACAAACCGCGGAAGCTACGAACATGTCAGTTTGCCCTCTGGATGCCATGTAGAATGCTCATGCAAGAATGAATTTCCAAACCAGTGTCCAACCATGTGTTTAACCTGAGCAGACCACTGCTTCCCGTTACCAACAAGTAGAAATTTTATGCAGAATAAATAAAAAAAATAACTGTCAAGCTAAAAGAAATAATTCAATTTCAATTCAATTTATTTTCGAAATTTCCCTCACGGACGAAGCCGAACATAGAATTTTTTCGTCATGTACATCCTCTTCACATAACTTAAAGTTCAATGGGCACATCAAACTACCCCAATCCCACTCTGTAACAACCTAGGAACAATGCTTACCCCCTAGATCAGCAGCTTTTTCAACAGTTTCCTCTCTGTGATATTTCACAGTGATTTTTGGCCAGTACATGCTCAATTTACTAGCTTGGACAAAGATAAAAGTGATGTTTCTTATAATACTTAGTAGACCTTTACTTTATGCATAAATCAGCTTGTATAATTCAGATTTGAATAGGTTATTTGTTTTTGAATGATTTTTGTAGCTATGTTATTTTTTATAAACTTTTTGCATATTCTGGTACATTTTATAAAGCAAGTTAATCAAGCTTCACAACACTATTCCACAAAGAAAAACTTTTAATAGGCACTTTATGCCATGGAACTTCTGATGAAACACTAGAACAATCAGGTAAACTGCATCTGCGGCTTGACTTTGGTGACCTCTCAAATATATCCTTTTCCATCAAGCATTGCTGGAAGTTTTTGGATTTCCTGCCACGATATCCCAGCTCCCAAGATTTGGATCGCCGAAATGCCAGAGAGGTAAAGACAAGGGATAAAAAGAAAACGGCCGATTTTCGTAGCGCCTTCTAAAGGAAGTTGGAAATGTTTATTTGTGAAGCATTTAATACAAAGTAAAGGATTAGAAGTGTCCATTGTGCTTTAACAATTTAAAAACAACTATAGCTAGTGTTATTCATTTGGTCAATGTACATGTGTCTCTCAATAAAAAACTCTTATGTAAAGTAAATAAGTGAACATCTACTGCCATCATTCAACCGCCTTCCTGCCCATTGCCCAATGCGCCAGCTATTGCAGTATATTTTGTTCTTTTCGTGTTTCGTTTTAAATTTCTTGTTTTGTGCTTATTTATCTTTTGCTGTCGTTGTAGATTTTGTGTACCGTCTGTATTTCTTGTTAATCGTTCATTTATCTTTTTTTCTGTATGTACGGTGCAAATGCCTATTATTAGGCTGAATGTAATAAATTCATTCATTAGCAGGTGGAAGTCTGAAAGAAATAGTAGACAGCAGAGTAGCCATTCTCAGTCTCTGATTCATTTTCAAATTCTGAGCCTTCGATCACTGTGTGCGTGTTCCACCCTACTTACCGTAATTACTACGCATGACGTCACGAATTCTGGCTTTTTGCCGTCAAGGCTGAGCGATTTTTCTATTTTCCAGCAGAATATCATGCCACGAGCGAATCCGACCAACCACGTTACAAAGATGCGTAGTTACCATGCTTACTACGCTCCCAAGCATGGCAAATCTTACTATTTTGGGATTCCAAAAAGTTAGTGCCAGGAATTGTTAGGCAACATTCAAATAAGCAAATTTAAACTCTACTTCAATGCCAAAAGATGGTTGAAACACTTAGCTGTTAACTCAATTCTTTTATTTTATTTTATTTTACATACTCCGCTTTTCAAACGGCGGGTCAGAAGTAACTTGCTTACTTACTTAAATAAAGTTTGTTATTTTCCCTTTCCATTGACTGTTTTTAAACCAAGGGTGGAAAAGTTGAAAGATGTGTTTAAGTAGGAATACTTCTACTGAGCTGAGAACACTAATCTGTTTCCTATTTGGGAAACTAGTCCTGCTTCAGCTGGCAAACGTCTTACTGAACGGGATGTTCATGCTAATATTGCATTCACGTGCCCTGCATGTGTCATCTTAACCCTGATGAACATTACAGATAGGCATTCTTATCCAAAATGTAATGAACTTGACTTGACTTTTTTTTCTTACCGGTATACCCAAGTTTTAGCAATGGAAATTATTATTGCAAGTAGCTTGCCAGAGTGTTAACTTTAACCAAGCTTCATTTAGAATTAAATCAAATAATGATGCACCTCCAAAATCACCAAGTAGCCCATTAGCCTTACAATTTCATGCATATGAAAAAAAGTTGTGCTTCTCATTCAACAGCTGACCTGGAGAATCGAGACAACGGGCCATTTGAGACCGGAGATTTTAGCCAACCGTACAGAACAATGATAATAGTATTAAAACTGTAGCGGAGGGCAGGGGCGTAGGTCAAAATCCTGGGGGGGGGGGGCAAAGTTGGAGCCGATTTTCCCAAGTCAAGTGAAAAGAGCAGTTTTATTTCAAGAAGAAAAAACGTAATAAAAACAAAGAAACAAAGAGATATTTTACTAATCGACCAAGACGAAACGACGCGTCTTCAAATTCGCGAAACTGTCCACTGCGCGATTGACGTCAAACTTCTTCGCTTTTTCAGGTTGGGTACCAATGACCAAAATATCACTTAGTCGGTCGTCTGACATAGACGTGCGAAGATACGTTTTACGCGTTTCATTCGCGAAAAGAGTCGTTTGTTCGATGCAGTCGACACAGGAAGCGACAAATTTAGGTCAAAACCGAACGGCATGCTTCCGGATTCTGGAATCGAGCATGCGATGCGTGATCGAGCATGCGATGCGTTTTTTGGTTATCATAGGCCTGTCTTTGTTTCGACGAGATTTTCGAAGACGCTGAATTTCATCGGGGGGGGGGGCACTTGCCCCCCTTGGCCCATAGCAAATTACGCCCCTGGCGGAGGGGCCGCCCCTCAGCGGCAAGTCTGTCTAGCGTGTTGGTCGTCAATTTTTAAACCTCTGAAAAAGTTACAAATTCCAAGAAACCAATATGCGGATGATATTTGGAACACCTTATAGTGTACAAGAAAAAAAACGGGGGGTATTTTAAGTACCTCCCTGGTCCGTGAGTCTTCTTTTCCTGGCTTTCTGAAGAAGATTCATTCCACACGCCCATTTCATCGTTCAGACCTAGTGCAGTGGCGTTGCTACAATAATCCCGCGAAGCATACAGAAGAGAGACGGTCATACTTCCCGTTCTGGCATACGTCATCTTTTGCTATCAGAGTCTGATCCGCAGTGGCGGTAGTGCGTTTTTGCCACCTCGCATAGGTGCAGTGTTGCTGGCCTCTGCTTTTATACGCCCCCCCATAAAGTTCCTACCACATTAGTTCTTTTTTGGCCGCTAGGTGCGCTATCGTAAAGAAAACAATGCACGTTACTTCTTGGTGTACGTTTATCCAGGTTTGTTTTGCTATTTTCAATTCCTCTTAGGCCTAACCATGTTTAAAACTGTTTAAAATGCCTCTTCCCCTCTTTTTGCTTTACCCAACTCTTTTCTGTCAAGTGTCATCGAGTTTGTCAATTCTAGATGTTCCTTCAGCCCAAGCTGACTGCGAATAATATTTGACGGTGCAAAACGGATAAGTCCGCTAACTTATCCGTCTTGCACCGTCAAATATTATTGTCATTTCTGGCTTCCGACTTCAGTGCCGAGTGCTGGCTGACTTTTCAACGGGGCTAATGCACGACTCGATATGAAGCTCTCTCTCTCTAGCGCGTCTGGCAGCAATTCGTCATCGGATTTTATGAAGGACGTATTGCAATTACGCCGGGAACAGCATTGCCGAAGCCGAAATCAACGAATGCAAAACGAGAATTTAGCACGAGATTTAGCGTTTGGACAGTACAGTAGACAAAAACCTACATATCCAATAAGCAACATGCCTTTCATCTTTCCGAGCGTTGACACTTGTATCAAAATGGTTAATAGCTGCGTTCGTTGCACTCCGGCTGTCTCTGGTGTTTTGTCACCAGTGTCCGGTTCTTCTCTTAAAACGCGTTTTTTTGGTTCACCGGTGAGTTGATGAAAACTGGCTAACTCCTCGCTGAAGCCGGGCTCCCGAGCAGGTTCTGGTTAGTCCGCACCGGTGAGATAAAACCGGACACTGGTTAGTTCAAAAACGGGTTATAAGACTGGTGAGAAGTCACCGGTGGATGCAAAAACGGCTTATAAGAAAAACCGGAGACCACCGGTGAGAACTCCCGTGACAAAGGACGCAGCTAATAAGTGAATTAGCCAGTTAAAACCTCCTGAATTGACTAAGTGATTTTGCAAGAATTATAGACATCCGGGCATGGCTACCAGAAAGATGAAACATGTATGTCCGGACTGCTACATAATAGTAACCTCGAACTCGGTCAAATGCAACGGATGCTTACAGTGGCTCAATGCCGGAGCTACCAGACGTGCCGCGATAGATTGGAAACAATGGACACAGGACTGGAGATGTTTAAACTGTCAAGAAAAAGTCTCTTCAGAAGAGAGCTTGCCGCATTGTACTCGGTCACATGTACGTTGATTACAACACTAGCCTGCAGACTCCAAAGCTAGAAACACTCAACCAAAGTAGACAAGATCTCACCATGGCATTTGGATATTCCCTCCTTCCGTCTCCAGACCATCGCGACATCCTACCGCCTTTTTATACCAAAGAAATAGAAAACCGTGATTTTCGGGTTTTTTTACTGATCAGCTAATTATCCCTCTAGGATGATGTGCGAAGGATAAATATAAATTCGGATATTTCGGTTGCACTTCCGGCAAACCGTCCTCAGCGAAAAAAACAAAAAACAATATCATAAAATCCAAATACCAACAGAAAAACGATGCGGAACCAACAAAACATACAACGATATGAAACTAAAAACCAGAAGAACGCGCATCGATTGAACGACAGAAAAATTCAAATAAAATAACGAATATTAAAATGTGCGTGTTAAAAGTGTATATGTACAAATCTGCAATTATTTTACAATTCTGAATTCTGTGTCTATTTACAATTTACCAGAACGCGCAGAAGTTTTCACCCAGCACTTATAAAAACCTTAGTTTTCCCATAACTGTACAAATAATTTCACAGATCTCATAAAAAAACCCGAAAATCACGGTTTTCTATTTCTTTCGTAATGAATAGTCAGCTTGGCTTCAAACCTTATATTTGTACACCCCTGAACCAACCATCGACACGCGGAAAGCAAGAAAAGTAGCGAAGAAACAACTCCTTAGAGAACCCGATTTCAAGTCTTCTCAGCGTTTTTTTTTAAATCCTTTGTACCATATTTCGTATCTAATTCTAACAAAGCAGTGTTTGACACTTAGTTTATTTTACTTTGCATTAGCCGTTGTTTTATTTATTTTTCAAACCATTTTGTTTTGACGTACAAGGTTATTTTTGTTCTCCAAAAATTTTATGTGAAATACTTATTGATGGATTGATTGATTGACACTCCTCCCTCCCCAGTTCCAACGAGAATCCTAGTGTCACGGTACCGGCGGAAGCGCCGTATAGTGAGGTGACGACAGCCTATTCGACAAAGATCCATTCCCTTACTTGGGAACTTCAAAACTCACAAAAGAGACTAAAAAAGACTGAGACTGAATTATTGAAATTACGAGTTGACACCATGAACAATTGCCACTCGTCCCCCGTGCGAAACTTCCAATATAGTAGCAATAAATAAGGGAAGAATTGAGAACTCACATAACCTCGATGTCAGCATCCTGGATCTCTTTTGGTCCGATCTTATGTATCGGGGGTGGAGCCTGGGTGGAGCTTCGCGTGTTGCCTCTTGCAGTATTAAGTGTTACCTCCAGAGCAAAAGTGATGAAGCAGTCAGAAAAGGCGGGAAGTTCAAACATTGCTGTTTCTGAGGATTATATGAATGGAAACTAGTTTTCAATCTCGGGTCAGATTTGCAATATGAAGTAGTGTTGGGCGATATTCAATATCGATAACGATATATCGATATATCGGACCAAATACCGATATCGAATATCGAAACGTAAATATCGATATCGAAAACGATATTTTTTCATTTACAATTATTGTCAGTAATTCAACATAAGTTACATTTATATGTCCGAAATTGGTGCAATGTGTTCTTCGTAATTAAGTTTTTATTCAGTCGAAGTTTGAGTTGATGCAAGATGCTTTTTTATGACAGTTTTGCTCTTAAATTTTTTTGAAACGGGACCTATACTATAGCGAAACATGGTACTGAAATATCGATATCGATATATCGATTATCGAATATCGAAAGTGAAAATATCGATATATCGAAAAATCTGAATATCGCCCAACACTAATATGAAGCTTGTGTTATCACGACCCTTCACAAAGACGGTGAAGCCCAAGGGAATGCGGCATTTGATGACTCGAGGGAGCAATTAAGCAACTTGAACGTTGAAGGGTAGACCTAACCTGCATGCATTTAGTTCAGATTCAATAGGATCTATGTGAACATTAGTAATTTTATTTGGTCTTCTCAGGACTGTACAGAATCGCTTCTAGAAAAGGTATTAAGCTTGGACAGTTTAGTGTATTTAGCTGTCAAAATGTAATCAATGAGTTACTATGTCTTGTTTTTAAGTTGTACTCTCGTGTAGTTGCGAAAAACAGTAGGCTCTAAAGTCCTGATTTTAAACTAATGATTGCTGAGTGTAAGATATCTTTCAAGACGTATCAATTTGTGATAACAAACAACTTATTATTCTTGGTCCAAAATTTATATCATTATCTCGGATAGTTGCACTTTACATCTGCCTCAATTTGTCATTGTCTATGCTATTAACAGTCCGCCTTTCCGTCATGTTTTATTTTTCATTATCATGTTTTTACATTAATTCAAATTCGAATTTGGGCATAGCTGGCGAACTGTACTCAAAGAGTTGTTACGTTTTGTTTTTAAGTTGTACTCTGTACACAAAATTCAGTTAGTTGCGAAAATCAGTTGGCTTGAAGGACTTCCTAATTTTAAATTTTAATTGATTACTGAAACAGATTATTGTATGGTATCATTCAAAACGTCTACATTTGAGACAACAACTTATTAATTTTGGTCAAAATATATATCGTTATCTCGGGTAGCTGGCTAAATGTTTCACTATCCATCCTATTAAGAGTCTTTTTTTCATCACTAACACTCTGCCATAGATATTACACGAATGATTTGTGTGAAAAAAAGTAAATCTTTCTTCCCACTTCTCCAGAGACGGATATTCTAACTGACTCTCTAAGCCTAGAGTAAAAACATTTGGAAGCATGTTCCTTCCTTCTTTAAACTTTTTTGTGTTCAGTCCAACAGCCCTTTTCTGTCTTTATTTTCGTCATCCTTGAATGTAGGATTGCAAGACTTCTATCATCTCACTGTAATTTAGCCCCTTATCTCGTCTTTTAAACTAGTGGTAGCTGCGATTTGTTGGAGGGAGAAGGGCAGAATGTCGGCCACTTTCTGTTTAATTTGAATTCGGCGCACTTTCTTGACGCGAAGTACGGCGATCAGAAGAAATAGCGCCAATAATTACTCTGTGGTCGGGACAGGCGCCGAATAGGCTCCACCCCCGCTACTTTAGAATCGGGTAGAAAACAACGTCGCATGATTCAAATCTTCTCAATTCTTCCCTTATTTATTCTTGATAGTAGTGCCTCAATCTTACCTTCACACAAAGTAATAACACTGACCGACGTAGCTCAGCGACAACCCGAGATTACAGTGACATAATCGTGAGAGACTCCAGTACGCAGTCGATCTCGCTACTTTACAAGACAAAGACAATCAGTGCGGCATTCCGACAAGAGTTCTTGTTCATGTAGATTCGCAGTGCAGAACTTTGTATTGCTCTCAGTGCGAAAACAAATCAGAAACAATAATTGAACAGCAAGCGGAAATCGACTTGTTGAAAATCCTAGTCTCAGATTTGCAATCACAAGTGGAATTACTTACTCTCCAAACTGAACTTGATGCCGCTCCAGAATTCTTAAATTGCAGCCCCCTAGAAACACCGACCACATTAGCGACCAGTCAAACCAGTGTGCCTAGTCCGTTCATCTGCCTAAATGGTTGCTTTTATTGTTGTCTGGAAAATATTAGCATAACAAACCATGTGGAGCTAACCGCGCTTGAGACCAGTGACGCGGCCGAGGCTCGGTCTCAATTTAAAGACCTAATCAAAACATTCTGTTTACCTTCTCTTAGTGATCGCATGCCACGGGTTTGTTTGATTTGAACTCGATTGTCGAGTTGCTGTTTTGGCTCGAGAAAAAACCCACGCACAACGTCTTCTTTTCTAGATGGCGGAATTTAACAGGATTCATTAGCAAAGAATTATAAGACCTAACTGATAATTTTTGTATGTCTTCAGAGGTACCACACTGGTCTTGATTTTATAATTTATTTGTATTTGTAATAAACAGTTGGAGCACTAGACGGAAATTATTATTTTGACCCTTGGTTCCCCTACCTTGCCATAACAGCTGTCCGGGATAATCGGCTGAGATTTAGTCCAGACAGTTATTTCAAACCTAGGAAATTTGGTGGGTTTTTTTAATTTGCTCATTGTTTTACGGTGTTTTTAGTGGTTTTGAACATTCATAGTTGAGACAGAAGAAAGGAAGAAACTGCTGAAAATATTTTTGTTTATATGGTTTTCATGAGTATTAGTGATGGCGGGACGAAGGGCCCCCCTAACCAAGGGGGTCCTCAAACAAGAAGATATCACCATGGAAGAGACAACACAGATCTTTGACCCATCTCCAGCACTATCCATTCAGTCTCTGGAATGGGACCAAGACCAAGAGCAACTTGACCCGTCTGGCTACCAACTTGTGTAGCTGTGAGCCCCATATTCGCAGCAAATCAAGAGATGCACTCTGAAACTGAGCCCACACCAGTGAAAAGCGTCAGAATCTGCTCAATTGACAGTGAAGTGAAATTTGAACCCAAAGACGTGGCGAAGATCAGGAAGGCCGTCTTCAAGACTGTAAAAAAGGAATTTGACATATACATAACCAGAGACGGAGAAGCAGTAATATTCAGTAATGAAGAGGAGGTGTTTGAATTAGTCAAAAATATGTCAGCAGTTGGGACAGTAAACATCAGTGCATCCCCCAACCAGCCGAAGTTTTCTACAAAGATTGTACTGTACAACATTCCTGCGGAATATTCAGATTCAGAGTTGATGGAGGGGATATTTGATGAAAATTGAGCTCCCCTTGACATCTCAACAGTTACAAATCTCAAGAGGAGAAACGATGAGAACCAGCTGGTCGGAAGTAGATCTGTGCTACTATCCCTCCTGACAAAGTCGGTCCCAACTAAGGTCTTCCTATATGGAGAAAGGAAGGCGCATAAGATGTATCAAGAAAAGCCGATTCAGTGAAAAAACTATTTCAAATATGGGCACATCGCAATTCATTGCAAAGCTGCCAATGAAATCATCTGCAAAAAATGTATAAAGAAAGGCCATAAGGAAGAAGCATGCCAAGCTGCTCAGAAATGTGTCAATTGTCATGGAGCACACGCCCCCGACAACAGAAGAGCCCAATTACTATGACCCCTGTTTTTAGTAAAGTTTACGAACAGTTCCTTTCATCATGGTTAAAAGAAACAATCTTGAGACTTGTTGACCCGAAGCAGTTTGGTAACCTGCCAAAAACATCAACAGCACATTACTTAGTTAGCTTGCTAGATAGAATACTTAAGAATTTAGATAATCCAAATATATGGATTAATTTAATAGCTATAGACCTAAAAAAAGCGTTTGATTTAATTAACCACAGCAAGCTCATTGTCAAACTCCTACATAAATTTAAAATTGAGCCGTTTCTGGTACGAATTGTTGCACAATTTCTGTCAAACCGAACACAACAAACCAAGTACAAAACGGTATTTTCAGATATTTTACCTATTTTTTGCGGTGTACCCCAGGGTACTCTGTTGGGACCGCTCCTTTTTTTGGTTATGGTCAATGAGCTCGCTCTTTCTTTCGCAGATAGGTGGAAATTCGTGGACGACCTATCGCTCCTTGAAGTGTGCAGAAGAAATATTAAAAGCAGCGCTAAGGTTATCATCGATGATGTCTGTGATGAGGCAGCTATGGATGACATGGCCGTCAACATGGATAAATCGTTGGTTCTAACTATATCATTTTTAAAAAGTATGCCGGACTTTTACCCTCCCCTCCCCACTGCCCAGTGTGTGAAACACATAAAGTTACTGGGAATCCATATTACCCATGACTTAAAATGGATCAAACAAGTGGACAGCATGCTTAAAAAGGGTAATATGGCAATCCGATCCCTAAAATTATTATCCCGTTACGGCGTCCCTACCGAGCACCTTTTAAAAATTTTCTTGTCTTTTATCCGCCCCACTTTAGAATATTGTTGTCAGGTATGGCACTTCGGTTTGACACGGGATCAGTCGAATTCGTTGGAGAGATTGCAATTCCGAGCCCTCCTTGTTACTTCCAAATCGCCAAAGGTGCCATACATTGAGCTTCTTCGGAGCTTCAAGCTGGAATCTTTGGCCCAACGTCGGGAAAAGATGTGCCTTAAATTTGGAGTTAAGACGCTTGAGAATCCTCGTCTGCGAGACATTTTCCCGCCTGAGTTTGAACCCGTTAGGCCTAGACCTGCGCGAATGGTTTCGCAGCCGATTCCTAAGCTACACCCTATTTCTACATCTCATGACAGATACAGAAAAAGCTTCGTACCGTCATTCGTCGAAATGTATAACTCATCGTAATTCTTCTATAATTCATCGTAATTCGTGCTTATTTTATAATTGTTGAATCCTAGTTCTGACATACGTGTAATGTGACGTCATTCGTCGAAATGCATAATTCGTCGTAACTCTTGTTTATGTTATAGTTATCGTCGTAACTCTTGTTTATGTTATAGTTATTTGACTTTCGGTTCTGATATAAGTGTAATGGTAAATGATCACTTGCAGTGATTCGAATTGTATATAAGTTTACTATTTATGACAAAATTATGACAAAGATTTTGATGTTACTATGTTTATGACGAAAAATCCAATGTTCGGCTTGCCCGTGAAGGAATTTTGAAAATAAATTGAAATTGAAAATTGAATTTAAAAAAGAGAATGCCAAAGCTACAAAGAGAGGGTTCTGGTTGTGAAGTTTGCCAAGGCAACAGAAATCCCAGTACCACTGGCAGAAGCAAAGCTGAAGAAATCTACTAAAACTCCAAAACACCAACAGCAAATGGACTTCCTGAATCTATCTGCATTTAACTCGAACCTGTCAACGCCATTTAGCTCCACAGTGGGGCAAACGCCAACACCAGGAGCATTCCCGCCCCTACAACCAAAGACTGTTGGGGCTGTAAAAACACTTGCCCAAATCACATCCCAGCCTTCAACTTCATACTTAGTAGCGGCAACAAGGCCAACATCCCTAAATATAGCTAAGACTACATCAGTCAATTTGGTTGGAGTCAGACCGTCACCTGGATCCCCTGGTTTCACCTCAAACATCAGCAGGCAGCTGAGAAGTATCTCTAAGTATATTGTGGTCATAGAAATGATACGGTATGAAAGCGCTCCCGGCAGACATGAAAACTACACTTTCATCAGAAGCAGCAAAACGCTACTTTCCAGCAAGTCTACTCAAAGAAGCATCAGAGGACTTCCTACAAATAATAGCGTCAACCAACATTAGACACTCAACAAATGGCGAACAGTAGTGAAAACCCTACCCGAACACCTCAGAACCACCAAACACACAAAGATAAAAATACTACTCCCATAAAAGCACTGCAGTGGAACACGCGGTCGTTAAATACTCAAAGACTAAGTGAATTGACGGAGTACCTTTCAGCGGAAGACATCGACGTTATATGCCTTCAGGAAACTAACTTGCATGAGCTGAGGAAAATAACAGTACCAGGGTATACTGTTTACAGAAAGGATAGAGCATCAGGGAAGAAAGGCGGCGGGGTAGCCATACTAATCAAATCAATTATAGCCCACTTAGTGTTGGAACAAAAGAATTACCCGAACGATATTGATGTCGCTAGGGTAGGCATACACTTAAATGGTGGAGCATATTATTTGAAAGTAACGTCCATGTACAACCCAAATGGGAACAATAATATATATGACGTTCTGAGAGAAGAGATGAAAAGTAAAAACACCATCATTCTAGAGGATTTTAATGCCCACAGTTCAGTATGGGAAGACAACTCAGTAATAAACAACCCAGGAAAAAGCATTGAAAAAGGAATACTGGAAACTGATGAGATGACTATTTTCACTCCAGTAAATCTCCCAACATATTTCAATATGCGGACGGGAAATTATTCAACAATTGATCTTCAGCTAGGATCGGTAAATTTGGATGGTAATATCACTGTTCGAACAGAGCCAAAGCTCTTATCCGACCATGCTGCCATAATTTCAGAGATTGGACTTGAAGTGGAATTAGACCCACCACCCCCAAAATACAGAACGCCAAAAGCAGATTGGAAGCTGTTCCAGAATTTATTGGAGGAAAGTGAAACAGCAAGTATTAAGAAATTAAATAACCTGGACGGAAAAGGGGAACTGATCACAAAAACCATACTTGATGCAGCAGACCGTGCAATCCCAAAAACAAACCCAGTTCAAAGACCAAGAAGAAAAACGAAAACTCCCAAGGCATGGTGGAACGAGAACTGCAAGGCCGCAGTTTCAGAAAAGAAGAAATGTAGACGTCGCTTCCAGCGAAATGCAACAGTGGAAAACGCCCTCAAGTACAAAAAAGCTGCTGCAAATACCCGCAGAGCTGTAGTCAGAGCAAAGAGAGCCACATGGAAAAATTACTCAGTTGAACTGGACGAGAACGTGCCGCCTTCAAAAGTACATTCATTCATTAACAAGATGTGCGGAAAAGACAGCTATTCAAATACCAGGATTCCATTTCTGGGGTCAAACTGGTCAAAACTGGTCAAAACTAATAGATGACAAGAAAAAAGCAGAGGTTTTTGCTTCACAGTTTAGTAAACAACAACCACCCCTGACAGATACATACGAAACCCCAGAACTCAAAAGAGCCAGCTCTGGCAAACGAGAGCTAGTTGCTCCATTTGTAACCCAGGAACTTGATGAAGTTATCAGTGAAGTTATCCGTCTCAGCCCCAGGAGAAGACGAAATTTGGTATCTATGGATCAAGCAAAACGGCCCTCAATTCAGACAAACCCTCCTTCACATCTACAACACCGCATGGCAAGCACGAAAGTTCCCCTCAATTTGGAAACTATCGTGCATCAAGCCAGTCCTAAAGCCAGGAAAAACAGCAAGCCAGACATCATCATTTAGACCAATTGCGCTTATTGCAGTTTTAGCCAGAATCCTAGAGAAGCTGATAGCCAAACGCCTAGAATGGATCGCAGAAGCAAACCACCTCATCCCAAGCTCTCAAGCTGGATTCAGGAAAAGAAGATCAACGATAGATAATCTGATGATAATTGAAGATGCAGTACGATCAGCGTGGACCACAGGCGTCATGGTACTGGTTCTGTTAATTGACTTTGAAGGAGCGTTCCATCATGCACGAAAAGACAAGATCTGCCAAGTTATGGACGAAATGGGATTCCCAGAGAAGGTCATCGAGTTCATCTACGATTGGATGTCTGAAAGAAGATTCAAAATGAGGGTCAACAACAAAGATTCGATGCTTCACAAACAAGAGGTGGGATTACCCCAGGGCTCCCCCCTTAGCCCTCTCCTGTTTATCATTCTTCTAGCAGCACTAAGATTCTCAAGTAGAACAGCAGAGAATGTTTCCTTCGCCGACGACCTTATCCCATGGGAAACAGGAGCGTCAGTCACTGAGCTAAATACCAAAGGAAAGAAGATGTTGGAAGAGTTGGAGAATTATTCCACGAGTTTTGGGTTGCCTGTTTCAGTAACAAAAACGAAGGCGATGCTCTTCCATAAAAAAAGGAAGATAGAAGAACCTAAACTCTTCATCCGCAGCCAGGAGATACAGTTCGTCAAGTCAACATCACTACTAGGAGTGACCATCAATAATCAGTTGAAGTGAACATGTAGAAAAGGTCACAAAAGCTTCATTCAACAGGATACTTATCCTAAAACGCCTCGCAAACCTACCATGGGCGTGTCCCATCGCTGCTGTTGGATTTTTACAAGAGGTACATCCGTCCTCGACTTGAATATGGAATCCAGACGTATGCCACTTGCAGCACAACAGACCTCAGTAAAGTCGAAACCATCCAGAACACCTGCATCCGCCTGATCCTGGGACTTCACAAACACACTCCCACAACAACTCTAAGGGAATATGGCAGGGCTTCCATCAATAACCTCAAGAAGTCAAATGCTGATGATTCGTTACTTCACCAAGGTGCAAGCTTACGGTCCAAACCACCCGGTCTATCCGAGGACAATTGGACTGGGGTCCAGTAAGAAGGAAGGAATCCTGATTTCATGTGATAAATTCAAAAACATGATCCCCACATGGGAACTAGATAAGATCCAAACTGGACCATTCCCTCCAAGTCCACCATGGACAATGAAAAGACCCTATGTGAACCTCACGGTAATCGATGGAAAGAAAGAAAGCATGCCAAATTCACTCATTCAAGTGCAGCTAAGATCAAAAATTTAATCCAGCTATCAAGACTACATGCAGATTTATTCAGATGGTTCAGTAGACGACGGAAAAGCAGGAGCGGCTGCCATCATTCCTCGACACAAGCTAAGGATATTGAAACCTATGCCAGCCACCTCATCAGTCCTAAAAACGGAGCTGGCCGCCATAATAGCAGGCCTCGAGGCAGCATCAAACTTGAACCCTCACAAAATGTACTTGTGCTTACAGACTCCCGCTCATCGCTTCATCTGCTTCAGAGCATACACAAGAGAGCAGATGACACAGACTTAACTCGCCTGCGATCATCAGTCAACACAATCATGTCTCAGGGGAAAGAAATTGCGTTCCAACATATCCCAAGCCACATTGGAATCCCCCATAATGAGGAAGCAGACCAAGCGGCAAACAACGCCAGACGGAATAGCAAATCAACATCCACAAATCGCGTCTCTTCCACCATGAGGGACGCCATTAGAGAGAGGTGCAAGCCGTACTTACCTATCTTCAAGCTAATACGATCTCCCTTCAAGGAAAGAACTAAGTACATCCTTTACCATCGATTAAAGGCCCACACCTTGCTACTAAGCCCAACCTTAGCAAAGTGGAAACTCAGCCAAGATGACAACTGCCGAGCATGCGCACAGACCACACAGACTCTGCAACATGTACTATTCGAATGTGGAAAACTACAGGAAGAGAGGAAGCCCTTGATGACAATCATAAGACAACTGAAACTCCCACAACAAGTCCCAGACATCCTTGATGTACAGCTGAACCAAAAATCCGAAGAAAGTTTATTCCGGGCACTCATCTCAGTCCTAAGTGCCGCCAAAGTCAACTAGTGGAAGAACCACACAAAAAAAGGATAAGGAGTGAAAGAAGCTACAGATGAGCTTCAGTACTCCCGCTACTTAAGAGGTAGAAGAAGAAGTGACAGTAGGGATGGTTAGCATTGTGTGTGTGGTAGAAAGACCATTTTTTGTGGCCCGCTTTAAAGACGAAGAAGCAATCGTGATTCCTATGCCTTACTTTGATAACATGTGTCAAAGCGGTTGCTTTTATTGCTGTGTGATAAGCGGTAGATTGCATTTCTCGAGCCTTTGCGAGCCCAAAGCGCATGAGCACAGTGAGGTGACCGAGTCGGACTGGACACCAAAAGTGCTGAAAGGACATGAAAAACCGACCGTTCAAAAGGTGAATACGGTCTGTCGATTTTAGAAACTGGTAACTGAAGACGAAATAAGCGTTGTAAATTTTTACATATTTGTCCTGCTTTCATTTCAAATGTTTGTAAAAAAAGATGTTTGCCCTGTCGACCACGTGAGCCTCTGCTCGATTTTGACTTGCACAGACAAGAGCAAGTTTGCACATGCGTCGCTATCTTTACCTTTCGAAGTGCCTTTCAAATTTGTTTCTTTCGAAACTTCGCCTAGTGTTGATCCGTCTTATAACCGTGTGAATGCGGCTTCAAAAAACTTGACTGGACGGGGGAAACAGAAGCAGAAACTTCGGGGCGAGATTTTACGTTCGCAAGGATTCCCCTCCAGCGATCGAGCATTTCTGACCCCCAAAAAAACCATCCCAACTTCGACTCCCCCGGGCGGATTTGCCTCTTGGACGGCCCCGACGGCACTGCTCAGTCAGTATTTATGCCACACCCAACCCCCCCTTGCAAAACGATTATCCAACCAGTATCTTTCCCCAACGCATCTCTCGTTTTATCAACGCAACCCCCCTCCAACATCGCCACATGTGCTCCTCCCCCACTACATCAACGGGTATCAACAACTCCACACTCTGCCCCCATATGTGAACGAGTATCAACTTCCTTTGCAGCTTCTATCCCAATCAGCAACAGGTTTGAACCACTTACCAAATTGGACCAACCTGAACCCTGCCAGGACTTGCTGAAAGAAAAAACGATTCCATGTCCGAGTTCGCTGTACAACAAAGGTAAAAGATTACCCCTCGAACGAATTTTCTTACCCCCGATTTTTGTATCGTAATGCGGAAAGTCTGAAAACCGACAAGGTGGCAGAATTAGAAAGTCTCGCGTCTATTACGAAAGCATCTTTGATTGTTGTTTCAGGAGTCCACCGTCAAAACCCTGAGCTGACGAAGATACAACAATGGGTTTCCAGATATAACCGGAAAGCTAGTTGCGCTTGCTGACAAACTCCCCCAGACAGTGAAGGCTCTCACAGCTCATCACGGGTTTGTCCGCCTCCTTAATTAATCAAGTGTTTTTGTTGTGTATTTAGTCGTTTCTGTTGTATTTTTTCTTTTTTTGTTTATACTCCGCTTTTGTTCATTTAGCGGGTTAAAAAATAAATTAATTAATTCATTAATTAATAGCCTACAATAGTTCTATTAAATTACGACCAGATGATCACCCCCTCGGAAAAAAAGGTGATTGTTTACTTATATATACCAATAAAAAGGTTAAGGCAACACAATTACATGTACCGTGTCTGGGCAACCAGGACGAAATTTTGTGGTTTTTTTTTACAGCCGCGACGACCTCCTCGGAAATATACCGGTATTGCTGTATGTGCATAGTATTATTCTCCTGGACAGAGTGATACTAACCGAGTTTCTTTTCTAGAAAAGTTACGAATATAAGGTTTGAAGCCAAGCTGACCATTCATTTCAAATACAATAGAAAAAACGACATTTTCGGGGTTTCTTCTGCAGTTCTGTAGAAGTTTTTATTCAAAGTGGTCAAACGTATTATGGATTTTTGGAGTGGGCCGTTTTCTGGGTGAAAGCTTCTGCGCTTTCCCAGACGGATGGTAAACTGTAAATATACACAGAACTCAGAATTGTAAATAATCACAGATTTGTACATATACACTTTGAACACGCACATTTTATCTTTCGTTATTTTATTTTTATCTGCATGTCGTTCAGTCCGAACCGTTCTTCTGGTATTTAGTTACATGTCGTCTTATAGTCTGTTGGTTCCGCATCGTTGTTCTTGTTGTGATTGTTGTGGATTTTATGATTTAGTTTTGGTTTTTTTCGCTGAGGACGGTTTGCCGGAAGTGCAACCGAAATATCCGAAATTTATTTATCCCTCGCACATCATCTTGGAGGGGTAACTAGCTGATCAAGAAAAAAAAACCGAAAATCTCGTTTTTTCTATTGTATTAGAAAAGTTACAGTTAAGTGCCGATTTCGTATCAGCCAAATATCCTAACTGCGGGATGTTTCTGATCGGTGATGCGAACGAGCTTCGCTTAGATCATCTAAAAATTCCAACGACCAAAGGTGCCACTTCTCTTGACCGTATTTCTACTAATATGCAAGAGTTTTACAGCGAGCCAGTGGCTGGTCCCCCGATCGGAGGAAGTTATCACCACACTCTCGAACTGAACCCTACCATCTCGATAAGAGTAAGCTATAAGACAACTTACAAGACTAGCAGGCCCATTACTGACTCCGGGCTGCTCGAGTTCGGAGAATGGCTAGCTAGGGAAAAATGGGAACAAGTGTGTGCAGCAAATACTTCTAGCGAGAAGGCTCTGGTATTCCAGGAAATATTGCTACTTAAATATCAGTCATGCTTTCAAGAAAAGACTTCTAAATGTTTCTCTTCCGACCGACCCTACATAACAAAACAGGTCAAGGAACTAGTTTGCGAAAAAAGAAGGCTTTTCAAAGAAGGCAAACGGGAGCAGGCTAATATTTTGAAAAACAAAATAAGGAAAATGACTCGTCAAGCAGCCGAAAACTTTTCTGAAAAGGAAGTCAATCACCTGTTCAACTCTAAGCCTGGTCAGAAGTACAGCAACATAAAACGCATGGTCGGCAATCACAAGCTGGTCTCGATTTCAATTTGGATGTAACAGGAGGCGGAGACAGCTAATAAACTTAATGCCCACCTAGCAAGTATTGTTCAATCACTCCCGCCCCTTCCGAAAGAAGAAATCCCTACTCCTCCCCCACAGTTTACCGACTTTCCAGTTATTTTACCAACTCAAGTACGACGAAAATTGCAGAAACTGAGAAGAACCAGCATCAACCCCGTGGACATACCAGTTGATTTGATAAACGCGTTCCCCGAGAATATTAGTCCACCACTAACAGGTATTTTTAATCACATTACCAGAACAGGTGAATACCCACCGGTATGGAAGAATGGGTACATTACTCCAATCCCAAAAAAGGACGCGCCCAATGATTTCTCAGGGGTTCGTCCCATCACGATGACCCCAACATTCAGCAAAGTCTACGAGAGTTTTATATGCGCCTGGATGAAAGATCACATACTCAAGAACATCGACCCCAGGCAGTTTGGCAACCTGCCAAATACTTCAACATCACATTATCTAGTAAGCCTGGTGGATATCATCCTAAAACACTTGGATGAACCAGAATGATGGGTCAACCTGATCGCAATAGACCTCCAAAAAGCGTTTGACCTTGTTTGTCATAGTGTACTTTTAAAGAAACTTCTCGAGAAACTTGATATCCAACCTTTTGTTGCAAGAATTGTAGCGAATTTCCTTTTAAATAGAACTCAAGATACAAAATACAAGACCTGTTACTCAAGTCCCCTACCGATTTTTTCTGGAGTTCCACAAGGGAATTTATTGGGACCTCTGCTCTTCCTGGTCATGGAAAATGACCTAGCTAAAAATATGCCAGATCGCTGGAAGTTCGTAGACGATCTTTCGTTGAGAGAGCTATGTTACAAGAATACTCGAAGTGTTGCCACTACGATAATGAGTGGCGTGTGCAAGGAAGCGGCAGAGGGTAAAATGACCGTAAATTTCGAAAACTCCGTTGTTTTAACTGTTTCTTTTCTAGAGTCTAATCCTTCGTTCCAGCCCGACCTACCAATATCCTGTCAAGTACGCAAGCTGAAGTTACTTGGAGTATACTTCTCGTCGGACATGAAGTGGAGAGAACAAGTTGACACAATGCTTGAGAGGGCTAACATGGGAATTGCGTCCCTAAAACTGTCATCCCGTCATGGAACGCCTCCCCACCACCTGCTTCGCTTTTATTTAGTTTTCATCCGTTGTCCCCTAGAATACTGTTGTGCCGTGTGGCATTTCGGACTGACGCAGGAGTAGTCGGGTCGTCTTGAGAGAATCCAGTACCGAGCCTTGCTTGTAATTTCAAAATCCCCCAAAGTCCCATACCTAAGCCTCCTCCAAGAATTTCAACTAGAAACCCTATCCACCCGCCATCTTAAGTTGTCCCTTACATTTGGTAAAAGTATCCTAGCGAACCCCATCCACCGAGATATCATCCCACCAGAACATCAACCTACACGAATTCGTCCACAACGAGCTGTGGCTGAGATGGTACCACGCCTTGCACCAACAAGGGTTTCTCACTCGCGATACGAGCGTAGTTTCGTACCTTCGTTCGTCAAGTTTTTTAATGCCCATGACGAATTGTGAATATGACCTTTGAATGTACGCAAGTTTGAGTTTTAATTGTTATAGTTATGGTCAAATTGACGATTGTGATTTCTTGTATAGGCCATTGACGACAATACTGCTATTCGGCATGTCCGTGGAAAGTATTTTGAAATTAAACTGAACTGAACTGAGGGCCAGAGCAGTATCAGAAAGTTAAGCAAATTTTAGCTGCAGTATCAAGGGCACACAGTGGAGAAGCCAGTGGAGCTTTTTCAGAGAATTGCAGTCACTCTTTGGCTTCATTTCATTTCGGAAGAGAGTGCTATCTGAGATATTCATCAGACGAAGACATTTGGGTACAATACTGGCATGCCTATCCCATTCAGGAAGATGCTGGACAGCTGGATCAGTACTACCCCCATAATTAGGAAACAGATTAGTGTAGGTATGCTACAAAATAAATAACTTTCAAGTTCTGAGCCTCTGGTCATTGGAATATAATTCTCCTGAACTTCAGCTTTGGTTTCAGTTCAATATTACCTCTCTAACTTGCTGCTCAGCATCCAAATTCTTGATTAGAAAAACACTAATTCCTATGGAACCATGCCGCAATGCAGGAGCGTCACGAATGGGGGAGGGAGGGGGGATGCCCCCCCCCCCCAAAAAAAAAAAAAGTTGCCAGTCAGTTGGTAAAAAATAACCGAGTCGGCAATTTTTCGTAAAAACAGACGTTTTTTTGCAAAAACAGTCGGTAAAAAGCACCAGCCACTCGGTAAATACCTTGCCCCCCCCCCCCCAACATTTTGGCTAGTAACGCCTCTGCCGCAATGACACACATGTTTAAATCATAGGCAGTGCTTTAATTTTGGTGTGTCAGATAGATAGTCCTTCAGCCCAAGCTGACTGTAAATCATTTATGCATAGCATAATGTCATCACAGAATCGTAATGCAAATGACTGGCAGCCACCATTTTCTCTTTTGTGATTTTACTGAAATTAGATGTTGCATTGGATGTAGCTGCAAATCGGACTATAAGATATAGTGTGGATATGGATGCTCAAATGCTACTAACAGACAATTTACTGGTAGGATTAATGATGTCTATTAAGCCCTTGGTAACAATAAATTTTTCTCTGCAAGTCCATTTAGTTTTTATGTACAGGATCACACACTTTCTGCACCTGTTTTTAATTCCGTACATGATGATGATGCTGAAAATGTTGCTGTTGAGGTTTAGAAAACAGCAGACCAGCAGATCAGAGATGAAGAGCGTGTTCCACCCTACTTACCGCAGTTACTACGCATGACGTCAAAAATCCTGGCTTTTTGGCATTAAGGCTGGAAAGTATTTTTCTATTTTTACATCACAGAGATCCGTAGTTACCACTCTTACTACGCTCCCGAGCGTGGTAAGCAAATAGTTACTATTAGTTACTATTTTGAGAAGGCTGGAACGGTCAGCGTAGTAACTTTTCACGAGGTTGGAATGAAAATAATAACTAATAGTTACTATTGTTAGAAGGGTGGAACACGTTCAAACACCAGCCAATCAGGTTCAAGACTTGTCGAGTAGCCAACGGTAGTATTCTGAGCAAGAAATCAGGAGTTGTGAGTAAGAATATCTGCCATGACTAAAACATGTCTCAGCTGAAGTCTTGGGGTTGTTATTGTGTTTTTACTAAACTGGGAATACTGTCAAGATAAGTCAGAAGGAAAAATATTGGAAAAAAGAGAAGAAGAGTGCCGATAGATCTTTCTTCCCAGATATCTCTATCATTTTCTGGACAGTTTGAAGTATCACAGGGATCTTCAAAATTTGAGAATGTTATTAATAGATTGAAAACATGACGGAAATACCAAGTGATCCTGTAGCTTGAGTTACAGTAGAAGTATGCTTATGTGAACGTCTGCTAACAGTGAACAACTGCTGAAGAAAAAAAAATTAAAGCCCAAACCAGGCATTTTTTACTATGAATACTTGTAATAACCACTCATGCTTTTGTCACTTTTTGAGTATTTTGCAAATTCAGGCGGAATGTAACTCAACTGATGCCTAGTGTGCCTTTTATAATTTGAAAAGTCTACCATGAGGAATGCACCTTCAATGGTGAAGATGGCCGTCCGAACCTGCAGATGCCTTCAAAAGAAGAAGGACCTTTTTAGTAAATCCAAATCAAAGATTGTCAATTGAATTTTTACTTCAAGTTTGTGCCAGGATAACCCTGAAATAGTTGGCTGTTAGCTGGTATAAAGTTTGGTATATTTCTTTTCCATCTTACTTTGTTATATACCTAGGCAAAGTAGCCTAGGTAGTGGAACAGTTAAAAAAGTGTTCAAATAAGCATACCATACCTGTAGGCTACTGTACATGTAATTCTAAGCATAAAATAAATGTTTGGACATTTCCACAAATAGATTCTTAAGTCCTGAATGCAATCCTGTATTTTATATATATTTGGAAGCGGTTTTAATGGCAAGAAATAGAAAAATAGATAGGAAACATTTCCTTGCTATTTGTGTTTTAGCATTACTAAAATCTGAAAATGAGCACTACTCCCGATGGCACTTTTTGTGGCTCAGTCAACCACAAACTCCTGATTTTCTGATACCCTATGCCAAATGCCAGGTATACCCAGAGGAGTTACTAGCCAAAATGTTTGGGGGGGGACAAGGCATTTACCAACTGGCTGTTCATTTTTTACCGACTATTTTTGCTGGAAAAAATGACTGTTTTCAAGAAAAAACGACATTTTTGAAAAAAAATCTACTGATTTTCAGAAAAACCGATTATTTTAACAAAAAAACAACTGATTTTCAGAAAAAACAACTGTTTTCATGAAAAATATCTACTGTTTTGCCAAAAAATTGCAGCGCGAAAGCGCCGACTCAGCTATTTTTTACCGACTGGCCAGCAACATTGGGGGGTCGTCCCCCTTCTCCCTCCCAGTCTTGACGCCCCTAGGTATACCTGACTTTTGGCATGCCCTTGCCTAACTCTAGATAGGCTATCTATGCGAAATGCTGGAACTGGAACCCAGTAAAATATTGATTTATTCAAACAATGTTTACAACAGGTACGTCAGCTACGATTCTTCATCAGCTTCTCTTGCTGCGCTATCTTGTGTCAAGTATCTGGCAACACTGTTTTGATTGCCGGTATGCTAGGGATGCGCGAAGAGAGAAATGTAAATATTTTTGTTGGAATTAGATTTAATAAACTGGAATAATCCAATAGTGGCTGATGAAAAATCGTAGCTGACGTACCCGTTGTAAACATTGTTTGAATAAATGTTTCAAAGTCAGCTTGGGCTCAAAGAATATTTAAAATATTGATGATTTGCATGAAGTTCAGAAATCAACCAATCACAATTTATCAGTAGTGGATTAGTAGGTCAGGGTCAGGGCAGGGTTAGGGTAGCTACCAACAGCTATGCAACATTTGGCATAGGGCAGGCATAGGGTATCCAGCATTAAGCATAGGCTATGCAAAACGCTAGACATATCTAGTGTTTGGGATAGGGTATCCAGAAATCAGAGGTTTGTCACTGGTTTGTCATTGACTGTTGTGGCTACCCCAATTCTAATTAGCCTAGTGTTCACAACTGCCTCTACTGGTAAAAACACTACAGGTAAAATAGGCCCAAGGAAGACAAGCTGTCTTCATCAGCAAGTTCTATAATTATCGGTTATAACATACTACCTATAACGTTTTTTGGTGTCTAACAGCTTACAAAAGTGGTAGGTATGGCTTTGCCTAGACTACCAGCTTCTTTCTCTGTCATCATGCTCTGGTGCATTTGAATTTCACTTTGTTTACCCTACGCCAAAGATTATAAAATCCTTCATACAGAAAGGAAAATCCTTGCACGGGATAAACAAGAAAAAAAACTTCGTTCAATCAAACTGAAAAGGGGCGGTTCGCAGGGGTGAGGATGGTGCACACCCCCAGTGCCTCAGCCTCGTCAGTCATGAGCCCATATGCCTCATCATGAGATACAGAATGACAGACGTATGTTTCAATCTTGCCGAATTTAAATCGTGACCTTTTTCTAGTCGGATGATCCTGGTCTGATCAGTCAGAGGCGTTACTATCCAAAGAGTTTGGGGGGGGGGGTCAAGGTATTTATCGATTGGCTGGTCATTTTTACCGACTGTTTTTGCAGAAAGCCTCAGTTTTGACGAAAAATCGACTGATTTTCAAAAAAACAGAGTTTTGAAGAAAAAACCTACTGTTTTGATGAAAAATCGACTGATTTAAAAAAAAATCGTGAAAAAATGAACTGTTTTACGAAAAACCGTTGTTTTTCACCGTCAACATTCCGAAAATCAGCCTGTTAATAACAGGCTGTTATCGGTTAAATATTTTTCGCGAATATTAATCCGCGCTCGTTTAAAAATTTTCAAGAGCTCAAACGAAATAGTAAATAGTAAGAATAAATTTTCAATAAGTTAATATGACACAATTTTGTAGAAGGGTGGTATCAGGAATGAAAGCTTGAAGGCTTCAATCCGCCTTCAAACTTTGCCTAGAGAAACAAATGTTGCTTCCTATTGGTTGATTTTTGAATAGACGAGTCACAATCGACCAATGGGATTTGAGACTCCGTTTTTGTGTTCAAAACTTGACTCGAAAATATGGAATTATCTGCCAAATACCTTGAAAAATGCTAACAGCATACCACAGTTCAATAGTAAGATCAAAAGTTTCTTATTGGAAAAACTGAATCAGATCCTAACTTTTTCTACCGAATAGTTCTCGATGTTTTGTTTTATAATTTACATTTGTTTTCTTTTCTTTTCCCTTCTTCTTCTTTTATTTCTCCTTGTGTTTCTTTCCTTGACAAATGAATGACTACTAGTCACCCGTTACGGGAAGTGCTCACTTGGGTGCAGTTAGTTTACAGTGTATTATTTGCTTTTTGTTAATAAACACACTGAGACTTCAAGCTCTCATTTCCATGGAAACTCTTTTGGAAAAATGGAACTATACAAACAAGGAACAGTCCGATTAACATTTCCAGCAAGTCCCTGGCTCAGAATGACGACCAAACGCCGATAATTTAGTTTCAAAGGCGAACGTCCTATTCCTCCCAGTGTTAAATTAGTTTGCCTCCCGTTTTAGTTGGATACGGTGCAATCCCTCTATTTCGGAAAAGTCGAAGGGAGGCATAGCACCCTCGGGCTCCGTCTGAGGTTTGTCGTAGTCACAGACAGACGGACAGATCTTTGATATCATAGGTAGCGTAGCGTACCTCTTGCTTTCGTTTGGAATCCCAAAAAAGCTTTAATCATAAATGTTTCAAAAATTACGCCTGCGGCGCCTTTCGTATTCTATATTTAGTTAAACGGAGTGTAAAATGTGAAATACGAGTTAAAAACTTCAAGAATTTCACGACATGTACCGCCATATTTACGAGATAAAGTAAAAGGCCGTTCATAAGAAAGTTTTCGAAGCCATCTATAATCAGGGCAACATTTTAGGTTCCGGACGAACCCTGTCACCCAATGAAATACAAAGCTATCTAAACCCGAGTGAAAGCTATCAGACGACTCTAATGAAATTCGTAGATATTAAATAAATCTATTTAAAATGAGAAAAATTTAAAATGAAGAAACACTTCAATTTGTAATCGTAATCGGATTACTGACCCCGCACTACGTCTGGAGAAAATTGAAAAAAGAGCTCGAAGACGAGCTGCTAGAAATTTGTGTGAGAACCCATTAACCCGTATTGTCTATGGTGACTTCTTCACCATTTAGACAGCACGGGTAGATGCTATGTTGTATTTAGGTATGTGTGTTATGTTCAATTCTTTTTCTTTTTCTTATTTTGTTTTTTCTTCTTTTGTATGTACTCCGTGTTTTTCACTTTGTTGTTCACGGGCAAAAAAGTTAAATAAATAAATAAATAAAAATTAAATAAATCTATTTAAAATGCATCATACGTAAATTTTAGCATTTAGGGTTAGAAAAGATGAGGAATCCTTAAAATCATGAGTTTATCATGAGACTGAAAAAAAAATAATGAGATTAAAAAAATATGAGATCTCATGTGAAATCATGAGAATTGGAAACACTGGTTTAAGCAGAGCTGCTCTCGAGTCCAACGTGTCCCAGTATGAGAGTCCGAGTCCTGGAATTTTGTGTGTTTTCCTCAGAACAGAGCGGGCCGCCCGCGGCTGAAAACATCCGGGACGGGTTTGTGATGTTTGACAAGGCCAGTAGTTTCAAAGGAGTCACTTGTGTTAGACTACTAGAATACAGACTGTACACTGTCAGAAGTTTCATAAATGATAAGACGAGGATGCGCGGTTTCAACAGGTAGTGCGTAACCGACAAGACTTCGGATGTTATCTGTTGTGTTTCAAAATGTTATGCATAAGACCATCAGGAAGAACCGAAAAACCGCCAAAAAGTATCTGCTGAGTTTTCCGACATCATGACGATAAAAAAAGTCACTAGATGCTTTTTTGGCTCTTCCTACCAAAGCTTGTTATGCATGACATTCCATGCATAACGTTTGCAAACACAACAGATAACATCCAAAGTGTTGTCTGTTACGCATTAACTGTTGAAAACGCGCATCCTCGTGTTATCTGTTATGAAACTTCTGACAGTGTACCTACTTGTACTTCTGCTTTAAGAATCTCTTCTCTTATGAACAGGTAGAGTTGGTCCTAGCGTTGTTAGTCATACATTAGTTGCGTTTTTGCTGATACCATGGTATCTGCTACCACGGTCTAAAGTCGTTTTTGCAGTTATCGTGGTATCTGATACCACGGTCAAAAGGCGTTTTTGCAGTTATCGTGGTATCTGGCCAGTTATCGTGGTATCAGGTATTGAGATACTACGGTCCGACCGTGGTAACTGGTCGTAATATCTGAAAAGTCATCTCACCTTCATCAAATTTTGTCAGACTGGTGAGAAAGAAGTTTAGCACTTAGTGATTTAACAGGATATCTGTTTTTCTTTTGGGATGACTTCGAAAAGTGCTATTTCGGCAATAGTCGTTTTTGCAGAGCACCGTATATCAGATACCACTATAACTGCAAAAATGACTAATTGCAGATCCAGTTACCGTGGTAACAGATACCATGGTATCTGATACCGGGGGTCAAAAGTCGTTTTGCAGTTACCGTAGTATCTGATACCACGGTCAAAAGGCGTGTTTGCAGATACCGTGGTATCTGGCAAGGTACCGTGGTATCTGGCAAGGTACCGTGGTATCTGATATTCAGATACCACGGTAACTGCGAAAACGACTTTAGACCGCGAAATCAGATACACGGCAACTGCAAACAGGACTAATTGCAGATCCAGTTACCGTGGTAACAGATGCCATGGTAACTGCAAAAACGCAATTATTGTAGACACCGCTCTGGAGTGTTCAAAGCTAGGGTAACCGATACTTTATTAAAACCTTAAAACTAAACAGCAGGCTATAACATTGACCTTATTTGATTCCGCGGAAAATGCGATATTCAAGTCACAAACAATTTGAAATACGAAACACCATACTGGACGTATTAACCACCACTAAAACGCACAGTCTAAACGATTATTAACATAAATCACTAAAACAAGTGAAACACGATAAGAATTAAAGCACCCAATAAAACAAACAATGACCCGCACTTCTACAGGTCGTATAAACTCATTTTGACCGACAACAGACCCCCAAATTTCGTTATTACTGTGAGGGAGTTAGCAGAGCTAGCACCTGGAGTCGATTCCACGCCACCGCGTTAATGCCAGATTAAATACTGTGGCAGTCAACATTTCTGTGCCCATATGAAAAATTATCCCGGAACACATTTTACAAAGAGAAAATTCCCGTAAGCCAATTAGACATTAGTTCGCAGATACCATAAGGCGTATTCTCGCCGTTCCCCGAGGACAGAAAGGGAGAAAGGGAGAGGCCTCAAAGACAAGCTTCCGAACCAGTCCTTACCCTTCAACCAATGTTTTGCCGACACGTGAGATACAAGAATAGTTTTGTCCCCTCCTTTGTTTCCCTACGTAACAGAAATTAGTAGGTTATTATTTTAGTCCCCGTTGTCTATTTCCCCAATCGTTACTTTTTATATTGTTTGTTCTCAGTATTTTATATGTAGTTCGACCACTTTCTAGTATATGTCGGTAATTTTGGTTACTTTTTAATGTATGTTCGACACTACCACCTGCTATTCGTCTCGTCCGTAATTGGTGTTGAAGTAAAACTGAACTGAACTGAATTGAATCCTCGTGGAACCAAGGGGAATGGCGAGAATAGAGGGAGTAACTCCACGCGGACCCTGCGTGCGGAAAACAATGAGAACACGGGGAATACTTCCAAAATGGATTTTGTTCGAAAAAAAAATGTTTAGTTGACGAAATTGGTCTGGATAGACTTTATTTTTGGCTTTGTTTGTTCTGATTGTGTTAATCAATTTTACATTGTACCAACACCAGCAAAAATTGATTCCCCTGCGAATTTGAAAGGGAGTCCTTTTTGATGATGGTGGTGATAATCGGAGCATTCACCCTCTGTGAGGACTCACGAGAATACGAGGAATGAGTCCCTGGGGCAAACAAAAATGCAGGGACTCCTCAAAAGGAGTTCTCGGGGAACGGAGAGAATACGCCTATGGTATCTGATACCATGGTCTAAAGTCATGTCTGCAGTTACCGTGGTAAATGACACCGAGGTCAAAATCCGCTTTGCAGTTACTTAGTATCTGGCCAGTACCGTGGTATCTGATATCCAAATACAACAGTCCCAACCGTAGAAAGTAACCGTGGTATCTAAAAAACGTAATCGCATTTTCATCATCACCGACACAGGAGCATATAGGTCTTTGTCAAATTGGTGGGAAAGAAGTTTGACACTTGTGATGTGGGTGGATGTAAATATTTCTTTTTGGGTGATTCTTAAAAGCGCGAATTCGACAATGGTCGTTTCTGCGAGCAACCGCAGTATCAGAGGTAACTGCAAAACGACAAAATGCAGATTCAGTTACAATGGTATCTGCAAAACGCAACTCTGGAGGCTCTTTAACTAAACCCATTTCGTTTAACATAAATATATCAATTTATGAGATAAACTTTAAATATGTCGTTGCTGCGAGACCTCTAAAAGGAATGGGACATTCGTGCATTGTTCAAATAGGTGTAATAAGGTGTTCTACCGCGTGTACAGATTCCTCTTTTCCTTGGGGCGCGCTGTAATAAGATGTATAAGGAGAATAGATCCGGGTCATATTATGGCTTTTGCAGAGCCAATCAGATCGCTTGGTTGGTTCCGTCCGGGCCGAGGAAAGAGCAGCGTCGTCAGGGTTGCGACGGGAAGCACTGAACTTCTACTTTGTTGGAAGTTGAAGTAACAACTTTTCTTCAGAAGAACGCGTTTTGTTCTGTTACGACTGCAACACTGTCCACCCGTTAATTTAGTAGTGTTTTACAATATAATGGGCGCCAAATTGTACTCGTGTGCTACAAGTAGTACCAGGGACCCATAAATTTCCTGTAATGACTCGCCATTCAGGGGGCTTGTCAATAAGAGATTTTTGATGCGCTCTTGACCGAGCGTCAGATAGTTCGAGAAATACCCACGGGGCTAAAATACCCGACTATCCAGATAGACAAAATTTTTCGCATCTGCTGTGCTGAACTAGGAGAATTTTCTGTAATGGAAGAGTATCCTGAATCTTTTGTCCTAGCTTAGGTACCTGGTGGCATGCTGAATAGTCCCATCAAATTTTGTCTATCTGAGCAAGAACGCCGATTCGATCCAAGCGGAATTTTTGGAAACTAGGTGAGGCTCGGGCAACATAGCAACATAGAAGCATAGGAAATGACAAGCCCCCTGAATGGCGAGTCATTACTGGAAATTTATGGGCCCCTGGTAGTACTAAGAACATTTTTTTCAGATCTTTAGAAGCTCGGAAAATTGTATCATCGTGGCAATACCGAAAGTCGCATTCAAGGTTCAAGGTTTAATTAGACTTCCGTATAAAATCATAATAAATATAGGGTCAAGCCGGAGACACTAGGTCGATTGACAAAAACCCGGTACAATATAAGACAAAACTATTTTACATATAACTAATTCCAAAAATAAATGATAATAATTCCATGACTCACCATTAGACGGGAAACCGCCCCACAAACCCAGCGACACTCGGCAAGATAAACCCGAAAACACACGAAAATAAACAAAAACAATGCGCAAGCGAGGGTAACCGATGGCCGTCAACTTATCAGGACCCCACCCAAAATTTATAACCAACAAAATAAAAATTTACTTTAAGTTTTGAATTTACTTTAAGTTTTGACTGATAAGAACATTTAACTTTCAATTTGAACAAGGGTGTTTCCTAAGACGTAAACATCACGTACAGCGCTATGAAGCTTCTTACACCTATTTGAACAATGCTTTAGACGGGTGACTACTCAGCCTATTTGGTAATTTGGCACTGCGACTACATGTTCTTGATCCTGGAGTGCGAATAGCTAGTTTCTGCTGCAGAGTAATAGCTAAGGGGGACATTTTAGCGTGAATGGATGAGTTCGACAAAGAACAAATAATGAACCGATGAGGTTATTACTCGTGTTATTACTCTTTACTTCCGAGTTCCCGCGATGGACCTTTCGTTGCTGGTTCAATGTCGATACTCTGACCGAGAGCTAACCCCGACTTGCGAACATAACGGTAGCGTGCGAACGGGGGAATCGTTCAACTCTTCAAAGGCGTATTTGGGATCGTAGTCTTTCGTTTGGTGGTTCGAGCTGACTTACTGTATTATAAATTGCTGGTCACAAAATAGTCCAATGCACAACAGCTTTTTCTCGGCTTGTTTCTAATTCGTATCTCCTTCGCCTCTCGTACGTATCTGTTTCTAAAACCGCTCTCTAGTTCCTGCTTCCACCACCACCACTTCCGTTAGCTTGCACAATCGCGGTTCTTCCAAAACCCACAGAAACCACGATGCTTTACCAAAATCTATGTTTTTAGCAGGATATTCAAAACCACCATTTCCAGGAAGTTCCACCCAAAATCTACGTTTCCAAGGGGAAATGGAATATTCTTTTACGTCTTTTATATTTTCTGAACTACGAATAAAACGCTTCCGATAATTAATTATTAATGACCAACCCAATGTAACACTCCTTCCTTCCCTGAAAAGTTTTGTCTCCGACAAAACAGAACCACGTCAAAACTTGATATCTTCTACTTAGCTTTCTACTGCTTAAGCTTCATTTTGATTTCAATTATTTTTAACTCTACCAATCGGTCAGTCTGTCTAACCTTAGGTTACAACAGGACAACCTAGTTGCAGTATCGGCTTTGTAAAAATAAGATTCTTAATTCTTAACAGCCTCAACTCTTGCTTTGCCTGAGGGTTCTCATAGCGGTGACTACCGGGTTTTATGGACCCGAAGTCGGTGCTCCAGCACTACTAGCTGTCTACTCTCCTGGCCAAGCGTAATATTTTATAAAAATATTCAAAACAATAAAATAAATTCTATATCCCTCCCCCCTTTCGAAAAATTTCGTTCGGGGTGGGGTCTATTTTTATTTCGACGAAATCAAGTTTTGATTCTCCGATCACAACTACCAACAAAGAAGGATAAGTATCACTAACGTCTGGTCACTCCATTTTACTTTATAAATTTAGTAAATTTAAAATGAGATATACTGCAAAATCGACACAATTACTTTTTTAAAATATCAAATATTTGGAAAAGTTTGCTTTCGAACCAACCTCCCAGAATTAAAAACGGAATAAACTTTTTCTCTTTTAAAGTTCTACTTAAACCATGTGCAAACTTAGAAGCTGTGGTCGCGACGCAAGGAACGAGAACTACATTACCACGACTCTGAAATTCGCCTTGCCAAAGCAGTTGTCAAATTTAAAATTATCAATATTTAATTTCGTATTCTCCTCCGTTGGCTCTTGATGCTCGGCCATGATGGTGAACTCTCCTTGCGGTCATCTTCCATGACCTTTATGCCAGCGTAGCTGAATGAGTTTGCAACGACGTTTCTTTATACAACCAGATGTCAGCTCCTGCAACAAATGAGCACGTTAGCAGACAATAAAAGCCGGCTAGTAAGACTTCACTAGCCGTTGGCTAGAATCGGCTGTCCTCTGACGCCCGATTTTAGCCATAAGGGACTGCATAATAGTTGGCTGGCGTTTGGCCATTATAATGGTATGGCCATTTCGATAATTTCGCTGGATAAATAGTTTCGCTTATATACATGCTTCTGTACACACAGGCGTCTTTTAGAAGTTGGCTTACTCTTAGCCGTTAGAACTGTATGGCAATTTTGACAAATATGTCACAGATGAAGTTCATACTTCATACGCAATTTCTTAATATACGTTGTCGTAACCTCTTATTTTCATTAGGCTTGTTGTTGTGAGTGACATATGATTCGAGGTCTCAAAATGGTACAGTCGCACTATGTTGTTTCGGGTAGTGGCAGAATTTCGATTAACTGCTCAATTTCAGTCTCCTTGGTACGGTTCTAAACAGTTGTTCTTAGTCTACCTGGGAGTGTGCGAGAAAATGTCAATAGTTAGAAATCGATAGACGTCTGTGTCGCGATGACGTAATCAGTCTAAGGACGCGATAAAAACGCACTTTGACATGAAATAGTAATAAAATTGATTTATAGCTACGTTTCTCCTGGGTTCTTCATTAAGAACCTCTGGCGGTGCAGACAACTCCTCGTCCACATACAGGTTGACTCCCAATCCAATGAGGGGTGGTGATTCCGCTTGTCCGTCTTTCTCCGTATTGTATGTGGACTGTGTCTTTCCTCCATCACGCCTTACAACGGCGACACACTGATAATCCTTGGATTCACTTCTACTTTAAATTAAAATCTGTAAAATAGTAAACGCATTATATCTAGAACAGTTATTTAACCGCTTACTTCGCGATATCCTCACGTCTTCTCTTTGTGATAATTTCATAATCCATATTTCTTTCAAATTTTTCTCATTTCTTCACGTTTCATTTGTTCACGTGTTTCGGTATTATTTAAAACTCCACGTCTTTGATATTTAAAATATAGCAAATGCCAAGACCGCAAATTACGTGGCAGTTTAAAATTCTCTCGACTTCTCGTTTGTCGTTAAAAGAACGCAAATGATAACTCCACCGCAAGTTTTGATAGTTCAACTCGTGACGTAATCCATTCAAACTTAATGGGCTTTCTCTGTTAGTCTCAAACTGAAACTAGAACAACAAATTAAGCAAGATCAATCGACCATTAAACGAATCGAGTTGAAATTAAATTAAAGTTGCGATATGCAGTTAAACCGCTAGGTCGTTTGGCTGAAACCAACCCGCAGATCTACATCAGGAGTAGCAATATTTAAAATCTTGGCTTCACAAGCTCTACAGGTCTTCTTTTATGTCATACACACTTCGTCATGCTCTATACTACGTCACACATGAATTTCAAATTTCGTGACGGATTTAATTAACTTAACGTCGATGAAACGGATTAAAAAAGTTTGAAACTTCCTACTAATTAGGCCTACTGCTTCTAAATTATTTTTTAGATTTTTAGGTCGACTAGAAAAGTTTAGACTGTACCCGTCTTCGGTGCCGAGACAGCTCGAGCCTGTCTCAAACACTTTTCCAGGGTGTCGCATAACAATAGACCAATAGTAAAAACATAATTTGGCCTTTAATGTTATAACTCTGGGTCTATTACTAACTAACTTAAATTTTATGATTTGTTCCATTTGTCTGAAACAAGGGAACAATACAATAAACGTTCTTGTCCGTGTATTATTGGCTACATCAAACACAATATGAAGCAAAACAAAGCCAAGCGATTACGCAGTAAAACAGCAACATTACTAATTTAATTTAGCAACCACTGACGACTATTCTATTATCTTTCATATGAACAAAAATCGCAATAGCTCAACGAGTTTATCCTGGGCTTCAAAGAGCAGCTCTTGCACGTCTGCAAGGTGACCTTTTACGCCCCGGAGTTCAACTATTGGTTAATTCAGCCTAACGTTTATTAGATTTTATTTTAGACCTAAGATTTTCTGCTGATATTGCTAACTGGATCTTTTGTTCACGCGTTTTCCAGCTTTTCCTTCTGAAGCGCTATCTGCGCCTCCATCTTATCCCTCTCGTTAACTTTCCATGTTTGTCTGATCGTATTTATTTTTCTTTCAATTTAGAATAAAACACTGCAACTACTATACGTAGAATCCATTTTTACTAATTTACCCTTCTATTTATTGCCTATGATTTTCCGGTAAATAAGGGCTTCCAAGTTTACCATACCCTAACCTATTTGGGGGGCGAATTTCTCTGGACGTTTGTCTGGTACCTCTCGTAGCCAGATCAAACCTAACGCCTTGAAGTGCACCTCGACGTGCAGCTTGCGTTCGTAGTCTGAGAGCTTCCGAACGAACCGTAGGGTGGCTTAAAGCTCTGTCACGAATTAAAATTGGTGGGGGGCTATTAAGATCAATAGGGCATTCCGAACATGGGTGGTCAGATTCGAGTTCTCCAAACGGTCCTCTCAGCTCAGGCATGCTACCAGAACGATTAACCCCATCATTTACCCCAACGCTAGAATCCGACACGACTCCGGACTGACCCGATAGGCCTTCACTTATACCCAGACCGCCTTCTTGTTGAGGGCTGGTTCTTTCGGATTCCGGTAACCGAGACACTGTACCACCACGAGAATGAGGTGTCTCAATCACCGTTTGATTATGTGACTCATCTTCTGGTCGAACAGGTGAAAAATCTGGAGACCTGTCAACCCGTGAGCTAGACTGAGGAAAGTCACAAGCCGCAAACGGATCATCTATACCAACAGAATCACTACGCTGATCCGGAACAACTGGGCTCTCGAAATTAAGACGATAATTCGGTGGATCGAGTGACGGTAACCAAGCACCAGCTAGATCTTCGTAGAAATCGTGAGATGGCGTGATACCTGGACCCGAAACCGGTGCCTCGCCGAAAGTTGGCGTGGAGCACCTAACTCCCATCGGTGTGAAAAGTTCTCTTTTCACTAGTGCGTCATCTAGTGACTCACTCCCAAAGCTCGAAGAGCTTCCTAAACCCTGACGCCGAACAGGCGTTTCTGTATAGAGGTCATCCCATGCCATGTCTTCAGAACCAACAGAATAACGTCTTTTGCAGTCACCATGTTCATTTGATTGCTCAGTATGATACGGCTGTAAAGTCAAAGGACGTTGCAATAGTGGCTGTCGGCGAAATTTTGGAAAATCCTCAGCCGACTCAGAACTCGAGATTGTGGACTCTGGCCTAGAAACACTTGCTTGTTGCCTAACAAATGGTACAAAAATACCTGTGCCAATATCATACATATCTTCGAGAGGTGGATTGGGTGGAACGGAACCTGAAATAGTCTCCTGGCCTTGAGGTGGTTTGTCCCACCAAGTAACTGTTTTCCTGATAGGGGAACTATCAGGTCTGCCGCCGGCTGGCTCATCGGCAACAGCGGGCAACGGAATTTCGTCAGAATCCGGCGGAACGATCAGCTCATCTTGCACAACGTCATTTTCCCACAGACTCCTGGGAGTGTATGTTTTCAAGCGGTTGTAATGGACAACTTCCACCCGTCCGTCTGATAGTCGTGTGATTTCAAAATTTAACCCATTCTCTAAAATTGCCGATACCCGGTACGGTCCCGCCCATCGTATTTTGTCTAATTTTCGTAGCCGCGCGTCGGGTGGAGTATGCAACAGGACGAGAACGCCCACCTTTATAGGTTTCTGATTCTCATTTCTGTTGTAATAAAACCGTTGCCTCTCCCGAGCAATGTCAGAGTTTTCTCTGATCATTTGGTACGCAGTTCTTTGTCGGGTAATCATCTCTGATTTGTAATCGGTGTCCAGATTATAATAAACTCTACTGTTTATGACAGTGTCCGTCGGGAAACGGACGTCGCGAAGGAACATAGCATAGAACGGATTATCTGAGATGGATTCATGAAAAGCCGTATTCATAGCAAACTGGACATAACGAAGTTGATCCTCCCAATCAGAGTGTCCCCTATCTTTGACATAAAGGCTTAAAATGTTTGCAATATCCCTATTCCGTCTTTCTACCGCCCCGTTACACATTGGATGGTAAGCAGATGTACGAAGCTGTTTAATGTCTAGAAGTTCAAGGATGCCTTTGAATACCGCATTTATGAATTCTGAACCCTGGTCGCTAATTAAACGTTCACACGCTCCGTAAACCAGAATGAAATTCTCGACGAACGCTCTGGCAACAGCTTTTGCTGTTTTATCCGCTATGGCCGTAAGAACAATGTATTTCGTGAAGTGATCAGTGATAACGACTATATACTTTGATCCTTGCCTGGACACAGGTAAGGGACCTAGTAAATCAATGCCTACCATATCGAGTGGTCTCGATGATTCGGGAATGGTGCCCAAAGGTGCCCTAGGTAAATGGTTAAGACCTTTTCGTTGACAGCAGTCAAGGCAACACTGAACGTATTGTTTGACAACGTTGTACATGTTTCTGAAGTAAAAACGGTTGCGCACGCGTTCATATGTCTTGAGGAACCCAAAATGACCCGATATTTTAGAATCATGGCAATCAAATAGCACTTCCGGAATAAGCGAGCGGGGTAAAACCGGTACTACCCGCAGATCCGATCTACGGCAGTTTTGATACGGGGTGTAAACGTAACAAAGTAAGCCATCATCTAGTACAAAATTTTCGATTTCGCGCAAAACTTGATTTTCGATTTGAGAGGGCAACTCACTACCATGCTGAAGGTAGTTACGTACCGCAGACGAAAACCCGTCTTTCCCTTGTAAATTACGCATTTCCTGTGAAGAGAACTGGCTGTCCGCCCCTGGTACCACGGCCATTATATCGAGATTTGAATCAGCCGTCGGAAGGCGACTGAGTGCGTCTGCGACAACGTTTTGAGCCCCCGGAATGTGTGTAATCTCAAAATCGTACCCCTGCAGTTCCATCTGCATTCTAGCCCACTTCCCGGTGAGATCCTTCCCTGTGCTCTTCATCAACCACTGAAGAGGCTTATGATCTGAGGCGACAATGAATTTTCTACCAAGCAAGTAAGGGCGAAACGACCTAATGCAGTGTATAATGGCTAAGGCCTCCTTCTGAACCGCGGCGTGTTTTACCTCTGCGTCATTGAACGTACGTGATGTATACTGCAAGACCTTTTGTACCCCATTTTGAATTTGTGTCAAAAATCCCCCACACGCCTTGTTGCTGGCATCGCAATAAATTTTCATCGGATTTGCTGTTCGACTAAGATCTGGAAGACCAAGGATAGGTTCTTCCAATAATTTAGACCGAAGCTGTTCAAAAGCCTTCTTTTCTTCATCACCGAAAACAAAAGATACCTCCTTTTTCGTGAGTTTAATAAGGGGCGACGCTATGGCCGAAAATTGGGGAACAAATTTCCGGAAATATGAGAATAGACCTATGCAGGATCGCAATTCACTGACGTCTTTCGGATACGCGAGGTCACGTACGGCACTTAACTTATTAGGATCGGGACGAATTCCATTTTTATCGACACGGTGACCCAAGAAAATAACTTCTTCCTTGAAAAAATCACATTTCCGCGCTTTCAACTTCAAACCAGCTTTGCGAAAAGCTGCAAAAACTTTAGTCAACAAAATCATGTGTGAATCGTCGTCATCGGAGGCGTTTATCACGTCATCGAGATAAACGGCGACCCCTTCATCAAACAGATGTTTTAAAATTCGATGCATAATTCTACTATAAGCGGCGGGTGCGTTTTTTAGACCAAACGCGAGTTTCGCATATACGAATTGCTCGTAGCCGGGAGCTGAAAATCCTGTATATTTTCGACTTTCCGGGTCAACTGTCATCTGCCAATAGCCACTTAAACAGTCGAGAACAGAAAAAATCTTTTTACCATGCAGTTTGTCTAAAATAGCAGCAATATGGGGAAGGGGAAACTCATCGCTGACAGTCACATCATTCAGTCGACGAAAATCTGTAACGGCCCGATAAGATCCATCCTTTTTCCCTACTAACAGCAGTGGAGCCAGCCACGGTGAAGCTGCTGGCTCTATGACTTTACAGGCCAACATACGGTCTATTTCTGCCTTTGCAATTGGTTCTAGGTGGACTGGGATGCGATAAGGATGGATTTTCTGTGGGGAAGCATTACCAACGTCAATTACAAACGGCTCAATATTACAAGTGCCCAAATCAAAATCGTTTTTCGCAAACACGTCATGATTATCAATAAGAAGTTTCTCAACATTTTGTTTTCGGATTGGGTTCTTTGCAAGATGATCTAATTTGAACATTTTAAGAAACCCATCCACTTCATTGTTCGGCAGTAAACCAGAACCCGAAATGACCTCTGTGGGTTTCAATGTTTCAGAAATACTCATGCAAACGTTTTCTTCCGGAACCCAAGCTTCGGCATTTGCCATGTAGAACCGGGGAATTTTCAAAGTTTTATCCGAATAGTTCTCTATGAACACCTGAAACATGCCATCCTGAGTAGTTACAAGCTGTTCCGGTAGGACTAAGTCTGGGAATCTTTCGCTCATTTCTTTTGTAGGTGAAACCAAAAATAAACCGTCCGTATCTATTGGCCCCCTACTAGTAGATAACACGCACCGCTTACTGGTCTTGGCATTAACACTAGCCCTAGACACAAGTTGAAGCCTATATATGCGTTTCGGCGATTTCGCCGATTCGACCTCCGGTTTTCCTAACCCAATTTCTGATTTTAAACCATCACTTTCATTGATAGGAGGTGGACAAGGGTAGCTGGGATGGGGTAAATTAACTACAGGACTAACGGAGGAACAAGGAATCGACTGTGGACCACAGGACTGGCTTCGAGCAAAACAACAATTTGGTTTCATTTGTTCTTTAAGGTTGACCAGATTTGCCGACGGGTCAGAAAATTCACAAACAGACCGCAGACTTTCCCCGTTAGAGCCTCTACGGATTAATTTGTCATTCTTAGCATCAATTAATAGGTCATTTTTCTTCAAGAATCCATAACCTAATATCATCGGCATTTTCAATTTGTCACTTATCAAAAACGTCTCAAAGTATTCATGTTCGTCAATATTAACATTCTCTGAAATACTCCCGATAATTTCCATGGAATGACCGGTAGCACTGCTAACATCATTATAGTTTTTAACTATCTTTGACCTAACTAAATCGGGTAACTGCAAAAACATATCGTAACTTAAAAGCGATATCGAGGCGCCACTATCGGCAAGCGCGCGTACAGAGACACCACACACAGAAGCATTAACATACGGCAAAACTTTACAATTTACTCCACTGCAATTAGCAAAATACGACGCTATAAAATTTTCTCCCATAATTTTAGTCGAACGATAAGGGACGGGATGCGCATCAGAATTTACCGAAACGTGACGAAGTGCGCGTCCCCTTACAAGTTTAAACGACTGAAGTTTTCAGCTAGATGGCATTCCCTTGAGAAATGTCCCGGTTTCCCACATTTAAAACATTCCTTGGGACGAGGACCGGCAGATTGTCTGCGACATTGTCTTGCCAAATGCCCTACTCTTTGACAACTATAGCAACGCATGGTACGGGGTGCGCGACATTCCCGAGCAAAATGACCGGTTTTGTTGCAGTTGAAACAATTCTTATTCGAACCGCCAGGTTTCCGGGACTCGGACCTCCCATAGGAACCTTCCCGAACCCCTCTCATGTCACGAGATCTACCCCTGAAGCTGCTTATGTCATTTGACAGTCGGTTACTTTGTGACGGTTCCCGACGGCGAAACGTTGGGCGACTTGAACGCCGGAAAATAGTGCCGTCGGTACGCTTATCTGGTATGTTTTCTGAGACCCTGCCATCTCGTGTGGCTCCATTTGCTAGTATACTAGGCCTAGTTTCGACTGAAGCGGAAGCAATATTAGAAAGCACATGAGGCGACTTGGCTTTAGCAAATTCACGTGCACGAAAATCGTTTATCAAAAACTGTGTGGCTTCCTCAAAATCTTTGGGACACTTCGCGACCACCCGCATTCCTAGTTGAGGGGAAAGGCTGTCTAGGAGGAGGTTTTTCAAAAGATTTGAATAGCCATCAAAGCTTCCTTCGGTTGCCGACGGAACTTGATCCAAACCCATAAGTTTCAAAGTTTTTAATTTCAATTTTTCGAAAAACGGAAACGGATCTTCGCCATCCTCCAGACGAAGAGTTTCGTGGACCAACCGTGCCCTAAGGGACGTGTGTTCAAACTGCCTGGCAAGGGCTTTCTTCAAATCATCGAATGACTCAAATTTCGCGTGACTGGTTAGGAAATTAGCCGCCTGACCTGTCGTTTTCATGAATGCCAACCGGATAAGTTCATCGCTCTGAATAGACTTATCCCAGAATTTTAAATTTTCGAGCGTCTCAATAAATATCAAAACGTCTTCGCTCCCAGAGAAAGTGGAGACTTGAGATGCGATTTTGCAAAGTGTGCCAAGGGACATATTTGATGTGTCATCTTCAGACATTCTAACTAGTTCTAACACTATATCTAGCCTATGATTCCCTTCCAAACGAAAGACAAACGCGCCACCAGTGAACCGAAGAGGTTATTACTCGTGTTATTACTCTTTACTTCCGAGTTCCCGCGATGGACCTTTCGTTGCTGGTTCAATGTCGATACTCTGACCGAGAGCTAACCCCGACTTGCGAACATAACGGTAGCGTGCGAACGGGGGAATCGTTCAACTCTTCAAAGGCGTATTTGGGATCGTAGTCTTTCGTTTGGTGGTTCGAGCTGACTTACTGTATTATAAATTGCTGGTCACAAAATAGTCCAATGCACAACAGCTTTTTCTCGGCTTGTTTCTAATTCGTATCTCCTTCGCCTCTCGTACGTATCTGTTTCTAAAACCGCTCTCTAGTTCCTGCTTCCACCACCACCACTTCCGTTAGCTTGCACAATCGCGGTTCTTCCAAAACCCACAGAAACCACGATGCTTTACCAAAATCTATGTTTTTAGCAGGATATTCAAAACCACCATTTCCAGGAAGTTCCACCCAAAATCTACGTTTCCAAGGGGAAATGGAATATTCTTTTACGTCTTTTATATTTTCTGAACTACGAATAAAACGCTTCCGATAATTAATTATTAATGACCAACCCAATGTAACAATAATCTGACAGAACTTCTGTCTTTAGTCCCATGCAGAGATACACACAGCACACGCATAATGTATTATCATAGTGTTTTCACTAAACTGGGAATACTGTCAAGATAAGTCAGAAGGAAAAATACTGGAAAAAAAGAGAAGAAGAGTGCCGGTAGATCTTTCTTCCCAGATATCTCTATAATTTTCTGGACAGTTTGAAGTATCACAGGGATCTTCAAAATTTGAGAATGTTGTTAATAGATTGAAAACATAACGGAAATACCAAGTGATCCTGTTGCTTGATTTACAGTAGAAGTATGCTTATGTGAACCGTCTGCTAACAGTGAACAACTGCTGAAGAAAAAAAAGCGGCTATGAACACCCCGACAAAACTGAGCGGACCTAGAGGTATTTACTCTAGCTTTGAGCTGATGTTGATGCCCGTTTACTCATCTTCCGTCTTCGCCGTTGCTTATCGCAGAAAAAATAGTGAAGGAGGGTGACAGGAGGCGTACTCGGCGCGCTGACCCGCTCTGGAGCGCGTCCATAGAACCAGTCAGCTTTGACTCCTACTTTTCCTCGCCGGCGGGTTCACAGCGATTTAGCTATTTATAGAGGTAACAAAACGTGATGTGGCGCGAAGCTACTAACCTTCGCTCGTTCGTAGCGGACAGGGTATGGGAAAATATTGGACTCCGCATAGTCATATTACAGAGATGGGGAGACGGAGGTTCTATCAGATTATTTGTTCTTGGTTCCACAGAAGATGCCATCCACACGAAAATGTAACTGGATGATGTCATCCACACGGCAGCGTGCTGAGACAGAAGACGATGCCATCTTCCTCTTCCCGTTCAACGGGGCTCGACGAGAGCTGTTGAACGGGACCCGATGAAAAATTTAACTCAAAATAATAGTATGAAGTTGTACGAAAAAGTAACTCATGCTTCTACATGCTTCTACTTGAAGGCTATCGTGTTACTGCATTCTACTGCATGCTACTATTGGCAAGACTGGATGCTACTATAGCAAGACAGAAATCGGCCCAGTCTGAGGCACATTAAATGATACTGTTCTTTACTATTACATATCAATACATGCAACCTTTTCGTACAACTATCATACAACTAGGCACGCTACACATTTTTCGTCGGGGAGACATCTGTCCAGCTGGATGGCGACGTCACCCGTCGAGCTTTTCTCACGCAGAAATGGCCATTGGCTAGTTGAAGCGAAAACATCATGTAGCGTTTACACGGACAAGAAATCCCGTCGAGTAGAAAGGAATTCCGGTCGTGAAGACGACTAGAAAAAGTTCTAGCGGGACGAGAATCCTTTCATGACGAAAGGAATTACGGTCTAATTGAAAGGAATCCCGATGAAAAATTTGTAGCCTGCGTAGTAGCATGGTAGTAGTACGAAAACGTTGCATGTAATACTATGTAATAGCAAAGAATACTATCATTTAATGTGCCTCAGACTGATCCAATCTTATGTAGTAGTATCCAGTAGCATCCTGTCTTGCAATAGTAACATCCAGCCTTGCTAATCGTACCGTATAGTAGTATGCAGTAACACGGTAGCCTTGAAGCAGAAGCAAGTAGTAGAATCGTTAGTACTGCACGCAACTTTTTCGTACTACTTCATAGTACTATTTTGAGATAAATTTTTCATCGGGATCTCGTCCGCGGCGCTGGTAAAAAGAAAAAAAAAAGTCTAGCTAGCTTTTGAGAGCAGCTGTCATCAGTGCTGATGTAATAAATGCTCTCAAAACATTTTTTTATTGGCTAGTGAATTTATTTTTGTCAGATTTTTTGGTTTGAAGAATTTATTTTTTTCCCTCTGCGTGTAAACATAATCTTGTCACCATGGTCGGATTCTGTTCAAGTTTTCCTGTACTTATAAATGCTGCATCAATCACGATGATGGGACGTGCCATCCAACGAAGCCATCAACGCGAAAATGTCCCCTAGCATTACTCTGCGTGAAATCTTGCCGCCTTTATTGAATCCGAACTTGTACGTCCGTTCTCCTTACTACATATTTCATTTCTAGCGCAAAAACGGGCGTAGAATCCACTCCGATTAAGAGCGTGTTCCACCCTCGTACCAATAGTAACTATTAGTCACTATTTCCGTTCCAACCTCACGAAAAATTCCTACGCTGACCGTTCCAGCCTTCTCGAAATAGAAACTAATAGTAACTATTTGCTTACCACGCTCGGGAGCGTAGTAAGCGTAGTAACTACGGATCTCTGTCACGTGATTGGTCGGATTCGCCCGCGGCATGATATTCTGCTGGAAAATAGAAAAATCGTTCCAGCCTTGACGACAGAAAGGCAGAATTTGTGACGTCATGCGTAGTAACTACGGTAAGTAGGATGGAACACGCTCTAAGCTAAATCCACTACTATAGTGCAGAACGGGGTAAGGCAGTAAATTCAACTGAACACATACCGTGGACCATAACAACCCACCCCAATAACTGATTCATCACACTTTCAAGCTCTTATTACCATTAAGTATATATAATTTAATAATTATGTCACCTGGATCCCAAAGAACGCATCTGATGAACTTAGTGTTACCAGGGACCCATAAATTTCCTGTAATGACTCGCCATTCAGGGGGCTTGTCATTTCCTATGCTTCTATGTTGCTATGTTGCCCGAGCCTCACCTAGTTTCCCAAAATTCCGCTTGGATCGAATCGGCGTTGTTGCTCAGATAGACAAATTTGTTGGGACTATTCAGCATGCCATCAGGTACCTAAGCTAGGACAAAAGATCCAGGATATTCTTCCATTACAGAGAAATATTCCTAGTTCAGCACAACAGCTGCGAAAAATTTTGTCTTTCTGGATAGTCGGGAATTTTACCTCCGCGGGTATTTCTCGAACTATCTGACGCTCAGTCAAGAGCGCATCAGAAATCTCTTATTGACAAGCCCCCTGAATGGCGAGTCATTACAGGAAATTTATGGGTCCCTGGTGTTATAAATAGATATATCACTACCACAAAAGCCCTCTCACCTATAAAGGATATTCAGATGTGTTGGTTATTAGTACCCCTGTGTACCCTTTCTTGGAGAGGATATTAACTTCTAGTAACTTGATGTGCTCCAACTATTTCAATAAGAAAAGAAGACGAAAGTTACGAAATGGATGCATCCGTGATGTTGAAATGACTCAGTTGGAATCTAAAACAGTCTTCACATACCCGAACTGGTTTCGTGTAGCCGTACCGCGGAAGAGGGACTGTTCGAGCACTACAGCGGTTGCAAAACACCTATAAATAAACAGTGTTACTTATACAAACAAGAGCTACGAGCTCATATGGCACTTGTTACGAGTAGGTGGTACAAGAAAGTAGAGGAGAACGTCACAAAATACACCCGCCATCCAAAAATGCGGTTCGGAATAGAAATAGGATATCACCCAATTCTGAGCAGTCCCGGCATCGTCTCAAATTATCTGTAGCAAATGCGCATGACTGTTCAGCCCAATAAATTCACTCGTTTGATCCCTAGACATGCTACACGATTTCCCGTACTCCCTCCATCTTCCCCTACCGTGGCCGAATCTGGTTCGGACTCAAAAATTGATCATCTAAAGCATCTTCTTTATACCATCTATCAAGTTTCACTTGTATCTCAGCATTTTTGGAAAATTCAAGTATCCCCCGCCCACCACCACCGTCGTCGGATCCGGTTCGGATCCTAAAATATGTCATCTAGGGTATATGCTCTCTCTACATTGCAAGTTTCATTTAAATAAATGCACTCGTTTGACCCCAATGCGAGCCTCAAAGTTTCCGGCAATCTCCCTCCTCATATATCAAGTTTCAGTAAGATCCGATCACCCGTTCGTCAGCTAAAAACATCTAATTTTTCCGGATTCCCCCTCCCTCCACTCCCCTCCAGATGGTGGGATCGGGGAATTGACTATTTCTAGTTTAATCTGGTCCGGTCCCTGATACGCCTGCCAAGTTTTATCGTCCTAGCTTATCTGGAAGTGCCCGAACTAGCAAAACCGGGACCGACAGACCGACTGACGGACAGAAATTACAATCGCTACATGGCACTTGGCCGAAGGGCAAGTGCCATAAAAATTGTATAATCAAATAATGTATACAACGAATACGTCAGCTACGATGCTTCATCCGCGATATTTCGGCCCTTTTTGGGCCTGTGATTACAGATACGTTTCCTTCCCCGACGATGACCCTGAAGATTGACAGCCTGACTAGGACCCTTGCCAAGAAGGGCCAAAATATCGCTGATCAAGCACGTAGCCGACGTATCTGTAGTATCCTATAACTGAAAATATGTTTCAAAGTCTGCTTGGGCCCAAGAAATACTTCCAAATATTGCAATCATGTTGTGATTATTTTTCTTTAAAGCAAGTATTTACACCTGATAGGCCTATGTTACATATGTACTCACTTGAATCAATAACCTAACGGAGGGAAAACTTAAAAACTTCAACCCCGGTAAGAAATTTACGACTTTCACTGTGTAAACCACATAGAGCGCAAATGAGATCGGCTGCACTCATTTGACACAAATCATATGGCACTTGCCAGAGGCGTTACTAGCCAAAATGTTTGGGGGGGGAGGGGTATTTACCGACTGGCTGGTCATTTTTACCGACTGTTCTTTCAGAAAAACGACAGATTTCCACAAAATAATGGCTGTTTTAAAGAAAAAATCGGTATTTTTACGTAAAACCGATTGTTTATAAGAAAAATCGACTGTTTCCGAGAAAAATCGACTGTTTTTACGAAGAATCGCGGCACTTCGCGCCGAATCGGTTACTTTTTACCGACTGGCCGACGACATTGGGGGGCGGGGGGCTCCCCCTTCCCGCCCATACGTGACGCCCCTGGCCCTTGCAAGGCTGGGTAAGAGTATGAAAGTAGGAATTTGCCAGTTCGTCGCTTTGCTGTGATTAATAGTAAGCAAAACCCTTGAGACAAGAATGATCATGGACTAGGAAATCAGAGAATTTATCGTTTGGTAAAAAGTATTTTATTTTTGAACTTGACTGTAATGATTCGCACTCTAAAGGCGCTAGAAATTCATCGGTAAGCAAAACCCCTGAGGGTTTTGAAAACGATAACAAACCCTTCGAAAACGATAACAAACCCTTGGGGGATCATAATATATGGTTTTTCTTTCACTTTTCGGTTAAGATGCGCAATTTAAGGGTGCTTGTGCACTTGTGGCACAAATGATCATAGACTCAGATGTATCGTTTGATCAAAACTACTTTTCGACTTTGCAGTTAAGATGCGCACTTTAAGGGAGCTAGAACTTCATTTGTAAGCAAAACCCTCAAGGCAAAAATGATAATGGGCTCATGGGGATCATGAAAATGTATATTTTGCTTAAAAGTATTTTTCTTACTTTGCGGTCAAGATTGGTTCTCAAGGAATAGTCGGATTTGGGAAGTGGCGATTTCTGCACCAATCTTGTCGAATCTCTAATATTCCAGCCAAGTTTCATCGTCCTAGCCCATCTGGAAGCACCTTAACTCGCGATCACCGGAATTCTAGACCCCTCCCCCACCTTCAACTCCCCCCACAGTGCCCGGAGCCAATCCGGTTCTGTAAATGATTTATCTAGAGCATCTGTTTGTTATTCCCACAGAGTTCCATCTGCATCTGTTTGTTATTCCCACAGAGTTCCATCCCAATCTCTCCAGTCTAAGCGGGTCACGTATTCCCCCCCCCCCTCCCCCAGATGATCGGATCGAGGAAATTTTTATTTTTATTTCCAAATCAGTTTGATCGGGTCCCTGGTATGCCTGCCAGGTTTCGTCGTGAAAATCTCCAAAACCACCGTCACCGGAATTCTGGGAAACCCACCTCCACCCCCCCCCCCCCAAGTGTACGGATCCAGTCCAATTGTGTAAAAGATTTATCTAGAGCAGATGCTTGTTCTCCAAGCAAGTTTCACTCGATCCCTCCATTCTAAACGTTTCTCGAGATTTCCGGTCTTACGGTCTTACCCCCCCCCCCCCCCAACTCCCCCATAGCTGTCGGATCCGGTCCGGACTTCAAATGGGACATCAGATATATGTCATCTATTCAGTTAATAAGTTTCATTTCAGTTTGCACCCATATAAATATTCTTTGAGCCCAAGCTGACTTTGAAACATTTATTCAAACAATGTTTACAACGGGTACGTCAGCTACGATTTTTCATCAGCGATATTTCGGCCCTTTAAGGGCCGAAACAAAGGGCCGAAATATCGCTGATGAAAAATCGTAGCTGACGTACCCGTTGTAAACATTGTTTGAATAAAAGTTTGCACCCGTTCGAAAGTTACGCACTACCTCGACTTTCCGGATTCCCCCCCTCTCTCCCCCCCCCCTCCCCAGATGGTTTAATCGGGAAACTGATTATTTCAAAGTTCGTTTGGTCGGGTCCCTGATACGCCTGCCAAGCTTCATCGTCCTAGCGCATCTGAAAGTACCCTAACACGTAACAGTGTGACAGACTGCCCGTCCGACCGACAGACGGAATTGCGATCGGTATATGGCACTTGAACCAGAGGCTGCAAGTGCCATAAAAACAAGTCGACTGTCCTAGCAACGACGCTTTTATCGAATTCCGCCAAGTCGTTTTTGTCAAATGAAGCTTGTTCGCGCTCACTGCGGACTATGCGGACGCGGAGTCTACGGAGTGAAAACATTATTTAGCCAAAGTTTTCCACGACCAAAAAAGGTTTTTGGGTCTCGCGATATGGCACAAATTTTGACAAATATCTCTCGAGGTGATATTCTTAACCTCAAAACACTGCAGGAGCGCAGACAAAAGCTAAGCACCGATTTCGGTTCAGCCATGGTATCTCATCCGTTGCACTCCAACCCCCCCCCCCCCCCCACCAAAACGTTAGAAACCGACCAGAACGAATGGCAAATTCTAGGGTACCCAGACTCTGTCCTGTACATACAAAACACGCCAGATATGCAACAAGTTTTATTCCAGGGTTCGTGAAACTTTTTAACGAAGCTTGACGGATTTTTAAAGCACAATGGGCACTATTTATGCTTTAATTTTTATAAAATGCTTCACACATACAAATTTCCGACTTCCACTAGAGAGCGCTTCAAAAATAAGCCGGTTTCTTGTTATCGCTTGTCATTACCTCCTCGACATCTCGGTGGAGACGATTTCAGAACATGGTATTGCAAGGCGCGGAAATTCAAAAACTCTCGTCCACGCAGGAAAATCGATCATTTTGTAAAGGTGAGGGATGAGAGTGCCATGGCTGCTAAAACACACCGTGTCTGTAGCTGGCAGATTGCTCTAGTGTTATCTGATGAAACTTCTGTTGTTTGTAGTACCGAAGAAAAGTTTTATTATCTCGATGTAAAGTTGCAAAACTGCAGAAAATGTACAAATATAACAGACTTACTTGCACGAAGAATCGAAGAACAAACCCTTCGAAAACGATAACAAACCCTTGGGGGATCATAATATATGGTTTTTCTTTCACTTTTCGGTTAAGATGCGCAATTTAAGGGTGCTTGTGCACTTGTGGCACAAATGATCATAGACTCAGATGTATCGTTTGATCAAAACTACTTTTCGACTTTGCAGTTAAGATGCGCACTTTAAGGGAGCTAGAACTTCATTTGTAAGCAAAACCCTCAAGGCAAAAATGATAATGGGCTCATGGGGATCATGAAAATGTATATTTTGCTTAAAAGTATTTTTCTTACTTTGCGGTCAAGATTGGTTCTCAAGGAATAGTCGGATTTGGGAAGTGGCGATTTCTGCACCAATCTTGTCGAATCTCTAATATTCCAGCCAAGTTTCATCGTCCTAGCCCATCTGGAAGCACCTTAACTCGCGATCACCGGAATTCTAGACCCCTCCCCCACCTTCAACTCCCCCCACAGTGCCCGGAGCCAATCCGGTTCTGTAAATGATTTATCTAGAGCATCTGTTTGTTATTCCCACAGAGTTCCATCTGCATCTGTTTGTTATTCCCACAGAGTTCCATCCCAATCTCTCCAGTCTAAGCGGGTCACGTATTCCCCCCCCCCCCCCTCCCCCAGATGATCGGATCGAGGAAATTTTTATTTTTATTTCCAAATCAGTTTGATCGGGTCCCTGGTATGCCTGCCAGGTTTCGTCGTGAAAATCTCCAAAACCACCGTCACCGGAATTCTGGGAAACCCACCTCCACCCCCCCCCCCCAAGTGTACGGATCCAGTCCAATTGTGTAAAAGATTTATCTAGAGCAGATGCTTGTTCTCCAAGCAAGTTTCACTCGATCCCTCCATTCTAAACGTTTCTCGAGATTTCCGGTCTTACGGTCTTACCCCCCCCCCCCCCCCCCCAACTCCCCCATAGCTGTCGGATCCGGTCCGGACTTCAAATGGGACATCAGATATATGTCATCTATTCAGTTAATAAGTTTCATTTCAGTTTGCACCCATATAAATATTCTTTGAGCCCAAGCTGACTTTGAAACATTTATTCAAACAATGTTTACAACGGGTACGTCAGCTACGATTTTTCATCAGCGATATTTCGGCCCTTTAAGGGCCGAAACAAAGGGCCGAAATATCGCTGATGAAAAATCGTAGCTGACGTACCCGTTGTAAACATTGTTTGAATAAAAGTTTGCACCCGTTCGAAAGTTACGCACTACCTCGACTTTCCGGATTCCCCCCCTCTCTCCCCCCCCCCTCCCCAGATGGTTTAATCGGGAAACTGATTATTTCAAAGTTCGTTTGGTCGGGTCCCTGATACGCCTGCCAAGCTTCATCGTCCTAGCGCATCTGAAAGTACCCTAACACGTAACAGTGTGACAGACTGCCCGTCCGACCGACAGACGGAATTGCGATCGGTATATGGCACTTGAACCAGAGGCTGCAAGTGCCATAAAAACAAGTCGACTGTCCTAGCAACGACGCTTTTATCGAATTCCGCCAAGTCGTTTTTGTCAAATGAAGCTTGTTCGCGCTCACTGCGGACTATGCGGACGCGGAGTCTACGGAGTGAAAACATTATTTAGCCAAAGTTTTCCACGACCAAAAAAGGTTTTTGGGTCTCGCGATATGGCACAAATTTTGACAAATATCTCTCGAGGTGATATTCTTAACCTCAAAACACTGCAGGAGCGCAGACAAAAGCTAAGCACCGATTTCGGTTCAGCCATGGTATCTCATCCGTTGCACTCCAACCCCCCCCCCCCCCCACCAAAACGTTAGAAACCGACCAGAACGAATGGCAAATTCTAGGGTACCCAGACTCTGTCCTGTACATACAAAACACGCCAGATATGCAACAAGTTTTATTCCAGGGTTCGTGAAACTTTTTAACGAAGCTTGACGGATTTTTAAAGCACAATGGGCACTATTTATGCTTTAATTTTTATAAAATGCTTCACACATACAAATTTCCGACTTCCACTAGAGAGCGCTTCAAAAATAAGCCGGTTTCTTGTTATCGCTTGTCATTACCTCCTCGACATCTCGGTGGAGACGATTTCAGAACATGGTATTGCAAGGCGCGGAAATTCAAAAACTCTCGTCCACGCAGGAAAATCGATCATTTTGTAAAGGTGAGGGATGAGAGTGCCATGGCTGCTAAAACACACCGTGTCTGTAGCTGGCAGATTGCTCTAGTGTTATCTGATGAAACTTCTGTTGTTTGTAGTACCGAAGAAAAGTTTTATTATCTCGATGTAAAGTTGCAAAACTGCAGAAAATGTACAAATATAACAGACTTACTTGCAGCTGATTCCGGAGCTTACAAGGAATTGTCGGTTAAGACGTTAATATGAGTTAATATCAATAATACAAATAATCCGCAGTAGCTAATCATAATGAATTGATAAGAAAAAGGAAACCTCGCTTATATTTGTTAAAGCTAGTAAATTGGAGTATGGCAGTCAGCAAAAAACGCCGTAACGATATATTAGCGGACATAAGTTGTCTAGGAGTCTGCTGATTTCTGATGTAACACTGTATGCTAGATGGTTGTAAGGTGACATCATTATTGTTTGACCCGCCCATTGAACTTTAAGTGTATTGACACATATACCGTAATTTTCTGTTTTTTGACGAAAATCTCAAATTTGGTGGTGTAACCACGAAATTCGATTTTTCAAATAATGTTTCTATATATTATAGTTATCTAGCTATCCATGCAGCAGCAAATCAAGCCCAAAAATTAAAAATTATCAAGCAGATAGACACGAAACTGAGGATCCTTCTAGTAAAGAATGGCAAGGGCGAAAGCCCGATGTTTTCTGTACTGAGATTTTATCCTGAAACATTTATAAAAAGAAATACTCCTCAGCCGGCATTTGAATTCAGGACCCTCGCTCACTAGGCGACATACCAATTGAGCTACCGAGGGGCTTGTGAACGTAATTATCAAACAAGGCCGGCCATAGCAACGAAGATCCCGCCCGAAGGCAAGTTCATCTAATTAGTTCACATCCCCATGTCACCAAAGACAATAGATATTACATAGATGGCGCTTCATCCAAGCAGGGGCGTCATGACTAGGGGGGAGAGGGGGACGCCCCGCACCCCCGAATGTTGTCGGCCAGTCGGTAAAAAGAGCGTAGAAATAGTCGATTTTTTTCTTGGAAACAGTCGATATCGAAAATAGGAACAAATCGATAATAGTCGATTTTTTCTTAAAAATAGTAGTTTTTCTTAAAATCAGCTGAGTTTTCGTTAGCACAGTCGTTTTTCTCAATAATAGTCGTTTCTATCTGCAAAAACAGTCGGTAAAAATGACCAGCCAGTCGGTAAATACTTTGCCCCCCCCCCCCCCCCAGCATTTTGGCTAGTAACGCCTCTGCATACAAGGGACTTGTACCGTCACAAATGAATTTAGAGTCCTAGAATTTCAAATACAATCCAGAATAATTTTATTCTGGTTTATTTGGACTATTCTCGTACAAGTCCCTTGTTTAAAGCGTCATATATGTAATATCTATTTTATCTGGGTTATATTTTCATTCACACAAACATTAGAAACACAGAGGAAATGTGTTTCGAAAGTTTCAACATATGGGTCGTGTGTATGGCACAAACGTACATTCCGTAATATATGGGCCAAATGCCGCGGAAAAAAGCATTAACGTCAAGGTGAGAATAAGGTAAGAAAAATACGTTAAATCAAAGGAACCTAAATCAAAACTGAAAAATTACTCGTTACCTTTCCACAGTTTCTGCAATGATGCCGTCTTCTTATAACTGTGAACTCCTTAAAGCACTGCATACACTGTGGCGCCATCTCATCTGGAATCCACTCAGGAGGCGTGGCCAAAATCAAATCCACCAACCCCACATCACTTTGCAACGCGTCACCTATTCCAAGCATATCTAACAGATTCCGAATTTCATCCACATCCTGCCTGCTTTGTTCTGCTCTCATTCTGTCAAAGTTAGAATCCACCATTAGTCTATCCAAGTTGGACTGTGCTTCCTCCATCACTCTATCCGCGACAGAGTTACCCCTTCTTTGGTCAATGTTGGGATCGATCCGGATTATTCCCAGATTCGAACTTCTCACTCGGTCGCCATTTACCGTTGTTCTATCTGAATAGAGATCGACTACTCTACCGGCATTAGTATCCATCATTCTATCCGAATAATCGTTTCTCATTCTTTCCAAATGATGATTTCTCATTGTATCCGGATTAGATTCCAACTGTTCCGTCCGATGTTGGCTGTAATCGCGAAATACTTGTTCATTAGACCCATATTCGCACGCTGAACAGGAATCAGGTTCTGCGTATTGTTCGGAGGCACCAGGGCCGCCATTTTGTTGTAAGCTTGTCCTTGTTTTGGGTTCTTCTTCTTCCTCTTGGCAGGCTGTTGACGGTGGTTCTTCATCTTCACTTTTCGCTGGTGTTTCACCATCTTTATCCGTCGTCCCATTGCCGCTGTCGACGCTCTGCACATCATTTGCTTGGTCGATTTCGAAACCAACAATGGGCTTAAAGTCACTACTCGTCGACGGCTCGTCCAGCTGCTCGCTCTCAAACTCACTTTTCGCGCTTTCCGGCGAATTTAGTTCCAAATCTCCCGGCGGAGGCGCTAGTAACACCGACGAATCCACTAAGTAGCTCCCCGTGTCTAAGGCAGGCACCGGATTCTGTTCCAGAAAGACGTTGGAAAAACCCAGGTGTGGGTTGAAACTTAAAATTGGCGCGCTTTCTTCGTACTGCACTGATTCGCCAGTGTTGTCGGAGAATTCAACTTCAATCCCTTCTGGGACGAGATGAACGTCGAGTTCCGCTGACGCTGAATCTGGCTCATCACTTGGCATATGGATTTGGAAAACGGTTTTCAAAATGGTTCGGAGCTCGGAGGCGAAGTTTGTCTGGAGTTGATCCGCAACGCCTGATACGCAGACGAAAAGACGATGCAAGAGGTCTTCGGTACTCCTATAAAAAGAGCGGTTTCACACCCCACACTGTAAAAAATAAATTGCAGTACTGGGATTAATCTTGTCTCTAAAAAGATAATCTTACCTCTAATTCGGATTAATCTTATCTTAGTAGAGATGAGATTAATCCCAGTAGCGAATACTGCAGTTAACTGTAATCTTACTCGGAAAAGCGTTTAAATACACCTAAAATTCAATTCAAGACTTTCAATTCAGCAAGAAGCCATATACTAACATTACAACGAAGAAAATAAAAAGCAGCGTGTCCCAAGCTGGGATAAAGGATGGGACGCATTTGGGATGCCATCTGTTGACAGCTTACGGACGACGGGGGGAGGGGCAATCGTCTGTTCCCGTTTCACAGACAAGTAAAGGGCCATTCACGACGGGTTTTAGCTAATACTCGATACCAGGTAGTTTTGAAAATCGCACCCGAGACCGAAGCTTTGCCAGGTATATGACGTTCGCAATGGATACAGGTGCCAGTTTCGGGTACTAGCTAGTCTCGGACATAAGAAATCAATTCAACTTTTGAGGGCACTAGCCAATCAGATTATTTGGAGGAATATCCTGATTGCTGTATCCAGCTCCGTGCTGTTTTGAAAAACGAAGGTGAATTTAGCTCATTGTTATGCAGTCTGACGGGGTTCAGCATTAGCCAATTAGAATATTCCTCAGTATTCCCATAGGTAATCTGATTGGCTAGTACACTCAAAAGTTGAACTGATTTCAACCTGGGTCCGAGACTAGCTGGTACCAGAAACTGGCACCAATATCATTTGCGAACGGCAGAAACCTGGCAAAGCTTCGGTCTCGACTAGCTGGTACCGATGTATTAGCTAAAACCCGTTGTGAATCGGCCTTAAGTAAAAGGTTTCATGCTAGACTACTTTGCCAAGAACGTCCAGATCTCACAATAGGCAAAGGAGTGCTGTGGCCTTAACCCTCTTACGTCGTTCAACAACAATAATACAACGCCGAGAAGACCGAAGGTTTTGATGGGATCCCAAAACTTAAAGCACACCTCGCACAATTTACTGTTTATTTTCCAATATTCAAAGCTATCTGAATCCTGTAAAGCTAGGCTCTATTTTAGCCTATAACATAAAGAATGTTTTAAGCGTTTTCCGAGACCTGTTGACTTATAGCGAAAACAGGGAAACAATTTACATAACCAGTTTTTCTGATGGATAAACTTCTCCCAAAACAACGGTCGACAGCGTGATACACATCGAAGGTAGCAAAACACGGCAAGTGAGAAAATCGGAGTTTTGTTAGAGGGTTTAGAATGTACCGTACGAAATTGTGGTCAAATTTGGGTATGCGTACTCGATTAAAGGTCTTACGTAACACAGGTAACAGACTGAAAAAGACAGACATTCCTTCAGCCCAAGCTGACTGCGAATCATATTTGACGGTTCAAAACTGATAAGTCATCTACATTTTATTAGAGCTATATTTCGGCCCTTCTTGGCAAGGGTCCTCTTTTTCTCGGTAGGCCCTCGGTAGCTGGAAAATGAACTGGTGGAAAAACAATTCAAGCCTTAAACTTCTGATTTTGTGAACTTCTTCTCTGAAAATTGGTTGGAGTTAATGAAATCACAGCACCAGCTTTAACTCCAACCAATTTTCAGAGAAGAAGTTTACAAAATCAGATATTTAAGGAAGAATCTTTAATTGCTTTTCCACAAGTTCATTTTCCAGCTTGATCAGCTTGAGCCTGAAGAGGACCCTTGCCAAGAAGGGCCAAACTATAGCTCAAAGAAAATGTAGCTGACTTATCCGTTTTGCACCGTCAAACCTGAACAGGGCCCTTACCAAGAAGGGCCGAAATATAGCTATAATAAAATGCAGCTGACGTATCCGTTTTCCAGTGTCCAACGTGATTGGCAGTCAGCTTGGGCTGAAGGAATGTTTATTTGTTCAATGAACTCTCTCCCTCTCTTTTGCGCTGGAACATAGTCCAAGATTATTTTAGTGTTTTTCTTTCTGAAAGTGATGTCTTTTATTTACTTTTGGAGGTCAGGTTGTTATTTTCAGTAGTCGAGGAAAAGTGCTAGATGAGCTTTTGCGGAGGCTGATACGGCTTCGTATCATCCTCTCTGGAGGCTGATATGATGTCGTATCAACCTCCACAAAACTCATTGTCATGATATGACACTGCAACCTGTCGGACATAGGAAGATCTACACCACATACCTCTTCGAGAAGAGTTAAAAAACCTGTACATACTTGAACCTCCGCCTAAGCTCCCAGGCTTTCCTTTCCCCTCTGGACATCTTTGTCTCCACGCTTTCTACTTCGCTTCTTTTCCTCTTTTTTCTCAACCTCTTCTGTTGCTGGTGTGTTGCTTCCTCTTCACTCGAAGAGCTTTTCCGATTCCGCGCACAATCCTCACAGCCGTCCACTACACAACTCTCACCAAAATCCCGACTTTTCAGGCCAGCGTCCCGTTCACTGTAGCGGTTACGCGGTTCCAGATCACGAATTCCGCTTTCGAAGTCTCTACTCCTCGTGTCGGAATGGCGGATCATCATGTCACTATCGCGGCTTACACTGTCAGCTTCGCGACTCCGCGATTTATGTCTGCGGTTACTTTCCGGTTTGACTAGACTGAATTCGTAGGGGGGTCCACCCACGACGGGTTTTGAGCACTCCTGCGAGCAAAGCAGCTTTTCGAGCGCGATCAGCTCATCAGGGCTCAAAGTCCGCAGTAGTCCTCGTATTTTGCACAGCAGGTTCTGGGGGAAAAAGACGATATGTAGCAAAAAGAAGCAACGATTGGTGACAGATTGGTGACCATACATTAATGGAGAAGTTCAAAATTCAAGATGCAAGTGTTACCCTTTTGGATGTTTCTTCGTCGGTATCAAAAAATCATTGGTATCTTAAAAATCATTTTAAGTGTCTTTTTCTGTGTGTATATATGTGTTTTGTTTATTTTCTTTACTTTCGTCATTTACTCCGCCTTTTCAAAATGGTGGGTCATAAATAAATTACTTACTTACTTACTTACTGACAACAGAGCCAAACCAGCGCACGACCTTCTCCACTGCTTCCTGGCCGAAGATAGAAAATTAGTGTCTTTTTCTGTGTCTTTATGTGTTTTATTTATTTTTCTTTCATTTACTCCGCTGTTTTCAAATGGCGGGTTACAAATAAGTTACTTACTTACTTACTTACAGACTCGCGAGGGGCTTGCCCTGGGTTCCGCAAACTTTGCCACTTTCTAAACGAGCTTTCCTGGTGGATCAAGTACGATTGGAAACGCTGCCCTGAACTGATGCCTGGAATTCTTCACCAAACTATGGTGTCTTATTATAATCTTACGAGTATTATAATTATAATAATTTTATTCCTCACGCCTCTCAATACAAATTTCTACATAACTGACAACTTGTTAAAAGAAAAATGACACGGCAGGGCGAAGAGCGGATCGACTGCGGCACGATTGCCATTTAAAGTCGTCCTACGTTGAAAGTCTCGAGATATGGTATGTTTATGTTTTGGATATTGGAGAAGGCTTCCAGTGATTTGTGACTTCCATTGATTATTACAACTAGCTTGCACAGTTATTTTTTAGTTTAACTTTTAAACCAATCATCTAGGTTGAACCCATCTTGTTCTGGTGGTGAGTTTTGCGCGTCAAATCGGAATAGCTTTTCCAACCGTAATTTAATCCATTAGGAGCGCTGAATTGGAAAAGGGCGAACTATCGTGGTGATCGAATAGTAAACTGGTGTTTATACGTTAACCCGACTCTTTGAAATGATGGGATGAATGGTTTATATAGCCTCGCTTGGGCGGGTTAACGATGGCTCTTCGATTTTCTCTGATCTACGCGGAAGATTTGCCCCGCCCATACCTTCCCGGTTCAGGGGCAATTTGTTCCAGGCTGCTCGGTGACTCAGTTCGAAACTTGACAAGATAGCCGCGTTTCTGTATCACGCTGCACGTCCACTTCTCGGCCGCTTCCGTGCTGATTCTTTCGACACTCGTTTTTGCAATGCAGTGCTTCCGAGGAAGACGGCAGCGCTCCTCGAGAATCGCGGACTTGCTCACCGTCCAAGTCCGTGCTTTCCTGCAAGGTGCTGCTACCGCAAGAAGAAATCTTGCAGGCAGTGAATAAAAAAACGCGTCTTGTTGAGAAGCAAAGAAGTGCTGCAGCAGCGATGCGGCAGCAGTACTGCAACAAAAACGAGGCTCAGATGCAGGCCAGAAACCCAAACAAGATTCATAGTCTCCAGCGTCAGCTCACTCTTCAAAAGTAAGGCTAAACCTGGTCATCTGGGCACTGGATCCTTTCTGGCGCATTTGGCTCCGTGTTCAGTGGGTAGCCTTATGGAATCCACGCCGCCTACGGAATTACGGAATCCACGCCCAGCGACTGGCCGCGCAAGAGATTTGAGAGGTGTCGCTATGACCATAAGATGTTTCAAATGATCTTCGGATGACGCCAGCTACTGTTCGCCCTGTTACGAGTATACCATCATAGTGGGACGAACAGCTGAGTTCCGAATCCACGATGATGTCCATCAGCGCATTCTCGCCGTTCCCCGAGGACTCCACTTGAGGAGTCCCCGCGTTTTTGTTTGTCCCGGGGACTCACTCCCCGTATTCTCGCGAGTCCCCACGGACGGAGAATGCTCCGAGGATCATCACCATCATCAAAAAGGACTCCCTGTCAGATTTGGAGGGGAATCAATTTTTGCTGGTGTTGGTACAATGGAAAATTAATTAAAAAGAACCAGAATAAATAGAATACAAAATAAAGTTGATCTAGACTAATTTCGTAAACTGCATTTTTTTTTTCAACAAAATCCATTTCAGAAGCATTCCTTGTGTTCTCGCTGTTTTCCTATGCGGAGTCCGCGTGGAGTGACTCCCTCTATTCTCGCCGTTCCCTTCCATTCCCCGAGGAGTCCTCGGGGAACGGCGAGAACACGCCTCATGTCTCTTTGATTTGTCTTGGTCTCTAAATGTGGAGTGAACCTGGTTTCTATTTAACTAAAGGCGTATTCTCGCCGTTCCCCGAGGACTCCTAGGGGAATCGAAGGGAACGGCGAGAATAGAGGAAGTCACTCCACGCGGACTCCGCGTACAGAAACAGCGAGAATACGGGGAATGCTTCTAAAATAGATTTTGTTCGAAAAAGGAATATGCAGCTGAAAAAATTAGTCTAGATCCACTTTATTTTTTATTTTGTTTATTCTGATTCTTTTTAATTAATTTTACATAGCACCTATAACAGCAAAAATTGATTCCCCTCCGAATTTGAAAGGGAGTCCTTTTTGATGATGGTGATGATAATCGGAGCATTCCCCTTCCGTGGGGACTCGCGAGAATACGTGGAGTGAGTCCCCGGGACAAACAAAATGCGGGGACTCCTCAAGTGGAGTCCTCGGGGAACGGCGAGAATACGCCTTAAGAGGCATAATAAAGTGTAACTTATTTGAGCAATCGATTATTTACTTACTCTGAAAGGTCTGAAGAGCTCGGACATCTGCTTGGGATCCTTTTCAACATTCAGAGGTCCATCCGAGTTCAAAACCAAACCGTTAACAATAGCAAGACGTGGGATAGTGAACATCAAAGCTGGGTCAAAGAACTCGACAGCCTCTTGAGATAGGTATCCTTGCCCGAGAGCCCTATAGAAAAAATATGGACGTCAATTCGATGTGGAGGTGGGGGGAGGGGGAATACAGGCGAAGCACAACTTGTTGTAGTGAGATGTACAGTACAAAAGTCGTAATATGATTTATTCCAGCAACAGGTCCCATCACCCCAGACGAAGTGACCTAAGGCGTATTCTCGCCGTTCCCCGAGGACTCCACTTGAGGAGTCCCCGCGTTTTTGTTTGTCCCGGGGACTCACTCCCCGTATTCTCGCGAGTCCCCACGGACGGGGAATGCTCCGATTATCATCACCATCATCAAAAAGGACTCCCTTTCAAATTCGGAGGGGAACCAATTTTTGCTGTTGTAGGTGCTATGTAAAATTAATTGAAAGAATCAGAATAAACAAAACCAAAAATAAAGTGGATCTAGACTATTTTTTTCAGCTGCATATTCATTTATCGAACAAAATCTATTTTTAGAAGCATTCCCCGTATTCTCGCTGTTTCTGTACGCGGAGTCCGCGTGGAGTGACTCCCTCTATTCTTGCCGTTCCCTTCGATTCCCCGAGGAGTCCTCGTGGAACGGCGAGAATACGCGTCTAGTGTCAGGCAGAAAGCTGAAAGAAAGCTAAAGGGAGAGACGTACCTATAATCAAAGTGTAACCTACCTCCGAAATCGCTCCACCCACTCTTAAACTCGAGACCCGAATTTCATACGAATATTCAGACCCCCCCCCCCCCACGATCTCTACCTTGTCATGTTTTGCCATTTTGGTTACCCATAATTTCCCAGACTATTACTTCCCACGGTCTTCATTGGTCAGAAAGACGGGTTACATGGGTATGCATTATTTGAGTATAATATAGTGTGTTTGAAAATTACCGTCCGTGGCCGAGTGGGTCAGCGCGCTGGACTCCCAAGCGAAGGGTCGCTTGTTCGAGTCTCGGTGGTGCCTGCCGTCTGGTTTAGGGAAAGGGTTAGTGGCATTTCGCCGCAAAATATTCCAAAAGTCGACCCAGCTCCAAATGGTTACCTAGAGAAACCTTAGTTATTTTTGGTTTTACTTTTTTATTCGTGTGCGCTCGAGCTCTGCTCTCAGCAGCAGAAAGTGTTAATGACACATTTATTTGTAAATAAAGAAAACCTTGAACCTTGAAGATAACCTTGAACCTAGGGAAAAGCACGGGAAGAGTCGGATGATTTGCCCCCAACGACCCATCGCAATCCGGCCGAGGGCGGAGTATCGGGAGACAGCGCTTCGCGAACCTTAACCGGTTTGCCTGCGAAACTTTGCATTGCTTTGCTTTGTTTGAAAATTACAGTACTTTGCGAAAGTGATAAAAATAAAGCCGCTTTCACAATGGCGCGACGTTGCGATGCGCTACGTATGCGTTTATCTTGCGCTGCGTACAGGTTGCGTAGCGTATCTTTCACACCTGCGCGACAAACTTTCACGCTGGATGTGTATTTACGTTTTCCTTTCTTGGTTTCTTATGCTGAATGCTCGTTTCTTTCACTATTACTAAATCATTATATCATTATTATTTAAAAAAATAAATAATGAATTACTAAAATTAAATAAATAATAAAAAATAAATGAAACATTACTAATTAGTAGGTTTTCTCCAGTTTGTCTTCAAAAACTTCCATTTTCACTGAAAAATCTGATGCGTATGCATCGACGCAACGCAAGAATAGAACTTGGTTCTATTCTTGCGTTGCGTTTTATTTGTCTGCGTTAGAGAGAGAGAAAGGTTTATTTACACAACGATCGTAGCTCAGTGGCTAATTTTATGTTGTAGTACAAAACCTGTTATTATACACTATTATACAAGGACGTACAAAAGGGCACGAAAGAGTTCTGGTAGCGATTTGTCCGAGCATGCACAGGCACAAGTTTTAGTTTCTGTCTCTGCGGCTGACTGTCGGGGCTTCTGGGGGTAAAATGTCACGTTGAGCAGGGTTAGACGGCAGCATTTTGCCAAACCTCAGGATAAGGTCAGCCAACCGGAGTTCGCCACCGCAAGACGAGTTCTCTGCGTTCCGTCACCGTAAGCGCGACGCAGAGGTTGCGTAGCTCAGTGTGAAAGCCTCAACGCGTCAGTGTGAAAGCGGCTTAAACCTAAATATTTAATTACCTGTCTAGAGTTTCTGAGAAGAGGACAATGACATCCTGCAGTCTGTGGTACTCCGACGCTGATTTAACTGGTACCATGGCACTGACATAGCTGAGCTCGAATTCAGCAAATTTCCGGTCGAATATCCTGAAATGGGAAAAAAGTAAGGTAACATTCCAGTCATGTTGGCCTTATTTTATACCCAACCCTGGTTAGGGCTGCTGCAGCCATTCATTTTTACAAATCTACCCCCCATGTCGCATCCCCAAAAGAACTGCCATTGCCTCAGCGTAAGCCTAGACATGGACGAATCCGAATCCCGATTCGATTCCAGGATTCGTCCTTTTGACCAGATTCGAATCCGGATTCAAATCTTTTGCTTGTCAGGCTGGATTCGGATTCGGACTCGGATCCAAACCTTCAATCTTACGAATCCGCTCAAGTTTCTAGTCTACATCCTTCCAATTTCCGTTTCCCAATTTTTACACAATGGGACACGACTGGACAATCCAATGATTTACTCTCCACCCTCAACCATCCTCAGTAATATATCACGTTATCTATTACCGAAGATATCAGTGCTTTTCCTCACCTCTGATTTTACCTATGCATACAACCTATGCACATGATTTGATTTTTGTTAAGGTCGGATTCGAATTCTCGAATGAAATGGGGGATTCGGAATCGAATTCATACCTAACCCTGGATTCGGGTTCAAATCCTTTCATGGTCGGATTCACCCATCTCTGAGCCTAGAGCGCCAAACAATTAACAGCCCCTTAGCAGACCGACTTGTTACCCTTTGTACTAATTTCGGGAATAATCTGCGTTCCCACCAAGTTTTGAGCACCTGTTTCCAGCCCCATATTGCCCAACAAAACCTCGATTACCTCGAGCTAAAGCACAAATAGTTCCGGTTCTGAACCCCGTCAGTACAAGAACCGAGCGTTACAGAAAGAAGTTTCTACTAGCGTTCGTCGAAGTGTTGAACAAGTGAAAAACGAATCCCCCACAATATTTCAAATGTTCAATGTTTTATTTCAATTGTTTATTTCTAGACTATTGCCTTATTATGTATAATCACTTTATTATGATGTTTGTTGAATTATGATGTACCTGACAAAACCGGAAACTTCGGCAATCCAATGCTGTGAAAGTTCGTTTTACAATAAATTATCAGTACCAGTATCATAAACAGTTTATCTAGACCAAATGGCTTACAGCTATAACAGGCAGTCGAAATTATAATAATTATTTACAATGGATACTGATGCAAAGAGAGAGTGCGAACTGAATGAATGAATGAAGGGTTTATTAAAAAAAAACTGGAATCTTCAATGCCCAGAGGCGAACCTGCAAGGGACTAAATTAACCTCGAAACAAAACATCAGCAACAACAAAAACTTCGACAAAAATAAAGAAAAACAAAGGAAAGAAAGAAAGAGAGGAGCTTGACTTACCCGGTCTGGGACGCCCAACCAGAAAGAACAACAACAAAAAAAAAAACACATTTCACATCCAGACAACTCATGAGAAACATCCCCAGATAAAATACTTTCTAAAAATTGACTAAAATAACGTCCTTATTTGTGCCTACAATAATTACAATATATAATAAATCAATATATAATAATCATGGCTCACACGCAGCAGTAAACTATATGGCTTGGGAAAGCTTGCAACTGCTAAATAGTGGCAATCACGAATCACAGAAATTGAGTTGAAATCATTAAAGGACCCCTCGCACTATGTACTCTTCAACTTACAGTATTTTAAAATATTTGAATACTTTAAAACTAGGCTGTTCTTTTAATAAAGAACCAACGATTTTGGCTGTTTTAAAGTACAACTCTTACTAGAAATGATCTTTTCACCATGAAAAGGATCAGAAAAACGTTTCTCGAAAATACCATCACTTTCTGTCTGAATTTAGCGGTTTTCTTGTTAGCGCTTGTCGATTCTATCCAGCCTTCCTGCTCTCTGACGCGGCGGCTGGGCGCAAAACATTTGAAAACTGTACGCGACATGGTTAAAAAGTAGGATAACTAAGCAAATAAAATAAGTCAAAACCAGAACATTATCGTATCTTTGTGTGTGAAAGAGTTGCTAGCGGACATTCAAGATTCTGGCAAACTTTGCGTTGTGTAACCAGCAAAACTCGGTACGGCGGAGAAATCGCTAAAAATTCATAGGTACAAAACGAAACAATGGAGAAAAGTGGGGATTTTAGAAGCTTATAATTCCATAAAGGATCTAGGTATATTATCAGAGGCAGAATAAGCAAGAGGGGTCCTTTAAGCCTTTTCCGAGACCCGTTGACTTGTAGCGAAAACAGGGAAACAGTTTACTTAACCGGTTTTTCTGATGGAAAAACTTCTCGCAGACAACCGTCGGCAGTGTGATACACATCGAAGGTAACAAAACAAGACAAGTGAGAAAATCAGCGTGGTGTTGTTAGAGGGGTTAGAATGTACCTTACGAAATTGGAGTCTCCGGGTTTAGAAATATACGGAGTGATTATGGAAGTAGGTTGCGTTAGTATTATAGGTAAGGCAGGTCCTTTAAGTCTACGACACAAACTATTAATAAGAATGAAGGCAACTTTTTTAAACCAAAACTATGTTTTGGCCCAGAAAGTCCGGCCCGGTTTTCGACATGCGTCTAACCAGCTAGGTTAGTGAAATATCTCTGCTTTATAATAACTGATTTCACGGGCTCTTACCTTAGAGATTCACACAATCTTTCACTAAAGAGTGGAGTATTCCTCAGAGACTGGTCGCGAAGTTGATTTCGTATACTGTCCAAAGTTTTGGTCAAGGCTTTGGCTAATGGCCGCATAGCAGCGCTTTCTAGCTCGCGGTTGACAATACTTGAGCCAGCAGCTAAACACTGAAATTAGAGAAAATTAACCATTGCACAATACTGACCAGGAAATAAAACGTTTTTTCCCAAAAATTGTCACTGCTTACCTATGAATGAATGAATGAATCTTTTTTTTTACCCACTTCTATAAAATAGAAATAGTAGAGTACACAGAGAAAAGAAAGAAACACAACTTAGATTAGGATAAAAATTTACACTTCGAACAGATTACACTTCAAACAAACGGGCAAGACCGTGATGCGGAGAAAACGCAGCGACCGACAGATTCCTATGCAGCTCGCCAAGTTTAACAGTTATATTAGTTACTGAAACTTTATTTACAATTTTTCGATTTTTACCCGATATTTTCATGCGATATTTTTATTCCCTACCTTATGTAGCTATTTATCACTACTGCCCCCCCCCCCCCCCTCGGTTGGCCACTGCTTGTCTTTTGTTGGTTCCACTAAGCACCTTCTATACAAAAACAAAATTAAATGCTAAAATAAGAAAGATAACTTCCGGGGATTTCATAAAGAGAAACTTCCGGAAAATAATGAACATCCGATCCAGATGGGAGGTCCGATCCGCTAAAAGGAATTAGGCTACAGAAATATCCCCAGCCGAAATCTGTGCTCTCTATTCATCCAGCATTTCTCCAGTCATTCAGTCTATTGATCTGGGCATTACTGCACTTTACTATTTACATAGAACTTTCGGTAATAGGGAGAAAGTTTCGTTGATGCGCAAAGTGTCCGGCACGGGCAGAGCAAATACGAAAATTCAGGAAACCGCACTGTCAGAAGTTTCATAACAGATAACACACGGATGCGCAGTTTTAACAGACAACACTAAACAGACAACAATTGGGCATTGCCAGGAAGAGCCGAAAAAACGCCAAAAAAGCGTCTGCTTACTTTTTGTTTGTCGTGAAGATATCGAAATTCAGCAGATGCTTTTTTGGCGGTTTTTCGGCTCTTCCTGGCAATGCTTGTTATTCGTAACATTTCATGCATAACGTTTGTCGCGACAACAGATTACATCCCAAGTGTTGTCTGTTGAAACCGCGCATCCATGTGTTACCTGTTATGGAACTTATGACAGTGGAACGACTAACGGCCATCGAAAACTCATCTTATATTTGTACTATGTTCTTCAAAACTGTGCTAGCTACATTTTCATAGTTTCTGGGCCAAGTTTTGTGTATGTCATCTGCCTGAAGACAGTAGGAACTCAGAAAGTTAAAACTAATCTACCTGTTAGATGGTGCTCATGTCGTCATCTAACACTTAGCAACAATTTAACAGAATAACAAATCAGCTATGTTCTTTCAAATGGTATAGTTAACTCATTTTTCAAAAAATTTTCAGTTAGCACAGTTTTGAAGAACACGGCACATTTGAGTTTCGAAGAGAATACAACACTCACCTCAGCACCAAACCATAGCTGTCCAGCCAAATTATCGAGGACCAAATCATCTGGAAATTTGGCTCGGAAATCCCTTGGTACCCGTTCTGAAGCCAGGACTTCATCCATTATTTGATTACATATGTTTAAAACCTGCAAGGAAAGCAAGTGAAAACAACTAGTTGCCAGAAATCGTGTTTTTGCTAGACATGAGATCAATACCTACTAAGTAAGATAATTTCGTAAACCACATTGGCCTGACATATCACAAAAAATCAACGAAGAAACCAACGAAAATGGGGTTTTTATAGGACAACGTTGGCCTACCAACGTTGGCCCCCATTTTCGTTGGTTTCTTCGTTGATTTTTTGTGATATGTCAGGCCATTACGAAATCATCTTCGTCATGCTTATGGGGAGCATTCTACCTACGTTGGCCTATAAAAGCCCCATTTTCGTTGGTTTCTTCGTTGATTTTTTGTGACACCTACTAAGTCATCTGTCAAAAGCTAAAGAAGTCTCATTACCTACAAATCAGTCTTCACATTGGCTGACGAATTTCCATTTTTGTTATTCCATAGTTACTTAAGTTCAAACCTAACACTTCCTATGTCATCTGTCAATAGCTAAAGAAGTCTCATTACCTACAAATCATTCTTCACCTTGGCTGACGAATTTCCATTTTTGTTATTCCATAGTTACTTAAGTTCAAACATAACACTTCCTATGTCACAGTAATAAGATCAACAATAAAACTGAAAAGAACACCGAAAATGGTTACAAGGGCTGTGTTTTACATTGGTATCACTCAACAAGAGTGTACATTCTTGTGCTAAGTGTCAACCTTCGACAGTAGACTAAGCCCTAGGCTATTTGCACATTCAACTGAAGTTTGGATCAAATACCCCATTCTTGCCTTATCTTCACCCTACTGTGGTAGTAGAGCATCAGTCTAATTTAAATTAACAATATAAGTCTATACAAACTGCTTGGAATAGCCTACACCATATGGTGGGTACCATAACCCTGAGTAACCCTGACCTATCCCACTCTAAAAGCAAGACCAAAGGTATCGATGGGATCCCACAAATCTATTATTTTCTTCGCCAGATCCAGTCTTCGCCAGGCTAACCATCAGAGAAAACCAAGCTCAGATATACTGACCGAAACTTCCTGCTTTATTTCTGCCAAATTTCCGGTTTCGACCGGATTCCGAGCGAACTAATTGTCCAGCAAAGAAAGAAAATTCAGAAACGAATTCAGCGTATTTCCTTATCTCTATAAAGAACATCTAATCAACATCTAATAAAACTTTAACTTTAAAAAAAACCGGTTACAACCGGATTCCGGACGTATTATATGTCCGGGTAAAAAATTACTGTCATATACAGACTCAGCGTCTCTTCTTACCCCTAAATCTGTCGTCTAATCAACTTCAAATAAAACTTATGCTTTTAACAAATTTTCCGGTTTTGACCGGATTCCGGGCGAGCTAGTTGTCCGGGTAGAAAATGATTTTCACATAAAATGTTCAACATGTCTTCTTACCCCTAAACCTAACATTTAATCAACTTCAAATGAAACTTTTGCTTCTAACCAACTTTCTGGTTCTTGCCAGATTCCGGACGAACTACTTGTCCGGCGAGAAAATAGTTTTCACCATCGTGATCAGTATGTCTTCTTATCCCATAATCGACTATCACATTAGATGTTAAAATATTTCCCTTTCCCTTAAATAATATCCCCTTAATCTGAACCCCTCCCCCACCCCTAAATGTAGGGCTACAAAGCCCATCTAGGAACTTGACCTTACCCTTGATCCAAAGAATCCTCACACCAAGTTTCATCAAAATATCTCATTCCCTTCGAGAGTTATCGTGCTCACAGACAGACGGACAACTTTTGCGATGTTTTGGGACTTAAGTTTTGGGATCCAAAAAATTCTGATTGGCTATTTTTGGAGCTTCACTCAAATCATAAAATATTTTATTGCGTTAGGGTACAAAGAATTTGGCACATTGTAACCGGCATTTGACATATTGTTATTCTGTGGGGTAGGCCAAAAACTCTCGACAAAACTTAGGCCACAAATGGCTCATTGTATCGATCCCCCATTTCACAATTGATGGCAAACCATTATTCCAAATACAACTGATGAGAACACCACTCATTATACCACTTGTTTTAGCGTTTCTATCAAATCTAACAAGAGCTGTAAGCTCATATGGCACTTGCATGGGTCAAGATGATTTGATTGATCAAAAGTAAGTTTCGACTTTGCGGTTGAGATGCGCACTCTAAGGGAGCTGGAACTTCATTTGTAAGCAAAACCCTTGAGGCAAAATTGCTAATGGGCTGATGGGCATCACGAAAATGCATATATTGCTTAAAAGTATTTTTTTTACTTTGCGGTCAAGATTGATACTTTAAGGAATAATCGGATTTGGGAAGTAGCAATTTCCCAATACCTTAACGCGCGATCAACGGAATCCCAGACCCCCCCCCCCCTCCTCCAACTCCACCCACAATAACCGGAGCCAATCTGGTTCTGTAAATGATTAATCCAGAGCATCTGTTTGTCATTCCCACGAAGTTCGATCCAGATCACACCAGTCTAAGCGGGTCAAGTATTTTCCGCCCTCCCCCCAATAATTGCCGGATTCGGTCCGGAAATGAAAAAGGTCACCAGAGAAAAATGTCCTCGGTTTAATTATTAAATTTCACTCGAATCCTATCACCCGTTTCAAAGTTACGCATGACTCAATATTCCGGATTCCTCTCCCTCAACCCCCCCCCCCCCCAAGATTATCATATCGAGGATTTTTTTTATTCCAAGTCAGTTTGACCGGGTCCCTGATATGCCTTCCAAGTTTCGTCGTGAAAATCCCCCAAAAAACGGAATTCCGGGAAATCCCCTCCTCCCCCCCCCTAAAGTGTCCGGATCCAGTCAAATTATGTAAAAGATTTACATGGACCAGATGTTCGTTCTTCCCAGCAAGTTTCACTCCGATACCATCATTCTAACCGTTTCTCGAGATTTCCGGTCCCCCCCCCCCCCCCAGCTCCCCCGCGGTGCACGTAGCTAATCCGATTCAGCAAATGACTTACCTAGAGCATCTGTTTGTTCTTCCCACAAAGTTCCATCCCGATCCCTCCATTCTAAACGGGTCACGTATTTTCCGCCCCCCCCCCCCCCCAATAGTTGCCGGATCCGGTCCGGATATGAAAAAAATCTTCGGAGAAATGTCCTCTGTTCAATTCTTAAATTTCACTCGAATCCGATCACCCATTCCAAAATTACGCATGACTGAAAATTTCGGATTCCCCTCCCTTCACTCCCCCCACCATTATCTGATCGACAAAATTTTTATTTTGAAGTCAGTTTGATTGGGTCCCTGATATGCCTGCCAAGTTTCATCGTGAAAATCCCCAAAACCACCATCACCGGAATTCCGGGACCCCCCCCCCCCCATAAGTGTCCGGATCCAGTACAATGGTCTAAAGGACTTATCTAGAGCAGATGCTTGTTCTTCCCAGCAAGTTTCACTCCGATCCCTCCATTCTAACCGTTTCTTGAAATTTCCGGTCTCCCCCCCCCCCCCCCAACTCCCCCCTGGCTACCGAATCTGGTCAAGACTTTAAACGGGACATTACAGTTATGAAGTTTCATTACAATCCGATCATCCGTTCGAAAGTTACACACTTCTCAATTTCCCGGATTCCCCTGCCCTCCACCCCACCCCACCCCAAAAAAATGGTCGGATCAGAAAACTGATTATTTCTAAGCTTGTTTGGTCGGGTCTCTGATATGCCTGCCAAGTTTCATGGTCCTAACACAACTGGAAGTACCCTAACTCGAAAAAGTGTGACAAAATGCCCTAATTTTCAAGTTTCCAGCGCTCCCACTTCCCCGCATATGGTCGGATCGGGAAACTGATTATTTCCAGGTTAGTTTGGTCGGGTCCTTGATATTCCTGCCAAGTTTCATTGTCCTAGCTCATCTGGAAGTACCCTCACTCGAAAAAGTGTGACAAAATGCCCTAAATTTTCAAGTTTCCAGCGCCCCAACTCCCCCGCATATGGTCGGATCGGGAAACTTATTATTTCCAGGTTCCTTTGGTCAGGTTCCTGATATTCCTGCCAAATTTCATTGTCCTAGCTCATCTGGAAGTACCCTAACTCGAAAAAGTGTGACAAAATGCCCTAAATTTTCAGGTTTCGAGCGCCCCCACTCCCCCGCATATGGTCGGATCGGGAAACTGATTATTTCCAGATTCGTTTGGTCGGGTCCCTGATATTCCTGCCAAGTTTCACTGTCCTAGCTCATCTAGAAGTACCCTAACTCGGAAAAAAGTGACAAAATGCCCTAAATTTTCAAGTTTCCAGCGCCCCGCACTCCCCCGCATATGGTCGGATCGGGAAACTGATTATTTCCAGGTCAGTTTGGTCGGGTCCCTGATATGCCTGCCAAGTTTCATTGTCCTAGCACATCTGGAAGTACCCTAACTCCTATAAGTGGGACAAAAAACTCAGGACCGACCGACAGACCGACAGACAGAATTGTGATCGGTATATGGCACTTGAGCCAGAAACTGTCTAACCTCCCTGTCAGTTGCAGGAACCTAGACAGCTCTTTCAGGCTTGCATTTTTCAAACAGCATGCAAGCCGACACTCAAAGAAAACTGCATCTACCTTCGAGTCAAGACTAACACCATAATAACAAGAAAAACTGAGTTCGACTGGGGGGGAAGACAGGACCTCTACTGCAGATTTTGCCAAAATGCCCAAGAAACGCTGCAACATCTTCTCTTCGAATGCAATAGACCATGCCCAGAGCTGACACTACTCAGATCCGAAGTCCTGAAGCAAAACCTACCTCGAGACATCGAAGAAATCCCTTCCATATCACTCTCTCCTAGACGCGAACGAGTCACTCTCTCCTAGACGCGAACGAGCAGTGTTCCTGCCTATCATCACCGTCCTCAAGTTCCTCTGTATTTCTTAAGAGCACCGTTCATCTCGGGCCAAGGTTGCCCTAACCTAACCTATCCACGACCCAGCGATTCAACCAAACCAACAATCAACCACAAGGAAGCCGAAAGGGTCCCTCTCTGGAACCCAGGTGCTGAGGAATTGAAAGAAGAAGAAGAGAGAGGAATGCTTTTAGTTCTTGTGGCATCTGACAGACGCTACAGGCGTATTCTCGCCGTTCCCCGAGGACTCCACTTGAGGAGTCCCCGCGTTTTTGTTTGTCCCGGGGACTCACTCCCCGTATTCTCGCGAGTCCCCACGGACGGGGAATGCTCCGATTATCATCACTATCATCAAAAAGGACTCCCTTTCAAATTCGGAGGGGAATCAATTTTTGCTGTTGTAGGTGCTATGTAAAATTAATTAAAAAGAATCAGAATAAACAAAACCAAAAATAAAGTGGACCTAGACTAGTTTTTTCAGCTGCATATTCATTTTTCGAACAAAATCCATTTTAGAAGCATTCCCCGTATTCTCGCTGTTTCTGTACGCGGAGTCCGCGTGGAGTGACTCCCTCTATTCTCGCCGTTCCCTTCGATTCATCGAGGAGTCCTCGGGGAACGGCGAGAATACGCCTTATATCAAACTATACGTATACCCAACGTTTGGCACAGCCTATCCAAAAATCAGAGATTTGTGGTAAACTGTATAGTACGGGGATACAACTTACTTTATCTTGAGACTGTCTAAGTTTATTGACTAGTACGGCACATCTATCTGGATCCTTCCTTCCATCAAAGCTATCAAGCTCAAGAGCAACAGCATTCAATTCCTCATCTGAATAGTAAAACTGGGCTAGAAGCGATGTGTCACTCCTCTGAAATAAAAATAATGTATATCTCATTGTTCACTGTACAATTGACATAGAATGTATGCATATAGTTGTCAGAAAAAAGTTTCAAGAACATTTTCCTTCAGCCATACAAAATTCAGCCAATTTTCTGTTTATATAGTCCAATTTTCTATCATTCTTCCATGGAACTGTTGAAAGGTTTTGGCAAAGAATCTTGTAGGATACTGCAAACAGAAACTTTGCAAATGTTTGCTTAGTTTTCTAGTTAAAGAGGACCAAATTTTCTCTGAAGCACTGTAAGAGGATGAAAATTGGTAGGCCTAATATTCTTTCTTGTAGCATCGTCGAAAAAGGAATTTTTTTTTGGAATGCCAGACAATCAGGGGCGTCGCAAGTGCATTTTCGGTGGGGGGGGGGGGGGGGGGGGTGCAGAGCCAAAATTTGACCGAATCTTTCAAAAATTTGACCGAATCCTAGAACTAGGAATTCGAGCTTTAAATTATGGAACAGAAACGATTACGTAGGAAGAGTAACAATAAAGGGCAGCATGAAAGACGATAAGCCAACTATTAGGCGACGTTTTGGCGAAGCCCACATGGAGAATATATTGCCAGGCAGGATTGCAGTAACAGTTTCTATCTACTATAGCCAGTGAAAAATCAAATCGAGCGCCGCCGGCGAAAATTTTCGAAATCCATTTTTTTCTGTAGGCGAAAATTTAACCGCTTCTCTTACATATTCTGTCATTTACTGTTGATTAAACAGAAAGACTGTAAGAAGTTCCAGAAACCGCAGCGACGTTCCGGCAGCAGCAGCAACTGTAGTCTAGTCAATATACTACCCCTAATCACATAAAGTGAGCGCCGCAAGCGATTTTTTGTTTGTTTTTTCCTGACAAATTTAATTTCCATCCAAAGTCTAGCTTTTAATGTTTCGAAATCTCAATCACAAAACTGGCTTAAAACCCCCGTCAAATGACGCGTCCTTCCAAAAAATAGAGAATATTACGAAAAATGCTGCAGGCTGAATTTTCGAAATATTTATGATTAGATACTCTTTTTGGGATCCAAAATAAAAGCAAGGACTATCGATGATTTCACAGATCATCCCTTTTGTCTGCGACCAGTGCTTCACTCGACCTCTTCTGAGTTTCGAGGTTCGTGGTAACTTCCGAATCCTGGCAATTATAACGAACAAATTACCGAATCCTAGTTTTTATACTGAATAAGTTTAGACCGCTAGCATGTTCAGGATTCTGTATAGCTACCGTATCCCGGTTAATATAACGAATTGTTTTGGTATCGAAAGACTACCGAACAATATTCATATTCGGTATACTTTCGTCGAAACTGGAACAAAGTCAGAATCCGTGGTTAACTTCCTAATCCTCGAAATTATAATGAATAAATTTCCGAATCCCAATCATGATACCGAATAATTTTGAACCAATAGCTTATTCGGGATTATGTGTAACTACGGAATCTCCATAGATATACGGAATAGTTCCGGCATCAAAAAATACCAAATGAGTTCAGTAAAAATCGTGATAACTACCGAATACTGGCATTTCTACCGAATTCCGATCATTATACCGAAGAGATTTGTACAGATAGCCTATTTAGGATTCTGTATAAATACCGAATCCCCGTAAATACACTGAACAGTTCTGCTATCGAAAAAATACCAAACAATTTCTCAGAATCTCAAAAAGGTGGGGGGGTGCTGCACCCCCCCCCCCCCCTTGCCACGGCCCTGCAGACAATAGACAAACACATATTCGTGTTTGTTAATTCTTACTTATCGGTGCAAGCAGTGCTGTTAGTCGATTTTCTTCTTTTTGTTATCATGCATACTATTTCCATACCTTGTTATGCATATAGGAATGAAAAACTTACATTGTTTCTACTTAATAGAAATTTCTTTTTCTTGTCATGTCACATGAAAGAATAAGCTCAAAAACATCTGTGAACCAATTTTCAAGCCCTTGATCTTTCGCTATAAAAACCTTACAGCCAATAAAAAACTTTGCAAAAAACTGCAAGCAACAAGACTTTAGGAGTTGATGGGATCCAAAAATAGAATATTTGTTGGATTGCTTGATCCCGACTACCAGGTTGTTTTGCTGTACCAATTCACATGTTAGTTAATTAAGTCGGAGCCTGGTTTCTTCATTGACAGGGGAGTCCCAGTCCCCTCAATGAACCCGGCCCGACCCTTGTACTCTACAGGCTACAGATTTAACCACATCAACTAGATAATTTTCACCTCACCTAAAAAATAAAATAGAAATAAGTTATGCACTGTAGCTGAAAATCTTCCAGTGTTTGGCAGAGTCAGAACTTGTATGCCAATAGTGTTCAACAGAATTCTACTAAAAAACTTTGAGAGCAAAAAGTCCTTAGTTTTCTGAATAGTTTCCTACTGCAGAAAAGCATGAACTTAGATGGATATGTATCTTAGGCCCTCCCCTTCTTTGTGTGTGTGTTTTTAAGCAAAAATATGTTGCTAAACTCTGTGTTTGACATTGAACACGAGACTAGATCTTCTCTGATCTGAAACATTAGGATCGACCCCCCCCCCCCCTTATCTCGCTGGAAGTACGAAGTGCAATTAATTTGAGGAAACTTGGCTAGGTGTCATCTGCTGTAATCCAATTTTAGGGCAAAAAGATCTCAACAAAGGGACACAGGCTTAAAAAGGGCTATTAGTATTGCTTATATGTAGGCTCACCTAAACTTTTTCATAGTCGGAAGAAAAGGGAGATTTTTCTTCTGACCAGCATAGGTAAATTGTAAAGATTGCAGCTATTGCAGAATAAAAATGATAAGGGGGAGCTAATTGTCTTGGTATGTGGGAATAGCCTACTGACCAAAAATAATAAAATTAATAGAAACAATCATAATTTGTAATAGCTCTGCAGAATGCAATGGATAGAATAGAATAGAATAGTAATTTATTCACTCACACTTTCACGGTTACAAAACCAAAACTGGTGAGTACTGTCATAACATAAACATTTAAAAGCATGTACAAATGGTCAAAGGCTATTTAAAATTTCAACAATCTTTGGTATAAAACTATTTTGGTAACGGCTGTGTTTGGCCGCTATTGGTTGGAATATTGGGACCTTCGTAGAGACTGCTCGCTCTTGCCTTTCCCTTACATTGTTGTATGGGGGAGGGAGAAACTCATTGTAGATGGGGTGCGAAAGAAGCTTTTTACCGATCTCGAGGCATAGGTTCAGTCTCCGTTTCTCCAGTGTATCAATTTTGTATGTGCTTAGAAGAAGGGAGTAGAGTACTTTTGGGCCTTTATGGATAATATGGAGAGCGCGTTTTTGGATTCTTTCAATACGTGAGTTTTGATCTGCAGTTAGACCAAAATGCCACACTGCGCATGCGTACTACATTAATGGTCTTATGAAAGAAGTATAAATCCTGAGGATATGAAGACTTGGAATATTGAAGTTCCTTTCTATTTCTACTGCTTATATATCCAATGGTTTTCGTGCTGCTCCAGAAAGTTGCCACAGTTTCCACCTGGTTTTCAGGCTTTGGAAACCGAAGCAGCTTTCTCAGAAGTGATTCCAGAAAGTTATTTTGATAGCTCCACGGGAATCTGAATGCTTCTGCAGAAATTTTGAAAGTGTGGAAAATATGTCAAGTGTCACAAACAAAAGGAAAAATTAGTTCAACATTTTCCCTGATATTTGAGCTTTTCATCTCTTTTGATGATCAGTCCAGCAGGAAAGGAAAGTAGCTGCTGGAATCACTTTCCTACAGTTTTTGCAATTCGCTTCACTTGCTGCAAAGTGATTCTGGGTTTCTGGAACCTCACAAAACCCTCCTTTAATTTCTTTTATAAGACACTTTTTTATTTAAGTTACTTCTTGGGACACCTTCTTATTTTTCTGTAGCCTACCATATACAACGATTTTGTTGAAACCCATACAAGTTAAAAGCGAATCACAGGCATTTTCGTAACTTCTTCTAAAAAAAGTCACATAATATATGTTGCATTTTACTAATATTTTTGACAACACTAATTCCGCATTCATGACAGAAGAAATTCTGGTCCAAGCAGAAAATGCTATGAAAAACGCTGCATTAATGCAACATTAATGCTGCATTTTGAGCTTATTGACACGCTCGTAAGAGTTCTGCACTATACTATAAGCCTTTTTATGCGACACAGTCGTGGGCCACACACTTCAGTGTGTTTGTCGCGGAAACATGATTGTGTGCCACACAGTCGAGCCACTAGTTTCAACTCACAGAAACGCCGTTTTGTCTATTTTTATGGCAGTAATTTCAAATATTTAAGAAAAAAAATCAAATTCACGTAAAATCTCAATAAATGGAACTCCAGGCTCATTTCCATACCACTCTGTACAAAAGGCATCTTCAGTTTTAAGTCTACATGCTTGAAATAGTAGTTTGCTTTATTGTTTAGACACCATTTTGCTGCTTAACTTGAATTTACTGCCAGAATCGAGCAACAAAATCGACAATCACCTTGCGAGCTGCTTGCCAGTTGTTTGTCAAATTTGAGCCACAAAGCGAGCCACGAAAATCTCACTGGTCATGGAAACACACATGTGGGCCACACAAAAGACCACAGAAACACTATTTTCGAGCCACAGTCGACCCACAAACTGTTTGTACGAGCACAAAAAAACACCTAATGATGAATTCGACGTCAAATGAATTATGATTGCCCACCATCAGAGCTTAATTTTGGTCGCGACCTTACCTTAGGCTTATACAACCACTTCCGTATAGAATTCATTTTCTTTCCTCTTTGTTCAGAGTTCAGAGCTGGCAAACTCAAATAAAAATAAGCCAAAACAATCAACAAATCATAAAGGGCAACTTTCTTAAATTTTCTTCTTCTTCTTCTACGGCACAAACATAGGAAAAACAGAAGTTTTGAGTCATCTGTGTAGTGACTTCAATGGGACGGAATACAGCCACCAGCTGGCCGCCAGAATTCTGTCTTGTAGGAATTCAAGGGTCATTCACAGACAGGTAATCGCAGGTAACCAAACAGATCGAGAGGGCCCACGAAGTTCTAGCCGAAATCCTAGAATAACTTCCGTACACAGCATCCATCAAATCTAGCAGAAATCTCAGTTCTTGCAGGGACCCCATAAATTTCCTGTAATGACTCGCCATTCAGGGGGCTTGTCATTTCCTATGCTTCTATGTTGCTATGTTGCCCGAGCCTCACCTAGTTTCCAAAAATTCCGCTTGGGTCGAATCGGCGTTCTTGCTCAGATAGACAAAATTTGTTCGGACTATTCAGCATGCCACCAGGTACCTAAGCTAGGACAAAAGATCCAGGATACTCTTTTATTACAGAGAAATATTCCTATTAAGCACAACAGCTGCGAAAAATTTTGTCTATCTGGATAGTCGGGTATTTTATCCCCGTGGGTATTTCTCGAACTATCTGACGCTCGGTCAAGAGCGCATCAAAAATCTCTCATTGACAAGCCCCCTGAATTGTCAGTCATTGCAGGAAATTTATGGGTCCCTGGTTCTTGGTGGATGGTCTGTATTTGCTCGGTTCAGGGCGTTTCCGAATCCGATGATTACTGGCCTGCGATTAGCCCCAAAACAGGCATCTTGGATTTTAAGACAGCACTGTGTAGGCAGGTTAATAAGTTTTTAAGACAGCACTGTATAGGCAGGTTAACAAGTTTTTTCTACACAGAGAGGGTTCACTGAGTGATTATATGGTTAATTTAAGTGAAGAAATCAAGCTCGCGAACCTTCAACCCTCCAAAATATTTTTTTCTTGGTGGCAGCCGTGGCAGGTACAGCTAGTAAAGTAGGTTTCTATCATAACTTTCGTTAGCAGTTCCAACATAAGTGGGTTCCCCACTGGCAAATGCTGTTGGAAGCGATCGCAAGCTGTCGAAAGCGATCATGATGAGCGTGTTCCATCCTCGTACCAATAGTAACTATTAGTTACTAAATCCGTTCCAACCTCACGAAATGCTACTACGCTGACCGTTCCAGCCTTCTCGAAATAGTAACTAATAGTAACTATTTGCTTACCGCGCTCGGGAGTGTAGTAAGCATAGTAACCACGAATCTCTGTCACGTGATTCGTGGGATTCACCCGTGGCATGATATTCCTCTGGAAAATAGAAAAATCGTTCCAGCCTTGACGACAAAAAGGCAGAATTTGTGACGTCATGCGTGGTAACTGCGGTAAGTAGGATGGAACAAGCTCAATGTGTCTCAAGCGGCCACTTCGGCAGGTTTTAAACACGACTGGTCATTTTTACCGACTGTTTTGCAGACAAAAACGAGTATTATTGAGAAAAAACGACTGTGTTGACGAAAAATCGGCTGATTTTAAGAAAAACTATTTTTATGGAAAAGTCAACTATTTTTACGAGAAACCGACTGTTTAAAAAAAAAAAGTGACTTTTCCCAAGAAAACGAGAGCTGGAAGCTCATATGGCACTTGCATGGGTTAAGATGTATTGATTGATCAAAAATAATTTTAGACTTTGCGGCTGAGATGCGCACTCTAAAGGAGCTAGAACTTCATTTGTAAGCAAAACCCTTGAGGCAAAAATAATAATGGGCTGATTGGGGCTGATATTGCTTAAAAGTATTTTTCTTACTTTGCGGTCAAGATTGGTACTTTAAGGAATAATCGGATTTGGGAATTAGCGATTTCTAAGCAAATCTTGTTGAATCTCTAATATTCCAGCGAAGTTACATCGTCCTAGCACATCTGGAAGTACCTTAACTCGCGACCACCGGAATCCCAGACCCCCCCCCCCCTCCAACTCCACCCAGAATACCCGGAGCCAATCCGGTTCTGTGAATGATTTATCCAGAGCATCTGTTTGTTATTCCCACAAAGTTCGATCCCGATCACACCAGTCTAAGCGGCTCAAGTATTCCCCCCCCCCCAATAGTTGTCGGATTCGGTCCGGAAATGAAAAAGATCACCAGCGAGAAATGTCCTCTGTTCAGTTATTAAATTTCACTCGAATCGATCACCCGTTCCAAAGTTACGCATTACTCAATTTTCCGGATTCCCCTCCCTCCACTCCCCCCTAAGATTATCAGGAGGTTTTTTTTTTATTTCCATGTCAGTTTGACCGGGTCCCTGATATGCCTGCCAAGTTTCGTCGTGAAAATCTCCCAAAACCGGAATTCCTAAAGCATTGTCCTAATAGGTGTAATAAGCTGAATAACGCTATACGCGATGTTCACGTCTTAATACAAACGCCTGTTCATATACGCGGTAATACACCTTACAACACCTGTTAGGACAATGCTTAAGTGGTCTCTTAATCCAGAGCTGGCTCACGCGTGTGAGTCTTCCAAATTTTGGTATCGATTGTGGAATAGCTGTGGTAGACCCCGATCTGGCGCTGTGAATGATGTAAGGCTTTATACCAAGCGTCAGTTTTCTAAAATTCTTAGTAAACATAAAGCAGCGGTGATTGATAGATATAGTGAGAGGCTGACAGCAAACCCTAATGAAATATGGAAGTTAATTGGAAAGAAGAAAGGTGATTGTGAGTCAATTGACCAAAAGATACCGTCAGAGCAAGAATGGGTTGAATTCTATACTAGTGAATTTTCACCCCCCGATACCGATCTCGAGGATGAGTTCTCGTAACAGCTTGATGCGGCGCTGGGTGATTCTGACTCGGGTCCCAGTTTCACGGTTAGTCTGGAAATATTAAACAGTGCATTCTAAAATCGAAAAGAAATTGTCATGTGGAATCGATAAGCTATGTGGTATGCCCCTCATTCACGGAAGTATAAATCTGTTACACCATTTGGGTCTACTGTTCCAAATGATATTCATTTGTGGGCAAGTCCCAGATGTGTTTTGTGCCGGTGTTGTAACCCCGGTAGTTAAGAAAGGAAAGATAAAAGCAAATGTAGTTCATATCGGCCAATCACGGTTTCGCCAGTAATATGCAAATTGCTAGAGCTGATAGTTATTGATGAGATAACTGAAAATTGTTCGACACCAGAAAATCAGTTTGGCTTTAAAAAAGGTTACAGCCGTGAACATGTACACAGAGTTATTGCGAATGTTTTAGTTGATGTTGAAGAGAAAGATGATATTATGATTATGGCCGGTCACGATGTATCTCGTGCGTTTGACTCTGGAATACATCCGCAGCTATTAATCAAGTGCTAAGGATCGTGGTCTGGATCGTTCAATTTTACGCGTTTATAGGCATATGTACAGCAAACTGTATGTTCTTGTTAAAGTGCCAACGCGGGACGGTTTTATAATATCGAAGATTGTAATACATGTTTGGAAAGGTATTAGGCAGGGTGGTGTGTCTTCACCTCCATTATATAACAACAGTGTGCTTGAGGCTCAGAAGAAAGTTCGCACGACATTTATTTACCGAGACCTTGACCTGTCGCTTCTGAATTATGCTGACGATATATTGAATCTAAGCAGGACTGTCTCTGGTATTGAAGAAAATTTTTGTATTTTATGTGTAGAGTATAGGAAGATTGGATTGAAGTTTAATGCTGAGAAGAGTGCGGTTGTTGCAATTGGTAAAACACGTAATCGGCCCTCCCCGGATAATGTTTGTTTAGATGGCCATCCGGTACCGCTATCGCCAAGCATCAATTACCTGGGACTTCCCATTGGGAGTGATTTGAGACATACCCGACTGCTTTTGTTAGAATTTGTAGGTTCAAAGCTTCGTAAGACATACGGTGTGCTTGTTCCATGTAAAGCTCGATATAAAAGAAGTATACTATCTAAAATCTATAATGCATTTGCTGTGCCCCATTTGCTTGCTATGTCGCCTTTTTGGAATGTGTTCACTATCTCCGATAAAAGGACGCTGCGCTCGTTGTTCTTTCGGTATGCCAAGTTCTTACTTGGTATACCTCTGTGGGCAAGAAACCGGCGCCTGGTTTCTCTGTATGGGATCGCAGATCTGATCAAAGCCATCGCGGAACGGAGATTGCGGTTTGAGAAGTCGTTAGATTCGACGAATAGCTTGTTCAGCGCCTTTCTGTAAATTGTTACCTGAAGTCGTTAAGTGTGTTTCTTCCTTTTTTTGCAGTTGGTGTGATGAGAAGGTGTTTCGTCTATGTTTGTATCTTCTTTTTCTTCTTTTTTTTCTCTTTATATTTACTCCGTGTTTACACCATGTGTGTATTTCGGGTAATAAATTGATTGATTGATTGATTGATTGAATTGTGTAAAAGATTTACATGGAGCAGATGTTTGTTCTTCCCAGCAAGTTTCACTCCGATCCCTGCATTCTAACTGTTTCTCGAGATTTCCGGTCTCCCCCCCAACTCCCTCCAGAGTGCCCGGAGCCAATCCGGTTCAGTAAATGATTTCCCGAGAGCATCTGTTTGTTCTTCCCACAGAATTCCATCCCGATCTCTCAATTCTAAGCGGGTCACGTATTCCCCTCCCCCCCAATAGTTGTCGGATCCGGTCCGGATGTGGAAAAGATCACCACAGAAATGTCCTCTGTTCAATTCTTAAATTTCACTGGAATCCGATCACCCGTTCCAAAGTTACGCATGACTCAGTATTCCGGATTCCCCTCCCTCCACTCCCCCCACGATTATCAGATTGACGAAATTTTTATTTTCAAGTCAGTTTGGTTGGGTCCTTGATATGCCTGCCAAGTTTCGTCGTAAAAATCCCAAAACCGCCATCACCGGAATTCGGGGAAACCCCCTCCACCCCCCCCCCCCTAAGTGTCAGTACAATTGTCTGAACGACTTATGTAGAGCAGATGCTTGTTCTTCCCAGCAAGTTTCACTCCGATCCCTCCATTCTCACCGTTTCTTGAAATTTCCGGTCTCCCCCCCCCCACTCCCCCCTGGCTACCGAATCTGGTCGAGACTTTAAACGGGATTTCAAAGATATATAATCTATTCAGTTATTAAGTTTCATTTCAATCCGATCACCCGTTCGAAAGTTACACACTACCCAATTTCCCGGAGTCCCCCGCCCTCCACTCCCCCCCGAGATGTTCGGATCGGAAAACTGATTATTTCTAAGTTGTTTTGATCGGGTCTCTGATACGGCTGCCAAGTTTCATTGCCCTAACACATCTGGAAGTACCCTAACTCGAAAAAGTGTGACAAAAAACTCGGACCGACCGACAGACCGACAGACGGAATTGTGATCGGTATATGGCACTTGAGCCAGAGGCTGAAAGTGCCATAAAAATCGACTGTTTTTACGAAAAATTGCGGTGCTTGGCGAGGAGGCGGCTATTACCGACTGGCCGACAACATTCGGGGGGTCGCCCCCCCCCTCCCTGCCTAGTCGTGACGCCCCTGATTCCAGTGGAGGACCGACTGACGCGCGAAGATCCGTGTTCATAGGACGGCACTCCGCCTTTTGAATTAACGGCCAACATCTTGTCCGAATAAACATATGATTTTTTATGGTCGGGAAAAAGCCGAAGAAAAATGCCGGGAAAAGCCGAAGGTGGCGAACGAGCCGCACAAAGTTTCGGTAAAAAGGTGGAAACCAAACCTTAGCTTATTATCTTCGGTCCGTGACGTTTTCGGGACGTCGTGAAAGAAATATGGAAATTCTATTAAATTAATGTTGCAGAATATATATTTGTATATATATAGAGAGAGCCGAGCGGCCAGCGAGGCACCGGACGCGTTTATACTTATAAACCATTCTAGGGACAATCATTTCCGTTAGTAATGGAGAATATTAATTTTTTTGACGTCACGAGCCATAGATAATCGGCTAAAGTTTAGTCAACACGGGTAAAAAGTATTTCGAATTTATCGATTCGTCCTTTTTTCGCACATACTGTGTTTCTATGTTAAACCGCTGCGGCTTCGCCTTTTGCGTCAGACCGTCAATGCTATTACTTTCGTTGAAAAATTACGGCTTCTCAGTGCGCAACAAAACGCAATACTCTTGATGACTAACTCTTCTTGCGATGCAAAATCGCCCTGTGTCTAGCGGAAGAGCCGGAAGCGGTATCACAGCTGCTCCCAAACATCGACGTGATTGGTTAACACAAGACTGTGTTGTTGAGTTTGAGTCGTTCGTGCTACGTTTTCTCGTTCTTCCCGAGGATCACTGGCGTGTTTTGGACTTAGTCACATAGAGTATACACGTCCTTCATGTGAACCAAGGGTTACGGAACTCGCAGGCGCTAAAAAAAATCTAGCGTTTTGTATAACAACTCTTTCCGACGGTTACATGGGTACAGCTGGAAATGTAGTGCTTCGGGTGTGTTGGTTGCTGACCGACTCTGTCCTTTTCCTGAAATCTACAGTTTTTCGGTTCTTCCATTTCAGTCCCGAATCTTGGTGTCGAGCAATAAGGCGTATTCTCGCCGTTCCCCGAGGACTCCTTGGGGAATCGAAGGGAACGGCGAAGATAGAGGGAGTCACTCCACGCGGACTCGGCGAACAGAAACAGCGAGAACATGGGGATGGGGAATGCTTCCAAAATCGATTTTGTTCGAAAAAAATATGCATTTAACAAAATTAGTCTGGATCCACTTTGTTTTTGGTTTTGTTTATTCTGATTGTTTTTAATTAATTTTACGTTGTACGAACGCCAGCAGAAACTGATTCCCCTCCGAATCTGAGAGGGAGTCCTTTTTGATGATGGTGAAGATAGTCGGAGCATTCCCTGTCCGTGGGGACTCACGAGAATACGGGGAGTGAGTCCCCGGGACAAACAAAAATGCGGGGACTCCTCAAGTGGAGTCCTCGGGGAATGGCGAGAATACGCCTTTAGTTGGTGACCAACTCTGTTTCCTGTAATCCACAGTTTTTCGGTTCTTCCACTTCAGTCCCGAATCTTGGCATCGAGCAATAGTGATCCTGTCTGGACCGCAAGTGCGTCTGTCTCTGCCTGCGTGGCGAGCTTGGGGGGAACTGTATTGAGGCTTTGACCCATCTTGGAGCGTGTTCCACCCTTCAAACAATAGTAACTATTAGTTACTATTTTCGTTCGGACCTCGTCATAAGTTACTACGCTGATCGTTCCAACCTTCTCGAAATAGTAACTATTTGCTTACCATGCTCGGGAGCGTAGTAAGCGTGGTAACTACGTGATCTCTGTAACGTGATTGGTAAGATTCGCCCGTGGCATGATATTCTGCTGGAAAATAGAAAAATTGTTCCAGCCTTGACGGCAAAAAGCCAGAATTCGTGACGTCACGCGTAGGGGGGGGAGGGGGGAGAGGGGGACGCCCCGCACCCCCGAATGTTGTCGGCCAGTCGGTAAAAAGAGCGTAGAAATAGTCGATTTTTTTCTTGGAAACAGTCGATATCGAAAATAGGAACAAATCGATAATAGTCGATTTTTTCTTAAAAATAGTAGTTTTTCTTAAAATCAGCTGAGTTTTCGTTAGCACAGTCGTTTTTCTCAATAATAGTCGTTTCTATCTGCAAAAACAGTCGGTAAAAATGACCAGCCAGTCGGTAAATACTTTGCCCCCCCCCCCCCCCCAGCATTTTGGCTAGTAACGCCTCTGCATACAAGGGACTTGTACCGTCACAAATGAATTTAGAGTCCTAGAATTTCAAATACAATCCAGAATAATTTTATTCTGGTTTATTTGGACTATTCTCGTACAAGTCCCTTGTTTAAAGCGTCATATATGTAATATCTATTTTATCTGGGTTATATTTTCATTCACACAAACATTAGAAACACAGAGGAAATGTGTTTCGAAAGTTTCAACATATGGGTCGTGTGTATGGCACAAACGTACATTCCGTAATATATGGGCCAAATGCCGCGGAAAAAAGCATTAACGTCAAGGTGAGAATAAGGTAAGAAAAATACGTTAAATCAAAGGAACCTAAATCAAAACTGAAAAATTACTCGTTACCTTTCCACAGTTTCTGCAATGATGCCGTCTTCTTATAACTGTGAACTCCTTAAAGCACTGCATACACTGTGGCGCCATCTCATCTGGAATCCACTCAGGAGGCGTGGCCAAAATCAAATCCACCAACCCCACATCACTTTGCAACGCGTCACCTATTCCAAGCATATCTAACAGATTCCGAATTTCATCCACATCCTGCCTGCTTTGTTCTGCTCTCATTCTGTCAAAGTTAGAATCCACCATTAGTCTATCCAAGTTGGACTGTGCTTCCTCCATCACTCTATCCGCGACAGAGTTACCCCTTCTTTGGTCAATGTTGGGATCGATCCGGATTATTCCCAGATTCGAACTTCTCACTCGGTCGCCATTTACCGTTGTTCTATCTGAATAGAGATCGACTACTCTACCGGCATTAGTATCCATCATTCTATCCGAATAATCGTTTCTCATTCTTTCCAAATGATGATTTCTCATTGTATCCGGATTAGATTCCAACTGTTCCGTCCGATGTTGGCTGTAATCGCGAAATACTTGTTCATTAGACCCATATTCGCACGCTGAACAGGAATCAGGTTCTGCGTATTGTTCGGAGGCACCAGGGCCGCCATTTTGTTGTAAGCTTGTCCTTGTTTTGGGTTCTTCTTCTTCCTCTTGGCAGGCTGTTGACGGTGGTTCTTCATCTTCACTTTTCGCTGGTGTTTCACCATCTTTATCCGTCGTCCCATTGCCGCTGTCGACGCTCTGCACATCATTTGCTTGGTCGATTTCGAAACCAACAATGGGCTTAAAGTCACTACTCGTCGACGGCTCGTCCAGCTGCTCGCTCTCAAACTCACTTTTCGCGCTTTCCGGCGAATTTAGTTCCAAATCTCCCGGCGGAGGCGCTAGTAACACCGACGAATCCACTAAGTAGCTCCCCGTGTCTAAGGCAGGCACCGGATTCTGTTCCAGAAAGACGTTGGAAAAACCCAGGTGTGGGTTGAAACTTAAAATTGGCGCGCTTTCTTCGTACTGCACTGATTCGCCAGTGTTGTCGGAGAATTCAACTTCAATCCCTTCTGGGACGAGATGAACGTCGAGTTCCGCTGACGCTGAATCTGGCTTATCACTTGGCATATGGATTTGGAAAACGGTTTTCAAAATGGTTCGGAGCTCGGAGGCGAAGTTTGTCTGGAGTTGATCCGCAACGCCTGATACGCAGACGAAAAGACGATGCAAGAGGTCTTCGGTACTCCTATAAAAAGAGCGGTTTCACACCCCACACTGTAAAAAATAAATTGCAGTACTGGGATTAATCTTGTCTCTAAAAAGATAATCTTACCTCTAATTCGGATTAATCTTATCTTAGTAGAGATGAGATTAATCCCAGTAGCGAATACTGCAGTTAACTGTAATCTTACTCGGAAAAGCGTTTAAATACACCTAAAATTCAATTCAAGACTTTCAATTCAGCAAGAAGCCATATACTAACATTACAACGAAGAAAATAAAAAGCAGCGTGTCCCAAGCTGGGATAAAGGATGGGACGCATTTGGGATGCCATCTGTTGACAGCTTACGGACGACGGGGGGAGGGGCAATCGTCTGTTCCCGTTTCACAGACAAGTAAAGGGCCATTCACGACGGGTTTTAGCTAATACTCGATACCAGGTAGTTTTGAAAATCGCACCCGAGACCGAAGCTTTGCCAGGTATATGACGTTCGCAATGGATACAGGTGCCAGTTTCGGGTACTAGCTAGTCTCGGACATAAGAAATCAATTCAACTTTTGAGGGCACTAGCCAATCAGATTATTTGGAGGAATATCCTGATTGCTGTATCCAGCTCCGTGCTGTTTTGAAAAACGAAGGTGAATTTAGCTCATTGTTATGCAGTCTGACGGGGTTCAGCATTAGCCAATTAGAATATTCCTCAGTATTCCCATAGGTAATCTGATTGGCTAGTACACTCAAAAGTTGAACTGATTTCAACCTGGGTCCGAGACTAGCTGGTACCAGAAACTGGCACCAATATCATTTGCGAACGGCAGAAACCTGGCAAAGCTTCGGTCTCGACTAGCTGGTACCGATGTATTAGCTAAAACCCGTTGTGAATCGGCCTTAAGTAAAAGGTTTCATGCTAGACTACTTTGCCAAGAACGTCCAGATCTCACAATAGGCAAAGGAGTGCTGTGGCCTTAACCCTCTTACGTCGTTCAACAACAATAATACAACGCCGAGAAGACCGAAGGTTTTGATGGGATCCCAAAACTTAAAGCACACCTCGCACAATTTACTGTTTATTTTCCAATATTCAAAGCTATCTGAATCCTGTAAAGCTAGGCTCTATTTTAGCCTATAACATAAAGAATGTTTTAAGCGTTTTCCGAGACCTGTTGACTTATAGCGAAAACAGGGAAACAATTTACATAACCAGTTTTTCTGATGGATAAACTTCTCCCAAAACAACGGTCGACAGCGTGATACACATCGAAGGTAGCAAAACACGGCAAGTGAGAAAATCGGAGTTTTGTTAGAGGGTTTAGAATGTACCGTACGAAATTGTGGTCAAATTTGGGTATGCGTACTCGATTAAAGGTCTTACGTAACACAGGTAACAGACTGAAAAAGACAGACATTCCTTCAGCCCAAGCTGACTGCGAATCATATTTGACGGTTCAAAACTGATAAGTCATCTACATTTTATTAGAGCTATATTTCGGCCCTTCTTGGCAAGGGTCCTCTTTTTCTCGGTAGGCCCTCGGTAGCTGGAAAATGAACTGGTGGAAAAACAATTCAAGCCTTAAACTTCTGATTTTGTGAACTTCTTCTCTGAAAATTGGTTGGAGTTAATGAAATCACAGCACCAGCTTTAACTCCAACCAATTTTCAGAGAAGAAGTTTACAAAATCAGATATTTAAGGAAGAATCTTTAATTGCTTTTCCACAAGTTCATTTTCCAGCTTGATCAGCTTGAGCCTGAAGAGGACCCTTGCCAAGAAGGGCCAAACTATAGCTCAAAGAAAATGTAGCTGACTTATCCGTTTTGCACCGTCAAACCTGAACAGGGCCCTTACCAAGAAGGGCCGAAATATAGCTATAATAAAATGCAGCTGACGTATCCGTTTTCCAGTGTCCAACGTGATTGGCAGTCAGCTTGGGCTGAAGGAATGTTTATTTGTTCAATGAACTCTCTCCCTCTCTTTTGCGCTGGAACATAGTCCAAGATTATTTTAGTGTTTTTCTTTCTGAAAGTGATGTCTTTTATTTACTTTTGGAGGTCAGGTTGTTATTTTCAGTAGTCGAGGAAAAGTGCTAGATGAGCTTTTGCGGAGGCTGATACGGCTTCGTATCATCCTCTCTGGAGGCTGATATGATGTCGTATCAACCTCCACAAAACTCATTGTCATGATATGACACTGCAACCTGTCGGACATAGGAAGATCTACACCACATACCTCTTCGAGAAGAGTTAAAAAACCTGTACATACTTGAACCTCCGCCTAAGCTCCCAGGCTTTCCTTTCCCCTCTGGACATCTTTGTCTCCACGCTTTCTACTTCGCTTCTTTTCCTCTTTTTTCTCAACCTCTTCTGTTGCTGGTGTGTTGCTTCCTCTTCACTCGAAGAGCTTTTCCGATTCCGCGCACAATCCTCACAGCCGTCCACTACACAACTCTCACCAAAATCCCGACTTTTCAGGCCAGCGTCCCGTTCACTGTAGCGGTTACGCGGTTCCAGATCACGAATTCCGCTTTCGAAGTCTCTACTCCTCGTGTCGGAATGGCGGATCATCATGTCACTATCGCGGCTTACACTGTCAGCTTCGCGACTCCGCGATTTATGTCTGCGGTTACTTTCCGGTTTGACTAGACTGAATTCGTAGGGGGGTCCACCCACGACGGGTTTTGAGCACTCCTGCGAGCAAAGCAGCTTTTCGAGCGCGATCAGCTCATCAGGGCTCAAAGTCCGCAGTAGTCCTCGTATTTTGCACAGCAGGTTCTGGGGGAAAAAGACGATATGTAGCAAAAAGAAGCAACGATTGGTGACAGATTGGTGACCATACATTAATGGAGAAGTTCAAAATTCAAGATGCAAGTGTTACCCTTTTGGATGTTTCTTCGTCGGTATCAAAAAATCATTGGTATCTTAAAAATCATTTTAAGTGTCTTTTTCTGTGTGTATATATGTGTTTTGTTTATTTTCTTTACTTTCGTCATTTACTCCGCCTTTTCAAAATGGTGGGTCATAAATAAATTACTTACTTACTTACTTACTGACAACAGAGCCAAACCAGCGCACGACCTTCTCCACTGCTTCCTGGCCGAAGATAGAAAATTAGTGTCTTTTTCTGTGTCTTTATGTGTTTTATTTATTTTTCTTTCATTTACTCCGCTGTTTTCAAATGGCGGGTTACAAATAAGTTACTTACTTACTTACTTACAGACTCGCGAGGGGCTTGCCCTGGGTTCCGCAAACTTTGCCACTTTCTAAACGAGCTTTCCTGGTGGATCAAGTACGATTGGAAACGCTGCCCTGAACTGATGCCTGGAATTCTTCACCAAACTATGGTGTCTTATTATAATCTTACGAGTATTATAATTATAATAATTTTATTCCTCACGCCTCTCAATACAAATTTCTACATAACTGACAACTTGTTAAAAGAAAAATGACACGGCAGGGCGAAGAGCGGATCGACTGCGGCACGATTGCCATTTAAAGTCGTCCTACGTTGAAAGTCTCGAGATATGGTATGTTTATGTTTTGGATATTGGAGAAGGCTTCCAGTGATTTGTGACTTCCATTGATTATTACAACTAGCTTGCACAGTTATTTTTTAGTTTAACTTTTAAACCAATCATCTAGGTTGAACCCATCTTGTTCTGGTGGTGAGTTTTGCGCGTCAAATCGGAATAGCTTTTCCAACCGTAATTTAATCCATTAGGAGCGCTGAATTGGAAAAGGGCGAACTATCGTGGTGATCGAATAGTAAACTGGTGTTTATACGTTAACCCGACTCTTTGAAATGATGGGATGAATGGTTTATATAGCCTCGCTTGGGCGGGTTAACGATGGCTCTTCGATTTTCTCTGATCTACGCGGAAGATTTGCCCCGCCCATACCTTCCCGGTTCAGGGGCAATTTGTTCCAGGCTGCTCGGTGACTCAGTTCGAAACTTGACAAGATAGCCGCGTTTCTGTATCACGCTGCACGTCCACTTCTCGGCCGCTTCCGTGCTGATTCTTTCGACACTCGTTTTTGCAATGCAGTGCTTCCGAGGAAGACGGCAGCGCTCCTCGAGAATCGCGGACTTGCTCACCGTCCAAGTCCGTGCTTTCCTGCAAGGTGCTGCTACCGCAAGAAGAAATCTTGCAGGCAGTGAATAAAAAAACGCGTCTTGTTGAGAAGCAAAGAAGTGCTGCAGCAGCGATGCGGCAGCAGTACTGCAACAAAAACGAGGCTCAGATGCAGGCCAGAAACCCAAACAAGATTCATAGTCTCCAGCGTCAGCTCACTCTTCAAAAGTAAGGCTAAACCTGGTCATCTGGGCACTGGATCCTTTCTGGCGCATTTGGCTCCGTGTTCAGTGGGTAGCCTTATGGAATCCACGCCGCCTACGGAATTACGGAATCCACGCCCAGCGACTGGCCGCGCAAGAGATTTGAGAGGTGTCGCTATGACCATAAGATGTTTCAAATGATCTTCGGATGACGCCAGCTACTGTTCGCCCTGTTACGAGTATACCATCATAGTGGGACGAACAGCTGAGTTCCGAATCCACGATGATGTCCATCAGCGCATTCTCGCCGTTCCCCGAGGACTCCACTTGAGGAGTCCCCGCGTTTTTGTTTGTCCCGGGGACTCACTCCCCGTATTCTCGCGAGTCCCCACGGACGGAGAATGCTCCGAGGATCATCACCATCATCAAAAAGGACTCCCTGTCAGATTTGGAGGGGAATCAATTTTTGCTGGTGTTGGTACAATGGAAAATTAATTAAAAAGAACCAGAATAAATAGAATACAAAATAAAGTTGATCTAGACTAATTTCGTAAACTGCATTTTTTTTTTCAACAAAATCCATTTCAGAAGCATTCCTTGTGTTCTCGCTGTTTTCCTATGCGGAGTCCGCGTGGAGTGACTCCCTCTATTCTCGCCGTTCCCTTCCATTCCCCGAGGAGTCCTCGGGGAACGGCGAGAACACGCCTCATGTCTCTTTGATTTGTCTTGGTCTCTAAATGTGGAGTGAACCTGGTTTCTATTTAACTAAAGGCGTATTCTCGCCGTTCCCCGAGGACTCCTAGGGGAATCGAAGGGAACGGCGAGAATAGAGGAAGTCACTCCACGCGGACTCCGCGTACAGAAACAGCGAGAATACGGGGAATGCTTCTAAAATAGATTTTGTTCGAAAAAGGAATATGCAGCTGAAAAAATTAGTCTAGATCCACTTTATTTTTTATTTTGTTTATTCTGATTCTTTTTAATTAATTTTACATAGCACCTATAACAGCAAAAATTGATTCCCCTCCGAATTTGAAAGGGAGTCCTTTTTGATGATGGTGATGATAATCGGAGCATTCCCCTTCCGTGGGGACTCGCGAGAATACGTGGAGTGAGTCCCCGGGACAAACAAAATGCGGGGACTCCTCAAGTGGAGTCCTCGGGGAACGGCGAGAATACGCCTTAAGAGGCATAATAAAGTGTAACTTATTTGAGCAATCGATTATTTACTTACTCTGAAAGGTCTGAAGAGCTCGGACATCTGCTTGGGATCCTTTTCAACATTCAGAGGTCCATCCGAGTTCAAAACCAAACCGTTAACAATAGCAAGACGTGGGATAGTGAACATCAAAGCTGGGTCAAAGAACTCGACAGCCTCTTGAGATAGGTATCCTTGCCCGAGAGCCCTATAGAAAAAATATGGACGTCAATTCGATGTGGAGGTGGGGGGAGGGGGAATACAGGCGAAGCACAACTTGTTGTAGTGAGATGTACAGTACAAAAGTCGTAATATGATTTATTCCAGCAACAGGTCCCATCACCCCAGACGAAGTGACCTAAGGCGTATTCTCGCCGTTCCCCGAGGACTCCACTTGAGGAGTCCCCGCGTTTTTGTTTGTCCCGGGGACTCACTCCCCGTATTCTCGCGAGTCCCCACGGACGGGGAATGCTCCGATTATCATCACCATCATCAAAAAGGACTCCCTTTCAAATTCGGAGGGGAACCAATTTTTGCTGTTGTAGGTGCTATGTAAAATTAATTGAAAGAATCAGAATAAACAAAACCAAAAATAAAGTGGATCTAGACTATTTTTTTCAGCTGCATATTCATTTATCGAACAAAATCTATTTTTAGAAGCATTCCCCGTATTCTCGCTGTTTCTGTACGCGGAGTCCGCGTGGAGTGACTCCCTCTATTCTTGCCGTTCCCTTCGATTCCCCGAGGAGTCCTCGTGGAACGGCGAGAATACGCGTCTAGTGTCAGGCAGAAAGCTGAAAGAAAGCTAAAGGGAGAGACGTACCTATAATCAAAGTGTAACCTACCTCCGAAATCGCTCCACCCACTCTTAAACTCGAGACCCGAATTTCATACGAATATTCAGACCCCCCCCCCCCCACGATCTCTACCTTGTCATGTTTTGCCATTTTGGTTACCCATAATTTCCCAGACTATTACTTCCCACGGTCTTCATTGGTCAGAAAGACGGGTTACATGGGTATGCATTATTTGAGTATAATATAGTGTGTTTGAAAATTACCGTCCGTGGCCGAGTGGGTCAGCGCGCTGGACTCCCAAGCGAAGGGTCGCTTGTTCGAGTCTCGGTGGTGCCTGCCGTCTGGTTTAGGGAAAGGGTTAGTGGCATTTCGCCGCAAAATATTCCAAAAGTCGACCCAGCTCCAAATGGTTACCTAGAGAAACCTTAGTTATTTTTGGTTTTACTTTTTTATTCGTGTGCGCTCGAGCTCTGCTCTCAGCAGCAGAAAGTGTTAATGACACATTTATTTGTAAATAAAGAAAACCTTGAACCTTGAAGATAACCTTGAACCTAGGGAAAAGCACGGGAAGAGTCGGATGATTTGCCCCCAACGACCCATCGCAATCCGGCCGAGGGCGGAGTATCGGGAGACAGCGCTTCGCGAACCTTAACCGGTTTGCCTGCGAAACTTTGCATTGCTTTGCTTTGTTTGAAAATTACAGTACTTTGCGAAAGTGATAAAAATAAAGCCGCTTTCACAATGGCGCGACGTTGCGATGCGCTACGTATGCGTTTATCTTGCGCTGCGTACAGGTTGCGTAGCGTATCTTTCACACCTGCGCGACAAACTTTCACGCTGGATGTGTATTTACGTTTTCCTTTCTTGGTTTCTTATGCTGAATGCTCGTTTCTTTCACTATTACTAAATCATTATATCATTATTATTTAAAAAAATAAATAATGAATTACTAAAATTAAATAAATAATAAAAAATAAATGAAACATTACTAATTAGTAGGTTTTCTCCAGTTTGTCTTCAAAAACTTCCATTTTCACTGAAAAATCTGATGCGTATGCATCGACGCAACGCAAGAATAGAACTTGGTTCTATTCTTGCGTTGCGTTTTATTTGTCTGCGTTAGAGAGAGAGAAAGGTTTATTTACACAACGATCGTAGCTCAGTGGCTAATTTTATGTTGTAGTACAAAACCTGTTATTATACACTATTATACAAGGACGTACAAAAGGGCACGAAAGAGTTCTGGTAGCGATTTGTCCGAGCATGCACAGGCACAAGTTTTAGTTTCTGTCTCTGCGGCTGACTGTCGGGGCTTCTGGGGGTAAAATGTCACGTTGAGCAGGGTTAGACGGCAGCATTTTGCCAAACCTCAGGATAAGGTCAGCCAACCGGAGTTCGCCACCGCAAGACGAGTTCTCTGCGTTCCGTCACCGTAAGCGCGACGCAGAGGTTGCGTAGCTCAGTGTGAAAGCCTCAACGCGTCAGTGTGAAAGCGGCTTAAACCTAAATATTTAATTACCTGTCTAGAGTTTCTGAGAAGAGGACAATGACATCCTGCAGTCTGTGGTACTCCGACGCTGATTTAACTGGTACCATGGCACTGACATAGCTGAGCTCGAATTCAGCAAATTTCCGGTCGAATATCCTGAAATGGGAAAAAAGTAAGGTAACATTCCAGTCATGTTGGCCTTATTTTATACCCAACCCTGGTTAGGGCTGCTGCAGCCATTCATTTTTACAAATCTACCCCCCATGTCGCATCCCCAAAAGAACTGCCATTGCCTCAGCGTAAGCCTAGACATGGACGAATCCGAATCCCGATTCGATTCCAGGATTCGTCCTTTTGACCAGATTCGAATCCGGATTCAAATCTTTTGCTTGTCAGGCTGGATTCGGATTCGGACTCGGATCCAAACCTTCAATCTTACGAATCCGCTCAAGTTTCTAGTCTACATCCTTCCAATTTCCGTTTCCCAATTTTTACACAATGGGACACGACTGGACAATCCAATGATTTACTCTCCACCCTCAACCATCCTCAGTAATATATCACGTTATCTATTACCGAAGATATCAGTGCTTTTCCTCACCTCTGATTTTACCTATGCATACAACCTATGCACATGATTTGATTTTTGTTAAGGTCGGATTCGAATTCTCGAATGAAATGGGGGATTCGGAATCGAATTCATACCTAACCCTGGATTCGGGTTCAAATCCTTTCATGGTCGGATTCACCCATCTCTGAGCCTAGAGCGCCAAACAATTAACAGCCCCTTAGCAGACCGACTTGTTACCCTTTGTACTAATTTCGGGAATAATCTGCGTTCCCACCAAGTTTTGAGCACCTGTTTCCAGCCCCATATTGCCCAACAAAACCTCGATTACCTCGAGCTAAAGCACAAATAGTTCCGGTTCTGAACCCCGTCAGTACAAGAACCGAGCGTTACAGAAAGAAGTTTCTACTAGCGTTCGTCGAAGTGTTGAACAAGTGAAAAACGAATCCCCCACAATATTTCAAATGTTCAATGTTTTATTTCAATTGTTTATTTCTAGACTATTGCCTTATTATGTATAATCACTTTATTATGATGTTTGTTGAATTATGATGTACCTGACAAAACCGGAAACTTCGGCAATCCAATGCTGTGAAAGTTCGTTTTACAATAAATTATCAGTACCAGTATCATAAACAGTTTATCTAGACCAAATGGCTTACAGCTATAACAGGCAGTCGAAATTATAATAATTATTTACAATGGATACTGATGCAAAGAGAGAGTGCGAACTGAATGAATGAATGAAGGGTTTATTAAAAAAAAACTGGAATCTTCAATGCCCAGAGGCGAACCTGCAAGGGACTAAATTAACCTCGAAACAAAACATCAGCAACAACAAAAACTTCGACAAAAATAAAGAAAAACAAAGGAAAGAAAGAAAGAGAGGAGCTTGACTTACCCGGTCTGGGACGCCCAACCAGAAAGAACAACAACAAAAAAAAAAACACATTTCACATCCAGACAACTCATGAGAAACATCCCCAGATAAAATACTTTCTAAAAATTGACTAAAATAACGTCCTTATTTGTGCCTACAATAATTACAATATATAATAAATCAATATATAATAATCATGGCTCACACGCAGCAGTAAACTATATGGCTTGGGAAAGCTTGCAACTGCTAAATAGTGGCAATCACGAATCACAGAAATTGAGTTGAAATCATTAAAGGACCCCTCGCACTATGTACTCTTCAACTTACAGTATTTTAAAATATTTGAATACTTTAAAACTAGGCTGTTCTTTTAATAAAGAACCAACGATTTTGGCTGTTTTAAAGTACAACTCTTACTAGAAATGATCTTTTCACCATGAAAAGGATCAGAAAAACGTTTCTCGAAAATACCATCACTTTCTGTCTGAATTTAGCGGTTTTCTTGTTAGCGCTTGTCGATTCTATCCAGCCTTCCTGCTCTCTGACGCGGCGGCTGGGCGCAAAACATTTGAAAACTGTACGCGACATGGTTAAAAAGTAGGATAACTAAGCAAATAAAATAAGTCAAAACCAGAACATTATCGTATCTTTGTGTGTGAAAGAGTTGCTAGCGGACATTCAAGATTCTGGCAAACTTTGCGTTGTGTAACCAGCAAAACTCGGTACGGCGGAGAAATCGCTAAAAATTCATAGGTACAAAACGAAACAATGGAGAAAAGTGGGGATTTTAGAAGCTTATAATTCCATAAAGGATCTAGGTATATTATCAGAGGCAGAATAAGCAAGAGGGGTCCTTTAAGCCTTTTCCGAGACCCGTTGACTTGTAGCGAAAACAGGGAAACAGTTTACTTAACCGGTTTTTCTGATGGAAAAACTTCTCGCAGACAACCGTCGGCAGTGTGATACACATCGAAGGTAACAAAACAAGACAAGTGAGAAAATCAGCGTGGTGTTGTTAGAGGGGTTAGAATGTACCTTACGAAATTGGAGTCTCCGGGTTTAGAAATATACGGAGTGATTATGGAAGTAGGTTGCGTTAGTATTATAGGTAAGGCAGGTCCTTTAAGTCTACGACACAAACTATTAATAAGAATGAAGGCAACTTTTTTAAACCAAAACTATGTTTTGGCCCAGAAAGTCCGGCCCGGTTTTCGACATGCGTCTAACCAGCTAGGTTAGTGAAATATCTCTGCTTTATAATAACTGATTTCACGGGCTCTTACCTTAGAGATTCACACAATCTTTCACTAAAGAGTGGAGTATTCCTCAGAGACTGGTCGCGAAGTTGATTTCGTATACTGTCCAAAGTTTTGGTCAAGGCTTTGGCTAATGGCCGCATAGCAGCGCTTTCTAGCTCGCGGTTGACAATACTTGAGCCAGCAGCTAAACACTGAAATTAGAGAAAATTAACCATTGCACAATACTGACCAGGAAATAAAACGTTTTTTCCCAAAAATTGTCACTGCTTACCTATGAATGAATGAATGAATCTTTTTTTTTACCCACTTCTATAAAATAGAAATAGTAGAGTACACAGAGAAAAGAAAGAAACACAACTTAGATTAGGATAAAAATTTACACTTCGAACAGATTACACTTCAAACAAACGGGCAAGACCGTGATGCGGAGAAAACGCAGCGACCGACAGATTCCTATGCAGCTCGCCAAGTTTAACAGTTATATTAGTTACTGAAACTTTATTTACAATTTTTCGATTTTTACCCGATATTTTCATGCGATATTTTTATTCCCTACCTTATGTAGCTATTTATCACTACTGCCCCCCCCCCCCCCCTCGGTTGGCCACTGCTTGTCTTTTGTTGGTTCCACTAAGCACCTTCTATACAAAAACAAAATTAAATGCTAAAATAAGAAAGATAACTTCCGGGGATTTCATAAAGAGAAACTTCCGGAAAATAATGAACATCCGATCCAGATGGGAGGTCCGATCCGCTAAAAGGAATTAGGCTACAGAAATATCCCCAGCCGAAATCTGTGCTCTCTATTCATCCAGCATTTCTCCAGTCATTCAGTCTATTGATCTGGGCATTACTGCACTTTACTATTTACATAGAACTTTCGGTAATAGGGAGAAAGTTTCGTTGATGCGCAAAGTGTCCGGCACGGGCAGAGCAAATACGAAAATTCAGGAAACCGCACTGTCAGAAGTTTCATAACAGATAACACACGGATGCGCAGTTTTAACAGACAACACTAAACAGACAACAATTGGGCATTGCCAGGAAGAGCCGAAAAAACGCCAAAAAAGCGTCTGCTTACTTTTTGTTTGTCGTGAAGATATCGAAATTCAGCAGATGCTTTTTTGGCGGTTTTTCGGCTCTTCCTGGCAATGCTTGTTATTCGTAACATTTCATGCATAACGTTTGTCGCGACAACAGATTACATCCCAAGTGTTGTCTGTTGAAACCGCGCATCCATGTGTTACCTGTTATGGAACTTATGACAGTGGAACGACTAACGGCCATCGAAAACTCATCTTATATTTGTACTATGTTCTTCAAAACTGTGCTAGCTACATTTTCATAGTTTCTGGGCCAAGTTTTGTGTATGTCATCTGCCTGAAGACAGTAGGAACTCAGAAAGTTAAAACTAATCTACCTGTTAGATGGTGCTCATGTCGTCATCTAACACTTAGCAACAATTTAACAGAATAACAAATCAGCTATGTTCTTTCAAATGGTATAGTTAACTCATTTTTCAAAAAATTTTCAGTTAGCACAGTTTTGAAGAACACGGCACATTTGAGTTTCGAAGAGAATACAACACTCACCTCAGCACCAAACCATAGCTGTCCAGCCAAATTATCGAGGACCAAATCATCTGGAAATTTGGCTCGGAAATCCCTTGGTACCCGTTCTGAAGCCAGGACTTCATCCATTATTTGATTACATATGTTTAAAACCTGCAAGGAAAGCAAGTGAAAACAACTAGTTGCCAGAAATCGTGTTTTTGCTAGACATGAGATCAATACCTACTAAGTAAGATAATTTCGTAAACCACATTGGCCTGACATATCACAAAAAATCAACGAAGAAACCAACGAAAATGGGGTTTTTATAGGACAACGTTGGCCTACCAACGTTGGCCCCCATTTTCGTTGGTTTCTTCGTTGATTTTTTGTGATATGTCAGGCCATTACGAAATCATCTTCGTCATGCTTATGGGGAGCATTCTACCTACGTTGGCCTATAAAAGCCCCATTTTCGTTGGTTTCTTCGTTGATTTTTTGTGACACCTACTAAGTCATCTGTCAAAAGCTAAAGAAGTCTCATTACCTACAAATCAGTCTTCACATTGGCTGACGAATTTCCATTTTTGTTATTCCATAGTTACTTAAGTTCAAACCTAACACTTCCTATGTCATCTGTCAATAGCTAAAGAAGTCTCATTACCTACAAATCATTCTTCACCTTGGCTGACGAATTTCCATTTTTGTTATTCCATAGTTACTTAAGTTCAAACATAACACTTCCTATGTCACAGTAATAAGATCAACAATAAAACTGAAAAGAACACCGAAAATGGTTACAAGGGCTGTGTTTTACATTGGTATCACTCAACAAGAGTGTACATTCTTGTGCTAAGTGTCAACCTTCGACAGTAGACTAAGCCCTAGGCTATTTGCACATTCAACTGAAGTTTGGATCAAATACCCCATTCTTGCCTTATCTTCACCCTACTGTGGTAGTAAGCATCAGTCTAATTTAAATTAACAATATAAGTCTATACAAACTGCTTGGAATAGCCTACACCATATGGTGGGTACCATAACCCTGAGTAACCCTGACCTATCCCACTCTAAAAGCAAGACCAAAGGTATCGATGGGATCCCACAAATCTATTATTTTCTTCGCCAGATCCAGTCTTCGCCAGGCTAACCATCAGAGAAAACCAAGCTCAGATATACTGACCGAAACTTCCTGCTTTATTTCTGCCAAATTTCCGGTTTCGACCGGATTCCGAGCGAACTAATTGTCCAGCAAAGAAAGAAAATTCAGAAACGAATTCAGCGTATTTCCTTATCTCTATAAAGAACATCTAATCAACATCTAATAAAACTTTAACTTTAAAAAAAACCGGTTACAACCGGATTCCGGACGTATTATATGTCCGGGTAAAAAATTACTGTCATATACAGACTCAGCGTCTCTTCTTACCCCTAAATCTGTCGTCTAATCAACTTCAAATAAAACTTATGCTTTTAACAAATTTTCCGGTTTTGACCGGATTCCGGGCGAGCTAGTTGTCCGGGTAGAAAATGATTTTCACATAAAATGTTCAACATGTCTTCTTACCCCTAAACCTAACATTTAATCAACTTCAAATGAAACTTTTGCTTCTAACCAACTTTCTGGTTCTTGCCAGATTCCGGACGAACTACTTGTCCGGCGAGAAAATAGTTTTCACCATCGTGATCAGTATGTCTTCTTATCCCATAATCGACTATCACATTAGATGTTAAAATATTTCCCTTTCCCTTAAATAATATCCCCTTAATCTGAACCCCTCCCCCACCCCTAAATGTAGGGCTACAAAGCCCATCTAGGAACTTGACCTTACCCTTGATCCAAAGAATCCTCACACCAAGTTTCATCAAAATATCTCATTCCCTTCGAGAGTTATCGTGCTCACAGACAGACGGACAACTTTTGCGATGTTTTGGGACTTAAGTTTTGGGATCCAAAAAATTCTGATTGGCTATTTTTGGAGCTTCACTCAAATCATAAAATATTTTATTGCGTTAGGGTACAAAGAATTTGGCACATTGTAACCGGCATTTGACATATTGTTATTCTGTGGGGTAGGCCAAAAACTCTCGACAAAACTTAGGCCACAAATGGCTCATTGTATCGATCCCCCATTTCACAATTGATGGCAAACCATTATTCCAAATACAACTGATGAGAACACCACTCATTATACCACTTGTTTTAGCGTTTCTATCAAATCTAACAAGAGCTGTAAGCTCATATGGCACTTGCATGGGTCAAGATGATTTGATTGATCAAAAGTAAGTTTCGACTTTGCGGTTGAGATGCGCACTCTAAGGGAGCTGGAACTTCATTTGTAAGCAAAACCCTTGAGGCAAAATTGCTAATGGGCTGATGGGCATCACGAAAATGCATATATTGCTTAAAAGTATTTTTTTTACTTTGCGGTCAAGATTGATACTTTAAGGAATAATCGGATTTGGGAAGTAGCAATTTCCCAATACCTTAACGCGCGATCAACGGAATCCCAGACCCCCCCCCCCTCCTCCAACTCCACCCACAATAACCGGAGCCAATCTGGTTCTGTAAATGATTAATCCAGAGCATCTGTTTGTCATTCCCACGAAGTTCGATCCAGATCACACCAGTCTAAGCGGGTCAAGTATTTTCCGCCCTCCCCCCAATAATTGCCGGATTCGGTCCGGAAATGAAAAAGGTCACCAGAGAAAAATGTCCTCGGTTTAATTATTAAATATCATATACCCCCCCCCCCCAAGATTATCATATCGAGGATTTTTTTTATTCCAAGTCAGTTTGACCGGGTCCCTGATATGCCTTCCAAGTTTCGTCGTGAAAATCCCCCAAAAAACGGAATTCCGGGAAATCCCCTCCTCCCCCCCCCCTAAAGTGTCCGGATCCAGTCAAATTATGTAAAAGATTTACATGGACCAGATGTTCGTTCTTCCCAGCAAGTTTCACTCCGATACCATCATTCTAACCGTTTCTCGAGATTTCCGGTCCCCCCCCCCCCCCAGCTCCCCCGCGGTGCACGTAGCTAATCCGATTCAGCAAATGACTTACCTAGAGCATCTGTTTGTTCTTCCCACAAAGTTCCATCCCGATCCCTCCATTCTAAACGGGTCACGTATTTTCCGCCCCCCCCCCCCAATAGTTGCCGGATCCGGTCCGGATATGAAAAAAATCTTCGGAGAAATGTCCTCTGTTCAATTCTTAAATTTCACTCGAATCCGATCACCCATTCCAAAATTACGCATGACTGAAAATTTCGGATTCCCCTCCCTTCACTCCCCCCACCATTATCTGATCGACAAAATTTTTATTTTGAAGTCAGTTTGATTGGGTCCCTGATATGCCTGCCAAGTTTCATCGTGAAAATCCCCAAAACCACCATCACCGGAATTCCGGGACCCCCCCCCCCCCCCATAAGTGTCCGGATCCAGTACAATGGTCTAAAGGACTTATCTAGAGCAGATGCTTGTTCTTCCCAGCAAGTTTCACTCCGATCCCTCCATTCTAACCGTTTCTTGAAATTTCCGGTCTCCCCCCCCCCCCCCAACTCCCCCCTGGCTACCGAATCTGGTCAAGACTTTAAACGGGACATTACAGTTATGAAGTTTCATTACAATCCGATCATCCGTTCGAAAGTTACACACTTCTCAATTTCCCGGATTCCCCTGCCCTCCACCCCACCCCACCCCAAAAAAATGGTCGGATCAGAAAACTGATTATTTCTAAGCTTGTTTGGTCGGGTCTCTGATATGCCTGCCAAGTTTCATGGTCCTAACACAACTGGAAGTACCCTAACTCGAAAAAGTGTGACAAAATGCCCTAATTTTCAAGTTTCCAGCGCTCCCACTTCCCCGCATATGGTCGGATCGGGAAACTGATTATTTCCAGGTTAGTTTGGTCGGGTCCTTGATATTCCTGCCAAGTTTCATTGTCCTAGCTCATCTGGAAGTACCCTCACTCGAAAAAGTGTGACAAAATGCCCTAAATTTTCAAGTTTCCAGCGCCCCAACTCCCCCGCATATGGTCGGATCGGGAAACTTATTATTTCCAGGTTCCTTTGGTCAGGTTCCTGATATTCCTGCCAAATTTCATTGTCCTAGCTCATCTGGAAGTACCCTAACTCGAAAAAGTGTGACAAAATGCCCTAAATTTTCAGGTTTCGAGCGCCCCCACTCCCCCGCATATGGTCGGATCGGGAAACTGATTATTTCCAGATTCGTTTGGTCGGGTCCCTGATATTCCTGCCAAGTTTCACTGTCCTAGCTCATCTAGAAGTACCCTAACTCGGAAAAAAGTGACAAAATGCCCTAAATTTTCAAGTTTCCAGCGCCCCGCACTCCCCCGCATATGGTCGGATCGGGAAACTGATTATTTCCAGGTCAGTTTGGTCGGGTCCCTGATATGCCTGCCAAGTTTCATTGTCCTAGCACATCTGGAAGTACCCTAACTCCTATAAGTGGGACAAAAAACTCAGGACCGACCGACAGACCGACAGACAGAATTGTGATCGGTATATGGCACTTGAGCCAGAAACTGTCTAACCTCCCTGTCAGTTGCAGGAACCTAGACAGCTCTTTCAGGCTTGCATTTTTCAAACAGCATGCAAGCCGACACTCAAAGAAAACTGCATCTACCTTCGAGTCAAGACTAACACCATAATAACAAGAAAAACTGAGTTCGACTGGGGGGGAAGACAGGACCTCTACTGCAGATTTTGCCAAAATGCCCAAGAAACGCTGCAACATCTTCTCTTCGAATGCAATAGACCATGCCCAGAGCTGACACTACTCAGATCCGAAGTCCTGAAGCAAAACCTACCTCGAGACATCGAAGAAATCCCTTCCATATCACTCTCTCCTAGACGCGAACGAGTCACTCTCTCCTAGACGCGAACGAGCAGTGTTCCTGCCTATCATCACCGTCCTCAAGTTCCTCTGTATTTCTTAAGAGCACCGTTCATCTCGGGCCAAGGTTGCCCTAACCTAACCTATCCACGACCCAGCGATTCAACCAAACCAACAATCAACCACAAGGAAGCCGAAAGGGTCCCTCTCTGGAACCCAGGTGCTGAGGAATTGAAAGAAGAAGAAGAGAGAGGAATGCTTTTAGTTCTTGTGGCATCTGACAGACGCTACAGGCGTATTCTCGCCGTTCCCCGAGGACTCCACTTGAGGAGTCCCCGCGTTTTTGTTTGTCCCGGGGACTCACTCCCCGTATTCTCGCGAGTCCCCACGGACGGGGAATGCTCCGATTATCATCACTATCATCAAAAAGGACTCCCTTTCAAATTCGGAGGGGAATCAATTTTTGCTGTTGTAGGTGCTATGTAAAATTAATTAAAAAGAATCAGAATAAACAAAACCAAAAATAAAGTGGACCTAGACTAGTTTTTTCAGCTGCATATTCATTTTTCGAACAAAATCCATTTTAGAAGCATTCCCCGTATTCTCGCTGTTTCTGTACGCGGAGTCCGCGTGGAGTGACTCCCTCTATTCTCGCCGTTCCCTTCGATTCATCGAGGAGTCCTCGGGGAACGGCGAGAATACGCCTTATATCAAACTATACGTATACCCAACGTTTGGCACAGCCTATCCAAAAATCAGAGATTTGTGGTAAACTGTATAGTACGGGGATACAACTTACTTTATCTTGAGACTGTCTAAGTTTATTGACTAGTACGGCACATCTATCTGGATCCTTCCTTCCATCAAAGCTATCAAGCTCAAGAGCAACAGCATTCAATTCCTCATCTGAATAGTAAAACTGGGCTAGAAGCGATGTGTCACTCCTCTGAAATAAAAATAATGTATATCTCATTGTTCACTGTACAATTGACATAGAATGTATGCATATAGTTGTCAGAAAAAAGTTTCAAGAACATTTTCCTTCAGCCATACAAAATTCAGCCAATTTTCTGTTTATATAGTCCAATTTTCTATCATTCTTCCATGGAACTGTTGAAAGGTTTTGGCAAAGAATCTTGTAGGATATTGCAAACAGAAACTTTGCAAATGTTTGCTTAGTTTTCTAGTTAAAGAGGACCAAATTTTCTCTGAAGCACTGTAAGAGGATGAAAATTGGTAGGCCTAATATTCTTTCTTGTAGCATCGTCGAAAAAGGAATTTTTTTTTGGAATGCCAGACAATCAGGGGCGTCGCAAGTGCATTTTCGGTGGGGGGGGGGGGGGGGGTGCAGAGCCAAAATTTGACCGAATCTTTCAAAAATTTGACCGAATCCTAGAACTAGGAATTCGAGCTTTAAATTATGGAACAGAAACGATTACGTAGGAAGAGTAACAATAAAGGGCAGCATGAAAGACGATAAGCCAACTATTAGGCGACGTTTTGGCGAAGCCCACATGGAGAATATATTGCCAGGCAGGATTGCAGTAACAGTTTCTATCTACTATAGCCAGTGAAAAATCAAATCGAGCGCCGCCGGCGAAAATTTTCGAAATCCATTTTTTTCTGTAGGCGAAAATTTAACCGCTTCTCTTACATATTCTGTCATTTACTGTTGATTAAACAGAAAGACTGTAAGAAGTTCCAGAAACCGCAGCGACGTTCCGGCAGCAGCAGCAACTGTAGTCTAGTCAATATACTACCCCTAATCACATAAAGTGAGCGCCGCAAGCGATTTTTTGTTTGTTTTTTCCTGACAAATTTAATTTCCATCCAAAGTCTAGCTTTTAATGTTTCGAAATCTCAATCACAAAACTGGCTTAAAACCCCCGTCAAATGACGCGTCCTTCCAAAAAATAGAGAATATTACGAAAAATGCTGCAGGCTGAATTTTCGAAATATTTATGATTAGATACTCTTTTTGGGATCCAAAATAAAAGCAAGGACTATCGATGATTTCACAGATCATCCCTTTTGTCTGCGACCAGTGCTTCACTCGACCTCTTCTGAGTTTCGAGGTTCGTGGTAACTTCCGAATCCTGGCAATTATAACGAACAAATTACCGAATCCTAGTTTTTATACTGAATAAGTTTAGACCGCTAGCATGTTCAGGATTCTGTATAGCTACCGTATCCCGGTTAATATAACGAATTGTTTTGGTATCGAAAGACTACCGAACAATATTCATATTCGGTATACTTTCGTCGAAACTGGAACAAAGTCAGAATCCGTGGTTAACTTCCTAATCCTCGAAATTATAATGAATAAATTTCCGAATCCCAATCATGATACCGAATAATTTTGAACCAATAGCTTATTCGGGATTATGTGTAACTACGGAATCTCCATAGATATACGGAATAGTTCCGGCATCAAAAAATACCAAATGAGTTCAGTAAAAATCGTGATAACTACCGAATACTGGCATTTCTACCGAATTCCGATCATTATACCGAAGAGATTTGTACAGATAGCCTATTTAGGATTCTGTATAAATACCGAATCCCCGTAAATACACTGAACAGTTCTGCTATCGAAAAAATACCAAACAATTTCTCAGAATCTCAAAAAGGTGGGGGGGTGCTGCACCCCCCCCCCCCCCTTGCCACGGCCCTGCAGACAATAGACAAACACATATTCGTGTTTGTTAATTCTTACTTATCGGTGCAAGCAGTGCTGTTAGTCGATTTTCTTCTTTTTGTTATCATGCATACTATTTCCATACCTTGTTATGCATATAGGAATGAAAAACTTACATTGTTTCTACTTAATAGAAATTTCTTTTTCTTGTCATGTCACATGAAAGAATAAGCTCAAAAACATCTGTGAACCAATTTTCAAGCCCTTGATCTTTCGCTATAAAAACCTTACAGCCAATAAAAAACTTTGCAAAAAACTGCAAGCAACAAGACTTTAGGAGTTGATGGGATCCAAAAATAGAATATTTGTTGGATTGCTTGATCCCGACTACCAGGTTGTTTTGCTGTACCAATTCACATGTTAGTTAATTAAGTCGGAGCCTGGTTTCTTCATTGACAGGGGAGTCCCAGTCCCCTCAATGAACCCGGCCCGACCCTTGTACTCTACAGGCTACAGATTTAACCACATCAACTAGATAATTTTCACCTCACCTAAAAAATAAAATAGAAATAAGTTATGCACTGTAGCTGAAAATCTTCCAGTGTTTGGCAGAGTCAGAACTTGTATGCCAATAGTGTTCAACAGAATTCTACTAAAAAACTTTGAGAGCAAAAAGTCCTTAGTTTTCTGAATAGTTTCCTACTGCAGAAAAGCATGAACTTAGATGGATATGTATCTTAGGCCCTCCCCTTCTTTGTGTGTGTGTTTTTAAGCAAAAATATGTTGCTAAACTCTGTGTTTGACATTGAACACGAGACTAGATCTTCTCTGATCTGAAACATTAGGATCGACCCCCCCCCCCCCTTATCTCGCTGGAAGTACGAAGTGCAATTAATTTGAGGAAACTTGGCTAGGTGTCATCTGCTGTAATCCAATTTTAGGGCAAAAAGATCTCAACAAAGGGACACAGGCTTAAAAAGGGCTATTAGTATTGCTTATATGTAGGCTCACCTAAACTTTTTCATAGTCGGAAGAAAAGGGAGATTTTTCTTCTGACCAGCATAGGTAAATTGTAAAGATTGCAGCTATTGCAGAATAAAAATGATAAGGGGGAGCTAATTGTCTTGGTATGTGGGAATAGCCTACTGACCAAAAATAATAAAATTAATAGAAACAATCATAATTTGTAATAGCTCTGCAGAATGCAATGGATAGAATAGAATAGAATAGTAATTTATTCACTCACACTTTCACGGTTACAAAACCAAAACTGGTGAGTACTGTCATAACATAAACATTTAAAAGCATGTACAAATGGTCAAAGGCTATTTAAAATTTCAACAATCTTTGGTATAAAACTATTTTGGTAACGGCTGTGTTTGGCCGCTATTGGTTGGAATATTGGGACCTTCGTAGAGACTGCTCGCTCTTGCCTTTCCCTTACATTGTTGTATGGGGGAGGGAGAAACTCATTGTAGATGGGGTGCGAAAGAAGCTTTTTACCGATCTCGAGGCATAGGTTCAGTCTCCGTTTCTCCAGTGTATCAATTTTGTATGTGCTTAGAAGAAGGGAGTAGAGTACTTTTGGGCCTTTATGGATAATATGGAGAGCGCGTTTTTGGATTCTTTCAATACGTGAGTTTTGATCTGCAGTTAGACCAAAATGCCACACTGCGCATGCGTACTACATTAATGGTCTTATGAAAGAAGTATAAATCCTGAGGATATGAAGACTTGGAATATTGAAGTTCCTTTCTATTTCTACTGCTTATATATCCAATGGTTTTCGTGCTGCTCCAGAAAGTTGCCACAGTTTCCACCTGGTTTTCAGGCTTTGGAAACCGAAGCAGCTTTCTCAGAAGTGATTCCAGAAAGTTATTTTGATAGCTCCACGGGAATCTGAATGCTTCTGCAGAAATTTTGAAAGTGTGGAAAATATGTCAAGTGTCACAAACAAAAGGAAAAATTAGTTCAACATTTTCCCTGATATTTGAGCTTTTCATCTCTTTTGATGATCAGTCCAGCAGGAAAGGAAAGTAGCTGCTGGAATCACTTTCCTACAGTTTTTGCAATTCGCTTCACTTGCTGCAAAGTGATTCTGGGTTTCTGGAACCTCACAAAACCCTCCTTTAATTTCTTTTATAAGACACTTTTTTATTTAAGTTACTTCTTGGGACACCTTCTTATTTTTCTGTAGCCTACCATATACAACGATTTTGTTGAAACCCATACAAGTTAAAAGCGAATCACAGGCATTTTCGTAACTTCTTCTAAAAAAAGTCACATAATATATGTTGCATTTTACTAATATTTTTGACAACACTAATTCCGCATTCATGACAGAAGAAATTCTGGTCCAAGCAGAAAATGCTATGAAAAACGCTGCATTAATGCAACATTAATGCTGCATTTTGAGCTTATTGACACGCTCGTAAGAGTTCTGCACTATACTATAAGCCTTTTTATGCGACACAGTCGTGGGCCACACACTTCAGTGTGTTTGTCGCGGAAACATGATTGTGTGCCACACAGTCGAGCCACTAGTTTCAACTCACAGAAACGCCGTTTTGTCTATTTTTATGGCAGTAATTTCAAATATTTAAGAAAAAAAATCAAATTCACGTAAAATCTCAATAAATGGAACTCCAGGCTCATTTCCATACCACTCTGTACAAAAGGCATCTTCAGTTTTAAGTCTACATGCTTGAAATAGTAGTTTGCTTTATTGTTTAGACACCATTTTGCTGCTTAACTTGAATTTACTGCCAGAATCGAGCAACAAAATCGACAATCACCTTGCGAGCTGCTTGCCAGTTGTTTGTCAAATTTGAGCCACAAAGCGAGCCACGAAAATCTCACTGGTCATGGAAACACACATGTGGGCCACACAAAAGACCACAGAAACACTATTTTCGAGCCACAGTCGACCCACAAACTGTTTGTACGAGCACAAAAAAACACCTAATGATGAATTCGACGTCAAATGAATTATGATTGCCCACCATCAGAGCTTAATTTTGGTCGCGACCTTACCTTAGGCTTATACAACCACTTCCGTATAGAATTCATTTTCTTTCCTCTTTGTTCAGAGTTCAGAGCTGGCAAACTCAAATAAAAATAAGCCAAAACAATCAACAAATCATAAAGGGCAACTTTCTTAAATTTTCTTCTTCTTCTTCTACGGCACAAACATAGGAAAAACAGAAGTTTTGAGTCATCTGTGTAGTGACTTCAATGGGACGGAATACAGCCACCAGCTGGCCGCCAGAATTCTGTCTTGTAGGAATTCAAGGGTCATTCACAGACAGGTAATCGCAGGTAACCAAACAGATCGAGAGGGCCCACGAAGTTCTAGCCGAAATCCTAGAATAACTTCCGTACACAGCATCCATCAAATCTAGCAGAAATCTCAGTTCTTGCAGGGACCCCATAAATTTCCTGTAATGACTCGCCATTCAGGGGGCTTGTCATTTCCTATGCTTCTATGTTGCTATGTTGCCCGAGCCTCACCTAGTTTCCAAAAATTCCGCTTGGGTCGAATCGGCGTTCTTGCTCAGATAGACAAAATTTGTTCGGACTATTCAGCATGCCACCAGGTACCTAAGCTAGGACAAAAGATCCAGGATACTCTTTTATTACAGAGAAATATTCCTATTAAGCACAACAGCTGCGAAAAATTTTGTCTATCTGGATAGTCGGGTATTTTATCCCCGTGGGTATTTCTCGAACTATCTGACGCTCGGTCAAGAGCGCATCAAAAATCTCTCATTGACAAGCCCCCTGAATTGTCAGTCATTGCAGGAAATTTATGGGTCCCTGGTTCTTGGTGGATGGTCTGTATTTGCTCGGTTCAGGGCGTTTCCGAATCCGATGATTACTGGCCTGCGATTAGCCCAAAAACAGGCATCTTGGATTTTAAGACAGCACTGTGTAGGCAGGTTAATAAGTTTTTAAGACAGCACTGTATAGGCAGGTTAACAAGTTTTTTCTACACAGAGAGGGTTCACTGAGTGATTATATGGTTAATTTAAGTGAAGAAATCAAGCTCGCGAACCTTCAACCCTCCAAAATATTTTTTTCTTGGTGGCAGCCGTGGCAGGTACAGCTAGTAAAGTAGGTTTCTATCATAACTTTCGTTAGCAGTTCCAACATAAGTGGGTTCCCCACTGGCAAATGCTGTTGGAAGCGATCGCAAGCTGTCGAAAGCGATCATGATGAGCGTGTTCCATCCTCGTACCAATAGTAACTATTAGTTACTAAATCCGTTCCAACCTCACGAAATGCTACTACGCTGACCGTTCCAGCCTTCTCGAAATAGTAACTAATAGTAACTATTTGCTTACCGCGCTCGGGAGTGTAGTAAGCATAGTAACCACGAATCTCTGTCACGTGATTCGTGGGATTCACCCGTGGCATGATATTCCTCTGGAAAATAGAAAAATCGTTCCAGCCTTGACGACAAAAAGGCAGAATTTGTGACGTCATGCGTGGTAACTGCGGTAAGTAGGATGGAACAAGCTCAATGTGTCTCAAGCGGCCACTTCGGCAGGTTTTAAACACGACTGGTCATTTTTACCGACTGTTTTGCAGACAAAAACGAGTATTATTGAGAAAAAACGACTGTGTTGACGAAAAATCGGCTGATTTTAAGAAAAACTATTTTTATGGAAAAGTCAACTATTTTTACGAGAAACCGACTGTTTAAAAAAAAAAAGTGACTTTTCCCAAGAAAACGAGAGCTGGAAGCTCATATGGCACTTGCATGGGTTAAGATGTATTGATTGATCAAAAATAATTTTAGACTTTGCGGCTGAGATGCGCACTCTAAAGGAGCTAGAACTTCATTTGTAAGCAAAACCCTTGAGGCAAAAATAATAATGGGCTGATTGGGGCTGATATTGCTTAAAAGTATTTTTCTTACTTTGCGGTCAAGATTGGTACTTTAAGGAATAATCGGATTTGGGAATTAGCGATTTCTAAGCAAATCTTGTTGAATCTCTAATATTCCAGCGAAGTTACATCGTCCTAGCACATCTGGAAGTACCTTAACTCGCGACCACCGGAATCCCAGACCCCCCCCCCCTCCAACTCCACCCAGAATACCCGGAGCCAATCCGGTTCTGTGAATGATTTATCCAGAGCATCTGTTTGTTATTCCCACAAAGTTCGATCCCGATCACACCAGTCTAAGCGGCTCAAGTATTCCCCCCCCCCCAATAGTTGTCGGATTCGGTCCGGAAATGAAAAAGATCACCAGCGAGAAATGTCCTCTGTTCAGTTATTAAATTTCACTCGAATCGATCACCCGTTCCAAAGTTACGCATTACTCAATTTTCCGGATTCCCCTCCCTCCACTCCCCCCTAAGATTATCAGGAGGTTTTTTTTTTATTTCCATGTCAGTTTGACCGGGTCCCTGATATGCCTGCCAAGTTTCGTCGTGAAAATCTCCCAAAACCGGAATTCCTAAAGCATTGTCCTAATAGGTGTAATAAGCTGAATAACGCTATACGCGATGTTCACGTCTTAATACAAACGCCTGTTCATATACGCGGTAATACACCTTACAACACCTGTTAGGACAATGCTTAAGTGGTCTCTTAATCCAGAGCTGGCTCACGCGTGTGAGTCTTCCAAATTTTGGTATCGATTGTGGAATAGCTGTGGTAGACCCCGATCTGGCGCTGTGAATGATGTAAGGCTTTATACCAAGCGTCAGTTTTCTAAAATTCTTAGTAAACATAAAGCAGCGGTGATTGATAGATATAGTGAGAGGCTGACAGCAAACCCTAATGAAATATGGAAGTTAATTGGAAAGAAGAAAGGTGATTGTGAGTCAATTGACCAAAAGATACCGTCAGAGCAAGAATGGGTTGAATTCTATACTAGTGAATTTTCACCCCCCGATACCGATCTCGAGGATGAGTTCTCGTAACAGCTTGATGCGGCGCTGGGTGATTCTGACTCGGGTCCCAGTTTCACGGTTAGTCTGGAAATATTAAACAGTGCATTCTAAAATCGAAAAGAAATTGTCATGTGGAATCGATAAGCTATGTGGTATGCCCCTCATTCACGGAAGTATAAATCTGTTACACCATTTGGGTCTACTGTTCCAAATGATATTCATTTGTGGGCAAGTCCCAGATGTGTTTTGTGCCGGTGTTGTAACCCCGGTAGTTAAGAAAGGAAAGATAAAAGCAAATGTAGTTCATATCGGCCAATCACGGTTTCGCCAGTAATATGCAAATTGCTAGAGCTGATAGTTATTGATGAGATAACTGAAAATTGTTCGACACCAGAAAATCAGTTTGGCTTTAAAAAAGGTTACAGCCGTGAACATGTACACAGAGTTATTGCGAATGTTTTAGTTGATGTTGAAGAGAAAGATGATATTATGATTATGGCCGGTCACGATGTATCTCGTGCGTTTGACTCTGGAATACATCCGCAGCTATTAATCAAGTGCTAAGGATCGTGGTCTGGATCGTTCAATTTTACGCGTTTATAGGCATATGTACAGCAAACTGTATGTTCTTGTTAAAGTGCCAACGCGGGACGGTTTTATAATATCGAAGATTGTAATACATGTTTGGAAAGGTATTAGGCAGGGTGGTGTGTCTTCACCTCCATTATATAACAACAGTGTGCTTGAGGCTCAGAAGAAAGTTCGCACGACATTTATTTACCGAGACCTTGACCTGTCGCTTCTGAATTATGCTGACGATATATTGAATCTAAGCAGGACTGTCTCTGGTATTGAAGAAAATTTTTGTATTTTATGTGTAGAGTATAGGAAGATTGGATTGAAGTTTAATGCTGAGAAGAGTGCGGTTGTTGCAATTGGTAAAACACGTAATCGGCCCTCCCCGGATAATGTTTGTTTAGATGGCCATCCGGTACCGCTATCGCCAAGCATCAATTACCTGGGACTTCCCATTGGGAGTGATTTGAGACATACCCGACTGCTTTTGTTAGAATTTGTAGGTTCAAAGCTTCGTAAGACATACGGTGTGCTTGTTCCATGTAAAGCTCGATATAAAAGAAGTATACTATCTAAAATCTATAATGCATTTGCTGTGCCCCATTTGCTTGCTATGTCGCCTTTTTGGAATGTGTTCACTATCTCCGATAAAAGGACGCTGCGCTCGTTGTTCTTTCGGTATGCCAAGTTCTTACTTGGTATACCTCTGTGGGCAAGAAACCGGCGCCTGGTTTCTCTGTATGGGATCGCAGATCTGATCAAAGCCATCGCGGAACGGAGATTGCGGTTTGAGAAGTCGTTAGATTCGACGAATAGCTTGTTCAGCGCCTTTCTGTAAATTGTTACCTGAAGTCGTTAAGTGTGTTTCTTCCTTTTTTTGCAGTTGGTGTGATGAGAAGGTGTTTCGTCTATGTTTGTATCTTCTTTTTCTTCTTTTTTTTCTCTTTATATTTACTCCGTGTTTACACCATGTGTGTATTTCGGGTAATAAATTGATTGATTGATTGATTGATTGAATTGTGTAAAAGATTTACATGGAGCAGATGTTTGTTCTTCCCAGCAAGTTTCACTCCGATCCCTGCATTCTAACTGTTTCTCGAGATTTCCGGTCTCCCCCCCAACTCCCTCCAGAGTGCCCGGAGCCAATCCGGTTCAGTAAATGATTTCCCGAGAGCATCTGTTTGTTCTTCCCACAGAATTCCATCCCGATCTCTCAATTCTAAGCGGGTCACGTATTCCCCTCCCCCCCAATAGTTGTCGGATCCGGTCCGGATGTGGAAAAGATCACCACAGAAATGTCCTCTGTTCAATTCTTAAATTTCACTGGAATCCGATCACCCGTTCCAAAGTTACGCATGACTCAGTATTCCGGATTCCCCTCCCTCCACTCCCCCCACGATTATCAGATTGACGAAATTTTTATTTTCAAGTCAGTTTGGTTGGGTCCTTGATATGCCTGCCAAGTTTCGTCGTAAAAATCCCAAAACCGCCATCACCGGAATTCGGGGAAACCCCCTCCACCCCCCCCCCCCCCTAAGTGTCAGTACAATTGTCTGAACGACTTATGTAGAGCAGATGCTTGTTCTTCCCAGCAAGTTTCACTCCGATCCCTCCATTCTCACCGTTTCTTGAAATTTCCGGTCTCCCCCCCCCCACTCCCCCCTGGCTACCGAATCTGGTCGAGACTTTAAACGGGATTTCAAAGATATATAATCTATTCAGTTATTAAGTTTCATTTCAATCCGATCACCCGTTCGAAAGTTACACACTACCCAATTTCCCGGAGTCCCCCGCCCTCCACTCCCCCCCGAGATGTTCGGATCGGAAAACTGATTATTTCTAAGTTGTTTTGATCGGGTCTCTGATACGGCTGCCAAGTTTCATTGCCCTAACACATCTGGAAGTACCCTAACTCGAAAAAGTGTGACAAAAAACTCGGACCGACCGACAGACCGACAGACGGAATTGTGATCGGTATATGGCACTTGAGCCAGAGGCTGAAAGTGCCATAAAAATCGACTGTTTTTACGAAAAATTGCGGTGCTTGGCGAGGAGGCGGCTATTACCGACTGGCCGACAACATTCGGGGGGTCGCCCCCCCCCTCCCTGCCTAGTCGTGACGCCCCTGATTCCAGTGGAGGACCGACTGACGCGCGAAGATCCGTGTTCATAGGACGGCACTCCGCCTTTTGAATTAACGGCCAACATCTTGTCCGAATAAACATATGATTTTTTATGGTCGGGAAAAAGCCGAAGAAAAATGCCGGGAAAAGCCGAAGGTGGCGAACGAGCCGCACAAAGTTTCGGTAAAAAGGTGGAAACCAAACCTTAGCTTATTATCTTCGGTCCGTGACGTTTTCGGGACGTCGTGAAAGAAATATGGAAATTCTATTAAATTAATGTTGCAGAATATATATTTGTATATATATAGAGAGAGCCGAGCGGCCAGCGAGGCACCGGACGCGTTTATACTTATAAACCATTCTAGGGACAATCATTTCCGTTAGTAATGGAGAATATTAATTTTTTTGACGTCACGAGCCATAGATAATCGGCTAAAGTTTAGTCAACACGGGTAAAAAGTATTTCGAATTTATCGATTCGTCCTTTTTTCGCACATACTGTGTTTCTATGTTAAACCGCTGCGGCTTCGCCTTTTGCGTCAGACCGTCAATGCTATTACTTTCGTTGAAAAATTACGGCTTCTCAGTGCGCAACAAAACGCAATACTCTTGATGACTAACTCTTCTTGCGATGCAAAATCGCCCTGTGTCTAGCGGAAGAGCCGGAAGCGGTATCACAGCTGCTCCCAAACATCGACGTGATTGGTTAACACAAGACTGTGTTGTTGAGTTTGAGTCGTTCGTGCTACGTTTTCTCGTTCTTCCCGAGGATCACTGGCGTGTTTTGGACTTAGTCACATAGAGTATACACGTCCTTCATGTGAACCAAGGGTTACGGAACTCGCAGGCGCTAAAAAAAATCTAGCGTTTTGTATAACAACTCTTTCCGACGGTTACATGGGTACAGCTGGAAATGTAGTGCTTCGGGTGTGTTGGTTGCTGACCGACTCTGTCCTTTTCCTGAAATCTACAGTTTTTCGGTTCTTCCATTTCAGTCCCGAATCTTGGTGTCGAGCAATAAGGCGTATTCTCGCCGTTCCCCGAGGACTCCTTGGGGAATCGAAGGGAACGGCGAAGATAGAGGGAGTCACTCCACGCGGACTCGGCGAACAGAAACAGCGAGAACATGGGGATGGGGAATGCTTCCAAAATCGATTTTGTTCGAAAAAAATATGCATTTAACAAAATTAGTCTGGATCCACTTTGTTTTTGGTTTTGTTTATTCTGATTGTTTTTAATTAATTTTACGTTGTACGAACGCCAGCAGAAACTGATTCCCCTCCGAATCTGAGAGGGAGTCCTTTTTGATGATGGTGAAGATAGTCGGAGCATTCCCTGTCCGTGGGGACTCACGAGAATACGGGGAGTGAGTCCCCGGGACAAACAAAAATGCGGGGACTCCTCAAGTGGAGTCCTCGGGGAATGGCGAGAATACGCCTTTAGTTGGTGACCAACTCTGTTTCCTGTAATCCACAGTTTTTCGGTTCTTCCACTTCAGTCCCGAATCTTGGCATCGAGCAATAGTGATCCTGTCTGGACCGCAAGTGCGTCTGTCTCTGCCTGCGTGGCGAGCTTGGGGGGAACTGTATTGAGGCTTTGACCCATCTTGGAGCGTGTTCCACCCTTCAAACAATAGTAACTATTAGTTACTATTTTCGTTCGGACCTCGTCATAAGTTACTACGCTGATCGTTCCAACCTTCTCGAAATAGTAACTATTTGCTTACCATGCTCGGGAGCGTAGTAAGCGTGGTAACTACGTGATCTCTGTAACGTGATTGGTAAGATTCGCCCGTGGCATGATATTCTGCTGGAAAATAGAAAAATTGTTCCAGCCTTGACGGCAAAAAGCCAGAATTCGTGACGTCACGCGTAGTAACTACGGTAAGTAGGGTAGAACACGCTCTTGATTGATGCCTGTGTGCCTTTATGGTTGGAGACTTCGTGCTTTCCAACTATATTTTCCTTTCCATTTTTTTGAGGATTTAGTTGTTTTGGAATCTATCAGCCACGTTAGCTATCTTTTCAAGATAATAGATAAGCGTTTCAAGAAGTTCTCATGTCGACAGCATATTAAATTATCTTTAATTCGGTTTTTGAGGAAATCAAAAGAAAAATGCTCTTACTCATATTTCGTCGGCTGTGCCAAAAATCATGGACAACAGGTTACAGGGCCCAGCTAGCACATGATACTCTACATTCTTTTCTGTCCGATGAATGAAAAATTGTACGTTGTACACTATCAGACGTTTCATAACAGATTGCGCATAACACTTTCAAGAATAACACCTTTTCACTTAGAAATAAAGTGTTATGACCAATTAAGTTTACACTATTTCGTGCCTAGGTCTCCAACAACACCTTCAATTGGTAAAAATACTAACGGGAACGAAAGAAACATAACATATAACATCCCAAAGTGTTATCTGCTGAAACCGCGCATCCTGCTGTTGTCGTTATGTAACTTCTGACAGTGTAGTATTTTTACCTATTGAAGGTGTTGTTGGAGATCTGGGTACGAAATAGTAAAAACTTAATTGGTCATAACACTTTTTTTCTAAGTGAAAAGGTGTTATTCTTGGAAGTGTTATGCGCAATCTGTTATGAAACTTCTGACAGTGTATTTGTTGTGTTTTTAATAATTCTTTTATTTTATTTTACATACTCCGCTTTTCAAATGGCGGGTCAGAAATAAATTACTTACTTACCTATAAGTACAAGAACAAACAGTAACTGTCAGACAAAACTATATTTGAACTATACTTTCTCAGAAAAAAAAATGAAACCGACGGTTGCATTAACCTTTGCCTATTAAGGGTTGCAAAAACAAAAACAGAACGAACAAATTCCTACTGGAATAGTCAGTTTTCGTGACAAAATTTTAATGAGCAATCATTTATGATCACAAATTGCGAGAACGAAATAACTAGACTGACTAGATCATCCATCACACAACCACGAGAAAGAACATGCCGGGACCAAGTCCCCTTCATTCACTCAATTTTTTGTGAACTCACAACGAGCTTCAGACAATATTCTCCATTTTGTATTTTAAAACTCACTCACTAAGACTTGGTTACCTACCACGCTAGTTGAAGAATGCCTACACACCAGCCTCTTCGAATTTTGGCGTGAAATCTCCGGTGTGCTTTCAGTCCGTACCGGAAAACGGATTCCGGAATAATTTCTAAGGACTGATCCAAGATCAGCACCCTTGAAAGCCTCTCCTTCTCAAGGAATCCGGAAGTTAAGAGTTGACGGATTCTTCTAGCGACACACGGTACCCACTAGTACCAAAAACTTATAATTATGTAGAAGAACATCCGTTTTCCCCAACTACCAATGTCTCCTTGCTCTGGCTATGCAATGCCCGATCCGAATAAGCACTGCACTAGCCCTGTGGTGCTCTACAATACTGACGGTATATAAGATCCCAGGTATCATCCTCAGTATTTATGGAGACGGTTGCGGATTCTGCCTTGGGGGGAGAAGGTTCATTATCCATTTTTGCTAGTCCGCCTACCCAGAGACGATAAATACAGCGGAAATTTCGTGCATTCGACTGCAGACTGAGAAGTCCTTGGCTCAAACTGGGGGTCCCCCCACTTTTGCGAAAGTCTGTCGCATCCTCAAAATCATAAGTCTTTCTTGTATTGTAAGTGAATGAGCTTCATAGCACAGAAGATCCAAAGCTCTGCTGTGAATCCACAAAAAAAAATAATTTGAAAATTCCTAGCTCTGTTTCTTTGAAACTTTCTTGCCGCTGACCTGTTGTACCCTCTTCTTGTATTTTCCAATTAGCTCCGGCAGCTCGTAGGAGATCGCGACATCTAGCTTGTCGATTGGGCAACCGCGGAAGAAAGAGCAAGTAGATGCGAGATTCTGGAACTCGTAGAGCTTGTGGACTTTGAAAAAGTCTCGGTAAACATCAGCGTCGGGGAGATCGTAACGGGAGATGTTGGTGAGTGTCGACAGACCTTCGAAGATGTGGTACTGGTGGGGGTTCTCAATGATGTCTTCCATGACCTAAAACGGCGAGATATGGTCTAAGATTAGTTGCGTTTTTGATCCAAATTCTCCTTGCGATCCTCCTCGCAATTCTCATATTTCACGTTTTTGGACTATTCAGATGAAACGAATGTTTTCTTGCGTTCAGAATCGAGAACTGGGAAAGCTTTGCGATTCTGCAGAGCCGAGAAGTTGCTTCCATGGTGAATTCTCGATTCTCCTCTGTCAGTTCTCCTCCCTGATTGGTCAACAGAGTGCGGGTGTTCAATATGCATAAACATGTATACCGGGTTGCGGACGAGCGGCCAAATTAGTGTTTTTGGCAAAAGCGAGAATGGAGATCCCAGAGGAGCAAAAACGGTAATTTGCACGAAAATCGAGAATTCAGAAGCGAGAACGGAGAACTGAGAATTCAGATCAAAAGGAGCTCGTACTGCGTGAATTGCATTCTATACAACACTAATAGTTTAACTGAAAAGCGAACTTATTTTTCTATCATTGAACTGAACACACTAAATCATTTGGAGTCTGCTGAGAGATTTTTTCATTCTCCACTATCTGCTCTAGCAGTGACGTTCAGAATAACTACGACCGTCCCCACAACGCAAATTCTACTATGACGTGGGAAATTTGAATCTCAACACAAATGCGGCTTTTCAGCGACAAGGGGTGAGCTTTGTGAGGAATACTTAGTGCCTGAACGCATTTTTTTCGTGAATCTTTTCCGTCAAGCATACATTACAGGTAAAAACGCATAGAGGTACCACAAATCGACAGGGAAAGTCCACTATTCAAAAATCAATTTTAGTGTCAAGCAGCGCAACGACGTAACGCATGAAATAAAGGTATCAAAGTTTAACTGAAAAGCCAACTTACTTTTGTGTCATTTAACTGAATATACTGAACAATTTAGATTCTTCTAAGGGATTTTCTTATTTTCCATTATCTGCTCTAGTTATGACGTTCAGAATACCTGCGGCCATCCCCACAACCTAAATTCTACTATGACGCGGGATATTTTAATCTCAACAAAAACGCGGCTTTTCAGTGGGCAGTGGTGAGCTTGGTGAAGAACGGTTAGTGCCTGAACAAAAAAATAATTAAAAAATCTTTCTCGTAAGGCATACAACACAGATACAAGCGAATAGAGGTACCACAAATCACACGGACATTCCACTATTTGAAAATCAATTATTCGTGAATAACAAGACAACGAAGTAACGCATTTTCATCGGGTCTTCAACCTATTTCAGTGAATAAGTGATGGGTAACTAGATTGTCCCATCTCAGCCCTTTTCCGTTAAACTTTAAATCTCCTAAATTGCACTTGCAAGCAATAAGGATGTTGTATCCCGATGAGTTGATCCCCGCTGAGGTAGTTTCCAAGAGAGAAACGACTGTAAGAAAATAATTGGCGTGTCTCCTCTCCCCCACCCTTAGATCAACAAATCCAAGAGAAGCCAGACGCTCATGGTGTCGGATCGGACCAAGTTTAACTTGAACTGGACAATCCGTTACGGAGCTAAGCCTGCCAGACGTCCACAACAGTTGCGTTTTTGCAGATACCATGGTATCTGATACCACGGTCTAAAGTCGTTTTTGCAGTTGATACCACGGTCAAAAGGCGTGTTTGCAGTTATCGTGGTGTCTGGCCAGTTATCGTGGTATCTGATATTCAGATACGACGGTCCGACCATGGTAACTGATCGTGGTACCTGAAAAAGTCATCTCACTTTCATCATTTTTTGTCAAATTGGTGGGGAAAGAAGTTTGGCAATTAGTGATGTGACTGAATATCAGTTATTCTTTTGGGATGACTTCGAAAAGTGCAATTTCGGCAACCGTATATCAGATACCACGGTATCTGCAAACACGACTAGTTGCAGATCAAGTTACCGTGGTAACAGATACCACGGTATCTACAAAAACGCGACTAACGTTCCGGCTTCCTCCCTTCAATCCACAGATTGTCAGAGCCGCAGCATTAGTACTGAGTATGAGGTACTGAGGACTTCCCGAAAAACTTTCCACTCAACTTACCGTCTTCTTGTTGCCAAAATAGCTTTTGTGGTTGAAAAAGGTGGTCAGGTAGCAGTCAACCATTTTCGCGTGATTGCGGACACGAACCTAAAACACAATCTAGATTAGAAACAACCGAGTTTGCAGTTGAGGCATCATTTGTTTCATTTACACATTACTTGTCACTTACCAATTCATTAAAAGGATACATGAAGAGCGTGTTCCATCCTACTTACCGTAGTTACTACACATGACGTCACGAATTTTGGCCTTTTAAGCTAAGTGCACACACAGTCCGGTAAGATTCCGCACGCGAAAACGCGCATACGGAATTCGTGTCACGATGCCCGACAGGTTTTTCAGATAAAACGAAATTCAGACGTGAAACTTGGCCCCAGGTTTGAAAAATCCACTGCTTAGCCTACAGTCAGATGATGTTGATTGATTGCCGAATGAATGAATGCAGCTGACATTAAATAGGTCGTATAAACAGTTGAAACTTCAAACACAGCTTCTAAAGGCGTATTCTCGCCGTTCCCCGAGGACTCCTCGGGGAATCGAAGGGAACGGCGAGAATAGAGGGAGTCACTCCACGCTACAGAAACAGCGAGAATACGGAGAATGCTTCTAAAACGGATTTTGTTCGAAAAATGAATATACAGCTGAAAAAATTAGTCTAGATCCACTTTATTTTTTGGTTTTGTTTATTCTGATTCTTTTTAATTAATTTTACATAGCACCTACAACAGCAAAAACTGATTCCCGTCCGAATCTGAAAGGGAGTCCTTTTGATGATGGTGATGATAATCGGAGCATTCACCGTCCGAAGTGAATGTCTTCCACTTGAGACATTCACCGTCTCAAGTGGAGTCCTCGGGGAACGGCGAGAATACGCCTTAATTTTTCAATCCTCAGAGCACAATTTCGCATGCGTTTAAAATTCGCTCCGGTAAAAGTAGAATATTTTCTACTCAAATCGGACCGAATCCGCATGCGATGCGTCAAAATTCCGGAGCGGAGAAGGAAATTCGCACCGGACTGCGAAATTCGGACTGTGTGTGCACGCTACTTTAGCGTGGGATCGACTAAAAAAAGGCACGGCACGGCATGGCATAGTGTAGGAGGCACGAGTACTAAAAAGAGGCAGGAAAACTAAAAGGGCCCCTTCAGTCTTCAGAGTGAGGGGGCAGGAACAATTTTCTAACGTGTCTTCTTTTAGGCTCTGGAGTCTGGAGTTACGAACTCCCCGATGAAAAATTTATCTCAAAATAGTACTATGAAGTAGTACGAAAAAGTTGCATGCAGTACTAAAGATGCTACTACATCTTCTACTTCGAGGCTACCGTGTTACTGCATACTACTATCTGGTACTATTAGCAAGACTGGATGTTACTATTGGCAAGACAGGATGCTACTGGATACTACTACATAAGATTGGACCAGTCTGAGGCACATTAAATGATAGTATTCTTTGCTATTACATAGTATTACATGCAACGTTTTCGTACTACTACCATACTACTACGCAGGCTACAAATTTTTCATCGGGTCTGACTTATTCGTCTACTTCTACTACTTGCTAATCTCTTTTTGTTACTCGTGCCTCTTGCGCCATGTCGTGCCGTGCCTTGCCTCTTTTTAGCCAATCCCTCTTAGCGTCAAGGCTGGATCGCATTTTTAAATTTTCGGCAAATATCCCTCCACGGGGTAAACCGGCCAATCACGTTACAGAGATTCATAGTTACTACGCTTACTCGCTCCCGAGTATAGGAAGTAAATAGTTATGATTAGCTTCTATTTCGAGAAGGTTGGAACGGTCAGCGTGGTAACTTTTCGTGAGGTTGGAACGGAATCAGTTGCTAATAGTTACTATTGTAAGAAGGGTGGAACACGCACGAAAAGTCTTTCGTAAGCATTCTATTCAAGAAAAGTATTCCGTATTCAAGTCGGCTGGTGCACATGGAAGTATAATAGTATAACAGGAAGTACAATAGTATAATAATAATATTCTTCCTCTTTTTTTAGGGTCATATTTGACAACTGCCTGGTACGACGCTGAAGGGCAACTAGGCCAGATAGAAAAAATTATTTTGGTCATAGTACAAAGCACTTCATATAGAATTTTGCTTTGGTATTATTTCATGCCTTACTTTAGGGTCTCTCTTCCGCTGGGGGAGGAGTGGACACATGTGCTTTATGCTGTCCCGGTTGAGAGCTAATTTTTTGCTATTGTTTTTGCTTTTATGTTGTTGTTGTTGTTGTTTATTTTTTTGTTTATGGTCGTTGTCGGTCGTTGGTTGGTCGTTGAAGAAACAAAATAATAATAACAATAATTAAGAACGAATCAAATTCCTATCTGTCCTAAGCACTGCACGCAGGGCACCAACAGCTTACGAAGCTTCGCTTCACTTAGCGGAAAGCAGGGGTATTTATAGGAGGAAGGAGGTTTCCGAGAAACCATAAGGCGTATTCTCGTCGTTCCCCGAGGACTCCTCGGGGAATCAAGGGGAACGGCGAGAATACTCTATATGACTAAGTCCAGAACACGCCAGTGCTCCTCGGGAAGAACGAGAAAACGTAGCACTAACGACTCAAACTCAACAACTCAATCATTTGCTAACCAATCACGGCGATGTTTGGGAGCAGCTGTGATACCGCTTCCGGCTATTCCGCTAGGTACAGGGCAACTTTGCATCGGCAAGAAGACTTAGTCATCAAGAGTATAGAGGGAGTCACTGTACGCGGACTCCGCGTACGAAAAAGCGCGAGAACACGGGGAATGCTTCCAAAACTGGTTTTGTTCGAAAAAAAAATATGCAGTTGATGAGATTAGTCTGGATCCACTTTCTTTTTAGTTTTCTTTATTCTGATTGTTTTAATTAATTTTACATTGCACAACCTATGCAAACAATTGATTTCCCTCCAAATCTGAAAGGGAGACCTTTTAGATGATGGTGATGATAACCGAAGCATTCCCCTGGGGGGACTCCCGAGAATACGGGGGAGTGAGTCCCTGAGACAAACAAAAACGCAGGGACTCTTCAAAAGCGTATAGTTGCGTTCCCCCAAAAGAAAGTCACCATAAATTCAGCTACTCACAGCATGGCGCCTAGCTTCAGCGATGGTGTTTTCCACGACGTTGTCAAGAGCTTCTCGGATGTCGTTCAACATATTCTCTTCGTGAGCTTTCAGAAGTCGAGCGGGAGATTCGGGACTTGAAAAAGAAAAATCGGTTCAAAGGACGACCGTCGACTTAACAGATTAGAGAGAAATAGAGTTTGGCCATACATCCATTATATCACTTTAAGCAAGACAGGATCAAAATCAGCTCTGCATCAGCTCCTGATAGCCGGTCTAAGCAGAATATGCAGAACTTCAGTATTATACTGTTTAAATGATACTGTTTCCTCATATCATGAAGAGTACATCTCCAGGTGCAGTTAGTGCAGTATGTAGATTCGTATTGAATAGTGGTAAAATAAAAGTTGATCGGGCGAGTGCAGTTTGGCTTTAGTGTGATAACGTATTTATTATGAAGTTTTATATTTAGTTGTTTGTATATGGCCCTAAGGCTTTAAATACATTATTATTATGTATTCTTGATAATAAGTACACTCTACTAATGAGAAAAACTTACGTACACAAGTGCGCAGGGCTCAAAGGTGAAATATGAAAGTATGAATCAAATTCGAATATAGACGCTATGCCATATGAGCCCGATCATTTGATGACCTAAATATCACTTCATATGTTTATTCCCTAGCTTCAAAACGTTAACACTCGCTTACACACACGGCAGTTCAGGTTTATGGAGCGGGATACGCGTATGACAAAAACTCAATGTATGGCCTAAGTATCCGAATTCATCCTCGCCGGTTTAAGGGAACTTGGACCTAATTGCGGGTGTGTGTGTGTGGGGGGGGGGGGCTTGGGTCCCTGTCGATGCGTAATCACCTTCAAACCAACTCGGCACAACGACGTTGTCACAAAATCTCATCGTCCTGTCTCTGCGGTCAAAATGCGAACTTAAGTCACTGGTCAGTCTGGACCCTGTTGCCCCTGAACCGGACTGCAGCGTGGATGAAACCTCCAAAGGTAAATTATGCTCTATCATGGTTCATGAGTTAAGAACACAAAGAACAGTGAAACCAAAGATCGAAAACCGCAAAACGGCCACAAGAATAGATTAGTTACGTTTTTGCCGATACCATGGTATCTGATACCACGGTCTAAAGGCGTTTTTGCTGTTATCGTGGTATCTAGCCAGTTATCGTGGTAACTGTTGTTCGTGGTATCTAAAAAGTCATCTCACTTTCATCAAATTTTGTCAAATTGGTGAGAAAGAAGTTTTGCACGTAGTCCCGAGGAAAAAATTGTAGCCTGCGTAGTTGTATGGTAGTTGTACAAAAAAGTTGCATGTGATACTATATAATAGCAAAGAAAACTATCATTTAATGTGCCTCAGACTGGTCCAGTCTTAAGTAGCAGTATCCAGTAGCATCCTGTCTTGCCATAGTAGCGTCCAGTCTTGCTAATAGTAGCATGCAGTAGTATGCAGTAACACGGTAGCCTTGAAGTAGAAGCATGTAGTAGCATCAGTTAGTACTGCGTGCTACTTTTTCGTGCAACTTCGTACTACTATTTTGAGATAATTTTTTCATCGAGGTGATGTAACTGGATTTCAGTTTTTCTTTTGGGATGACTTCGAAAAGTACAATTTCGGCAATAGTCGTTTTGCAGATCAACCGTATATCAGATACCACGTTAACTGCAAAAACGACTAATTGCAGATTCAGTTACCATGGTAACAGATACCACGGTATCTGCAAACTATTGACTCAGAAGTTGAGCGGGCGGGAAATTCGGGGCCTCAAAAAGAAAGATCATCGACTTAACCTATGGAGAGAGAAATAGAGTTTGGCCATACACAGATCATATTACTTTGAGCAAGACATATCAGATCAGCTCTCCATTAGCTCTTGAACACGAACCTCCAAATCTTCCAAACTAGACCTAACTGATTTATTCAAACAACAGCTGCTTGATCTGCTAGGCAGAAGTTCGCCACCCCGATGCAAAATTTGTAGCCTGCGTAGCTGTATGACGGTTGTACGAAAAAGTTGCATGTATTGATATGTATTCGTAAAGGATACTATCATTTAATGTGTCTCATACTGGGCCAATCTTAAGCAGTAGTATCCAGTAGCATCCTGCCTTGCTATAGTAGCATCCTGTCTTGCTATAGCAGCATCCAGTCTTGGTAATCATAGCATGCAGTAGAATGCAGTAACACGGTAGCCTTAACATAGAAGCATGTAGTAGCATCAATTTGTACTGCATGCTACTTTTTCGTACAGCTTCATATTACTATTTTGAGATAAATTTTTCATCGGGGCATTACCCATCAGTTTCTTCAAAACAATTCCCCTCTGTGCTAAAACACGATCAGGATTGGAAGCACCCGAACTGGAATTCCTGCCCGGATTTTGGGCACCATCATCACTTCCATATGGAAAAGATGAAATTAAAGTGCGAACACACGATAAAGATTTCCCAGCCGGATTTTCTTCACTTTCATCACAAAGTCGAAAAAACTTCAACTTGTCCATATTGAAGTAATGATGGTGCCGAAAATCCGGCCGGAAATCCTCATCATGTGTTTGTACTATTATTCAATTTGATGATGAAAGTGAAGAAAATCCGGCCAGAAATCCTTATCGTCTGTTCGTACTATTATTTAATTTGATGATGAAAGTGAAGAAAATCCGGCCGGAAATCCTCATCGTGTGTTTGCGCTATTATTTAATTTGATTGAAAGTGAAGAAAATCGGCCAGAAATCCTCATCGTGTGTTTGCACTATTATTTAATCTGATGATGAAAGTGAAGAAATTTGGCCAGAAATCCTCATGGTGTGTTCACTATTATTTAACTTGATGATGAAAGTGAAGAAAATCCTGCCGGAAATCCTCATCGTGTGTTCGCACTATTTTATTCGATTTGATGATGAAAGTGAAGAAAATCCGGCAGGAAATACTCATCGTGTGTTCACACTATTATAGTGCCGGATTTTCTTCGCTTAGATGATGAACGTGAAGAAAATCCGGCCGGAAATCCTCATCGTGTGTTTGCACTATTATTTAATTTGGTGATGAAAGTGAAGACAATCCAGCCGGAAATCCTCATCGTGTGTTCGCACTATTATTTAATTTGATGATGAAAGTGAAGAAAAAAATCCGGCAGGAAATACTCATCGTGTGTTCACACTATTATAGTGTCGGATTTTCTTCGCTTAGATGATGAAAGTGAAGAAAATCCGGCCGGAAATCCTCATCGTGTGTTTGCACTATTATTTAATTTGGTTATGAAAGTGAAGACAATCCGGCCGGAAATCCTCATCGTGTGTTCGCACTATTATTTAATTTGATGATGAAAGTGAAGAAAATCCGACCGGAAATACGTATCGTGTGTTCGCACTATTACCTGTAGGGCTTGGACCAGAAGGATCCGGCGTAGACGACGGGCGGGAGGGCAGAGGCAAGTAGTGGACTCAGTTGCCACATCAGGTTGTTCTGAATCAATAACAATTCTTCCTGGGAGACGGTATCAGCTTTGTTGAGCAGAACGCGGACCTGTAAGACAGATCATAATGGGATCGACTAGAACGAGGCACGGCACGACATAGTGTAGGAGGCACAAGTACTAAAAAGAGGCACGGAAACTAAAAGGGCCCTTTCAGGCTTCAGAGTGAGGGGGCAGGAAAAATGCTCTTACCGTGCCTTTTTTTAGGATCCGGAATTACCAACTCTCACTTACTTGTCTACTTCTACTACTTGGTAATCTCTTTTTATTACTCATGCCTCCTGCGCCATGCCGTGCAGCGCCGTGCCACTTTTTAGTCGATCCCGATCATAATTCAAACAGTTTATTCCTAGCCCATAATTCCACAAGGAAAGTATCAAGTTGCTTTAACCCGTTAAAGGGCGATCTCTTGGATTCGCTTTCCGAAAAGCAAAGCGAGAATCCGCCGAGCGCAAGAACCAACGGAAAGTAGTCGCGTCTCAGTTGCACCTTTAGAACTTCTCGCTGACTTGCTGAAATCACTTTCCACTCGCGAAGTGGATTCGCTTTCTAAGTGCTGGCGGAAAACTAGCGGAGCGCGAGAACAGCTTTGAAAAGCGATGCGAGTTTTAGCCGAAGTAGCAAAAACTGCCGGCGCATAAGCTCGCGTAGCTATCCAGACCGCCAGAATTGCCCTTAAATGTAATGGTAGACATTTTTAGTACCAATTCGGCGCTACGAGTTGTATCAATCAATCTATTTATCTATCTATCTACCTATCTATCTATCATTTCCCTAAAAACTGATAATATCCTTATACACCAAAACATATTCTCTTTAAAAAAAGTGCCCCGATAACTTTTTTTTAGTTTTCTTTCTTTTGTTTTGGACAGAAGATTTAGTAGGCTAATATGTCTTTGCATTTGGTCAATTGCTTATATTTATGTACCTGTTTGTGAAATGACTAATGTGTTGTTGATTTCAATTTTATTTACCAGCGCAAAATGGATACGTCAGCTGGATTTTATTAGAACTATAATTCGCCTTTTCTTGGCAAGGGTCTTCTTGAGGCTCAAGCCGCTCAAACTGGAAAATGAACTTGTGGATTTTTTGTTCGACAAGTTTATTTTAGAGTTTGAGTGGCTTGAGCCTGAAGAGGACCCTTGCCCATGAGGGCCACATTATAGCTCGGAGTAAAAGAAAAAAGAATATATAAAATAACCAAACGAATACACTGTGCCTCCTCAAAATATTAGGTAAGGTGCTAAACATTAATACAAACGGATGGACCAATTACAAATAAGAGGAAGATAATAAAAAGATAGAAAAAGAAAGAAACACTGGTACCGCCTACCACACGAACAAATCGGTTTTTAAACACGTTCGTTCCGTAATACATATCAGTGTTTAACACGTGCTGGAGTTTTTAGTTTTCAATTTGTGTCATCTTTTAGTTTGAAAGCCCAAGCTGAGTTTTTGTAGTTGAGTTTTTTCGTCTTGACTATGATAGCTACGAGCTCATATGACACTTGTTAGGAGTAGGTGCAAGAAAGTATATGAGAACGTTTTTAAATACTCCCTTCAACCCCCCTAGGATCCCTAAGGATCGGATCTAGAAATAGGATATCTAGTTTCATTGAGTCTGAGCATTTCTGGCACCGCCTCGGATCACCTACGACAAAATGACTTTTCTACCTTCAAGTTGTCCAACCCGTTTGATCCCTAGACGGGCCACACTATATCCCGTACCTCACATCCAACTCCGCCTACCGCGGCAGAATCTGGTTCGGACATAAATAAATAAATAATGTACTTTATTTCCGGATCAAGAGAGAACGACTATTCTCAAGTCAGTCTGTTCGGGTCCCTAACATGCCTGCTAATTTTCATCGTACTAGTACACCAAGAAATACCGAACTCGCGGGGCCACCGGAATTCCGGACCCCCCAACTTCCCCCACAGTGCCCAAATCCGGTCCGGTTAAGTCGTCGATGTATCTAGGACTTGTGTTTGTTCTCCCCACCAAGTTTCATCCCGACCCTCTCATCCCGAGACAATCTAAGCGTTTCCAAGATCTCCGGTTCACCCCTCCAACTCCCCCCAAAGTCACCGGATCCGGTCCGGATTTGAAGTGGGTCGTCTGAGACAGGAGGTCTTTCCAAATATCAAGTTTCATTAAGATCCGATCAACCCTTCGTAAGTTATGCACACTTCCATTTTCCGGATTCCCCATCCCTCCACTCCCTCCCAGATGGTCGGATCGGGGAAGTGACTATTTATTTATTAGTCCTAGCTTATGTGGAAGTGCCCAAACCAGCAAAACACGGTCCGTGTCCGTGTCCGTCGGTCCGACCGACAGACCGCCGGACCGACAGAAATTGCGATCGCTACAAAGCACTTGGCCATAAAAACTGAAGGCAACAGGCAACAAAAACTGAAGGCAAAAGGAGACAAAATAACGTAATTTAATTTAGTTACCTGTTGACCTGTAAGTAGTGAACTGAAAGACAAAAATGCTCCTCAGCCGGGATTTGAACCCAGGACCCTCTGCTTACAAGGCAGGAACTCTAACCATTTGAGCTACCGAGGGGCTTGTGAACAGAGTTCGCAAACCACTACAATAGTCGAGTAGAAGCCAGCCATAGGAATTGTGATCCCGCCCGAAGGCAAATTCATAGAACCAGTTCACATCCCCGTGTCACGGAAATTAATAGTAAATTTGGTCACGGTACAAGTCCCTTGTGTAAAGTGCCATCTGTGTTTTATTAATTACCTGGTTCTGTCTTCCCTTCAGCTGATCGAAAACGGCTTCATGCTCAAGTCCCATGTCGAGCTTGGTTGGGTCGTAGACGACGAAGATGAGATCAGCTCTGTCGACGAACCACTGAACAACATCGTTGAAGGGATACGGGCGGTCGACTTCACGGCGCATCTCCAGAATGCCTGGGATTTCCACGATGTTCGCCTGAGCAGGAAAGACAAGTTGACAAAAGTCAAACCAGTTTCATCTTGGAATGTGGCTTTGGATTCGACGATAAGGAAACATACAAAAAAAAACATCTCCACAACGTCTCTCTCGCTTTCACTAGGAATCCCTGTAACGACTCAGATCGTTATACTAACATTTATTTTATTAATACACCAGATAACAAAAAGGATGGTTTCACTGTTATATACACTAGCTCGCCCAGATACCACTACACTGTAAGAATCCTTTATCGGACTTTAGGAGTTGTGCGTTTTCGGACATTTTTGTTCGTAATTCGGAGAGTTATAATCCGATGCAGGACTAAAAGACTAGAACTCAAAATACTGCCGTATCATTTTGCATTCTATCGTCTTAATCCTGCATCGGATTATGACTCTCCGAATTCGGATTTTTATTCTCGAATTACGAATAAAAATGTCCGAAATCGGTGACGCACAACTACTAAAGTCCGATAAAGGAGAGACTTTTTACAGTGTACAAAACCAGGCAGCTCTTCCTGGTTCCGAACCACTAAACAATCTGATCTATTCCATTGAATTATATTAGATGCAAGTTAACTTTGCTATTTCATTCCCAGCCACCACGTAGCTTGTGAAAGGCGCAGTGGCGCAGTAGCGATCTTAAAAGAATCAGAATCAGAATCATTTTATTTTTCCCAATATTCGTTAAAATAGCCTGAGATGTCAAAACGTTAAATAGAAGCTCGAAACAAACACATTATAAGCACTATAATCGGTCGTCACAATCCCCCCCCCCCCCCCACTCCTGCAGGAATAAAGGTTTAATTCCAACGGGAAAGCCACGACACTTCCCCCTTATTGTCGGGGTTCGACACCTCACCTGAAATAAATTCGGAAGTTTTCGCACTTCTCTCACTTTCATTTGGGATCTCCCATATAGGGTATAATCCAAACAGGAAAGCAGCGACGCATCACCCTTTTGGTCAGGTTTCGACATCCCATATCTGACTTTAGCTGCGTTCATTGTCCGGTGACTGCTCGCCGGTTCTTTCTATAACGCGCTTTTTTATTCAGTGATGACTGCTCCCCGGAATTATAACCCGTTTTCGGGCTAAAAGTGCGAACACACGATAAGGATTACCGGCCGGATTTTCTCCACTTCCATCATGAAGTTGAAAAAAATCTCAACTTTTCCGCATAGAAGTGATGATGGTGCTGAAAAACCGGGCAGGAATTCCCGGGCCCGGAATTCCAGAGCCCGACCCTGATCGTGTGTTCGCACTTTAACCAGTGTCCGGTTAGTGCTCACCGGTGCTGATTAACCAGAGCCTGCTCGGGAGGCGGCAGTGACGTCAGCGGTAGGATCAGACGCGCAATACGGCAAGAACCGAAAACCGGTGAGAAGACCCCCCCCCCCCCCCTCGAAGAAAGAAACGCAGAGCGCTATGTCAAAATAAATGAGCTAAGCTGGGAAATCGCAGAGCGCGCGACCACGAAAGTTGAGCTAAACAGGGCGCTCACTCAGGAAACTTAAAGGTGAGGCGGGCAGTGCGCCCGCTATGGTCAGTAAGGCTAGTTCACGGTCACCAAGAAACTGGGTGGACATCCAGCACGGACATCGGCAGTTCGGGGGCCTCCAGCGTTTGAGACTTCAAAGAATTGCATTTTGAGGTAGTCACCTCCCATATCCAAACCCTTCAAACCACCCCTTAGTTCGGAGATAGGACTACTTCAATACTTGCAGTTACCACGAATTTTACGAAAAGCTGAAATGGGCGGAAGAGCGCCGGCAGGCGCCCTGCCCCCTCCCCCTTCAAATTTTGGCTAGCTACGCCCCTTCCAGCCCCCTCCCGTTTCAGCCTTAACGTCAAAAAGAAAGGATTCGTGACATCATGCGTAATAACTACGGTAAGTAGGGTCTTCAAAACTATATAGATTTTCACGTGGCAGGTCTGTTATGATATTGAAACTTTTTTTTTGTAAATTTCCATTATTTATTAAATTTGTCTCTCTCTCTCTCTCTCTATCTTAAAGACCTAATCCAAACATTCTGTTTACCTTCTCTTAGGGATCGCATGCCACGGGTTTGTTTAGATTTGAACTCGATTGCGGAGTTGCTGTTTTGGCTCGAGAAAAAACCCACGCGCAACGTCTTCTTTTCTAGATGGCGGCATTTTCCAGGATTGATTAGCAAAGAATTATAAGACCTAACTGATAATTTTTGTGTGTCTTCAGAGGTACCACATTGGTCTTGGTTTTACAATTTATTTGTATTTGTAATAAACAGTTGCAGCATTAGATGGAAATTATTATTTTGACCCTTGGCTCCCTACGTGCCATAACAGCTGTCCGGGGTAATCGGCTGAGATTTAGTCCAGACAGAATTATTTCAGACCTAGGAAATTTGGTTTTTTTTTTTAATTTGCTCATTGTTTTACGGTGTTTTTAGTGGTTTTGAACATTCATAGTGACAGTAGGGATGGTTAGCATTGTGTGTGTGGTAGAAAGACCATTTTTTATGGCCCGCTTTAACTAAAGTCGAAAAAGGTAGTCGTTGTCTATACCTTCTGGAGGATTTTGTTGGGCAACTTCTTCCCTCTCAACCTGTCAATGAAAGCTTGTCCGAATTTCTGCAGTCCGGAGAATGTCCAGTCAGCGGCCAACTGGGTCCCGTCCAGATGTTCTTCTTCGTCTCCGTGCATCATGATTTGGAAGTATGTTGCCGATGGCTCAGCACCTGGATTTTAGACAAGATTAATTAAGAAGATAACAGTCTGACAACAAGAGGCAGTAATTTAGCAAAACGATGGTGCAACCGTATCATTGAGCCAACGAAGCATACTAGAAGTATGTTACTGTACACCAAACATAGCCTAGCACTAAACCGCGCCGAAGATTATGGTGAAATCCAGCCAAAGCAAATTTTTACGTACAGATAGATATTTTTATTGATCTAACTCGTAGCGCCGACATGGCACTAGATACGTCGACCATTACATTTCATGTGTTAAAATACTTGAATATAATTATTACAATAATATTATAATAATTATATTACAATATAGGCTACATGCTACTGAGCTATGTTGTCACTTAGTACCTGAATCCTAGACAGAATAAATTATAAGAAGGTAACGTTGAACAGCTAGAAGATAATAATCAATTTAAGAAAATAACAGATAGCAGCAATAAGAGGCAGTAATTCAGCAACGACTGTGCATCCGTGTAATGAGCAATGAATAATACAGTGGAGGTAAGCTTTTTGAACGTTAGTTAGCCCTCAACGGTGCACTTTTGGGGATAACGGTGAACTGAAGACCCAAAACACCCATTCGGGTGTCATTAGGGCCCATGAAGTAAAATTATAGGCTACCAACTCAAACCAAACAAACAATATTTTTATTTAATTTTGCTCTTGTTTGCTCGATTACTTGAGTCCCTTCCAACGGCAAAGAGACTCAGCAGCTGATTTCGACAAGACTAATTACGAGAAAAACAGTATTACACAGAGAGACAGTAAATTACCAACGCGATGGTAAAGCATCAAGCCAGACGAGTTTTGGCTTGAGTGTTGGAGTTAAGAAGTAACAAGACCAAAGGTTTCGATGGGATCCCAAAAATGCAATATTTGATCAAGACAATTGGGTCTTATCTTCGCCAGATCCAGTCTTCGCCAGACTCCTTGAAAATGTTTACTATTCAAATTCAGAACAGATTAAGGCTAGATAACTAATCATCTGAGAAAACCAAGTTCAGACATTGATTCAGCATATGTGATTATTATCGTGCTCAGAGACGGACGGACAGACGGAAAATTTTTGCGATGTCATAGGAATACCTCCACTTACGTTTTTGGATCCCAAAAAGAATTTGCGCACGGGAAGCCCACACTACTTCATGAAGATCGTCCTTCGCTCTGGCTTGACTACATTCCCCAGTGAAAAATTTGTAGCCTGCGTAGTTGTACGAAAAAGTTGCGTTTAATACTATGTAGTAGAAAAGAATACTATCATTTAATGTGCCTCAGACTAGTATTATCTTATGTAGTAGTATCCAGTAGCATCCTGTCTTGTATTTGATGGTGCAAAACGGATACGTCAGCTGAATTTTATTGGAGCAATATTTCGGCCCTTCTTGGCAAGGGCCCTCTTCAGGCTCAAAACCGCTCAAGTTCTCCCTTACGTAGTTGTAGTACGAAGTTGTACGAAAAAGTAGCATGTGGTATTAACTGATGCTAGTACATGCTTCTACTTCAAGGCTACCGTGTGCATTCTACTGCATGCTACTATAGCAAGACAGAATGCTACAGGATGCTACTGCTTGAGATTGGCCCAGTCTGAGAGACATTAAGTGATAGTATTCTTTACTATTACATATCAATACATGCAACTTTTCATACAACTATGCAGGCTACAAACTTTTCATCGGGACTCCGGCAAAAAAGAACAGAACTCCCAGGTAGTGTTGGGCGATATTCGATACGATAATCGAATTATCGATAATATTGAAAAATATCGATATTTCGATATTGGATTTTCAAATATCGATATTTTTGATAGTTGCATTACGATGTGCAATAGTTCTATCATTCGGGATTTTCAGAGTAAAAGAACGAATAGGGATTTCAAACTTGATTTCGATTGGGGAGGAGAAACAGACTGGGAAGGAATAGCGTGGAAATGCCACTATTTCTTAACGGGAATGTTTGGTTTTGTTATTTTTGTTCAGTTTTTTTCTTGTTAAGTTTCATTCTCCATGAGAAATGTAGCAGTATAAACAGTTTCAAATATCGGTTTACGATAATCGTAATATCGATAATCGAATTCGAAAATATCGAAATATCGATATTTCGATACTCCTCAATATCGCCCAACACTACTCCCAGGGGCCATGGCAATTTACTAAAAGGATCTCACCTGACTTCAAAGCGTTTTTGGTAAACTCATTTCCGAGCAGATAGTTGATAATCGAAGATTTTCCACCACTCCATGGCCCGAGGAAGAGAACCAAAGGCTTGGAGAAGATCTCGTTGTCTGTAAAGAAAATTGGATCAGCAGCAGCAAAAAGATGGCCAGTAATGCATTCCTCATCTGAGAATCCCATATAGCGCGCTACTTGTTGCATCTAAATCTCCTAAAGTCCCTTATATCAACCTTTTAAAAACTTTCAATCTTAGTACATTAGCGAGTCGTCGTGAAAAATTATCGGTAAATTTGGGTCTAAAAACTCTTTTAGACCCTCTTGGGTCTAAATACACCCATTCCTCCGTAAGACCTCCAAGACTATTTTGCGAACCCAATTCCAAAACTGCAACCTGTCCAATGCACCCACGTAAGATACAGTAACAGCTTTGTTCCGGCATTTGTTAAACTGTTTAACGCTTCATCCACCATTAAAGAGCTCACATGAGTTTCTGTTGTTTTTTAAGCAAAAATGTTTGACCGTTTAGAATGGTGTTTTTCTTTCTTTTTTTTCCCTGTTGTTTCGATGCAAACCGAAATAGCAGTTGACTCGGCAGTTACGCTTGCCTTTTTTTTGTTTATATATAGTGATGTGCATTTATAAGTTGACGTTGGAATTAGTTAGTCGCACACGCCGTGAGCAAGATTTTTAATGAATAAACGATTTATATATTATTTATAAGGGTAGGCTACAATTTTTTGGAAATTTTACGTCTATCCAGACCAAGGCCGTATCCAGGGCGGGGGGGGGGGTTAGGGGGTTGACCCCCCCCCCCCCCCGAAACAAACATACAAAAGTAATCATTTTTACAGGCTTTACCCTCTGACCTACGTCTTTTTTTTCCGACCCGCAGGCACACACACCCGAAATAAATTCCTGGATACGGGCCTGATCCAGACTGTGCTTGAAATAAGTAAAAGAACCATACAAAAAGACCAACCTAACTAACCACAGAGAATGAATCAGTCTCACCATCCAATGATGGTCTTGGAAACCTTTTAGCATGAGGGTAATCGCCCTCATTGGCTAAGGGATGAGCCGTCAACACCGTCACGTGAGCGAATCAAGCCAATCAAAGCTAATCACTCCAAGATCTCTTAGGCCGTGTTCCAACATCTTATCAGTAACTACTAGAAGCTATTACTCCTTTCCAGCATGCATATCCCCTCAACAAGTTTCAGTAAGTAAAGGTGAGAAGTTAGAACACATCCTCAACGTATTTTGTTGGGACTTCTCAGTCCCCTGTTTTTTGGACCAACTACACTCCTGCTTCTCAACTAAAGCCTATAATCCTACTTCCCCACTGACTCGCAATTCGGTTATCGGTAGAGCAGAAACTGGCGAGAGCCTTACCTCCGAAGTGCCTATTGGAAACATCTTTGTACTTGTAAATTTCTTCTAGAGGTCGCACAGCCGTCTCCACAACTTTCTTAACTTCCCTCAGGGTAATCTAAAAAAAACAAAGATTAGTTGTCTCAATTACAATAGAATAAGAGATTATTTAATTGCGGATGTTTTTCCATATCTTGGGGGGGGGGGGGGCAAGCTCACTCTACAACTTGAAAACAAAACTCAGGTGTGCAAGACCATCAGCTAGCGCGTTGAAAAGACCCGCGTAGAATTTAGAAGAATGGACAGATTCGTTTTTACTTTTAACTTTTGACAATTTTCTGATTTTGGCCGGATTCGGGCGAACAATTTCTCGGGCGACAAAATAAATTTCAGATATGGATTCAGTGGGTCTCCTTACCTCGAAATCGACCATTTTATTTACTTTTAAAAAAATATTTTGTGTCACCCCTTAATCTGTAACCCTCCCCCACCCCTAAATATAGGACTACAAAGCCAATCTATGAACTTGACCTGTACTTTGGTCCAAAGAATCCCTATATCAAGTTTGAACAAATATCTCAGCTCCTTCGAGAGTTATCATGCTAACAGACGGACGGACAGACGGACATCTTTTACGAAGTCATAGGTATCCCTCCACTTATATTTTGGGATCCCAAAAACGAACCTGTGATAAGATTCTCGCTGATTAGTATACGAGTCTGGGGAGTTACTTCGTCGTGCTAACAGACGGACAGACAACTCTTACGAAGTCATAGGTATCCCTCCACTTTCGTGCTGGGATCCCCAAAACGAACCTGTGATAAGCTTCTCGCTAATTAGTATACGAGCTTGGGGAGTTACTTCATCGGAATCGCTGGGGGTTAGAGCCGCTAGAATAAATAGCTACGTTTTTTGCCGTCATCCAGTTAACCAACCTACAAGATTTCCTACTATAAGTCGTTTTCTTCCTTTGCTTAACCCACCTAAGTTTTTATAAGCTGTTTTTTTTGGCTCTAATTGCCGGTTGGTTACCCGACCTGTTGACTGAGGCGGGAGCTCCGTCCAACCGACCTACGCCTGAAATTCAAAATTCTCATTGGAGAGAAGCGCCGGCGATACTTCGTCGTGCTAACAGACGGACGGACAACTTTTACAAAGTCATAGGTAACGCTCCACTTTCGTTTTGGGATCCCAAAATCAACCTGTGATAGCTTCTCGCTAATTAGTATACGAGTTTGGGGAGTTACTTCATCGGAACCGCTGGAGGTTGAGCCGCTAGAATAAACAGCTGCGTTTTTTGCCGTCATCCAGTTAACCGACCTACAAGATTTCCTACTATAAGTCGTTTTCTTCCTTCGGTTAACCCACCTAAGTTTTTATCAGCTGTTTTTTTGGCTCTAATTGTCGGTTGGTTACCCGACCTGTTGACTGAGTCCAACCGTCCAACCGACCTACGCCTGAAATTCAAAATTCTCATTGGAGAGATAAGCGCCGGCGACACTTCGTCGTGCTAACAGACGGACGGACAACTTTTACGAAGTCATAGGTATCCCTCCGCTTTCGTTTTGGGATCCAAAAAAATCAACCTGTGATAAGCTTCTCGCTAATTAGTATACAAGTTTGTGGAGCTACTTCGTCGGAATCGCTGGGGGTTAGAGCTGCTAGAATAAAAATCAACTGAGCTGATCCGTTTCGCGCAGCCGTAATAGTCAGAACGTGCCCTGTAGGGTCCATGCCGTGTTTTCATGTTTTTCTTAAATCTGCAATTATTCTGTATCACTTTTTTTATTTTTACCTGAACAGCATTCTTCTTCAGTTGCACATTCTCTAATTCTTCCTCGAGGCGAAGAATCTCGGCAATGTGGTCTCGCGAACGCTTAACAGGTGGCTCTTCTTCGATGACCTGAACAAAAAAAATATAAAAGTAATGGTAATAGACAGTTACGAAATGTTCATAACTAAATGTATCCGATTAGTAAAAATATAACAGCAATGGTAATGTAGTAATATGAAAAATAATTATTAAAGGTTAACAGAATAGGGCTAAGATACGACATTCTGATTACCCATCGTAGTTTTACTTAATTAGGCTAGAAGAACCGACAAAAACGCGTTACTTCGTTACTTTGTTATCCACGATTCTTGAATTTTAGCTGACGTAATTTCTCTTCCGTAACTGTTGTACCTCTATACGGACGTAGCTCTATGTTTGAAGTGCTTAGCAACTACAGCGGCAGCCAATTGCCGTAATAACAAGTCATGGCGGATTTGCATTCTTCAAGCCAGGAAGATGAAAGTAACATGGGAAGTGAAAGTGACCAGGAAGAACTTGACGTTCGCCCATATATGTTTGAGCCACAGTGCTCATCAGATTCGTCTGATGAATCGAACATTTCAGAATCTTCCCTTTGTTAGCCATTGAAACACACGCTGTTGCAGACATTCAAATTTTCCGCGACTCGACGTAAAGTTATTTGTCGTGCAACCAGCGGAGATTCCAAACGTCACTACTAGACTACGCGACGTAAAAAAACAAAAATCCCTCACATGAGTCAAAATAATTCAGTGTATTCAAATCAAACGTATACAAATAAATTGGCTTTTCAGTTAAACTTTAAATATTAAGGATTTTTGTTGTGTAGTGCTCATGTTTGTTTGTTTCTTATTTAAGTCATAGGCTAGGTGGATAATTGTAAGTTGTTGTGTTTAGTTATTTATTTATTAGATACAAGTAGTATTAGTAAATTGCAGCACAAGTCCTTAGGACTTTCTTTTTGCTGCAATATGATTTTAGTCGTGTTACTTTCTTTTATTTCCAGTGTTTTGGTTAAAAAAAAAAAAAAAAATACCTTACTATGAAATGTTCATAACAAATAATTCATCCAATAAATACAACGAAATAATTTAATAAACGAAAAAACTCAGGTAGTCCACACAACCTATTAAGTAAATATACGAAATATTCATCAAAGCGGTCATCGATTACTATTTTGTAGATTTTCATGAATTCTTTGGACTGAATGAAAACAAACAAAATAGTACTAATTAAATGACAATGAATGGCAACCAGTAGGCTAAGATAATACGAAATAAAGAAAATCCAGCATATTGGTAATTAACTACTACTGTGTACATTTTCATATTTCTTTGGACGTGCATCTTAAACTGAATTTGAGGGCTAGCCGTAGCTAGGAGCAGTGTCGACTTCTTTTTCTACGGTGCAACGTGTAGCCAACGACAGCAGCAAAATAATGCCCGGGCCACATTCAGTCACACCTGTCCGTAATTTGGTTCGTTAATTTGTTTATTACCCACTCTTACGTCTCATCCTGGTCACACCTGGAAGTGAAGAAATTCAAGACATATTACCACCATCATCATTCAAAGGTAAACAAAACTGGCTAAAGTCAGTGACTCTGGTCTGTGATTGGTCCAAACACTCTAAAGATACGTTTCAAAATGGCGGAGATGGATTTTTCCATCTCGACTATCTTACGTTTTCAGCGTCTTTTCTTCCCAATTTTGACCGTAAGACGGTCTTATTACCGGCGTTACAACCAGGTGTGACTGCAGTGGGGCCCGGGTATAAGTCTTCGCATAGCCACACTGATCCAGACTCGTAATGGGTAAAATGCCCTACAAGGCACAACCTGGTGATTTGCGACTGAGCCAAAAGTAACATAGTGCACTGTCAGAAGTTTCATGACAAACAACAGAAGGATGCGCGGTTCCAACAAACAATGCGTAACAGACAACACTTGGGATGTTGTCTGTTGTGTCTGAAATGTTATGAATAACATTGCCATCAGGAAGAGCCAAAAAGTCGCCGAAAAGTATCTGCTGAATTTTCCGGCATCATGACGACAAACAAATAAGTCAGCAGATGCTTTTTCCGCTGTTTTTCGTCTCTTCCTGGCAATGTTTGTTCTGCATAACATTTCACGGATAACATCTCCAACACAAAAGATAACATCCCAAGTGAGATAACACAACCAATGTGGGAGATTAACACGCCACCTCAGACCAATAACCATAAGACGTCCTTCTCTGAGCATGAACGTTTAATAACTGAATTACACTAGTACAAAATCATACAACATAATTTGAGAATTTGAAACCGCGCATCCTTCTGTAGTCTCTTATGAAACTTCTGACAGTGTGGTTCCAATATTTACGAATATACAAATTGCTCTTTCGCCATTATTCGACTTGTCGTAAGTACACGCGCCAAAGACGAAAAATTTGTCAACCTTATCCAGCTTTCTTTCGTTACCCAGGCAGGTCTGCCATCCATTCTTTAGAAATATTACCAAACAAATCACCAAAAAAACAATCGATACGAAACCGCGCGGATAAATTTGTTTTTTTTTTGCCATTTTTGATGTGAATCACATAATTTGGTGACACATCAATCACTCTGTGCCCAAATCGGCCGCAAAGCAATCAAATATTCACTGAGAACTTTCCGCGGGAAGAAGGGGAAATAGAAGTAGAGGAAGAAGAAGAAATGATTTGACCGAATTAAGACGGCAATCAAAAGACCTTCACTAACGAACGGAAAAAAAGCAAACCAGAACAAAACATACAAATATTAGTTTAATTATTTGTTGTGTTTGCACCATGAATGAAATGAGAGGCTAAGGCTTTCCAGAAAATCAAAACAAGCATGAAAATCAACAGAAATGGGACATCACAATGTTAAGGCAAACCCAGACAAATCTGCTCTTGAAAAAGTGTAAAGCATTGTCCAAATAGGTGTAATAAGCTGAATAACGCTATACGCGATGTTTACGGCTTAATTCCCACGCCTGTTCAAATAGGAACTCAATAGGTTCTTATCGATGCAGCGTTCAGTGTTGCCACGCTGATACAATTCTGTTCCTCGAACTAACAATAAGCAGTCGTAACAGAACAAAACGTGTTCTTTTGAAGAAAACTTGGTTCTTCAGCTTCCAACAACGTAGAGCTTTAGTGTTTCCCGTGGAAACCCTGACGACGCTGCTCCTCTCCTCCGCTTGGTAGCGGAACCAACCAAGCAATCTGATTGGCTCTGCATAAGGGAAAATACAACCTGGCTCTATTCACCTAATTCGCCCTATTACAGCGCGCTCCGAGGAAAAGAGGAATCTGTAGTAAGCCTTATACGCCGTAATGCACCTTACAACACCTATTTGCACAATGCTTAGCAGTATCGCTATCGATCTATTGTCTCTCTGTACTACTTACACCCTCGAAAGGCGCTTCCTCAACGGGGGCTTCTTCTACCACTTGTGGCGCTTCTTCTACAGATTGTGGTGCTTCCTCTACGGCGGTGGCTTCAGCTTGAAGGGCCGCGGCTTCGGCCGGCGCCTCAACAGCTTCTTCTGGCTGCGCTGCTGCTTCGACAACGACTTCTTCGGCAAGCGTACCTTCGGCCACTTCAGCCTCTGCAACCACGCTATCGGCGGTGTCGGTGGTGCCAGCTGCAGAAGAGACAACTTGAAACTTTTTTTTTTTTTAAAGTTCAATGGGCAGATAAAACATTCATGGTGCCACATTACTACCTCATAGAATACAATGTTACATCAGAGATCTGCAGATTCCTAGACAACCTATTTTCGCTAATATATCGTTACGGCCTTTTTTGCTGACTGCCGTACTCCGATTTACTAGCTTCGACAAATATAAGCGGAGTTTCCTTTTTCTTATCCATTCGTTGTTATCTTATACTCCGGATCATTTGTATTGTTGACAAATATTCATATTAACGGTGTTAATTGAGAATTCCTGGTAAGCTCCGGAACCAGCAGCAAGTAAGTCGGTTATATTTGTACATTTTTGACAGTATTGTAACTTTACATCCAGAAAACAAAACTTTTCTTCGTTACTACAAACAACAGAAGTTTCATCAGATAACACTAGAGCAATGTGACAGCTATAGAGACGGTTTATTTTAGCAACCATAGCACTCTCACCACTCAGCTCATCAAAATTATTGATTTTCGTACATGGCCGGAAGTTTTTGAATTTCAGCGCCTTGCAGTACCATGCTTTGAAATCATCTCCGCCGAGACGCAGAAGAGGTGATGACAAGCGACAACAAGAAAACAGCTTATTTTTGAAGCGCTCCCTAATGGAAGTCATAAATGTGTGTGTGTGAACAGAGGCGTTACTAGCCAAAATGTTTGGGGGGGGGGACAAGGAATTTACCGACTGGCTGGTAAATTGTAACGACTGTTTTTACAGAAAAAACGACTATTTTCAAGAAAAAAAATGCAGTTTTGAAAAAAAAAATCGACTCATTTTCAGAAAAACCGACTTTTTTGACAAAAAATCAACTGATTGTCAGAAAAAACGACCATTTTCATGAAAAAAATCAAATATTTTGACGAAAAATTGTGGCGCTTTGCGCCGACTCGCTTATTTTTTTACCGACTGGCCGACAAGATTGGGGGGGAGGGTCCCCCCTCCCCCCCCCCAGTCGTGACGCCACTGTGTGTGAAGCATTTTATAAAAATTAGAGCATAATTGGTGCCCATTGTGCGTTAAGATCAATTCACACTAGACAGGGATTTGCGTGTTTAAAGTCGCAGAAAGTATTGGCCTTTCCTAAGGAGATTTTTGTTTTTTTTGGTGGGGAGCTTACGCGGCAGAGAACGCGGTCACAGGCAAATAAGAGTTTCACTCGACTGTCTCTTCACAATAGTTGCGTTTTTTGTCTTTCCTCCGTAGGTCGGTTAAAGGACACCTGAACAATGAAACCATACTTGAACAAACCATGGAGAATGCATATACAGACATGGCCACGGAGAGCATTCTCCTCCTGAGCGTGACGTTTTCAAAATAGGGATGTTCGTTTCTGGAGGTTTGCACATGTAGACTCCAAGACAAAAAGCGCAATTCATTCAAAATCTTGTACAGCGCTGGCCGGATCGTATTGGAATTTCTTCTAGATATACGTTCGGGCTTAACTGGTTACAAAATATTCCAGAAGAAGGTTGATTGGAGACATTTGTTCATTTCTAAAATTGTTCGGTACTGAAATAAGGACAGATGCAAAATAGAGCAAAAATAATAGCTTGGAAACACTATTTCGTATTTAGATTGGGTTTTCTGCAGGCAATGTTAACGGAAGTCATACAGATAGGATGATCCTTGGTACTCTTCATTCAGGTGTCCTTTAACCTACCTACTTGCCACTATTGACCGTTTCTTCGTCTCGCCGGTCGGTTCGACTGAGCTCTAAAAAACGGCTTATAAGAAAAAATGGCGTCTTCCAGTCGCAGGCGCCTATGTCTCCAATGAGAATTTTGAATTTCGCGCCGTGCCAAGAGCGTAGGTCGGTTGGATGGAGCTTAGACATCAGTCCACAGGTCGGTTAACCGACCGATGAACGGCGACGAAAAAACAGCTTAGAAGGATTTAGGTCGGTTAACCGAAGAAAGAAAACGGATTATAGAGAAAAATCTCGCAGGTCGGTTAACTGTATGACGGCAAAAAACGCAACTAATGTGTGCTTGATCTCGCACTATAGGGAAGCTTAAAGGACCCCTCTTGCTTATTCTGCCTTTTTATAATAGACCTAGCTTCCATCCATAATTATAAGCTTCTAAAATCCCCACCTTTCGTTTTGTGCTTACGAATTTTTAGCGCTTTTTTACCCTTACCGACTTTTGCCCGTCACACAACGAAACGTTTGTCGGGATCTTCAGCGTCCGCTGACAACTCTTTCACACAGAAGGATCTGAGAAGCTTCTGTTTATTAATTCTTTTACTTGCATAGTTTTCCCACTTTTTAACCACGGCGTGTTCAGTTTTCAAATGTTTTGAGCAGGAAGGCTGGACATAGTCGACAAGCGCTAACAAAAAAATCGCTAATTTTAGGTGGAAAGTAATTGTATTATCGAAAACATTTTTCTGATCCATTTAATAGGGAAAAGATCATTTCTAGTAAGAGTTGTGCTTTAAGAAACCTATAGAGCATTTAAGACTCGAGACCGAAGTGCTGACTAAATTGCCTTCAAAATGCACCATTATCGCTTATATAGTCGTCATAAATTTTGGAAGGAACGACAACTTCGCCATATTCCTGTTCAGCGCTTCCAAGCGGGCTAGTTTCTGTTAATCCCCCTATGCCTCACCATCAGCACTTGGATGAGACATGGTAAAGTAGAGTCACAGGTTAGTGAGTGGAAAACCTGTCATCCGTGTCCCAGGTAATGGAGGTTTTGCATATGTTTCAGCAGCAGAAAGTGAGAGTCTAGCCATTCCCATATGCGATTAGACCTTTTACTATGTCTACACAGGTGTTGGTTATGAGGCTCATAGACATTGTAAAAGTCGGATCCATAGGGTAGTGGGTCACTGTCACTTTCTGCTGCTGAAACACATGCAAAACCTCCATTACTTGGGACACAAATGACAGGTTTTCCAATCGCTAACCTGTAGGTCTATTTTAACATGTCTGATCCAAGTGCTGACGGTGAGGCACAGGGGGATTAACAGAAACTAGTCCGCTTGGAAGCGCTGAACAGGAATATGGCCAATAGATTCGAAAAAGAGAGCAGTACAGACAACATGTACATGGGTTGGCGAGGAGAGGTCACGAAATGAGTCCGAGAAGATGAAGAATAATATAAGATGTTTACCCTGGTCATGTTCAGGCTCAGCTTCAGATTCACCAGCATCGTCTGTTGAGACGTTGTCAACCTCAGGCTCAGAATCAGCTCCAGGCTCGGCTGCATCCTCTCCTACACATGGATGAAAATTAAATACAGTGCAAAAGAATGGGGTGGTTCCCAAAATCACCACGTTCTTTTTGCCCACTCTCATAATGCCCACGCTCAGAATGTCCACGATTAAAATGCCCACGATAAAAATGCCCACGACTCAAAATGCCCACAACTCAAGATGCCCACGTCCACGAAATGCCGGCGGTCTAAAATGCCGACAGTTCAAAGTGGTCACATGGGAGGCTAATATCGTCCTAGTTTACAATGCCGACGGCCGAAACTGTCCACAGGTGAGGCCAAAATCATCCTGGGACAGCGGACTCGGAGATTATAAGGGATAAATGATAAGGGATGCCCTTGTGGCAAAAATGATCATGGGCCCTTGGGGATCATGAATATATATCGTTTATCAAAAGTATTTTTTTTTACTTTCCGGTTAACAAACCCACTTTAAGGGTGCTAAAAATCAAGTTTTGAGCAAAACCCTTGAGTTAAAATGTATACTTTGTTTAATTTTTTTTTGTACTTTGTGGTTAGGATTAGTACTTTAAGTACCTTACTACTTCGGATCTGAGAAGTGACAATTTGCAAGCCAATCTTGTATCTTATGTTCAAGCAAAGTTTCATCGCCCGAGCACATCTGGAAGTACCTTAATTCGCGATAACCGGAATTCCGGACTCCCCCCATAGTGCCAAATCCAATCCGGTTCTATCACTGAGGTATCTAGGTCTTCTGCTTGTCCTTCCCACCAAGTTTCATCCCAATCGCTCCACCTCCACGCTAAACGTGTCAGAAGATCTCTGGTTACCCCCTCCGACTCCTCCCCCCCACATTCATCGGATCCGGTCCGGACTTTCAATAGGTCATCCGAGACACGAGGTCTTTCCAAATATCAAGTTTCGTTGAATTGGGACTTGACTGACTGTACCAATCGTGGGCATTTTGAGTCGTTGGCATTTTGAGTCGTGGGCAGTTTGAGTCGTGGGCATTTTGAGCCGTGGGCATTTTGATTTGTTGGCATTTTTAGTGGGCATTATGATCGTGGGCATTCTGAGTGTTAGCCAAAGAATGAGCCACGCAGCGTTCTAACGAAGATGATTATTCGGGGATCGACTAAAAAGATGCACGGCATGGCGGAGGAGGCACGAATAATAAAAAGAGATTGGCAGGTAATAGAAGTAGAAAAGTATGTAAGAGTTGGTAACTCCAGATCCTAAAAGAAGGCCCGTTGGAACATTGTTCCTGCCCCTCACTCTGAAGCCTGAAAGGACCCTTTTAGTTATCATGCCTCGTTTTCATACTCGTGCCTCCTACACTATGTCGTGCCTCTTTTTAGTCGATCCCGATTATTCGTATGTATACCCCAGGCGGCAACGGGATCGAATAAAAAGAGGCACGGCATGGCGGAGGAGGCACGAGTAATAAAAAGAGATTAGTAAGAGGTAAAAGTAGACAAGTTAGTGAGAGCTCGTAACTCCAAAGCCTAAAAGAAGGCACGTTAAAACATTACTCCTGCCACTCACTCTGAAGCCTGAAAGGGCCCTTTTAGTTTCCGTACCTCTTTTCAGTACTTGTGCCTCCTACACTATGTCGTAACGTGCCGTGCCTCTTTAGTCGATCCCGGCGGCAACTCGGCCGAAGAGCGTCAGCATTTGACGGGTGACTTCAAATTTTGACTGCCATCTTACTCGCAACAGATCACCGACCCCCCCCCCCCCCCCCCATTCCCGTTAAGAAAAGACGTGGCGGTATACAAAGAGATGATGAAAATCGTGCTATCGCACGACGTCTATAAACAGTCAAACGAGAAGAAGAAAATAGAAGTGGAAAGGGATCGACTGTTTTAAAATATGACAAAACCACTAGACTCTTTGCCACTGGGTCTGCGGCCTAACCTAATCCCCCCCCCCCCTCACTTCGATTTCGGATATTTGAAAACCAGGCCACTTCGATTTCGGATATTTGAAAACCAGGCGATTTAGTAAGTTAGAAATTATGACCCGCCGGTTTGGAAAGGCAGAGAAACACCGCTAAATCTGCAGGTCTTTCACAGTTCATGGATAGATAGTGCAGAACTAGATAGCAATCTTAATTAAACGGTCGGATATTTTTTCAAATGAACAAACACGCGGTAGACAGACTGAGAAAGACAAAGGAATAAAACGAGATATGGAGACGAGATAGCCATCAAAGTAGAACACACCTTCTGTGGAGTCGGCGGGCTCTGGTTCAGACTCGTTGACGTCAGCAGCTGGATCCTGCTGTACCTCTGCGGCTTCAATCCCAGCCTCCTCCTCTTCTAAAAATAGGTATAGACTTAGCTGGATAAGTCACGAAGGGATTTCAAAGTTGGGAGTTACGGTAAATTCCAACTTTTTTCAACGCCTACTTAAAGGACCCCTCTTGCTTATTCTGCCTTTTATAATATAATTAGCTCCCATATGGAATTGTAAGCTTCTAGAATCCCCACCTTTCTGAATTGTTTCCTTTCTTAACTAAAAATTCTTAGCACTTTTTGGGCCTTTCCAAGTTTTCCCGTCATCCAACGAAAAGTTTGCGGTAATCTTCAACGTCCGCTGGCAACTCTTTCACATATAAGGATGTGGTACTCTCCTGCTTATTACTTATTTTATTTGCTCAGTTTCCCCACTCTTTAACCAAGGCACGGTTCAGTTTTCAAATGTTTTGCACTCAGCCGCCGCGTCGGAGAGCAGGAAGGCTGGATATAGTCGACAAGCGCTAACAAGAGAATCGCTAGTTTTAGGTGGAAAGTAATGGCATTTCCAAAAGCTTTTTTTTCTGATTCATTTCATAGGGAAAAGATCATTTCTGGTAAGAGTTGTGCTTTAAGAATCTCGGACGAAAGCACATACACATGCAACACTATAGATTAGGGCCAGTGGTTTTGTGATATTTGATACCGACCTGGTATTTTCGACAACGCCCAATACCTTTGAAATAACGACATGCCAGTCGGGTGAAAAAACTGTGATAGTTTGTCTAAAAGAGTTGTTGTGCTAGCATATCCACCATCAGACTTGGAAAGACAAGCGTTAATTACTGTTAATGACGCCAGTCTACCACAAACGACTGATTTCTGTGATCGTTTTGCCAGATGCTATATATGCAAAATGCGGGGGTGAGCGATAAATCAAATCAAACAAATAACAGTGTTAATCGAGCATTCAGATTTGTTTTAAAGTTCTCACTACAAATAACACGACTTTTTCGTTAGCGATACCCCCTTGTTGAGTCCGTCGCTCGGATTACAGCTGCGCATCACAAAGAGGTATTGGTCAGTGCAAACGATGGAGCTGAATACCGTGCATGTGCATTGCACGAAAACCAGCTAAGTTGTGGATAAGGTTTTCACAGCAAGGGATCAATTCGTGACTACTACCTTCCTCGGAAGCGTTCTCCCCTTCAGCTGAAGCAGCTTCTCCCTCTTGCTCTTCAGATTCTTCATCGTTCTTATCAGCTTCTTGTGCCTCTTCCTCTTGGCTGTCTACCAGATCCTTTTCTTCAACTGATGTCTGATCATCTTGCTCAGCATCACCCGGTACTTCGTCACTTGCTGGCTCATCTGCCTGTTCCTCTTCGGCTGACGTTCCTGACTCACTCTGTTCCTTGTCAACTTCGTCGGGGATAGCCTCAGTTTCTACGTGCTGCTCCGCTGATTCTTCACCTTCTTCACTTGGTTGCTCGGCGTCTTTTTCCTCGTCTTCGGTTTCTATTTAAAATCGTGTTCTAAGCCGTATGCTATTATAAAACGAACCAGAACTACATACGAATTTCCACAACACGGACATGGACAACAGCCTTTATGTTTTTTTTAACGCCGCTGAGTTGCCCCTCAACGCAAAATTTCAGACAAAGACGGAAACGGACTACGATACACAACATATACAGTCATGCGATCGAGACAGCATAAAACACAGATCATCGTCCAAGAGATTCAATAACTTGCAGATGGCAACAAGAACAAATAATCAGATAAATCCTCCGTCTTTGGTCCCATGGAGCGACTATGGATAACCCGACAAAACTGAGCGGAGCTAGAGGTAATTGCTCTAGGCTCACTGCAGAGCAATAAGTGCAGGAGGCACGCTGACCTCCTCTGGTGCGCGTCCAGAGTACCAATCGGCTTTGACTTTGAAAGTTTCTTCTACGCGGCTTCACAGCGATATGGCTATTTGTAGAGGTAACGAAACGTGTTGTTCCCCGTAGCTCCTATCCTTCGCTCGTTTGCATCCGGTAGGGTACGGGGAAATATTCGATATTCGGTCAGATTACAGAGATAGGGAGACGGGGGTTCTATCTGATTATTTGTTGTCGATTACACGGACAAAACAAGACAGAAGAAGTTACGTGATTCCCCCTTTAACAGCTAGCGAAGCCAATCTAAACATATACATGACAGCGAAATATGTTCTACGAACTGTCTGGCAAAGTAATTACCGTGTTCTTCTATTTCGGGTTCAGCCTCTGCCACGGCTTCCGCCTGGGTCTCCTCTTCTTCTACTTCTTCCGGTGCTAGCTCTTCGACTTGCTCAGGTAACGGCTCTTCGGAAACTTCAGCATTTTCTATAAAGGTCTGAGATTAAAAGAAGAACAGACAGTTGCCTGCTGCGGTGGATCTGTTACTGGTGGGTACGCATATTTCCAGAGTTTAGCTCGGCGCTCTTCCATGTTTGGTTTGGTAATTTCTAAACTAGAACCGTACGGAATAAATCGAAGATCGAGGGGGTATTAAGGCATTCATGGACTGGAGACGGGCATTTCCCTGGTCGCTTGCCAGGCAGTTTTTTAAAGGACCCCTTTCACTATTTATTCTTCAACTTACAGTATTTTAAAATATTTGAATACTTTAGAACTAGGCTATTCTTTCAACAAATAACCCGCGGTTTTGGCCGTTTTCAGCCATTTCCGAGAGCCGTTGACTTATAGCGAAGACAGGGAAACAATTTACATAACCGGTTTCTCTGATGGAAAAACTCCTCGCAGACAACCGTCGAAGCGTGAGACACATCGAAGGTAGAAAAACACGGCAAGTGAGAAAATCAACGTGGTTCTGTTAGAGGGGTTAGAATGTACCGCACGAAATTGGGGTCTCCGGGTTTAGAAATATATGGAGCGATTATGGAGGTAGGTTGCATTATCATTATAGGTAAGACAGGTCCTTCAAGTCTTTCGCCTGAGATATAAGGCGTATTCTCGCCGTTCCCCGAGGACTCGGAGAATCGAAGGGAACGGCGAGAATAGAAGGAGTCACTTCACGTGGACTCCGCGTCCAGAAACAGCGAGAACACAGAGAATGCTTCCAAAATGGATTTTGTTCGAACAAAAATATGCAGTTCCCGCAATCAGTCTGGATCCACTTCATTTTTGGTTTTGTTTAACTCTGACTGTTTTTAATTAATTTTACATTGCACCAACACCAGCAAAAACTGATTCCCCTCCAAATCTGAACGGGAGTCCTTTCTGATGATGGTGATGATAATCGGAGCATTCCCCGTCCGTGGGGACTCGCGAGAATAATAGTAATAATAATAATTATAATAATTTAAAGCCAACAAAGGGCCATACAACAGCATTAATTCTCGCACTTAACTAACAAAATTGACCTTCAATATTACATACAATAATATCACTTCTTTTTACCCTTCTACTATTCCCCAAATTACCTCCAATCTAAACCTCGATTATACACTTAAAATATTCACATGCCGACCGAATTACCTGACGATTCGTCGACTCCATAATACCAGGAAATAGTACGGGTACCCCACCAAAAAAACTATCTCTAATTTCCTTCCCCCCCGACAATCTGTCAGCAGATGGCATAAACTCTCTTCTGCCTCACCACAAAATCGGCAAGCACACTCGGCCACTGGCAAAGACCTATTCTTTTCAAAAACCTTTTTCCTACTTCGGACTGAATCCCCGGGACAAACAAAAACGCGGGGACTCCTGAAGTGAAGACTTCGGAAAACGGCGAGAATACGCCTATAGTGGCTATCTTTCTGGTCGGAAACTTAAGAGACCCAAAAGCACTGGCGTTCATTCTAAACGACGTCTTTTGGAGACGAGGATCTTCTGCTGGAAAGAACCCTGTTAGCCCTTTACTATTTACTAATAGCTAACAAATAAACAGAAAGACACTCCTGGATCCTCGTCTTCCTCCTTCTCCTCCTTCTCTCCTTCCTCCTTCTCTACTACCGCTCATATCTATAGGTACCGGCGATTAGGGGATGGTCAGACACATTCTGTATGATGTCTCCATGGGATTGTCTGGACTAAGGCTCTAGATGTGTGAGAAAGCTGAAAAAGGGATCGACTAAAACCAGGAAGGGAAGGGAACGCGAGAAAAGAAGGAAGGCATACTAAAACCAGGAAGGGCATGGAAGGGCAGTTGGAGCCTGTGAAGATGAAGATTGCAAGATCTAATTCTTATCATCATTCGTTCATACCCCGGGTCATCAGGATCTGGAACAAACTGCCATTTCCAGTCGAAAAGATGAAATCACTGGAAGCCTTCTCCAATACATAAGAGACCCTGAGCTTGCTATCTGTAACCTGATTAGCAAATACAACTCAAAAATCCAGTCCCACCCGTGGAGTAAAATTCTCAGAGTTTAAGTGTATATGTATGTACTGGTGTTCAGTTTTTATTCAGTCAGAGAGTCTCAGTTTGTAACTGTCGATTTCTTGTGTGTTTCATATGAAAGTGTTACGTTTTGCTTTTGTTTTGTTTTTTCTTTTCGCTTTTGTACTCCGTCCATTTTCTGTTTGAAATAACGAGTGATAAATAAATAAATAAATAAATAGCCTAAACATAAACACACCAGATCTTGAGACTTTCAACGTAGGACGACTTTAAATGGCAATCGTGCCGCAGTCGATCCGCTCTTCGCCCTGCCATATCATTTTTCTTTTAACAAGTTGTCAGTTAAGTAGAAATTTTGTACTGACAGGCGTGAGGAATAAATTATTATTAAAACGAGGAAGGGCATCCTAAAACGAAGAAGGAATTCAAGGCTGCGAAAAAATGGAAAGCTGCACCGTTCCCTTCCTCTGTTTAGTATTCTTCCAGGTGTCGGCAACTTTTCAAACTCAAAGTTCACCATCCCTTCCTCGTTTATTATCCTGACATGGGTAGGCATTAAGTTCAGTGAAGGGTCAGCAACTATCAAAATTGTAGTTCACCTTTTCATCTCTAGTTCAGACGGATACTAAAACGAGGAAGGGATGGTGAACTTTGAATTTGGAAAGTTGCCGACCCCTCAAAGAATACTAAACAGAGGAAGGGAACGGTGCGGCTTTCCAGTTTTGAATTCTGGCGACAGCCTTCCTCGTTTTAGTATGCCCTTCCTGGTTTTAGTATGCCTTCCTGCTTTCTCGCGTTCCCTTCCCTTCCTGGTCTTAGTCGATCCCTTTGAAAAAGGTGGGTTGCAACTGGTTCTGAAGTTTCATCTTACCTCCGTCAGATAACCCTTCGTTCGAATGGTCGGCAGCTACCTCGTCGTTGTCGTTTCCTAGGGGCGGTTCAATAGTCTTTTCTTTTATGGCGGCTTCTATATGAACTTTACACTGCGAGAATGTCGGCGCATCTGAAAAGCATTTAAATGGCGTTAAACCAGACAAAAGTTGAAAAGTCGAAGCAGTTGCCCCAATACAGTCAAGGTATCCCAAACCTTCATCAACCTCCAGACCACATCGAGAAACAGCGAATAGAGCCAACAACAAAGAAAAAGGGGGGATCTACTAAAAACAGGCACGGCACGAAATAGTGTAGGAGGCACGAGTACTAAAAAGCACGAACAGTGACAATGTTCTAACGTACCTTCTTTTAGGCTCTGTAGTTACGAAATGTCACTTACTTGTCTACTTCTACTACTTGCTAGTCTCTTTTTATTACTCGTGCCTCCTGCAGCATGCCGTGCCTCTTTTTAGTCAGTCCTGACAGTGTTCCTTCAGAACTATGCTGGTTGAGGACAAGAATCTCATTCCTTTCCACCAACATGTTACGAAAGCAAATGTCCGCCACACTCTAGTTTTGATTTAAAAAAAGAAACATTTTTGTTGGGATCCCGATCCGAAAATCACCAGAGCCTCCTGATTTAAAGATTTAGTTTGTCCACCCGCTATATCTGGCTTACACCAGGTTCTGGCCGAACTTTCCATTCGAGACGAGAACTAGTTTCTTATTCAGTATGATCGAAGAAATTTCGACATCGCGAAGCTTACGGGTATGCTTTGGCTATCCTAGTCAAGTAAATATCCTGTTGTTTTAGGGGGGGGGTGGAGGGCTAAGGAAATCGACCGCAAACACTATTACCGTACTTAGACTTCAGGTGTCAATCACCCTGTAAGGACGCTCGTTACACTATGGGTGGTGGTTTACCATTTCTCGGTAGACTTACAAGACTGTAGTATAGGGCATCGAGGCGGCCTGGCTGTGGACCACGGAGCCCTGATGTGCTTACCCTCTCCATACAGGATCGTCTAAAAAGAGGCACGGCATGGCGCAGGAGGCACGAGTAATATAAAGAGATTAACAAGCAGTAGAAGTAGACAACTAAGTGAGAGCTCGTAACTCCAGAGCCTAAATGAGGGCACGTTATAACATGGTTCCTGCCCCTCACTCTGAAGCCTGAAAGGGCCCTTTTAGTTTTCGTGCCTCTTTTTAGTTGTCGTGCCTCCTACACTATGTCGTGCCGTGCCTCTTTTTAGTCGATCCCAGCTCTGTCAGACGGCATTCAGTATACCGTGAACTTTTCTAGAAATTCGCCGCAAGGCTGACACTAGAAATTCAGACCATTGAGGTGTTACAGAGAATCAAAAAGGGACACTGTCTGCACCTGTCAGCAGATGATAAACCATTTCTTGCAACAATTGACAACAACAAGTCAATAATTTCAGATTCGTAATTTTGTCTGCCATTTCAATGTTCTATAGTCCAGTGCTATTCTGTACTGAATAGTTGGGATCTCTGGCAGACAATGCCAAACGTTTCGTACACCATCAGTCTGGAATAGCCTAAAACAAACGAAAGTTAGGGTATGCCAAATGGTGAGCACGCCAACCCAGTAAAACACTGATTATTTGAGGGAAATGTAGGGACAATCATTCAAAATACTGTGTGTGTGGATTGGAGTGCCTAACACTTGCCATAATCTAATTGGCGCTTGATGCAGGCTTTTCCAAGCTGTGGGCTTATCCAATGTTTGGATTTACAACTGCAATTCCGAATCGAAAGTATCATTACATTTAGAACTTTCACTTTTGGAACGATTATGAACATTAGGGGAAAGAAGAAAGTTTATAGGGCCCATTTCGGTGTTTTTTGTTATATTCTGTGTACTTGTATTATATGGGGATTGACTAAAAACGGGAATGGAAAGGAACGTACACGGTGCAGGAGAAACGCGTACTAAAAACGGGAACAACGTACTAAAATCTGGAACACTGCATATGATGTTTCCCTGCCATGGTCCCGGGCTTTTGGGGAATAAATTCAGTCATGCATTTTAACGGAGCGGATTTCCAATTTGGTAAATCTGCCCATGTTCCTAGCGACAATCAATTAATCCACAAGCGATCAGTGATCACATCCGATAATGAAAAGGACACGCAACAGTTGGGATCTCTGGCCAGACAATGCCAAACGTTCGGTATACCCACAATCTGGAATAGCCTAAGACAAACGCCAGTTAGGTTGGTTATGCCAGATGGTGCGCACGCCAACCAAATAAAATGTTGATGATGCGATGGAAATGTAGAACAAGAGCTACGAGCTCATATGGCACTTGTTACGAGCAGGTGGTGTGAGAAGGGCGAAAATAAATCTGAGCATTTTTCCGGAAATTCTGGTACCCCTCCCCACCGTGCTCGGATCCGGTCCGGACCCTAAAATATGCCATCTAACGCATACGATCTCTGTACTTTCCAAGTTTCATTCAAATCATTCCACTCGTTTAACCCCTATGCGAGCCACAACATTTCCGGTATCCCCCTCAAACTCCCCCAATTGTGGCCGAATACGACTCAGACACATAAACTTCGCATCTCTAGCATCTCCTCTTCCCGCCCATCAAGTTTAACTCGAACCGGAGCATATCTTCAAATTTCCGGTTCCCGCTTCATCCTTCCCCTACTTTGGTCGGATCCGGTTCGGATGCCAAATGACAAATCTAGGCCGCATAAACTTGGTACTTTCCAACTTGCATCCCATCCGGCACATCCGTTTGGTTTTTGTGCATGTAACAAAGTTTTCTGACCTCCCTCTCCCAACTCCCCCACAGTGACCGGATCCGGTCCGATTATGTCATTCGCGTATCTAGGACTTGTGCTTGTTCTTCCCGCCAAGTTTCATCCCGAACCCTCTACTCTAAGCCTTTCCCAAGATTTCCGGTTCCCCCTCCAACTCCCCCCAATGTCACCGGATCCGCTCCATATTTAAAATGGCGCGTCTGAGACACGAGGTCTTTCTATATATCAAGTTTTGTTAAGGTCCGATCACCCGTTCGTAAGTTAAAAATACCTCAAATTTCCGGATTCCCCCTTCCGCCACGCCCCCCCCCCCCCAGATGGTGGGATCGGGGAAACGACTATTTTCAAGTCAATCTGTTCGGGTCTCTGACACGCCTGCCAAGTTTCATCGTCCTAGCACAGCAGGAAGTACCGAACTCGCGGGATCGCTAGAAATTCTGACCCCCCCCCCTCCTACTCCCCCACAGTGAGTGGATCCGCTCCGGTTATGTCAATCACGTATCTAGGACTCGTGCTTGTTCTTCCACCAAGCTTCATCCCAATCCCTCCACTATAAGCGTTTTCCAAGATTTCCGGTCCCCCCTCCCCCCTCCAATGAGGTCTTTCTATGTATCAAGTTTAATCAAAATCTGATCAACAGGTCGTAAGTAAAAAATACTTAATTTTTCCGGATTCCCCCGCCCTCCACTCCCCTCCCAGAAGCTCGGATCGAAGAAGTGACTACTTCCAACTTAATCATCTGAGGTCCTTGATATGCCTGCCAAGTTTCATCGTCCTAGCTTATGTGGAAGCAAAACCTGGACAGACCGACCGACAGACCGACCAACTGACGGACAGAAACTACGATCGTTATATGGCACTTGGCTGAAGGGCAAGTGCTATAAAAAAACATTCAAAATACTCTAAGTGGGGGCTGGAAAGCCTAACATTAATTATAATCTAAATGGCGCTCGGTACAGGCTATTCCAATCTGTGGAGTATATCCAATGTTTGACACAGCCCATCCAGAATGAGGGATTGGTGGTAGACTGGGACTTCTTCCTCGAAATCGCCAATCGACTGCACCAGTGCCCTACATTTAGGACTTTCACTTGGAATGATTATGAATAAACGGAGAGGATCTGCAATTTCTACAATTTTGACAATCAATTAATCCACGAGCGAACCGATAATGAAAAGGACACGCAAGATGCGCGACATCTAAAAATAACTTCTCCGGGACAGTTTCCCAGTTTTCAGTCTCAGCGTTTGCTCCGGAACTATTTCAGTCGTCGGATGGGAAAGATGATATGCTTTTAAATAATAAGTACAGACGGAACTGGGGGAAAATATTGGAAAATTCGCGAACAAAATGGAGAAAGATCCGACTGAACATCAACATCCAGATTCCGGAGAGAAATGTTGTGATCTAGTTAAATTTTACAAATTAAAGGGATCTAAAACTCGCACAAACCCATATTTTTGATAAGGCGTTCCCTTGAAGAAAATGAAACAAGATCTTGGACATATTCTTAAATGAAAGAAAACACAAGGCTCTATTAGGTCTACCATCAAAGAATATGACTCTTTTGATTCAACATCAACATATTAAAGGAATCTCAACTCTCATCAACCCATATTTCAAATAAGGCCTTGAAGAAGATGAAACAACCTTTTTTAAACAAATTTAAAACTAAAAACAACAGTGACGCTCAGTTAAGTTCACCAATTTTCGTGCTGTTATAAATAAATTTAATTTTATATCTCGTGATTATCTCGACAGGTCCAGTCATTAACCCCTATTTTAATAGGGGGTCCTCTTGATGAAAATGAAATAACCTCTTTGAACAAAACTAAGAAATACAGCGATGCTCAGTTAAATTCAAATTTTATTTTAGCAGCTTGTGTATCTGAACAGGTCCAATCATCATCCCTATCTAATAAGACGTTTGAGGAAAATGAAACAACATCTTTTGAACCAATGCTTAAAAAGAGGCAGCAATGCTCAGCTGAGCACACCAGATCATGTTGATATCAATGATTCCGGTTTCACACCTTTGTGAGTATCTGAGCAGAATAAACGGATCCCATCAGCCTTCATTTAAATAAATCATTCGCTAGAAGGAAAGACAACTACTCTAACAAATCTACCAAATTTGGCCGATATCATTCGATCTGATTTCAAAGGAAAACCGATAAAAAGTTTAATTTTACGTATGTTTAAACAAACATTTAAACGAGATTTAAATAGCAAATTAAAAATAAGGAAACTTGTAAATGACGAAATTTTTAAACCTCATGAAGACTGATGTAATTTAATTTAACCTTCTAAATTTAATTTGAGAGCCTTACCATATCACAGTCTCGGAACCACCTAATAAGACACCTTTTAACCAACGGTAAAGACGCAACCTCGCTGTACACCATGTCTTTGTTTGTTTTGTTGCTGAACACAAAAATAAAAAAAATAACTGTTGTACTGAAGGGGTGTGAATGAAACGTCAATGCTCATAAACTAAAGTCAATTAATCATCAGCATTCGAGATCAAGGGGCCCCACGACAATGAAACAAAACAATATTGGTTTGGAAATTACAATTAATCTTTGTCAAATATTGCTTCTGGTAAAACCACATATGTGCAATACATTTGTTCTTGGTAATGCACTGCACTAGCGACCTTGCATTCCACCTGCACATGATAATTTACAAGGGGGCCCCGGAATTTCTATTGCCTAGGGACAACCATATGGTTTAATACGGTACTGGCAGTCTAAGAGATATTAGGCCTCTTGATCTCCTCAATATTCCTTATTTAGTTCTTTTTTGATTTTTCATCAAAATTAAAATCAAATAGTTTGATTTCTGTGTTTTAAGTTTCTTTCCACTGGAAACTGAAAATTATAGACTTTACCCTCCAAAACCACATACAAAAAATTGACCAGTGCTCTCGTTAATAGGATAACTGAACGGTGGAACAGTTTACCAGTAGAAGTTGTAGATTCAGGCAGGTCCAAATGTTTACGCGTGGTGTAGTCGACACACCATTTTACTCAATTTTTTTGTAGTCTGAAAATTGGATCGACTAAAAAAAAGGCACGGGACGGCACGAAACGAGATAGTGTAGGAGGCACGAGTACTAAAAAGAGGCACAAAAATTAAAAAGGCCCTTTCAGACTTCAGATTGAGGGGCAGGACAATGTTCGAACGTGCCTTGTTTTAGGCTCTCGAATTACGAACTCTCACTTACTTCTCTAATTCTACTACATGCTAATCTATTTTTATTACTCGTGCCTCCTGCGCCATGCCTCATTTTAGTCGATCTCCTGAAAATTTGTTTACTTTTGTAGTGTGTCATTTTTTTTATGTACAGTACATGTAATCCGTTTGTATTTGTGTAGTGGTGGCGGCTAAAAGCTTCACGCCAAATTTAATAATAAATAAATGAAGACAGGCATGCTAAAAAATATCAGTCGGTTGACCTAAAAAATCTACTGAATCTGAACGGCCATCAGGCAGGGTCATCTTCAGGTATCGGTCTTTTGTATGGCTTTATGTTTTGTCTATTAGAATAACTCTTATTTTATTCTCAAATCTTTCGACTTTGTCACCGTAGATTGTGTTACGAAGAAATACGTAACTAGGCTTCAGATTACGCTTCATCTGTTCTTTCTGGTATGTCTGACTTACCCAGGCCCGGACACGGAGATCAGGGCCTTACACTGTAAAAAGTTTTTCCGTATAAAGGTTAAAGTTAACTGCAGTATTTGCTACTCGGAATACTCTTATCTCTACGCAGATAAGGTTAATACCAAATAGAGATAAGATGAATCTGAGTAGCAAATACTGCAGTTAACTTTAATTTTTATACGGAGGGACTTTTTACAGTGTAGGTAGTTAACTCTTTTTTCGTAACTGAACAAAAAACGAACTTTACTTTAATTTCTTTTCAGGTGAATCAGCGTACTTCGACAATAGCTGCGTTCTTTGTCACGGGAGTTCTCACCCGTGGTCTCCGGTTTTACTTATAAGCCGTTTTTGCATCCACCGGTGACTTCCCACCAGTCTTATAACCCGTTTTTGAACTAACCAGTGTCCGGTTTTATCTCACCAGTGCGGACTAACCGGAACCTGCTCGGGAGCCCGGCTTCAGCGAGGAGTTAGCCAGTTTTCATCAACTCACCGGTGAACCAAAAAAACGCGTTTTAAGGGAAGAACCGGACACCGGTGATTAAACACCAAAGAAAAGCCCGGAGTGCAACGAACGCAGCTAATATAGACAAGACAAAAAAAGCTGCGTTCGTTGCACTCCGTGCTGTCTCTGGTCACACTCAGCCCACCGTCGAACGCGTGTTTGTTTTCTTGGCGTGTTCTTGTTCTTTCGCTGTTCAACTGTCATTTCCCACACGCGTGGGAAACGACAACATCCTAGGCGATCGTGTCTGTCGGGTGTCCGCTGCTATTCTATTTTCATTTCCCGCCAGGTGCCGTTTTCCAAGCGTTCACGCGGACACGTGTTCCTGGTACCGAACACTGTGTTCGGTAAGATTCCGTTTTCGTTTCCCCCCGGTGTCGAACAATTGTTTTCTGGGCGTTACGCGGACGGATGTTCAGGGTACCCAAAGCTGTGTTCGGTACGACCCCATTTTCCTTTCCCGGGCGGTGTCGAACAGGTGTTAGAATCCTGTTCATCAGAGTTCAACTTTCATTTCCCGCAATGTGCCATTTTCCAAGCGTTCACGCGGAAATGTGTTCATGGTACCCAACACTGTGTTCGGTATAATTCCGTTTTCATTTCCCACGCGGTGTCGAACAATCGTTGTTGTCTGGGCGTTCGGCGGACGTACGTTCAGGCTACCCAGTTCAGGCCCCCCCCCCCGGTGTCGAACAATTGTTTTCTGGGCATTCCTCGGACGGATGTTCAGGGTACCCAAAGCTGTGTTCGGTACGACCCCATCTTCCTTTCCCGGGCGGTGTCGAAAAGATGTTGGAATCCTGTTCATCAGAGTTCAACTTTCATTTCCCACAATGTGCCATTTTCCAAGCGTTCATGCGAACACGTGTTCATGGTTCCCAACACTGTGTTCGGTACGATTCCGTTTTCATTCCCACGCGGTGTCGGACAATTGTTGTTTTCTGGGTTACGCAGACCTATGTTCAGGGTACCCAAAGCTGTGTTCAGTACGACCCCGTCTTCCTTTCCCGGGCGGTGTCTGAACAGGTGTTAGAAAACCTGTTCATTAGAGTTCAACAGTTATAGACAGGTTAGATAGCTAGTTAGACAGACACTCCAAGACCAGGAAATACAGACGTGGTTATGCGAGATGAGTAAGTCTGAATCTCTGAGAATATACGCTGGGGCAAAAGAGACATGGGGTGAGGAAATATATTTTGAGGTAGAGTTAAGTAGGGAGGAGTTGGGTTTGTTGAATAAGTATGAGGGCTGATGGGTTACCGCTCGGTGCAAGAAGAAAGTATATGGGGAAAAAAGAGGAAAGATCGGGTCCTTACTACTTCTGCCCTATGTGTGGAGAAATAAAAGAGCATATATGCCACCTTTTGTGTGATTGTAGAGAGTTACGGGGACTAAGGGAGGAGATTTTTTTTGGGGGGGGGGAACTGGTAAGAAATGGAATACTAAAATGATGGGAAGTAAAGATTTTAAAGAAATAAGAAATGTTGGGAAGTTTCTCAAGTTAGCTTTTAAACACCGGATAGATTTATTTTGATGAGGAAGTTGTGTTTTTAGTGTTAATAAAGTATTCTGAGTTAAAAATATTAAGAGCGTGTTAGTGTGTATATGCGCATGTAAGATTGTTCACTTTTTGTTTTGTTTTGTTGCATGATGGCTTTAATGTGCAAATAAACTATTCCATTCCATTCATTTCCCATATAGGCGTTCGATTCTATTTCCATCTCCCGCGTGGTGTCTAACAGGTGGTGTTTCTACACTGTCAGGAGTCTGATAACACTTAACACAAGACGGTTGTCGTAGCGTTAAATGATGCCAAACTTCTGTTATCTTTCCGTAAGAAATAACACGTAATATCGCTTAAAGTGATATACACCCAAACGCTGAAAACTGCCGTAACATGGGTTTTCTACTCATATTTTATAACGTTTAACGGAAGGACTCACAGCCTTATGTTCACTGTTATCAAACTCCTGACAATGCGTTTTGCGGATGCTTTTTCAGGGTACCCAAAATTGTGCGATTCCGTTTCCATTTCCGGCGCAGTGTCGAACAGGTGTTATTTTACAGATGTCTTTGCGGAAACGGATCTTACATGCCGAACACCGATTCCGCCATTTGGCAAAATTAGTGAGCCCAACCCATTGTTCGAACGCGTTCTGTTACTTCTACGTAACAGAACGCTTCTGTTACTTTTACGTAAGAAATAACACGAATAAGAATAACAGAACGCTTTTGTTACTTTTACGTAAGAAATAACCCGTAATATCGGTTAAAGTGACATACTTCCCAAACGCTGAAAACTGCCGTTACATGTGTTTTCTGCTCATATTTCATGACGTTAAACAGAAGGATTCACAACCTAATGTTCACTTTATCAATCTCCTGACAACGAGGCGTTTTCCGGATGCGTTTTCAGGGTGCCCAAAACTGTGTTCGGTACGATTCCGATTCCATTTCCCGCGCAGTGTCGAACAGGTGTTATTTTCCTTTGAGGGTCTGAGAGCCTTTGAGGAAACGGATCTTACATGCCGAACGCCGGTTCCGCTATTTGGCAAAATTAGTGAGCCCAATCCGGTGTTCGAACGCGTTGCCTTGGGGGCAACTGGATGTGGAACAGATAACGGCAAAAACAATCGTTGCACTTCCGTGTCCAAAACGTTGTTGGAACTGCATAAACGCAGAGAAATATAGAGAAATAAATACGTAAAGTAAGTAAAGAGAAATATACGAAAAGGGCTAATAATTACAAATTACCTCATCTTTACTTAAAGGACCCCTCGCACTATTTATTCCTCAACTTACAGTATTTTAATATATTTGAATACTTTAAAACTAGGCTGTGCTTTCAACAAATAACCCACGGTTTTGGCTGTTTTAAGCCTTTCCGAGACCCGTTGACGTACAGCGAAAACAGGGAAAAAAAGTTACACAACCGGTTTTCTGATGGAAACACTTCTCGCAGACAACCGTCGACGGCTTGATACACATCGAAGGTAGCAAAACACGGCAAGTCAGAAAATCAGCGTGGTTTTGTTAGAGGGGTTAGAATGTACCATGAAACATATGGAGTGATTATGGAAGTAGGTTGCGTTAGTATTATACTTAAGACAGGTCCTTTCACGATTATTGTTTTGTAATAATACTGTTTTTTTTTTGTACTATGAGAGATGGTACTATGAGAAATTAAACTGTAAAACACAAATGATGACAACACAAAGAAAATAAAGATGTACGTACCACCTTCGGCTTTGGCTTGATATCCAGACAATCCGACAATAAGTAAACTCACTAGACACAACCACCGAAAGCTAGCCATTTTCGAACCACCAGACAAGGACCTGAATTTCACCACGGCATTCAGGGTTCCGTCCGGACGGTTCTAGGAGAGTGACGGTTACTCCAGGAACCTATGCCGCGTGACGTCACGTCCTGGCAAGGACGCCAAGTTTAAATCAGTCGAAAACTGGCATCAGGTAGGAACAATGCTAGGGATCCCTACTGGTAGAGACTTACTCGAATGATTAGTAGGTTGGAGGTCGTGACACCTGTTGAAGACTGTCTTGAAACTAACATCATACTTCTGTAACATCCAGTACGGGTTAGGTGTGGGTGTGAGTGTGTCATATGAGCTTTGATGCATGCATTGCACATGGACGGGCCATGGTAAAAAAAAAAAAAAATCAAATCCCTACTGCTAGAGACTTGCTGGAATGATTAGTAGGTTGGAGGCCGTGACACCTGTTGAAGACTGTCTCAAACTAGTATAATGCTTCTGTAACATGCAGTACGGGCTAGGTGTCCCGATGAAACATTATCTCAAAAAAGTAGTACGAAGTTGTACGAAAAAGTAGCATGCAGTACCAACTGATGCTACTACATGCTCCTATAGCAAGACTCGATGCCACTGGAGCAAGGCGGGATGCTACTGAATAATACTGCTTAAAGCGGGCCACAAAAAATGGTCTTTCTACCACACACACAATGCTAACCATCCCTTCTGTCACTATGGATGTTCAAAACCACTAAAAACACCGTAAAACAGTGAGCAATTAAAAAAAAACACCAAATTTGCTAGGTTTGAAATAACTCTGTCTGGACTAAATCTCAGCCGATTATCACGGACACCTGTTATAGCACGTAGGGAGCCAAGGGTCAAAATAATAATTTCCATCTAATGCTCCAACTGTTTATTACAAATACAAATAAATTATAAAACCAAGACCAGTGTGGTACCTCTGAAGACATACAAAAATTATCAGTTAGGTCTTATAATTCTTTGCTAATCAATCCTGGAAAATTCCGCCCTCTAGAAAAGAAGACGTTGTGCGTGGGTTTTTTCTCGAGCCAAAACAGCAACTCGGCAATCGAGTTCAAATCTAAACAAACCCGTGGCATGCGATCAAGGAGAGAAGGTAAATAGAATGTTTGGATTAGGTCTTTAAGATCAGCCCAGTATGGGGCACATTAAATTAAAGTATTCTGTAGTACTACATATCAATACATGCAACTTTTTCGATCAACTACCATACAACTCCCAGGCTAAAAAAATTTCATCGGGGTGGGTGTGAGTGTGTCATCTGGGTATGCATTGCACACGGAAGGGCCATGGCACAAAAAAAAATCAAGTTCATAACAGATACTAACTACACAATTAAAACACTTTTAAAACAAAACCTAAGTACACATTTACAACACTCTAAACGAAGAGGGAGCTATGTATTAGTCCGATCAGGACAAACATTGACACATTTTTAATTGTTCCAAAAGATCTGCTGCTGAGCCGCTCAAACATTTTTGATCTCCTGTCCTGTGAAGCAGCTCCAACCTTAGGTCACTAGGTTCCTGGAAATCTGGAATCTTACATCAAGTGGCCCACACTCTCCTCAGGGTCGCCACACATAGGGTACGAGTAAAGACCATCTACAGCACGCTCCCTCCCTAGATATTTCCTCCTTCGTCCCATCGGCAAAAAATCTCCCCTTAAACCCATATTTGGTTTTCAAGTCAAGTTCAAGTTCAATCGGTTTATTAACAAATGGGAAGATAAATCACACATCATAACACTTTGTCCATTCTTGGACGCCGAGAACCCTAATCTTTACATTTTAAACAAAATACGCAGAGTGGTCACTGCTCCTACTCTCAGAAACAACCTTACCTCTCAATTTACAAAATAACTACCCAATTTCCTTTTTACCTTCCTGCACCTTAACCCAGGGGGAAACCACCCCATCATATATATAAAAAAAAATCATACTTATATCTTAATTTTACTATTTTTGTTTTATTCTTAATTTTTTTTACTTTCACATACCTTATTTTAACTATTCTTCTGTAATGCTAATAAATGACTTCTACTCTTTTTTAAATGACGCAAGGGAGCTCCTATTGGGATCAGGTTCCATATCTTTGCACATGTTAAACTCGGAGCAAAATCTGATCGTACAGCAACTCTTCTTTCTTTAGGCCCGCTTTAAAATAAACTTCTTCACCCCACCCCACCCCCCCTCCACACACACACACATACTCTCTTCCACTGTGAATACGACTTAAGATGCAGCGACGCGAACACCTCACACGTCCCCTTATGGATTCTTGACAATCCAAAATCCTTTGAACTAATGCAGCTATTCGTCCGTTTGCTAGTGGTTCAGACAGTCTGGCGGTCACTGACTGGAATTCTTGCCAGTACTTTCGTCACCACCATCAGTTCCGCACGGAAACGCTGATGGGTTTCATCACTATTCAAAAAAGTCCGGTCGCTTAAACCTGATCGTCTATCCACGTCACAAGCTCTGGTCGAAGACTGGGGGGGGGGGGGGCTCACAGCTGCCTATCAGTACCATAATTTTCCCCGCTTCCCCTCAGAAAGCAACAGGTGCTCTTCTTTCATTAGGCCCGCTTTCAAGTAAACTTCTTCACCTCACCCCCCCCCCCCCCCACACACACACACGCATACTCTCTTCCACTGTAAATACGAATTAAGATACAGCGACGTCAAGACCTCACATGTCCACTTATGGATCCTTGACAATCCAAAATCCTTTGAACTTGTGCAGCTATTCCTTCGGTTGCAATATTCCAGGGATCTATGAGTGCCTCTTTTAAGATTTGGTGGGGACGGAAGCAGACCAATTAGCAACTGTTTTCTTTTTATTGCCCGCAAAGGGCGGGGACCATATACAGGTTCCTACTCCTAACGGTCCCTAATTGGTAACCAGGCACTGGTTGGGACACACGTAACATAACCGATAACAAAATGACGAAGGGTAGGTGAATGTCATTTAAAGGACCAGTCGTACGTATAATGCCAATCCAAACTACTTCCGTAACATCATTCATTAGTTCTTAAACCCGGGGATCCAAATTTCCCATGTAACATTTTAACCCGCTAACAACATCTCACCCTCTTTGCACTTGCCGCGCGATCCAATAGTTTCCATGCGCAGTAGGCTCCGAACGAGTGTTCGCGCATCATGCTACTGATGAATAAAACCGGTTTTCTGAATGTTGCCGAGATCTTGCTAGAAGTCGGTTGGCCTGGGAAAAGGGTTAAAACAGGCAAGGCCGTGGATATTTTTTTTTTTTTTTAGAAGAGCCTAGCTTTACCGTATTCAGATAACCTTGAATACTGGAACAGAAAACTGTAAATAGTGCGAGGTGTGCTTTAAGGCCTACTGACGGTGAACTTAAGCAGGGAGTGCAATCTGTGGTTGGATGCGTTTTCAGGGTACCCAAAATTGTGTTCGCTACGATTCCGGTTTCATTTCCCGTGCAGTGGCGAACAGGTCTTATTTTCAAGATATCCGAAGATTCCGGTGTTTCCGAGATTTCTCACACATCCTATTTAGTTTCCATACTTCGAAAAACTATTATTTTTTTCATGCCGATCCAGCTTACATAGAACTAGTAAATTGTTCAGTGAACTGTTTAAGTGCATCTCGAGTGGGATTTGAACCCGTCTCCTTCGACTTGCCGCGTCGAAGCTCTAACCATGTGAGCTATCGGGTATCCGGTCGAGACTTATCGACGAGAATATCGAAAGCATAAAAGCGACAGCCAAAACAGCGGAAGCAAAAACAGCGGCCTGCAAAAACAGCGAAAGCAAAATGCAAAACAAAAACAGCGCCAGGACGTAAAAGGTGACTGGTCAAGTCAACATCGAGCCTAATAAATATACCTACTAGTTGTCTGATATCACGAGATGCCCGACCTCTGACCAGAGCATATGAAGAAACAAGTAAAAGGTACTGTTTTTGTTTTCGTGCCGATATTCCATCTATCGTTTATTCAGGTCATTGTTGTAAGTTTGTCAGAATGTTTGATGGTTGTTTTCAGCGGAGCGGACTACAGGATAATTATAAAAGCTTAAAGCACACAAGATGGTTTGACAATATTTGCGAAGTCAGAAAAACGCAGAGCTTCTCGCCGCGATGAGTAGTGCAGTGCAGGAAGGAAAAGAGGAAACCCGATGTATTTCAGTGGAAGTGCTGACACTACAATTCCGATGTCAGACTTCTCCTGATGCCAGAATCAAGCGTCCAAGAGACCCCTTAACTGATTTTTTTTTTTTTTTTGTCATTCGGGTCATCTGTCTGTCACGTGTTGACTTTGGCAGTTCTAACGCGCCGTGGTTTTTGTCCCATCGCAGTTTTTTTCGTGTCGCCGTTTTCACCTTCGCTGTTTTAACCTACGGGTGCATGAACTGTCGGGTTTCACGAGTGGGCGAATCGGTGGTCCAGCTGACGTTTGATGAACTTACGGGTGAGCTAACTTGCAGGTGGGCGAACTTACGGGTAGGCGAACTAACGTGTGGGTGAACTTGTCTGAACGGGGTGGGCGAACTTACGGGTAACCAAATTAACGTGTGTGTGAACTTACAGGTGGGCGAACTTACGGGTAGGCGAACTAACGTGTGGGTGAACTTGTCTGAACGGGGTGGGCGAACTTACGGGTAACCAAATTAACGTGTGTGTGAACTTACAGGTGGGCGAACTAACGTGTGGGTGAACTTGTCTGAACGGGGTGGGCGAACTTATGGGTAACCGAGTTAACGTGTGTGTGAACTTACAGGTGGGCGAACTTACGGGTAGGCGAACTAACGTGTGGGTGAACTTGTCTGAACGGGGTGGGCGAACTTACGGGTAACCGAATTAACGTGTGTCTGAACTTACAGGTGGGCAAACTAACGTGTGGGTGAAATTGTCTGAACGGGGTGGGCGAACTTACGGGTAACCGAATTAACGTGTGTGTGAACTTACAGGTGGGCGAACTTACGGGTAGACGAACTAACGTGTGGATGAACTTGTCTGAACGGGGTGGGGCGAACTTACGGGTAACCGAATTAACGTGTGTGTGAACTTACAGGTGGGCGAACTTACGGGTAGGCGAACTAACGTGTGGATGAACTTGTCTGAACGGGGTGGGCGAACTTACGGGTAACCGAATTAACGTGTGTGTGAACTTACAGGTGGGCGAACTTACGGGTAGGCGAACTAACGTGTGGGTGAACTTGTCTGAACGGGGTGGGCGAACTTACGGGTAACCGAATTCACGTGTGTGTGAACTTAAAGGTGGGCGATGTTACGGGTAGAAGCATTAACGTGTGGGTGAACTTAAGGATGTGCGAGCTTGCGGATGGGCGACCTTACGGGTAGGTGAACCTGCGGGTGGTCAAATTTAAGGGTGGGCGAAGTGTCGGATTTTTGGATGGGCGAACTTACCGGTGAGCGAAATAACATGTGTGAACTTACAGGTGGGCGATATTACGGATAGAAGCATTAAAGTGTGGGTGAACTTACGGATGGGCCAGCTTGCGGATGGGCGAACTTACGGGTAGATGAACCTGCGGGTGGTCGAATTTAAGGGTGGACGAAGTGTCGTTTTTTTGGAGTGGGCAAAATGACGAGTGGACGAACTTACACATAATAGCTTTCACCGTCGACGTTTTCAACTTCGCTGTTTTGACCTACGAGTGGGTGAACTGTCGGGTTTCAGAAGTGGGCGAATCGGTGATCGAACTGACGGTTGATGAACTTACGGGTGGGCTAACTTGCATGTGGGCGAACTTACGGGTAGGCAAACTAACGTGTGGGTGAACTTGTCTGAGCCGGGTGGGCGAACTTATGGATGGAAGAACTTACGGGTAGAAGCATTAAAGTGTGGGTGAACTTACGGATGGACGAGCTAGCAGATGGGCGACCTTACGGGTAGATGAACCTGCGGGTGGTCGAATTTAAGAGTGGGCGAAGAGTCGGATTTCTGGAGTGGGCAAAATGACGAGTGGACGAACTTACGCATAGTAGTTTTCACCGTCTACGTTTTCACCTTTGCTGTTTTGACCTACGGGTGGACGAACTGTCGGGTTTCACAAGTGGGCGAATCGGTGGGCCAACTGACGGATGTCAAACTTACGGGTGGGCTAACTTGCAGATGGGCAAACTTACGGGTAGACGAATTAACGTGTGGGTGAACCTGTCTGAGCCGGGTGGGAGAACTTACGGGTAGAAGCATTAAAGTGTGGGTGAACTTACGGATAGGCGAGCTTACTGGTAGGTGACCTGCGGGTGGTCGAATGGGCGAAGTTTCGGATTCTGGAGTGGGCAAAATGACGAAACTTACACATAGTGTTTTTCACCGTCGGTGTTTTGACCGTCGCTGTTTTTATATGGCGCTGTTTTTACTTTCGCGTTTTTTACCGTCGCTGTGTTTGTTTCGCTATTTTGATCGTCACTGTTTTTGTTTTCTCTATTTTGACATGGTAACCGAGCTACCGAGGGGCTTGTGAACTGAGTACCCAAATCCACTATAATCGCAAGTTAGGAAGGACTACATGAACAGTGATCTCGCTCGAATTCAATTCCCCATGTCACGGGATTGGGTAAATCTTTAGGTGGAGACTGAATTTCTACACGTGACTTTTACCGTGATATAGCGTTGGGCCAGCCCCTCGACGTCAGTGCGGCGTGGGGAGGGAGGGTCTCATATAGAAAACCAAAGGAAAACCTACCCGTCCCGAGAGATTTGTTTATTTTTTATTTTACACATTTCAACAGTGATAACACAACGCTCATTTTCGCACAAACACCTGTATGTTGCAACAATTCAGCAAGTCTGTACATAAAAAAGGCCTAGACGGACTTACTTCAGACCAATTTCTGGTCAATCATTTGTTTCATCAAAGTGGTGCCCATTTGCGCAGGGCTTTGTGTTACGACAACGCCAGCCTAAAGCAGAAATAAGGCGCTCAAATTTTCAGCCACGAACTGGGTGAGAAGACCGACGTCGGGAAGGGAATAACTCAATCAACTACACGACATAGAGTCCGTCCAGAAAAGAGCAAGGAGGATCATACTCCGAAACCGCGAAATACCCTACGAACAAGCCCTTGAGAAACTGAACTTGTCACCGCTAAAAGTCGGGCTTGAAAAACTGATTTTGCAGTTTGGCAAATCTATCCTAGCCAATACGAGCCACCGGTCACTGCTACCGGATACAGCCGCTCTTAATCGAACTCGATTGCAAAATAAACTTCTACCCCCTAGAGTCCGCAGTAATCATTACGGGAACTCATTTGTGCCTTTTTTTTTACTTCGGTGTTCAATGCTGAATCGTAGTATACGTCTGTTACTCATATGTTTGTTATTTATGATTTGTAGGAAACTGAATTTAGTTATGCTATGATAGTTTTCAAATATACCGATCTCTCTCTCTCTCTCTCAAGTCTCGAAGTTATGGCAGTTGGAGTTTCTACACTGCGGGATTGCGCAGTTCAACGATGGCTAATTGCGCATCTTTTCATCTGTCATTGAAAGAAGTATTCGTTTTAGCAGGTATGAGTCCAATACTAATATGATGGACTAATATGAATTTTAACCAATTTAAGTCTGATTTACGTATGGAGTTGCTTGGCAGATATACCTTCGAAACTGATTAAAGAAATTTTTTTTCAGGTTTGGTTTTTTTGTAAGATTTATATAATTTTTCTTTGTTGTGTTTTGTTGTTTGGGGGTCACGTAAGGTAATGTTTTTCGTTAATGTTTTTGTTTGGTTTTGGTATCGGTACATGGACTCATCTCCATACTCTCTCTTCTCTTCTTTTTTTCTCTTACAAGTTAGCACAGCCTCGCAAGCCCCGCTTTTGTTGTGCTATTGAAAACAAAATGTTTATTTTCAATAAAACTGTTCTACTACTACTACTACTATGGTTTAAAAAACCCTCTTGAAATTATGAAGAAAAAGCATGAAAAGTTTAGACGTAAGTTGCAAGGGCTCAAACATAATTTGTCATCTTTCCTCCACGAGTTTTAAATTATTTTTACTGATTTTTTTTTGTTTTAAATTTTGAATATTTAAATCTTAATGCTTTTAAAGTTATTGTTTGCGGTGTTTGATCTTCCTTCGCCATTTTCATGTGCTGTTGTTTATTTTAGTCCTTCCGACGGATTAGAATTTGCTTAAGTGTTGGTCTGTTTTTGCGTATTTAGATAATCATTTATTTTATTATCATCAATTTTGGTGGATCAATAAAACATCATCATCATCATTCCTTCAGCCAAGCTGACCGCGAATCACGGTAGGTGGCGCTAGATGGATACGTCCGCTGGGATCCACTCCAGCGATATTTCGGCCCTTCTTAGAGGGTTTGAAGTCTGTAAACCCTACCTTAGAACTTACAACCCGATGAAAAATTTCTAGCCTGCGTAGTTGTATGGTGGTTGAACGAAAAAGTTGCATGTATTGATATGTAATAGTAAAGAATACTATCATTTAATGTGCCTCAGACTGGGCCAATCTTAAGCAGTAGTGTCCATTAGTATCCTGTCTTGCTATAATACCATACAGTCTTGCTAATAGTAGCATGTAGCAGAATGCAGTAACACGGTAGAGTTGAAGTAGAAGCATGTGGTAGCATCAGTTAGTACTGCATGCTACTTTTTCGTAAACTTCATACTACTATTTTTTGACAAAATTTTCATCGAGAAGACCGCAGGCAGCTAAACAAAACCTTTCAAGACATAAACTGATCATCCCAGCAGAACAACCAATTATTGGTTTAACAAACTATTTAACCCTTAGGGGTCGAGTAATGATGTAAAGATTGCGAGTCCAGGTCTAGGCATAAGGTGGTCCGGACATTTAAATGTAACTGAAAAGCAAACTTACTTTTGTACCATTTAACTGAATACACTGCATTATTTGGTTTGTGTTAAAGCATAACTCTTACTTGAAATGATCTTTCACTATGTAACGGATCAGAAAAAAATGTTTTCGAAAATATCATTACTTTCTAACTGAAATTAGCGATGTTCTTGTTAGCCCTTGTCGACTATATCCAGCCTTCCTGCTCTCCGACGCGGCAGCTCGGCGCAAAACATTTGAAAACTGAACGCGCCGTCGTTAAATAGTGGGAAAATAAGCAAATAAAAGAAGTAATAACAGAAGATCGCACATCCTTATGTGTGAAAGAGTTGTCAGCGGACGCTGAAAATTCCGGCAAACTTTTCGTTGTGTGACGGGCAAAATTCGACAAGGTCGAAAAGCGCTAAAATTCATAGGCACAAAAGGAAACAATTGCGAAAGGTCGGAATTTTAGAAACTTATAATTCCATAAGGGAGCTAGGTATATTATAAAAGGCAGAATAAGCAAGAGGGGTTCTGTTACGGTGGTGCCATCTACACCCCGCACTGTTAACTTCTGCCACTAGGCAGCGCTACTCCCTTTCCGTTATTATGTTGGATCTTTTATACTGTGGCGGTACGTTCTTGCATTTGCACGACTCATCTTATAGCTCTAATAAAATGTAGCTGACTTATCCGTTTTGCACCGTCAAATATAAGTGTTTGTTTTCGGTTGACGTCTAAAAACACAAACTCGGCAATTGTCATTTTTGTCAAGCAAGCGACCGTAGTACCGACCGACCGTACTGTCGCGGTCACTGTCCGTTCTTGCATTATTTATTGACACATCATATAGCTGAATGGAGCTGACTTATCCGTTTTGCACCGTCAAATATAAGTATTTGTTTTCGGTTGACGTCTAAAAACACAAACTCGGCAATTGTCGTATTTGTCAAGCAAGCGACCGCAGTATCAAATACCATGGAAACTGCGAAAACGACAATATGTAGATCCAGTTCCCGTGGTATCCGATACCTTGGTATTATAAGAAGTATTTGGGGAAAAGATGCAGGGTTGAAACAGATGGTTCTCACGCTGGACTCAAACTGCCCTGTCACATTAATCTGTCTCCAGCCCAGCAATTTATGTTTCCTTAGAGCCTTTACAATTGTGGGTTACAGCTGGAAAATTAGGGGTTTTCTGGATGGGGGCCTTGGGTCGTGGTTTTACATTTTGTATTTAGTATTACGTTATACTTCTGCCAAAAAAGAGCTGTGTCCCGTTTTCTCTCTGCGAATAAAGAACGGTGTGTTCGATCATAAGCCTCAAGAACGCTACCTATTAGATGACGAATAACGGCTTATAACATCAGAAGAAACCCCGTTATAGTATCTGCAAAACGCAGCTAATGAATTGGAGCTGATCTGTTTTATCTTCCAGGAAATCTGAGCTGGACAACTGCATACTCGTCGTGGGAAACTGGAGCGGTCAGCTCTGCAGTAGACTTTTAAGGGGGTATTTTCGGTTTAGTTATTTAAAGAAAATGTAGTAAAAAAAAATAAAATAAAAAAATTCAAATGAGTTCAGTTCAGTTCAACTTTATAAAATTCAAAATAAATGAACAAAATAAGATTCGACCCCTACAAAGCTCCAGGGCCCGTTACATAGGGATTAATACCAAAATAATCAACAAATGAACGAGTCTCCTAACTATTACAATAAAATAAACAAAGAGAATTAACTTCCAAATATTAGGGGGGAAGAATAGTAAATAAAATATGGGTTTATTTTCAAAAGCTAGGTGACATGATTAGTTAAAAGAGGGTAAGATTAAAATTAACGTCACTGAGGGATGGAGGAGTATCCACAAAATACACGAAATCTGATTTCTTAGTTTTTTTAAATAATATAAAAATAAGTTAAATTACAAAAGATGCTGCGGGGAAAAAAAGAAGGTAGTTTAGGGTAAAGATCGGAATAACATACCTTTTCAAGGGCACTGATCTTGTCCTGAGCTCCTCCCTTACCACCGGAAATGATGGCTCCAGCGTGGCCCATTCTCCTGCCTGGTGGCGCAGTCACACCAGCAATGAAGGACACAACTGGTTTCTTGTTTTCACCCTAGAAAACAGAGCCGGTATTAAGCAGAGATGGGCGAATCCGACCATAAAAGGATTCGAATCCGGATCCAGGGCTAGGTACGAATCCGATTCCGAATCCACCATTTCATGCTCAGGATTAGAATCCGGAACCGAATCCGGATTCGAATCCGACATTAGCAAAAATCCAATCATATACGTAGGTTATAGTTTAAAAATTAGACGTGAGGTAATCGGACAACGTGATAGATTACTGAGGTGGTGGTGATAGATACTGATAATGAGTACTCGGTGGTGGAGATAAAAAAGCTGGATTTCCTGAGCCAACTGTAAAAATCGGGAGACGGAAACTGGAAGGATGTAGTCTAGAAAATTAAGAGGATTCGTAAGATTAAGGGTTTGGACTCCGAGTCCGAATCCGAATCCAGCCTGACAAGCATAAGATTCGAATCCGCCCAAAAGGACGAATCCGGGATTCGAATCTCCGAATCCGGAATCCGAGTCCGAATCCAGCTTGACAAGCATAAGATTCAAATCCGGCCAAAAGGACGAATCCGAGATTCGAACCCGGATTCGCCCACCTCTGGTATAAACACATACGTAATTCCTTCCAGTTTCTTTTGGTCTGCTAAAATTTGCCTCCACCTCAGACAAAAAACAGCTGCAATACTGTAAGCTTGTTTCAGCTTCTCTTGTTCAAAACAGGATCATTGGAACAATCTCCCAGAAAGTGTTGCCAATGCCGAAAATATCAATCAATTCAAAGCAGGTGTCGACTACCACCTGGCTGAAATTCAATTTAGTGTGTAAAGTGTCGCGAGAAATTTATAGAGGTGAAAGCTTTATTATTGCAATTATATTATTATTATATTATTATTACGTCCGCCGGTGTGCCTCCGAGATCAACTGCAGTAGAAGTCTGCTACTGTTGACGCCCCCTGACCAGTGTTGCCGCTTATCATACAGTTCTGCCGTTTGTTATAGGTTTTCGACTTCGTCGACAAAGTGAGCCATAATTTTGCGACCGCTGAGAAAATAAAAAAAAGCAAAAGGATACGATCACGAAGCCCAAAAAGCGAGATTTCCCGTTAATTGGTAAAAAGAGACATAAGCTGCGTTCGGCTTTCCTCTGCCAAAACCTATAGTAACTACAAAAAAATTGTTTTTGAGTTAAACATTGAGGCAACTAATTCCACCACGACGAATCGAATGACGTAATCAGAGTTTTTCTATCTTGCATAGTTTCTTTGGACAAGCCTACACTGTAAAAAGCCCCTCCGTACAAAGATTAAAGTTTACTGCAGTATTTGCTACTCAGGTTCATCGTATCTCTATTTGGTATTAATCTTCTCTGCGTAGAGATAAGAGTAATCCGAGTAGCCAAATGACCATGAACGAGCCAATGCTCATGAGGCAGAATTGACAAATTAAACGAGACTTACCTAGGTGAAGTTTAATTGTAATTCTGACGATGGAGCATTGGCTGTAAAGTGAGAGTTCATCTCCCACCCTATTTATTTTAACCCACCCGTTAGTGTTTGTTTGTGGCTGTGTGTGTTCCGCCTAGGTTGTGCTTTCAAAACTGGTATGCCTTTGTGCACCACTCCTCCAAAATACTGCAGTAAACTTTAATCTTTATACGGAGATTTTTTTTACAGTGTAGTATCTACAGGCGCGAAAGACATTTTCCCCAGAATCCCACTGCCTTTTTGCGTTTCCTAAAAAATCATTCGAAATGCAGTTGCTAGGTTTTGGCAGCTGGAAGCCGCGTTCTTTGTCACAGGAGTTCTCACCGGTGGTCTCCGGTTTTTCTTATAAGCCTTTTTTGCATCCACCGGTGACTACTCACCAGTCTTATAACCCGTTTTTGAACTCACCGGTGTCCAGTTTCTACCTCACCGGTGCGGACTAACCACACTGTCAGAAGTTTCGTAACAGATTGCGCATAACACTTTCAAGAATAACACCTTTTCACTTAGAAAAAAACGGGAACAAAAGACACAACATATAACATCCCAAAGTGTTATCTGTTGAAACCGCGCATCCTGCTGTTGTCGTTATGTAACGTCTGACAGTGTAGTAATTTTACCTATTGAAGGTGTTGTTGGAGATCTGGGCACGAACAAGTGTAAACTTAATTGGTCATAACACTTTATTTCTTTCACACCTTTTCTAAGTGAAAAGGTGTTATTCTTGAAAGTGTTATGCGCAATCTGTTATGAAACTTCTGACAGTGTGTGAATCTGACAAGCTTAAAACATACTACTAAAATCTCTATGTAACAATCCGACCAGAAATAGGTCATTTGAAGGTGAAGTTCACGATTAGCTAATGCTTTGTCTGCCTTTATCTGAAAAGCTCAAAACTTATGACAAGACATGGATCTTTTCAGGCGAATTGCACGGTTGATGTCGTTCTGGCAAGCTCAAACAAACGACTGTCATTCTGGAAAACTCAGATCACACGACTGTAGCTCTGAAAACATACGACTAGAACCTCACCCCCTCACTGCGCAATATGCGCAATCTGTTATGAAACTTCTGACCGTGCAGAACCTGCTCGGGAGCCCGGCTTCAGCGAGGAGTTAGCAAGTTTTCGTCAACTCACCGGTGAACAAAACAACGCGTTATAAGAGAAGAACCGGACACTGGTGACCAAACACCAAAGACAGCCCGGAGCGCAACGAACGCCGCTATACTTTCGTACGGCTTTATTAGTTGCGTTTTTTATTTGAATTCTCAGTTCTCCGTTCTCGCTTCTCGTGCAAATTACCGTTTTTGCTCGTCTGGCTTCTCCATTCTCGCCTTTTTACAAAAACACTAATTTGGCAGCTCGTCCGCAACCCGGTATACGTGTTTATCCATATCGAACACCCGCACACTGCTGACCGATCAGGGAGGAGAACGGAGAGAAGAGAATCGACAATTCACCATCGGAGCAACCTCTCGATTCCGCAGAATCGGGAGGCTTTCCCCGTTCTCGATTCTGACAAAAACGCAAGAACAGGAGAATTTGCTTTATCTGAATAGTCCAAAAACGCGAAATAGGAGAACTGCGAGGAGAATCGCGAGGAGAATTCGGATCAAAAACGCAACTAGTGTCATAGGTTTTTACGGCACAGTGTTATTCACTCCTCACTCCCGTACGGAAATTCCCCCTGAAATCGACCCAGACAAAATGAAACAGATTTCGACCCGATTTCAGGTTACTTTCTTCCTGGAATCGACCGAAATTTTGGCCTCCGCTCTGCCCGAAATCGACCTTTCGGGCAGAACGGAGGCCAAAAATCGACCTTTCGGGTAGAGCAGAGGCCAAAATTATGGTCGATCCCACGAAGAAAGTAACCTGAAATCGGGTCGAAATCTGTTTCATTTTGTCTGGGTCGATTTCAGGCGGGAAATTTCCGTACGGGCTAGATTTCTGCTTCAATTATTTACGAGCAAGAACCAAGACCAAGGTGGTTCAACCAAACCTCTACTGCGCAGTGCTTTGGACTATACTTACGGCATTGTGGGTGCTCAAATACTCGGCTGCTCTCTCCTCGGCACCACCACCGATCTCTCCAATCAAAATGATTCCTCTCGTCTCGGGGTCGTTCAAAAATACTTCTAAGCAATCGATGAAGTTCGTTCCGTTGAATGGATCACCACCGATACCAACGCACAGGGTCTGACCTAGACCGACCTGAAACAAAAACTTGGAGTTTCAATGGAATCCGTAAACATTTATGATCAGAGCTTGGGGATTCAATCAGTCAATCAATACTGATCATTCAATCAGTAATATCTATCAGTCGTGATACGTAATTTGTTATGTTGACGATCCGCAGCTAGCAGTTGTAAATGCTATTAAGGAAATAAATGAGTTATTATTCAATGAATGTATTCAAAACTCAAATTCATTATATTCTCCAAATATTCTTTTACAACGAATAGCATAGGAAGTCAACAAAAATAATAACCCTTTTTGATTTATCATATGACTTATGGCGGTTACATTTAAACGATACAAATAAACATAAATAAACTTCTAAAAATAACTATAAATAAAAAGTCATCAAAATGTATAGGTGTTGTAAAACAACACACATTTATGTTATTTGAGATATGCCCCGCCATCTATGTGTATTTAGTTAGAGTGACAGTTATCAATATGCGAACGATCCGCAGAAGAAGACGAAGAAAAGTAATACATAAAAATAAGTATTGAGAAACAATCAATCAATCAATTTCAAACAATTTTTCACTTTCTTCGAAAAACATGCGACGGACTGAGCCGATTATTAGTTTTTATTGTCATAAAATAAACATGTATGTCAGTCAACGAGCCAAAATTAACATACACAAAAGTACAATATATACAATTAATAACTATTTTGCAGAAAATTCGACCCGGCATTAAACAACTTAACAAACGAGGGCACAAAACTAAGCCCATATCGAGCATGTGAAGCAGTCACAGGTTGAACTTTCGGTATAGGCTCCGCAATGGTCCTGCTTGGCCTTATCCGAGCCGGTTCATGCTGGGGCGGGAGGATATTTCGGTGAATAGGGCTCGACAGGAGGATTATAAACACGGATAGATTAGTATATTTATTTATTAAGTTAGAGTTCGGATACTGGTTTAAGTGAATTTAAACAGGATCAGATATTTACATTGAGAAGTGATCAAACTAGAGGTATAAATAATATGTTTGTGTTCCTCTTTCAGGGTTTTTATGTTTGGATTCAAAGATTAAAGGTCGTTCTACTTACCTGGGTTAGCAACGCTACCTAACAATAGTCTCACAATCCTAACAATAGGCTACCTAAGATACCATAGATTTGTCCCTCTGTCTGTGACCATGAGAACTTCCGAACGGACGAAGATATTTGATACTGCAAAACGGATAAGTCGGCTGAATTTTACTAAAGCTATATTCCGGCCCTTCTTGGCAAGGGTCCTCTTCAGGCTCAAGCCGCTCAAGATAGGAAATGAACTTGTGGAAAAACAACTAAAGATTCTAGCTTGAAGTTTAACTGAAAAGGGCTGGGATAGGGCAATCTAATTATCCATCACTTATTCACTTCAGTTGACTTGAAGATCCGCTGAAAATGCGTTACTTCGTTGTTCGGCTATTCAAGAATAGTCGATTTTTAAATAGCGGAATTTCCGTGTGATTTGTGGTACCTCTATGGGCTTGTATTTTTTGTTGTATGCCTTACGAGAAAGATTTATGATTTTATAAATATTCCTTCAGCCAAAGCTGACTGCGAATCATATTTGATAGTGCAAAACGGACACGTCATAAAATTTAGCTGACATATCCGTTTTGCACTATCAAATTTATGATTTTTATCACCAACCTCACCACTGCCCACTGAAAAGCCGCGTTTGTGTTGGGATTAAAATTTCCCGCGTCATAGTATGATTTTCGCTGTGGGACGGCCGCAGATATTCTGAACGTCATAACTAGAGCAGATAGTAGAAAATAAAAAGAATCCCTTTGCAGAATCCAAATAATTGAGTGTATTCAATTAAATGACACTAAAATAAGTTGGCTTTCCAGTTAAACTTTAAGTATCTGATTTTGTGAATTCCTTCGTGAAAGTTGCTTGGAGTTAAAGCAGCAAAAACAGCAGTCGTGTCCAAAATGAATTGCAGCACCAGCTCGAAGCAACTTTCAAACTCGGCGGACGTTTCCGTTTTGCACTATCAAATATGGAGTCCTGAAGGAATAGGTATTTCGATAAAGTTGGTATACTTCAGTGCCACCACTGAACCCTTTCAGAATAAAAGTAGTGGCCATCAAGAATAAAGGAGATTTTCTCAAACCAGCATCTTGTCTTCGGCTCGCGTATCCCCCCCCCCCCCCCCAATGTTGTCGGCCATTCGGTAAAAAGTAGCCGAGTCTGCGCGAAGCGCCGCGATTTTTCGTAAAAACAGTCGATTTTTCTTGAAAACAGTCGGTTTTTCGTAAAAATGCTTACACACGGTGGGTTTTTCTTAGAATCAGTAGAATTCGTCAAAACGGTCGTTTTTCGTCAAACAGTAGTGTTTTTCGTGCAAAAACAGTCGGTAAAAAACGACCAGCCAGTCGGTAAATACCTTCCCCCCACCCCCCACAAACATTTTGGCTAGTAACGCCTCTGCCTATAACGGGAATGAATGACGAATTAAGTAAGTTACAAACGAAGATAAATACCATTCGGTTGAGACTATGTGGCGCAAGAAAATGGGCTAGAGAGGAAACCAGAACCGCCTATGAGTCCTTGTTTCGTGACCTATCAATGATAGTTTGGCTTTGTCTAGCGTTTGGTCGGGTCTGTCCGGAGTCGCCTTATAAGACCGCAGTCCGGCGTGTCGGAAGATTTCCGACCTCCTCCCTCCACCGCCTTCCCACAAACACAGGCCCTTTCCGGTCCGGTACTCCGGACCAATTAAGCCCTTATCTTGAGTCCAACTACCAAGTTTCATACGAATCGAATCCGGTTCTGGTGCTGCGGGCTTTAGAAAGTATTAAACAAATTAAGCACATAATTTTGGAAGCAGGCTGTCATTACTGGGCGTATTGAGGAGGTCTTATACTACACACTGAGCGTGTTCCACCCTTCCCCCGAAAGCAACTACTACTTACTATTTCCGTTCCAACCTCACGAAAAGTTATTACGCTGATCGTTCCAACCTTCTCGAAATAGTAACTAATAGTAACTATTTGCTTACCAAGCTCGGAAGCGTGGTAACTACGCATCTCTGTAACGTGATTGGTCGGATTCGCCCATGGCATGATATTCTGCTGGAAAATAGAAAAATCGTTCCAGCCTTTACGGCAAAAAGCCAGGATTCGTGACGCCATGCGTTGTAACTACGGTAAGTAGGGTGGAACACGCTCATTTTATCCACCTAAAAAAATGCGCGTCGATCTACGCAACGTTGCTTCTCGAAAAAGCATTATAACGCACTGTAAATGAACTTATACCTGAGTGGTCTGATGTACAGCTTCATATGTCAAAGTTCCAGATCGGCTGACAATTCCAATACATCCCTTTTTGTGGATGTGTCCAGGCATAATACCAATTTTGCACTGAAAGAAAAAGAGTTTGTTAAAATTAATATACTAAAAAATCATATTTGACGGTGCAAAACGGATACGTTTATGATTCGCAGTCAGCTTGGGCTGAAGGAACATCTATATTAAAAAAAAATAATAATAAAATTAATTAAAATTAAAAATATTAATATATTTGTTAAAATCGACATATCTGCTACTAAAATATCATATTTCACATTTTCCAAATTTCTCCTTGGGCTCCCCATTTCTTTCAGTAATTCGCAGTTGGTTTCTAATTTTAAAGTAAAAGACCCAGCTTTTATTTTGAAGAAAAAGATTACCAACTTCTATAAAAAAAATAAAAGCTTCGGTAGCCCTCTAAACCCACAACCTGTACCCATTTTTTAACAAGTGAATAATATAGTACGTAAACAATTGTAATTTAGTTGTCGAAATCGTGTGTATTTTTTTTTTAATATTTATATGTCACTGAATGGACCAGATGGTTAGGCATAGTTCTTTTTTATATATTATATTTTGTACTCCTCAGTTCTGAGGGAAATAAATAAATATAAAGACAAGCAAATGTTCCTGTTATACTTTATCACTAAAAGGCCTTCAACGTACATGAAGAAACTGGGGTAATCCTACTACAGATATAGATAACGTTTATTTGCTGTATATTATCTTCACAGATAGATGCACAGCTATAAATAGATAAATAAATAAATATACAACTTTTATTACATAGTCATATTAATTGGCGATTTCATTGCGATTTGTCACTCTCTGTTTATGCCTACATGTTCATATACTATACAAAATACTGCCTGAACGAGCGCCTGTACCGCGAAGACGCAGACGCTTTGCAAGGCACAAACTTGTTTTTGTGCCTTGTTGCATATCTTGGCTTCGGCGCCTCTGGTGGTAGAAGGTTTCGGTGCTTCCCCGACATAAATACTTGTTTACCAAAACTCATGGTTAAGTCGTGGCGTCTGCAAGACAGTCTTTGGAGTTGGAGCTTTTCGAGACTTTGGTCAGAATCGGACTGTTCCTGACCCAATATAATTTGTGCGGCTCGTTTCTGTACGCTCTCCAACTCTTCAGACTGCTCTTGGGTCAACCCTGCGCGCCAAGCAGGACACGCGTATTCGACAATTGACCTTATGTACAATTTATAACAATTTAGTAATGATTCACTATTCAAACCGAAAGGACGGAGAGTGACTAGATTTCTAACGGAAAAATTTGCTTTGCGTAATCCTACTGACCGGGGTTCACAACTGTATCTACTATTCACTTGAATCAGGGACCCATAAATTTCCTGCGATGACTCGCCATTCAGGGGGCTTGTCAATGAGATATTTTTGATGCGCTCTTGACCGAGCGTCAGATAGTTCGAGAAATACCCACGGGGATAAAATACCCGACTATCCAGATAGACAAAATTTTTCGCAGCTGTTGAGCTTAATTAGGAATATTTCTCTGTAATGAAAGAGTATCCTGGATCGTTTGTCCTAGCTTAGGTACCTGGTGGCATGCTGAATAGTCCCAACAAATTTTGTCTATCTGAGCAAGAACGCCGATTCGACCCAAGCGGAATTTTTGGAAACTAGGTGAGGCTCGGGCAACATAGCAACATAGAAGCATAGGAAATGACAAGCCCCCTGAATGGCGAGTCATTACAGGAAACGTATGGGTCCCTGCTTGAATCCTGTATCAGGACCAGAATGTGGCGGTACTTAGGCAAGTCCTCCACATTTTCCGGGGGATGGAAATACACCTACAATAAGCAGCCTGTGCCAAGCCAGGGTAAATTATTTATTTGACTAAATCACGGCCAACAAGGGCCATATACATCTTCAAACAACAACAAAAAACAAAATTAACAACAACACACTATACGGCATTACTCAGAACCGGGGAAAAGTTGCAAAACAGCAACTTCCCCCACGTCAACCATATTGGGAGCGACAGCCTCATATGCGGCCTAGCCAGGACAACCAGCAGCGGGTTCTGAGACTCGAGAATGCGCTTCTGCAGAGAGAAAACAGAAAAGCGCCTAATTTCAGGAAAAGAGGGAAGGCCTTCACCAACAAGCATTTACAACGCGCTATAAAGAAGGAGGGACCGTCGGTCTGGGAAAATGACGGTAAACCAAATTCCCATGAAACGTACAATGAGAGGTGGTCCTAGAATATTGTGTCACTGGCTAGATTTCGACACTGACTAGACATATACAGAAATTGGACAAAGACTACAGACTAGACACTGATTCGATAGACACTGGATAGATAGCCCAGGGGCTGGCACCGCGGGCGTCACGTATGGGGGGGGGGGAGGGGGGACGCCCCCCCCCAATGTTGTCGACCAGTCGGTAAAAAATAGGCGAGTCGGGGCGTAGCACCTCGATTTCGTAAAAACAGTAAATTTGTTTCTTGAAAACTTTTTCTTAAAAACCTTCGGTTTTTCTTAGATCAGTCGATTTTTCGTCTAACCAGTCGTTTATTCTGCAAAAGCAGTCGGTAAAAATGAACTGCCAGTCGTTAAAAAACTTGCTCCCCCCCCCCCCCAAACATTTTGGCTAGTAACGCCTCTGGCTGGCACAAGATCGGGGACACCTCCGTCCGGCAACTCGTTGAGGCCGGGTGAGGCGGCAATCGTCTGGTCCCGTTACAAGTAGAAGTAAAGAATCTAGGTTGCCGAAGGCCATCCTAAACTGGCAGCCACAAGGGAGACCTTGACGGGGAAGAGATCACACTTACCAGAGGGACCTTGCAAACATACATAGAATAGAATAGTAATTTATTCGCTCACACTTTCACGGTTACAAAGCCAAAATTGCTGAGTACGGACATGCACAAATTTATCAATATAACATACACATTTAAAAGTACGTACAAATGGTCAAAGGCTATTTAAAATTTCAACAATCTTTGGTATAAAACTATTTTGGTAACGGCTGTGTTTGGCCACTACTGGTTGGAATATTGGGACCTTCGTAGAGACTGCTCGCTCTTGCCTTTCCCTTACATTGTTGTATGGGGGAGGGAGAAACTGATTGTAGATGGGGTGCGAAAAAAGTTTTTTACCGATCTCAAGGCATAGGTTCAGTCTCCCTTTCTCCAAGGTATCAATTGAGTACGTGCTTAGAAGAAGAGAGTAGGGTACTTTTGGGCCTTTATGGATAATATGGAGAGCGCGTTTTTGGATTCTTTCAATACGTGACTTTTGATCTGCAGTTAGACCAAAATGCCACACTGCGCATGTAAGATCTGCAACCCGGAGTAGGAGGAATAAGTATCACGGTAGATGGACGGCTAACACTCGAGATGCCCACGACTCAAAATGCCCACGACTCAAAATGCCCACGGTTCAAAATGCCCCCGATTTAATGGTTTGAGGTTTCTTAAAAAGGTAAGGTAAGATAAGGTACAATTTTATTACAAAAAATCAACGAAGAAACCAACGAAAATGGGGTTTGTAAAGGCCAATGAATATACTGAAATAAAAGGCGGATATTTCGGGAGGACAACCGCCTCCCTTCTTCAGCGCAGACAGTAAATTTCATTAGCCAAGAAAACTAAAACAAACTAGAAAACCAGCAAGAAACCGAAGGTTAAAACAAAATTAAAAGAATTGAAAGCCTAAAATAAAGACAGCGAGCCACTCACCAATACCTGCGAATAACAATTATGATTGTTCTCGCTCGATACTAGCGAGTGACTGCTGAAAGACATTCCATTCCATCGTTTCATCATTGATCTTCATCTTTGTTTTAGCATTTTTCCTCTCGATATTAACGGAAGTCATACAGATAGGGATGATACTAGGTACTCTTCATTCAGGTGTCCTTTAAGAAGGTCAAAGTCTGATGCGAGAACTTCTTAAGATCAACTTTCATAACTGCCTGTCATTATTTTGTCAAATCACTTTGTTTCTCGCTTGTTTCTCGCTCTCGCTTGATGCTTGCGACGCAGAGCAAAATAACACTAGGAAGTAGCGTCAAGAGCTATGCTTTCCTTGCTTCCCAAAAGGTCCATACCCATAGCGCCACTCACTACGCCCTCGACATTTGAAGCGAGACCAACTTGCGTGTTTAGAAAATTTCTAGCAAAGCTAAGATGCGGCCTGCACATATCGAGGAAACAGGGGAGGTTGTATCTTTTTTGTTGCTGTTTTTAGAATATGAAGTTATTGTAGCGAGCGCTGGTGCACGACCGATGGAGTATCAGTAGGGACGTTCACTATAGCTAGTGGTGCTGGTGTCGCTGCTATTCGAGTGTGTGTCACTTTTTTTCACTTTGCTGCTGCCCGGGACAAGCCCCTGAGATATCGAGATATCTTGTCCCGTGCAGCAGCAAGTTATCGCTCACTGAAACAGAGCTTTGACGTTCCGGATCTATTCAAGGTCGTGGTAGACCTAATGTTACATCCCTGAACATATCCTCTCCCTATAGAACTGTTCCTTCAGGGTTTATAATCGGGAAAAAGACTTGGCCAGAGCAAAATAACACCAGGGAGTAGTCAAAATTGACACACAATTGAATACAGCGATACTATCACCACTAGAGATAGAGAACATCCCTAATGAAACTCATTCAGGCGTTCACCAGTGCTGGCTCCGATAACTTCATATCCTGAACATTGCAAAAAAATGATACAGCCTCCATCGTTTCCTTGGTGTGTGCAGACCGCACCTTTGCTTTACTAGAAATTTCCAAACCCGCAAGTTTGTGTCGCTTTAAATGCAGCAAGCGTAGTGGGCGGCGCTACGAGTATGGTCCGTTTGCAAAGCATTGAGAGCATAGGTCTTGGCGCTACTCTCTAGTGTTATTTTGCTCTGGTCTTGGCGCTACACCCTAGTGTTAAAATCCTTACCTGTTCCGGTGCAATGATTCCTGGGCAGTTAGGGCCGATCAATCGGGACTTGCTTTGCCTAACAAGCCTGTGCTTCACACGGACCATGTCATGCTGTGGGATACCTTCTGTGATGCAGACGATGAGAGGGATTTCGGCATCGATGGCTTCCAAGATGGCAGCTGCAGCACCCGGGGGAGGCACGTAGATTACAGTGGCGTCCGGCTGTACGATTTCTTTCGCCTGTGTGAAAGAATGATGGTTATACACTGTAAAAAAAATCTTGCAGTATTTGCTACTGGGATTAATATTAAGTAAGTAAGTAAGTAATTTATTTCTAACCCGCCATTTCAAAAAGCGGAGTAAATAAAAGAAATAAATAAAAGACATAAATACACAAAAAAGACACTAATTTTCAGTCATTGGCTAGGAACCAGTGTAGAAGGCCGTGCGCTGGTTGGGCTCTGTTGTCAATGATTTTTGATAACGACGAAGAAACATCCAAAATTTGTCTCTATATTGTCTCTACAGAGATAAGATTATTTCTAATTCGGATTAACCTTATCCCAGTGGAGACAAGATTAATCCCAGTAGCGAATACTGCAGCAGTTAACTTTATCAAATCAAATCGTTTATTGACATACCAACTTCATAGCTTTCTCCGTCAGAAGATGCTAAATTACGTTCGTGAACTTTATCAACTTTTCTTGGAGAAACTTTTTACAGTGTATGTGTGAACGAATAACTGTTATTTGGGTGCAAAATGATGGAATGGTTTTGTTTATATTATGTGTTTTATCATCTTTTGGCATATCCCAATTCTTTCCGCCTATGTCAACCACTGGTTACTTTCTGATTTTATATGTCCTCAAATGTCCGATTTTTACCGGTTCCTAGCCGAATCCTTTACTTGATCCAACTCACATTCGACCACTGGACCAGTTTTGTCCTAATTCCAGCCAAACTATCCATCCGAGCCAATGGGATTTTCTGGTTCAGTCATGCCTTTCTACTCAATAGTTGCGTTTTTGCAGATACCATGGTATCTGAAACCACGGTCTAAAGTCGTTTTTGCAGTTATCGTGGTATCTGATACCACGGTTAAAAGGCGTTTTGCAGTTATCGTGGTATCTGGCCAGTTAACGTGGTATCAGATATTCAGATACTACGGTCCGACCGTGGTAACTGGTCGTGGTATCTGAAAAGTCTTCTCACTTTCATCAAATTTTGTCAGATTGGTGAGAAAGAAGTTTTGCACTTAGTGATGTAACTGGATATCTGTTTTTCTTTTGGGATGACTTCGAAAAGTGCAATTTCGGCAATAGTCATTTTTGCAGAGCACCGTGTATCAGATACCACGATAACTGCAAAAATGACTAATTGCTGATCAAGTTACCATGGTAATATATACCATGGTATCTGCAAAAACACAACTAATTTCAACTTTCCAATGAAACTGACTGAAATACTTTCCATCTATAGATGTAAAATTTCAATACCTCCATTTTATCTTGCGAAAATTGTGAATATTCGCGGAAAAAGTGGAAAATTTTTCATCTGTGCCAGACCAAAACCGAGGAACTCAGTCAAGATTATGGTCTCATCCTGTATAACTTTATCAGAAGTATCTCTATGCAAGTGAGCAGATCAACTCTGTGGCAGTGGTTTGCTCACTAACACTCAGATCATCTTCCCCTGTACAAAGGTTTCAGAACATTCTGAACATTGGCGGCTAGATGAATTGGTTTTACGCAGAATTCCTTTCTTCTAATCAGAATCCGTTTGGGCGCCACTTCTTCAGTTTTCAGTCAACTAGGGATTTTTTTTTTACATATAATTCCCGGGGAAGACATTGCCCAATGCGCAAACGAAGGAGTTTTGAGTCCCGGTGTCCCCTCCCCTCCCTCCCTCTTAAGAATAATGAATAGACCCAGTAAGAAGTCCTTATTCGAGACTGGTCCCATTGTTTCGCTTGTGAGAAGTTCATGACTTTTTCACGTATTTATTGATTATTAGCATGGGTTTTCATAAGAAATGAAAATAACTGACGTAAAACAAGTTCACATGAATGACTGACTCACTTATAGACCACCAGCACCCGGTAACATCCATTGACAGCGCAGAATAATTATACCGCACATGAGTTTTTTTTTTAAGTGAGAAGCCCGTCTTAATATGCCAAACATCCTTTCTTCTAAGCTTAATCTACAGAGGAGGTAAAGATAGGTTATTTCTGATGTTCGTCAAGTTCAATCAGCACAAGAATCTAATTTGCAAGACAAACAAGAATTTCCGTCTTCCAGATATGAAACCACGGCCCCTCCCCTGCCGATCCTGTTTTGTCTAACCTAGTAATCAAATAAAACAAAATCACCAGTTACAAATAAAAAACTCTCATACGTATCCTTCTTATCTAAATCACACTCTAATTGCCTTCAAATGCAATGCAACTTTATGCAACCCTTGACTAACCTGACTCGTCCCCAGTTATCCACCAAAGCTGCAAAGAATCGCCTTCCTACGAACCTGTTGAACATGATTGCGTGCCGCGTTTGGACATGATTGCGTAGTGACGGGGTACGAACTCCCGAAATTTGAAGCGAAAATTGCATTTTTCTTGCGAAAATGGCGAAAATACGCCATATTTTTCGATTTTTCCGTATTCTTCAACTTTGCGAAATGTTTCAATTTTTCGCAATTTTCGCAATTTTCGAGAGGCCTCCGAATATTTCAATTTTGCAAATATTCGATTGAATTTTTCAATTGAAAAATTCGCATTTTACTCTATATTTCCATCCATAACTAAAGCCCTTCCCTAAATTTCGAGATACCAGCTATCCAAGAACTGGTTCCGCTTGTGCCGTCAAGAGTTCATGTACTGATTTTTGTCAGAATATCTCACTTTAGTCGGGACTCATGAGTTATCGTTGTCACACTCAAATGGACAGATCTATGATGTTATAAGCGGCTCTTACTTTCAACTGGGATGCCAAACAGAAGCTATGACCATCTATGTTTGCCAAAAATCTGGCCTTTTGTGCCACTTGTGCCTTTATAGTATTATCTGCTTAATGGAAGGGCACATGATTAGGCTTAGTCAGTTGTAAGTTTTGAGGTTGCCCTCCCCCCACACGTGAAATTGACCCACATCCCCCCGGATCACTCCCCCCTCCTCCTCTCTTTGTGAGCTTTTCAGCTTTCTCTACTGCTGGAAACAACATAAATTCACTTTTTCAAGTGTATAGCTAGATGTATCTATGGCAAAGAAGCTAGACTAACTACAACCAGAAAAATAGTTAATGACCCAAATATGAAAAACAACTTCACTTTACACTGAAGATACCATCATATAGATTTTTAACCCATTATGCAATGGAATCTACACATTCTCCAAACAGTTAATTACCTCTTCTTGAAGTTAATAGTAGAGGTATGCTTATGTGAACGTTTGTTGACAGTGGACTTGGCCATTTCCATGCACTTGCTCTGTCTAAAGCAACTACCAGTTAGTCAAAGTAGGTAGTTAGGGGCATCTGAGAAGTGAGAACACCTATATAGCTATTTTGGATCTTCATTTTACCATTTAGCCCAAAACTGCACTGTTCACATGAGCATACATTTACTGTAACTAAAGCTTAGATGACAAAAAAAGGAGAAATACAAAAAAATATCTCACTTCCATGACACTGTTGAAGACTGGCAGACCCAAGTGAATCTTTCCTCCTTTTCCTGGGCTAACGCCTCCAACCATTTTTGTTCCATACTCAATAGCCTGGAGTGAGTGGAAGGTACCTTGTTTCCCAGTGAAACCCTGGCAGATGACCTTAGTGTTTTTGTCAACCTTTAGATTTGAACGGGTGTTGGAGTAGCACGTTCGAACTGAAGTCTGAAGGGCAGGAGGAGAAACAATGGAAAGGTTGCCAGTGGTTCCTGTGAAAAGGTTGCAACTTTGAAAAGGTAAAATCCAAGATATAAAATAAAGCTGGCTTTTTAGTCAAACTTTTATAACCATAGAGAACATTGGTATTCAGATGCTTTTTCTGTAGAGAAATTGTTCACTGACTTTTCTTCTGGTAACGAAGTACCCAGCCAAACATGGGGATCTGAAGACCCAAAAACCAAAGGCCAAAAGGGATTACTGACAAAGCAGAACCAGAGACACACAGAGTAATTTGACAACTAGGGTGCTGCGAATAAGAAAATATAACAAAAACTATTTTTTTGAGCAGATAAGCAAAAAACTGAGGGTCATTCCAGTACAGAAAGGTAAGGTTGTTAGCCTGATATTATATTTACTGATACAGGATCACACACCCAGTGTCAGTTTTTAATTCTGTACATATGCCGGGGTTGTTATTGTATTTACTAAGCTGGGAATGCTGTCAAAAGAAATCAGATGGAAAAATGTTTGGAAAAAAGAAGAACAGTGGATGTTTCTTTCAAGATATTTCTATCGTTCTTTAGACAAATGTGAAGTAGCCTATCACAGGGACATTCAAAGTTCGAGAATGGGTTTACTACATTGAAAAAATTATGGAAATACCAAGTGATCCTGTATTTTATTGTTATTTTCAGGCATTTGAAACTATTCAAAAAAAATACAACAAGAGCTGTAAGCTCATAATAATATGGCACTTGCATGGGTTAAGATGTTTTGATTGATCAAAAGTAAGTTTCGACTTTGCGGTTGAGATGTGCACTCTAAGGGAGCTAGAACTTCATTTGTAAGCAAAACCCTTGAGGCAAAAATGATAATGGACTGATGGACATCATGAAAATGCATATATTGCTTAAAAGAATTTTTCTATTTTGCGGTCAAGATTGGTACTTTAAGGAATAATCGGATTTGGGAAGTAGCAATTTCTAAGCAAATGTTGTTTCCCCCCCCCCCCTACTCCCACACGGTGCCCGTAGCCAATCCGATTCAGTAAATGATTTACCTAGAGCATCTGTTTGTGCTTCCCACAAAGTTCCATCCCGATCTCTCCATTCTAAGCGGGTCACGTATTCTCCCCCCCCCCAATAGTTGCCGGATCCAGTCCGGATATGAAAAAGATCACCACAGAAATGTCCTCTGTTCAATTCTTAAATTTCAATCGAATCCAATCCCCCGTTCCAAAGTTATGCATGACTGAATATTCCGGATCCCTCCCTCCACTCACCCCACCATTATCAGATCAACAATTTTTTTATTTTGAAGTCAGTTTGATCGGGTCCCTGATATGCCTGCCAAGTTTCATCGTGAAAATCCCCAAAACCGCCATCGCCGGAATTCCGGGAAACCCCCTTCCCCCCCCCCCCCTTAAGTGTCTGGATTCAGTACAGTTGCTAAACGATTTATCTAGAGCAGGTGCTTGTTCTTCCCAGCAAGTTTCACTCCAATCCCTCCATTCTAACCGTTTCTTGAAATTTCCGGTCTCCCCCCCCCCCAACTCCCCCCTGGCTATCGAATCCGGTCAAGACTTTAAACGGGACATCACATATATATAATCTATTCAGTTATTAAGTTTCATTGCAATCCAATCACCCGTTCGAAAGTTACACACTACTCAATTTCCCGGATTCCCCTGCCCTCCACTCCCCCCCAAAATGGTCGGATCGGAAAACTGTTTATTTCTAAGTTTGTTAGGTCGGGTCTCTGATATGCCTGCCAAGTTTCATGGTCCTGGCACATCTGGAAGTACCCTAACACGAAAAAGTGTGACAAAATGCCCTAAATTTTCAAGTTTCCAGCGCCCCCACTCCCCCGCATATGGTCAGATCGGGAAACTTGTTATTTCCATGTTAGTTTGGTCAGGTCCTTGATATTCCTGCCAAGTTTATTTGTCCTTGCTCATCTGGAAGTACCCTAACTCGAAAAAGTGTGACAAAATGCCCTAAATCTTCAAGTTTCCAGCGCCCCCAGTCCCCCGCATATGGTCGGATCGGGAAACTTATTATTTCCATGTTAGTTTGGTCGGGTCCCTGATATTCCTGCCAAGTTTCATTGTCCTAGCACATCTGGAAGTACCCTAACTCAAAAAAGTGTGACAAAAAACTGGGACCAACCGACAGACTGACAGATGGAATTGTGATTGGTATATTGGCACTTGAAAAACACATTTTCTTCCATTTCAACTTGGTGTCCTGGTTTCAACTTGTAGGTTCAGGATGTCACACACGTTTATGTTTCCAAGACAAACATTCACAATTATACCAGGCGGCAATGCAGTAGGCGTACGGGTTTCCAAATCTCTATAAAATCTGAGTGGGAAATCCAAATTTTCCTGCATTATAATATTTTTTAAGCCCCCAGGAAACTGATACCCCTATTTTCGGGACTATCTTAGAATTCCTCTACTATTTTCGCACTATTAAACTCTATTAAATCACTATTCTCTATGGTCTATTACGTCTGCCACATACAAAATTAGGGTAGCCAGAAAAAGTGCCATCAGCAGTAGTGCAAATTTGCTGATTTTCCGTAATGAAAAGATGAATTGCTGTGAATTTATCATATTTCTTTTTCAGTTTTTCTATCTGAAACTGCTTCCAAATATGTTTAAAATACACCACTGCATTCAGGACTAAATTATCTATTTAGTAAGACCAGCAGTAAGATGTCCTAACTAGCTTATAATATTATTAATAGTACATGTAAATTCAGATATAAAAAAAAGTAACTGAACTTGCCTAGAAAATTTGTTGATACCAAGGACTGAATATCCACAGATCTACACCAAAAAATTGCCTTTTTCTTAGCACTTGAGAATCATATTCACACTTTCTCTTATAATCCATGTGCAGCTAAATCCAATGCAAGAAACTACCGTACCACCCAGTTACGGTAAAAATTTCAAGAGAAAATGGCAGCCACTATGTGTTTGGCCAAAGTCTCTGTATGAAGTCATGATTCTCAGAATTTTGTATGTACCAAAATTACATGGGGTCTACAATTTCTTTGCCAAACTGGTGGATGGTGGTCCACCAAACTGGTGGAACACATGCTGGAATGCTCCCATAGTAATAAGTGTTTTTCTAATCAAGAATTGGGATACTTAGCAGCAGGTTAGACAATACTGAACTCAAACCAAAGCTAAAGTTCAGGAGAATCATATTCCAATGAACAAAGGATCAGAATTTGAAAGTTATTTATTTAGCAGCTACGGTACTCTAACGAAACGTAAAAAAAAAGATTAAACCAAACATGAATGGGAAAAATTCGACAGGAACCCAAGTCAGAAGCAGTGTTGCCTGATCGTGGTCCAAAAAATAAGCTGCAGCCTTTGAAAAATATGCCAGAAACATTTACACCTCCCAAAACTCAAGGACTATCAACACAGAAACCTCGAAGAAAATTTTGCCCTTCGGCTGCAACCATTTTTCCTAAAAACAGTAAATTTTTTCTGAAAGCAGTCTTTCTTCATAGAGATAGTAGATAAGTAGCGAACAGTCGTTGTTTTCTGAAAATCAGTAATTTTTTCTGCCAAAATTTAGCACCATTGCTATTTGGTTCGCTTCAGTGAGCGAAAAGTAACAGGGACCAAACAGGGTTTGAGATGTTCTTTAACATTTAACGCAATTCTGCAAGTCTGTTGCAAATTGCATGTAAGTAGTGTTGATGACTGCATGATGATTAAATTTATTTCTTCATGAAGTATCACATCATGCCAAAAATCTGCTAGTAAAAAAGAAAATAGCCATGTTTCATGCCAGTTGCAAAACATTTATGCCATTCTCCAATAAAATTCACCAGTTTGGCATAAAATCCACCAATCTGGCAACAATGGTCAGAAGAATATAAGGCATCTAGAGTTGCATTTTATCTGAAGTTCATAGTACAGCAGATTGTTTGTTGTTGTTTTATTCGCCAGTGCAGTGGGCCATCCGCTGGGAAGGCGCAGGGTGCCCGAAGTCATTTTATTTGCCAGCAGACCACCCACTGAGTGCCAGTAGACTTGCTAGTTTGTAAACTAGGTGAGGCAGGGAAGAGTTCAGCATACCTTCAGTCCGGCAGGAATAAAATGCCAACTTAGCCTACAGTTCACTGTCCGCTCCCTCTGTACTATGAACTTCAAATAAAACGCAATTCGGGACAAGAAAAGAGAGTCTGTAGCACTCACCTGACAGTCTACCAACAAAGGTTCTCATAGTGGCAGCCATTCTTTAAAATTCCAAAACTGGAAAATAAAGAAAAAAGATTCTCTGCTGGATAGAAGAAATGGGACAGACGAGACGTTGACAGCTGACAACTCCAATGTTTGTTATGGCTAGCTACGCTAAGCTGTGGTTTCGTAGCTGGCTGCAAAAGAGGAGGGTTTTCGCGAGCTGCAAAGCAAAGTCGGAATCACTTTCCAGTGGTTTTCGGGCGACTTCGGAAAGTTGCCGAACTTTCCCAACCTGTTTTCGCGCTTCGGAAACCGAAGCAGCTTTCCCGGAAAGTGATTCCACGAGGTTAGTGGAAAGCTCCGCGGAAGGTTGAATGTTTCGGCAGGAATTTCAAAGGTGTAGAGAAAACACAGTGCAAGTATCACTAATAAATAAAGAATAATGTCAAGCGTTATTAGGGTTACTTTGATGGAATGTAAAAGAATTAAAGAACCGTTAAGTGATGCATATTTATACGAAATAGTTTGTAATTCAATATTTTCCCGGCGATATCAACTTTCCAGGCGTTTTCGCGATCAGTCCAGCGGGAAAGTGGAAAGTTGTTCCAGGAATCCCTTTTCCACAGTTTTCGCCACGCGCTTCGCTCGCCAGAAAGTGATTCCGAGATCTCGGGAAAACCATCCTCATAATCTTCGATCAGAGCAAAAGATAGTAGCGCCAAGACTGGAAAAAAGTGACACACACTCGAATAGCAGCGACAGCCGACACTAGCTATAGTCCTATAGAGAGACACTAGCTATAGAGATTCAACATTTCATTGATTTCCTCTCCAGAATCCAAATATCTTTCGCTTGCTAAGTCCCAATATTTACAACTATCAATCATTCTATTTTTCCTCCTACCCCATTCATTTCTATGTCTGTTTGTATTATGCTTTTTGCTTGAACTCACCTTCCGGATCCATTGCGACGTAAACGGGTGTGTGAAATCCGGAAGGAAAAGCTGGCAGAAGAAGCTTGCTTCTCGCAACCGTTTTCCTTGAATTCTTGTGGGAGGTGAATCCAAATTTTTGTTTTCGGGAAGCAAACGCCAAAATCGCCCTCTAGACTCGAAGCATAAGGCGCATTCTCACCATTTCCCGAGGACTCCTCTTGAGGAGTCCCTACAATTTTGTTTGTCCCAGGGACCCGCTCCCCGTATTCTCGCGAGTCCCCACGGACGGGGAATGCTACGATTATCATCACCATCGTCAAAAAGGACTCCCTTTCAGATTCGGAAGGGAATCAGTTTGCTGGTTTCCGTACGCGGAGTCCGTAGTGACTCCCTCTATTCTCGCCGTTCCCTTCGATTCCCCAAGGAGTCCTCGGGGAACGGCGAGAATACGCCTTTAGCCTTTCTCGAAAACGTTTTCCGTGAATTTGTGGGAGGCGAATCCGAGTTTTAATTTTAGGGAAGCAAACACCAAAATCGCCGTCTAAACTCAAAGCATAGCCTCAAGATAAACCGTTTTCGACGCAAAACGAAGCGTTCTAACTGCACGAACAAAGGTAACAGGTTCGCAAGCGCTCAGACGTAGGGTGTGAAAGTAAAACGTTCATCATATCTTACAAACAACCAAGACATTTCACATCATACCAATAACCAAAAAATATTGAAATAACCTAATTTGAAATCATCCCAGTTTAAAAGCTTTTAATGGAAACAAACCGCATTTAGAAACCCAAAGAAGATCTTGAGAAACTCTTGCAAGAACGGTCTATGTTTCGATACTGAATGTCTAGCTACTCCGACACTTTAAACCTCTTTTCCATTAACAAGGTAATAAAAAGTGTAATAAAACCAAATCGTTTTGATGCCTGATACCCCCTCGTCACAACTTCATTAAGAATGGCATATCATCGATCATGTGACAAAACCGTTCAGTTTCCACCTGATCACTAAATATCCGAGGCTATACCAACTTAAAGTTTGATTACAGTCTCGGGTCAAAAACTTTACTCATGCCCAAACTGGGCACACTTGCCCATCAATGGGGGAGAGGGGGGGGAGTGGTTCAACTCCACATTGATATTCCCAACCCGATCCAAAAGCACAAAGAAATTTGATCGCTATCTCCGGTTTTTGTCAAGTTAAAAACGTAAAAAATGGGCAATCTGGGCCCAGTTGCCCTTGAACGGGATGGGTGGGGTAGATGAAACTTTGAGAGTAATTTCTCAGCCCTTGTATCTACAAGTACAAGGAATTTCATCGTCTTATGTCCAGGTCTGGTCAATTTATGAACATTATTCATTGGGTAATCTGGGCCCATTTGTCCCTGAGCATGGGTGGGTGTGGGACCCCCAAAAGGCACACATAGACCCCAATACCCACAAGTGTACCAAGTTTGGACTTGATACTTGCACTGGTTCACGAGTTATGAGCTCCACAAAATACGGTGAAAACCGAAAGCTGCTACAGCGCTCGCAATAGTCGACTGTTCCAAAGAACACTCCACTAAAAAGGGCAATAATGGCTAAGAGCGTGTTCCACCCTTCTAACAATAGTAACTATTAGTTTTTCCATCCTCACGAAAAGTTACTACGCTGACCGTTCCACTAATAGTGTTCGGGAGCGTAGTAAGCGTGGTAACTACGGATCTCTGTAACGTGATTGGCTGGATTACGCCGTCGACACATATTTTGACGAAATAGAAAAATGCGCTCCAGCCTTGACGCCAAGAAGCCAAAATTCGTAACGTCATGCGTAGTAACTAGGGTAAGTAGGATGGAACACGCTCCAAACAGCCGTGACGTATGGGAGAGAATCATCAATCGAGAGAGTCCGTCAATTCGTGCGTACGAAATTCTTTATTTGTTAATAACTAAATAGAAATATAAACTTCGTGAATATCAACAGTGCAAACAAAATAATGATTAGAAAATGAAAGTGCGACTTTTTTCCACCCGAAACATTCGTAACATATATAACCACCTCGTAAAAAAATAGTCACAATTATATCATCATATCCACAAAGGCGCAAGAAAGCGCTCTAATACCTGATCCAGCACAACTTACAACGAGACAGGTCGTTACTAAATCCATTTTTTTTACAACACACCTGATTCGAGACAGAGACCTTAACCAACTGTCTGGTCGGGGTAACAGTCCTGAATTCAAAGAAGAACCAAAACAAGATGTTTCCTGATTAGGGTGTAAAAAGTGACAGAAGAGCACAGGTGCACTGTCAGAAGTTTCATAACAGATTGCGCACAACACTTTCAAGAATAACACCTTTTCACTTAGAAAAAAAGTGTTATGACCAATTAAGTTTATACTATTTCGTGCCCAGATCTCCAACAACACCTTCAATAGGTAAAAATACTACACTGTCAGAAGTTACATAGCGACAACAGCAGGATGCACGGTTTCAACAGATAACACTTTGAGATGTTATATGTTATGTTTCTTTCGTTCCCGTTAGTGTTTTTACCAACTGAAGGTGTCGTTGGAGATCTAGGCAGGAAATAGTGTAAACTTAATTGGTCATAACACTTTATTTCTAAGTGATAAGGTGTTATTCTTGAAAGTGTTATGCGCAATCTGTTATGAAACTTCTGACAGTGTGTTACCCGACTCTTGCTGTAAAAAGTTCGTCGTAGCTTTAATCTGAACGACAGACTCAAGGCAACAGAAGGCCGCTAGGGACAACTTGTAATCCAAATTGCCCCAGGGAGCGTTTTTAAAGTGTAGCATTGTAAAAGATTACAGAGGAGTCTTTCAGGATGATTGACGCTCTTTCGCTGATTTGACCAGAATATTCAACCAAGAAAAGAGAATAACTCACCAGATGTGGTTAAATAATCTCAGGATAAACGTGACTGCGACCCGACACAACCGGACAACAGAGCGAAATAACACTAGGGAGTCGCGCCAAGACCTATGCTTTCCATGCTTTGCAACGGGCTATACTTGTAGCGCCCCCCACTACGCTTGCGGCGTTTAAAGCGAGACAAACTTGCTGGTTTGGAAATGTCTAGTAAAGCAAAGATGCGGCCTGCACACAACAAGGAAACAATGAAGGCTCTATCATTTTTTCTCAACGTTCTCAAGTTATCGGAGCGAGCGTTGGTGAACGATTGAATGAGTTTCAGTAGGGACGTTCTGAGAGAGTTTCAGTAGCTAGTAGGGCTAGAATCGCTGCTATTTGAGTGTGTCAATTTTGTCAGGTCTTGGCGCTACTCCCTAGTGTTATTTTGCTCTGCCCGAAACGGGGGACGAGTACTTTATCTTGTCAGTACTCTTACAGGTCACACGCATGGTTCGCAGTTAGCTTGGACTGAAGAAACGCCCATACAGTAAACCAACTTTAAACTTTGAAAAAGACCTAAGGCATATTCTCGCCGTTTCCCGAGGACTACTTTCGAGGAGTCCCTGCGTTTTTGTTTGTCCCAGGGACTCACTCCCCGTATTCTCGCGAGTCCCCACGGACGGGGAATGCTCCGATTATAATCACCATCATCAAAAAGGACTCCCTTCAGATTCGGAGGGGAATCCATTTTCGCTTGTGTTGTAGAGTGTAAAATTAAGTAAAACTGATCAGAATAACCAAAAATAAAGTGGATCCAGACTAATTTCATAAACTGCATATTTTTGTTTCGAACAAAATCCATTTCGGAAGCATTGCCCGTGTTCTCGCTGTTTTCAGTACGCGGAGTCCGCGTGGAGTGACTCCCTCTATTCTCGGTGTTCCCCGTGATTCCCCAAGGAGTCCTCGGGTAGCGGCGAGAATACGCCTCTATTCTTGACGCAGACGCTAGCCGTTATTCTGATAGAGACTGAATATTATCCCAGGGTTACTCCCAGCCCCCAGGAAGCCAGAAAATCCGGCCGGATAAACGATCTTCCATCCTCAACCATTAATGGTTCGGACACATGATGAGGTCGGGGCAGTCGTGGACTGGCAGTCAGGAATTCCGGAACCGTTCATTAAAAGTTAAAGTTTTCTAAGTTTATCACGAAAGTGCAAGAATTCCAGCCGGAAACCCTGATCGTTCATCCCGAGCAACCAATGTTCGAACACATGATGAGGTCGGGCAGTTGCGGACTGGCTGTCAGGATTTCCAGAACCGTTACTAACTTCCGTACATATAAGTTGAGGTTTTTTAAGTTTATTACGAAAGTGCATGAATTCCGGCCGGAAAACCTGATCATTCATCCCCAGCCACCAATGCTCGGACACATGATGAGGTCGGGGAAGTTGCGGACTGTCAGGATTTTCGGAAACGTTACTAACTTCCGTACATAAAAGTTGAGGTTTTCTAAGTATATCACGAGTGCAAGAACTCCGGTCGGAAAACCTGATCGTTCATCCCAGCCGCCATGTCCGGACACATGATGAGGTCGGGGCAGTTGCGGACTGGCTGTCAGGATTTCCGAACCGTTACCAACTTCCGTACATAAAAGTTGAGGTTTTCTAAGTTTATGACGAAACTGCAGGAATTCCGGCCCGGAAAAAAATGTCGAAATGCGTTCTGGAAACTTTGATGCGGCAAGAATCCGGACAGCCCACTATACACAGGCCTGTTTGACAACTAACACAACCAGAAACAGGTAGAAAATATGTAACAGCAATTATTTTGAGCCAGTTCACATAAAGCACTTGGATTGTCATCTCATGCCTCTCAAACTTTAAAGGTCCCACTCAACCTTTGAATTTCTAAAGGCGCGGACAGACAATCACGTTTTCCGGCCGGATTTTGTACAATTTCCTCACAACAGGGAAAGAAATCTCTGCTTTTTTGTACAGGATGATAGTGGAATCCTGGAAGGAAGTCTTGCCTGTGATCCAACCATCCAACCATGATTGTTTGTCCGAACTAGAACTATCTACGCCGATTTAAAAATACACGGAGAACCCATAGATCACAACACTGTAAGAAGTTCCATTACATTTACACAAGGATGCGCAGTTTCATCAGATATAAGATAGCGCCAGGATAACACACTATCACTATTGTTACACACAAACTTTGGTATGAGCCTTTGTGTCCAAGTTTCTGTAATACTAAAGGTTAACTTCAGACATCGAGGTTGATATCGGAAAATAAAAATGAGATGGCCATTGAAAATAACCTGTCCGAGCCGCAGAGGTTGTTATACCGATATGAACCGAGATGGAGGTATGTTAACTATTATAACTTTTTCGAACAGAATATTTTTATAGGTCGGTCTTACTCTTCTTTGCTAATGGGGTAGGGAATTTAATTTTAGTAAAGTAGCAACTTAAGCCTACTGTTGACCTACTAAAATGACTACTGTTGGAACCTAAGCACTTTAGTTTCTACCAATACAGCCTTTTACTTATTCGGCGATTCAGATGTCATCTAGCTGTCGTGAAAACCTACTCTAGATCTACTAAAATGACTATTATTGGGGTCGTGGAAGTAAAAAGTAAACAACCCACGTCAACACCCAAAGTCAACACCCCACGTGTTGATAATTCCAGAACAAAGACAGTGGTTGCGTTCCGGAACTTTACGATCGTTAACAAATTGTTAACAGTTGTTAACTTTTTGCGTTCCACGTTTCTGATTTCGAAATTTAAGCTCCGCCCACCTACAATTTCCGTTCCAGAGCTTAACGATTGTTAACTATTTTGTAACGATGGTCGGTGACTGTAGAACTGGGAAAAGTTAGCGATCGTTAAAGCTGCAGTTAGCTCCACCCCGAAGCAAAGTTAACGATTGTTAAAAAATGTTAAGTTTGTGGAACACGACCAGTGACCGATGCTGAATAACTAGCCTTTGGAAAGAAAGGGATAGTAGGATGTTGTTTCAGTTGACAAGCTGTATTTTCAGTGGAAATCTGATTGTGTTAAGGTATGACCTAGGGAATAGGCTGGTTGTCTATGAGAGTAAGATGTTCTGTATTTTTTTCAATGCTGAATAACTAGCTTTTGGAAAGCAAGGGATAGTAGGATGTTGTTTCAGCAGTTCAGTTGACAAGCTGTTTTTTGACTGGTAATCTGACTGTGACAAGCTATGACCTAGGGGCCCTAGGGCATGTACTGGTTGTCTGATAGAGTAAAATGTTGTCACTTTTCAACATTTTTTTATTTCTTATTTTATTTTCATATATTTTATATACATATTTTTATGTTTTTTTACTGAAAGTATTTTTTAATTTATTTTTTTGGATGTCAGCTTCTACTTCTCAGTATTTGAGGAAAAGTGCTCGATGAATTCAGTATTTGAGGAAAAGTGCTCGATGAACATCTGCGGAGGCTGTTACGGCTTCGTAACAGCCTCTCTGGAGGATAATACGAGGTCGTAACAACCTCCACAAAAGTAATTGTCATAAAATAACTTCCTGCGGGACATAGAAAGATATGCATTGCATACCTGTTCGAGAAAATTTATATAACATTAACATGGTTTATACGTTCTTTTTGCGAAAAAAAATAAGGCTTGAATAGTGTGGTATCTCACATCTGTTGAAACTGCGCACACTTATGTGTTTTAAAAATCTAACAGCAACGTCTCTAACCACAATCTACTGAAACTTTCCGATGCGGCCTCTTTAAGCGCAGACTAGTATTCCATTGGTTGAACTAAAGCACGTGACCCCAGCTGAGCTCTCTCCCTCTCATCTTCGTCAAAGACTATACGAGTGTTACTTTAGAGGCAACGAAATAGCACTCCGAGAAACCTATATATATATACTACATATTGCACTAATCTACTACACCAGCATGCTCACTGAACCATTACAGAGGAAAGTGCAAAATTTTCATATCACAGTTCACTTAAAACAGAATTCGAAGCCCATTTTTCCGAACCATATCCTTTAACATAATGCTAAAATGGGTAATTTTATACTTTGAAATTATTTTAAGTCTGTTTAGTACAAGCGGTTGGCTGATCAACAAAGGGAACATGTAGCCTACCATAATTCTCGCCGTTCCCCGAGGACTCCTTTTGAGGAGTCACTGCGTCTTTGTTTGTCTGCGGAATCAATCCCCGTATTCTCGTGATTCCCCATGGACCGGGAATGTATCACCACCACCATCAAAAAAGGACTCCCTTTCAGATTCGGAGGGAGTCGATTTTGGGAGTTGCTGGTGTTGTTGGTTTTGGAAAAAAAAACAGATACAGGGGATGGTTAAAAAGAATTCCTGGGATCAATATTACTTTAATGTGAGATGAGACTTATTTTGAATATATCATGTATTTTCTCAGTATTTTTTATTCGAACAAACTTCATTTTGGAGGCATTCCCCTTCCGTCCGCGGAGTCCGAGCGGAATGGATCCATCTATTCTTGCCGTTTCCCTCGATTCCCCGAGGGGTCCCCGGAGAACGGCGAGAATACGCCTATAATCTATTATGCGCAAGCTGACTGCGATCATGTTTGGTGGTGCTGACGGAATATTTAGCTGATTTTTTTTATTTATTTGTTGTTTTTTTCTAAGAAAAGCAAAATCAGGGGCTTGTGGTAGGCTTGGTGGAAAGCCTGAAGGCGCGAGACTGACTTCGATTTGCTTTCCAAAACACTCTCCGTGAGAACGCCAGAATCTCCCTTAACTTGAGACACCAACGGTGTTTTGCCACAGATTAACCGAATCCCCGGGAGTATCCCCTGCTCCCTCGGCAAGTTCACAGCCACCGCTAACCTGATCCCCCAAAGATCCCTCTCGAATATTTTCCCATCCAGAATTCTAAGGAGTGAGAAGGAGATCGCAACGTGGGGTTAAGTGCTTCGAAAGAAAAAATCGATCAGGTAACAAAAGAAAGAAAAGGCTTCAAGATAACAAGGATATAAATAACCGTTTGAGAATATCCATCTTAACCCGAGGAAAAGTTCTTTGACTGTGTAGAAATATGGTAGTTGTACGAAAAAGTTGCGTGTATTGATATGTGTAGTATGGAATACTTTGACTTAACATGCCTCTGGCTAGGTTAATCTTACGTAGTAGTATCCGATAGCATCAAGTTTGCTAGTAGTAGCATGCAGTGGCAACAGTTACTACTGCATGCTACTTTTTCGTACAACTCCATGTGACTAATTTTCGAAAAGTTTTCATCGGGAATGTTGCAGTGACGTGACTACGGTTTATTGCGCTATGGACTTGGTATTAAAGAGCCGCGAGAATCTTTTGGTCTGGGAAAACGCAGCCACTAGGTAAGACCACTGATTGGTTCTTTCTGTTGCCTGATCCGGAAATCGCCTAGGCAGCGCGTTTTCGACGTGCTGATTATATTTCAGTGTAGCGTATAGCGTATAAAGAACTGGACACACTAGGCTCTACAGCGGTTAATGACCAAACAACACCAATTTCCACCCGAATTTCGAGCTGGAAACGAGGCTACTTTTCTGCACACATTTTTAAAACGGAGCATTCAGTCGCCCTCATAAAATCCAATAACGAATTGCCGCCAGATGCTTTAGAGAAACAATAACAATCACACGTGAGATCTTGGTAGAAGTTATCTGAAGGGGGAATGAGCGATTACACTGTAAAAAAAATCTTGCAGTATTTGCTACTGGGATTAATCTTGTCTCTAAAAAGATAATCTTATCTCTAATTCGGATTAATCTTATTTCGGTGAAGATATAAATATTAATAGATAGATATAGCAGATATTAAAGGTAGATATTAATCCCAGTAGCAAATACTGCAGTTAACTATAATCCTTACTCGGAGAAACTTTTTTACAGTGTAGGATTTCAGTTCATACCAAGTCGCGCATCAGCCCCGAGGAAAAGTCAACAAGTAGTCAGAACTGAAGTCGAAAGCCTGAATTGACTAACTTGATGAAGTTTGACAGAAGAGAGTCGGGTAGAGCACGCACAGAGGCAGAGGCATGTTAAACAGTTTTAAACATGGCTATGCGTAAGAGGAATTGAAAATAGCCAAACAAGCCTGGTTAAACGTACACCAAGAAGTAACGTGTCATTGTTTACTTTACGCTAGCGCATCTAGCGGCCAAAACATAACTAATCTGTAAGGAATTTCATGAAGGGCGTATTAGCCTGCTGCCAAGCTACAGGCCGCGCGCGCACACGCGTGCGATCAGAGTTGCAGTAAAGTTGGAGAGAAACACTGCGTTTGTGCTGAGAGGGATATTCTCAGGAGTTATGTATTCTCGAAGACACATACTCTCAAGATTAACTAGGCGCAACGATCAACTAAAGTGAACTCTCAGACGTGCTTTACCACGAACTGTATATAAGTTAGTGGTAAATGTCATACTCTTCATACTGATTTAACGGCGGCACACCGGCATTTGCGGCGCTTTGTTGTGAGCGCATATTTTCAAAGTTCGGGTCTGCTGGCCGCCAGTTCACGGCGTTTGGTCCGAACTTATACACCAGTCGACGGCCGAGGACGGGTAGAAAAACACGACTCTTGTAGTAATACCTGAAATATAATTTCACTGTAGTCCGAACGGAAAAAACAAAAACTAAAATTAGAAACAACATTGGTTTGGTTATATAGATGGCGCTTTAGACAAGGGACTTGTACCGTGACCAATACCATAAACAACCCCGTCTTATGGGTCCTGGTTTGTCTACGTGGCTCCGACAAGGGAGTCCTAGACTTCTAAATTATATTCGAAAAAAAAAATTGTTTCTGGTATTGGTCACGGTACAAGTCCCTTGTCTAAAGCGCCATCTATATTATAAATTTACGTGACATGGGGATGTGAACTGGTTAGATGAATTTGCCTTCGCACTGTTCCTATGGCCGGCTTCTACCAGACTATTGTAGTGGTTTGCGAACTCTGTTCACAAGCCCCTCGGTAGCTTAGTGGTAGAGTGACTGCCTTGTAAGCAGAGGGTCCTGGGTTCAAATCCCGGCTGAGGAGCATTTTTGTCTATCAGTTCACTACTTAAAAATTGGTTTGGTTGTTTTTAATGGCACATGCCCTGAATTTGAATTATATCAACACATACTGTAATCGAACGTTACAGGAATTCCCGTATAACTGCAACTTTTTTGCCTTCTGACCCTTGTGCAAAGTTATCTCGAGTTGCCCGGGACCTTCACGTTTCTGCCCTTGGCCATTTCTCCGCATTCCATCTAGGAAGAAGATTTTTTAGACCATATTAGTGCCTTTTCTTTTTTTTAATGTTTCTTTTTTGATCTTCTGCATCTACTACATTACTGAAAGCTCAGTGTATTTTTTCCATTTTTTTTGTCTGTACTGCGCTATTTTCCTCTTCTTAAGTGCGTAAACAAAATTTCATCATCATCACTGTTATCAGTTCATACAAACCGACAGGGTAAGATATTATACCTACTTTCCCTCAGAGCTCTCCCACCAAATATCACTTCCTATTCAGCCTACCTCCAATTCCAATATCCCTAGGATTTCCCACAATGTTTTCCCTGCCGTTTCCTCAATGCTTTACCTTAAAAGGTCCAACAACCGTTTTCTGGATCGAAACGACAGGAATTTCTCAGTTTCCACACTCTCACTTCCCACACAAATCTCAGGGAATTCCTTGGAAAATAGAGACAGAATGACCAGAAGTTATTGTCATTGTGAGAGAGAAGAGACCTCAATGAGCGTATCGACGGTTTCATACTTCTATCCTGAAATCCCCGGAAGAAAATGCGACATTCGACCGACTGCTCACGTTCAAGAAAACCCTATGCAGGCGTATTCTCGCCGTTCCCCAAAACCCCTCGGGAAATCGAAGGGAACGGGGAGAACAGAGGGAGTCACTCTACACGGACCCCGCGTACGGTAAAAACGAGAACACGGGGAATGCTTCGAAAATAGATTTTGTCCGAAAGTAAAGTAAGCAGTTGACGAAATCATTCTGGGCTCACTTTACTTTTCGTCTTGTTTATTCTGATTGTTTTTAATTATTATACATTTTACAAACACCAGCAAAAATTGATTCTCCTCTGAATCTGGAAGGGAGTCCTTTTTGATGATGGTGATGATAACCGGAGCATTCCCCGTCTATGAGGACTCGCGAGAATACGGGGAGTGAGTCCTCGGGACATAAAAAACACGGGGACTCCTCAAGTGGGGTCTTGGGGGAACGGCGAGAATACGCCTTATGACCAAGTCCGAAACACGCCAGTGAACTTTCGGAAGAATAAGAAACGTCAACCAAACGAGCCCTCAAAACTGATTCCAGAGTAAACCAATCAGCAACGTTTGTTGGAAATTTTTCATCCGCAGGAGGAGTTAGTCATCAAGAGTATTTCCCTCCTTGCACCTCTTGGATATGAAATGGCGGAACCTTGTTCGTTCTGTTGTGACGTCACGGATCTTGGAATAATTTTGTAAATAGAAAGCCAGAGTTGGTTAAAGTTTAACTGAAAACAGCTTATTTTTACATCTATTTTTGACTCATCTAAGGGATTTTGTATTTTTTCACCCGTCTAGTAGACGCGGAGAATTTGAATTTAAAAAAAGCCAGCATTACCGCGTTAGAAATGCTAAGCTCGGAAAATACGCCTGTAAAACGTAGGAAAATGATGTTAAGATTTATTTTGTACGGAATCGGTCATTTTTCGTTTATTTTTCCACAATGAATTACGTTTGTAGTTGGTAAATATGTCCAGCGTAGAGTGACAAGCACATAGAGGTACCACAGATCCGACAGAATAAGTTCATTCGACGATAAATATTCCTTCAGTCCAAGCTGACTGCGAATGATATCATTCGATGAAATCGATTATCTGTGGATAATGGACAAACGAAGTAACGCATTTTTATCGAGTTTTCATGCCTATTTAAAGTTTAACAGAAAAGGGTTGGGATAGGACAATCTAGTTACCCACCACTTATTCACTTAAATTGGCTTGAAGACCCGCTGAAAATGCGTTACTTCGTTGTTCCGCTACACACGAATAATCAATTTTCAAATAGTGGAATTTCCGTGTGATTTGTGGTACCTCTATGCGCTTGTATCTGTGTTGTATGCCTTACCAAAAAGATTTATGATTTATTTTTGTTCAAGCACTATAAAGCAGTCTTCACCAAGCTCACCACTGCCCACTGAAAAGCCACGTTTGTGTTGAGATGAAAATTTCCCGCGTCATAGTAGAATTAACGTTGTGGGGACGGCCGCAGATATTCTGATCGTCACAACTAGAGCAGATAGTGGAAAATAAAAAAAATCCCTTAGCAGAATCCAAATTATTCAGTGTATACAATTAAATGACATAAAAATAAGTTGGCTTTTCAGTTAAACTTTAAGTGAATAAGGGATGGGTAACTAGACTGTCAGATCTCAGCCCTCTTCGGTTGCAATTTAAGAAATCGTGTAGTGGGATTCACCCATCATCTCGCCAACTACACAATGGCCAGATACAAGTGGGCTACAGCAACACTGATCCCGAAATGAATCTATATTTTTGTCTTGTATTCCACTATCTAAAATATTTTCATCTCAAGGGCGGCTTCCCCTTCAAATTAAATCTTTGGCATTCTCTATAAGGCTCAGCCATTGCTGCTCTCGTCAGTTCACGAGTATCCGACACTGGAGTCCTTGACTTTAAAATTTGGTTCAAAATACTTCAGGTTTAGGTATCATGGCAAAAGTCTTTGTATAACATTCCACCTTTAAAGGACCCCTCGCACTATTTACTACAGTGTTTTAAAATATTTGAATACTTTAAAACTAGGCTATGCTTTCAACAAATAACCCACGGTTTTGGCTGTTTTAAGCCTTTTCCGAGACCCGTTGACTTATAGCGAAAACAGGGAAACAATGAACATAACCGGTTTTTCTGATGGAAAAACTTCTCGCAGACAACCGTCGACAGCGTGATACACATCAAAGGTAGCAAGCTTTTAACATCATTTAAACATCATAACATCAAAGGTAGCTTTTGATGTTATGAGGCGGAAAGCAATAGTTAGTTTTGTTGCAAGGTTAGAAGTTTCCGATAATCCACTTTTAAAGGCAATTCGTGAGAATGCAGAATGCCGTTCTGGACATTTTTACCGACTTTTCCGTTGACTGTGCTATTGCCCCGAGCCACCGAATGGTTAAAATGATTGTATATATTTAGTAAGAAAATTCATGTGTTAGTGTAATTTTATTATGTGATGTGTAATATCACGAATTAAATAAATTGATTGATTGATTGAAAACACGGCAAGTGAGATAATCAGTGTGGTTTTGTTAGAGGTGTCAGAATGTACCGTGCGAAAATGTTGTCTCCGGGTTTAGAAATATATGGAGTAATTATGGAAGTAGGTTGCGTTAGTATTATAGGTGAGACAGGTCCCTTAAGTAGATCCTTGCGAACCTGAATGCACTGTAGGGCAGATGTTCTGCCTCCCTGCTGTCTGCGACATACCATGTCTAACCAAATACAAAAAATAATCAATCTCGTCTTTCATTGCTATGGAGACGGGGGTTTATCTTCAATTCTGTAGGATCCATTTCACACATCTTAAGACGAAAGGAGACATCCTCAAAACTTGATCTAGGAATGAAAGCAAAGGTGAAAGAAGAGAAGAGAGTAAACAAAATACTTCGCCCTCAAGTGCCTCCGGCTTGTCTGGAAATGAACTGATAAACTTTATTTCTGAAGCATCCATTTTCTATGTCTTAAAGGCAGGGGCGTCACGTATGGGGGGGGAGGACCTCCCCCCCCCCCCCATGTCGTCGGCCAGTCGGTAAAAAATATCCAAGTCGGCGCGAAGCGCCGCGATTTTTCGTAAAACAGTCAATTTGTTTTTGGAAATAGTCGACTTTCCTTCAACAGTCGGTTTTTCGTAAAAATAGTCGATTTTTTTCTTAAAAACAATCGTCTTTTTAAATAAGTCGATTTTTCGCCAAAACAGCCGTTTTTTCTGCAAAAACAATCGGTGAAAGTGACCAGCCAGTCGGTAAAAACTTGTCCCCCCCCCCCCAAACATTTTGGCTAGTAACGCCTCTGCTTAAAGGACCCATCCGGCTTATTCTGCCTTTTATAATATACCTAGCTCTCTTATGGAATCATAGACTTCTAAAATCACCACTTTTCTCCATTGTTTTGATTGGTCCCTACGGATTTTTAGCGCTTTTTCGGCCGTGCCGGGTTTTGCCCGTCACACAATGCGAAGTTTGTCGGAGTCTTCGACGTCCGCTGACAGCTCTTTCACACACAAGGATATGAGAATCTTCTGTTTTTGAATTCTTTTATTCGTTTAGTTTTCCCTCTTTTTGGGATCCCAAAACGTAAGTTGAGGGATACCTATGACATCGCAAAAGTTGTCCGTCTGTCCGTCCGTCCGTCTGAAAGCACGATAACTCTCGAAGGGAATGAGATATTTTGATGAAACTTGGTGTGAGGATTCGTTGGGTCGGCGGACCAGTCGAGTTCGTAAATGGGCTTTGTAGCCCTACATTTAGGGGTGGGGGAGGGGGATCAAATTAAGGGACAAACAAAATATTTTGAAACAGCTAATGTGATAGTCGATTATGGGGTAAGAAGACATGCTGAACACGATGGTGAAAACTATTTTGTAATCGGACAAGTAGTTCGCCCGGAATCCGGCCGAAACCGGAAAGTTTGTTAAAAGTAAAAGTTTATTTGAAGTTGATTAGATGTTCGATTTAGAGGTAGGAAGACATGCTGAGGACGATGGTGAAAACCATTTTCTCGACGGACAAGTAGTTCACCCGGAATCCGGCCCAAACCGGAAAGTTTGTTAAAATTAAAAGTTTTATTTGGAGTTGACCAGATGTCCGATTTAGGGCAAGAAGACATGCTGAACTTTTATGTGAAAACAATTTTCTACCCGGACATGTAGTTCGCCCGGAATCCGGCCAAAACCGGAAAATTGTTAGAAGTTAAAGTTTTATTTCTAGCTGACTAGATAACCGATTTAGGGGTAAGAAGAGACGCTGAATCCGTGTGTGACAATCATATTTTACCCGGACATATAGTTCGACCGGAATCCGGCTGGAGTCGGAAAATTTGTTATAAGTTAAATTTTTATTTGAAGTTGATTAGATGCTCATTATTGGGGAAGAAGATACCCTGAGTTCGTTTTTTAGTTTTCTTTTTTCGCCGGACAAGTAGTTCTAGAGTTCGGCCGAAACCGGCAAATTGGCAGAAGTGGCAGGAACTTTTCGTCAAAACAGATATGACTTATACGGGTAAACACACATGCTGAATCCATATCTGAACTTGGTTTTCTCAGATTATTAGCTATTTGGCCTTAATCTGTTTCTGAATTTTAATTGTAAGAATGTTCAAGGATTCTGGCGATGACTGGATCTGGCTAAGACAAGACCCAGTTGTCTGGATCAGATATTGAATTTTTGGGATCCCATCGAAAAGTTTGGTCTTGTTAACCACGGAACGTGCAATTTTCAAATGTTTTGCGCGCAGCAGCCGGGTCAGACAGCAGGAAGGCCGAATAAAGTTGACAAGCCCTAACAAGAAAATCTCTAAATTCAGGTGGAAAGTAATGGTATTTTCAAAAACATTTTTTTCTGGTCCATTTCGTAGTGATAGGATCATTTCTAGTAAGAGTTGTACTTTAAGACAAAAGGAGGTACCCTCAGAACTTGATTTGGGACATCAAAGGAAAGACGAAAAGGGAGAATGAAAAGAATACTTCGCCTTAAAATGCTCGATTTCCTGAAGGAAATTTCCCTATTGTCGAAGAAGCTCAAGGTTAAACCTACCTCATGGCTCTACTCAGTTTCTCATAGGTCATCTTTGGGTTATTCTTGATATGTCCCCACAAACCAGCGAGTTGCTCACTCTTAACGATCCTGAATACACCTTCATCTACGTTTTCCCATCGAACCATATTGGGGCAATAGAGGGGGTTGTGTAGCAGGTCCCGGATGAATTCCCACAGCCGACCGAAGTTTCTATCTGAAATCAGAACAACCTGGAAACAGTTCGTCCGAGCTAAGAGAACTGTCGCAACGGATAAATAGACTGGCAGATTGATGACGTCATAGGTAACCCGTCACAGTCGTTTGGCATCCGGGATAATATTACACTGTAAAAAAAAATCTTGCGGTATTCGCTACTGGGATTAATCTTGTCTCTAAAAAGATAATCTTATCTCTAATTCGGATTAATCTTATCTCAGTAGAGATAAGTTTAATCCCAGTAGCAGTTAACTTCAACCCTTACTCGGAGAAACTTTTTACAGCGTATAGCATAGAGCGCGTTTCACCCTACTTACCGTAGTTATTACGTATGACGTCACGAATTTTGGCTTCTTGGCGTCAAGGATGGAACGTATTTTTCTATTTTCGCCGAAATATCACTCGACGGGGTAAACCAGCCCATCACGTTACAGAGGTCCGTAGTTACCGCGTTTACTACGCTCCCGAGCATGGTAAGCAAATAGTTAATATTTCGAGAAGGTCGGAACGGTCAGCGTAGTAACTTTTCGTGAGGCTGGAACGGAAATAGTAACTAATAGTTACTATTGTAAGAAGGGTGGAACACGCTCATAGCCAGTACGCCAAAACTGTAAATTCAGCGGTTCAGTACATTCTGCATACCCAGATGGCATAACTATCGCAAAAGACGGAACAACGGGCTGATACCACAACATCATTCACTGTAAAAGTTTCTCCTTGTAAGGAATAAAGTTAACTGCCGTGTTTGCTACTGGACTAATCTTATCTTTATTAAGATTAACCCGAATTAGAGCTAATCTTATCTCAATAAAGACAAGATTAATCCCATTAGCAAATCATGCAAGATTATTTTTACAGTGTAGGCAGAGTGTAGGTATCCCGTCACTATCACTGGGTATCACAAAACCAGCCGCTCCGTTATGTTGCGTGTTCCAGTGTCGCAGCAACGCTGACCGGTAACATGAACTTAAAAAATTATAAACAAAAAATATGTCGAGGCACAATTGAGAGTCACTATTTTGACTCTAAACGCACAGCTCTATCTACGCGGCAGAGGTCGTTTTCTCACCACGCGAGCTACGTCTCAATGCTACAAGGTTGAGAACTTCAATCCGGGAACCCGCCAATTTGCAATTTCACCCACTTTTTCCGACAGTTCGCCCACCCGTATGTTGAACCAACAAAATCCGTAAGTTCGCTCACCCGTCCTTTCATCCACCCGCCACTACACCCGCTCGAAAGTTCATCCACCCGTCAGTTCACCTACGGTCAGTAAGTCAATTTGTTCAGTTCACCACCCGTCAGGTGTCCGACCGACAGTTCGCCCATCCGTAAGTGAAAGAAATGACAGGCCGGTGAACTTACGGGTGGGAGTAGTGACGGCGACTCTTTAGACCCGCTACTATTTTTGCCCTGAGCACCGTGTACGCCACCAATCCATCCATTTTTACTCCAATGGGATTATTCAAGAACAAAAGCGTCATAACAGTCCGATAAAGGATGTGAGCCAGAATGAACTGACCCTGGAGCCGGAGTTAACCTCACATCACATCCGCGTACAAGATTATCCTCAAAGCTTCAAGGACACCCCGCACTAAACGGTGTCTCAGCCAGTTTCTGAAACAGTTAACCAGTTTACAAATAAGCTATGCTTACAGAAAACTACACATGGCTCGGCTGTTTTTAGCCCTTTCCCAGCCCTTTGCCTTGGATTACAATCTTGGCAAAATTCGCATTACCGGTCTCCGGACGAATAAGCTCCTCGGAAACAACGACCGGGCAAATGATATGTCGAGCAAAGAGAACAAACGTGGCAAGCGTGATAATCAGTGTATTGCAAATAGAGGAGATAGGATACACTTATGAAGTGAAGAATCTCGCTCGTCAGTCTTCGTCGTTTTGAGTCCCAACGTACGAGATATAGACTGTGTTGTGGCTCAAGAGCTATCAGCATCATCACGTCCGTTAGCAATTAATCATCAACTTTACCATCAGTTGAGAGAGGAGACTTTTTGTATATTACTGAGTGGAGTATACATTTATTTTTATTGAGAGAGAAAGAGAAGAGTGCGTCTGAGCCCTAGGCTACCTAGGACATCCCGACCCCTCGTTTTGTTGATTGGTTCTGAGTGTGGAGATTAAGGTCAGGCCCGCCGGTCTTCAGAAGAAAATCACGCTATCCAAAAAGTCCCAGTGACCCTATTCAAGACCTAGCCTTATCAACCACCCTCGAAAATACATCAGACTCTTACCTCCAAGTCTCTTAATCCGCTTTAATGGCTTTCCCAGTTTCACTTCGGGAGTTTTCGGGATAGGAGTGCGTCGATCTTCGTCTGATATGCTGTCGTAGTCTTCCGGACAAACTAAAAAAAAATCTTTAAAGCGGAGCTAAATAAAATTAAGTTAAACTGAACTAAATCTGCCGGTTGCCCGTCCAGATCCGGACGACGCAATGAAAAAGAAACAACACGATAACTAAAAACAAAATATGGTAGTATGGATGAGAATAAACATTTGTTGTGTGAATGCGAAAATTTGAATGAACTTAGGTTAGAAGATTTTGAAGTAAATGAAAGAGGGGTGGATGAAGAATGGATGGAGTATTAAGCAATTGGCGAGGTTCCTTTGGGTTAGCCCTAGCCCATAGGGATAGGTGCTTGTAGAAGGTATTATTTTTGTTTGTTTGTGGTTATTTTTCATGTATTTGCCATGGCCTTTGGCTCTTATAGTGTAAACAAATCTAATCTTACCTTATGGACTGTTTAATCTTCTGTTAATCAGTAGCCAGGGTCAGGACCTGGTATGTTATACGCAAGGCGGCTCCGAGTCTGGATAACATAGAACGAGTCCGTGTGAACTGACCACGGACACCTTGTCAGGGAAACTTCCACCAATAACAGAAAGGATATGCGTTACATTGGCGCTGGAATACCTGAGTTGCGTTTTATTTGATGTTCATGGTACAGCGGGAGCGGATGGCGAACTGTAAATGGACGTTTCATTCCTGGCGTCAGAAGGTACGCTTAACTGTTCCCTGCCTCACCCAGCGTACAAACTAGCGGGTCCGCTGGCACTCAGCGGGCGGCCCGCTGGCAACTAAAACGACTTCGGGTGCCCTGCGCCTTTCCAACGTACGGCCCGCTGGCGAATAAAACGACAACGAACAGTCCGCTCTACTGAGCGATGCCAGTTTTTAAGAGATTTTTTTTAATTTTAATTATTTAATTTATTTTTTTTATTTATTTTTATGATAATTATTTTGGTTGTTGTTGCAGTAAGTAAGTAAGTAAGTAATTTATTTTTCACCCGCCATTTTAGAAAGTGTTGTTTTTTCCATTTTTCATGTCCCTACTGTATCCTGTCTGGTCTGTACCTAGACGAGCTATAAATAAAATTTATTTAATTTAGTTTAATGAAATGTAAGACTCACTTAGACCGCCTCTAAGTCTTTATTGTGGCGTATGTCGTACCGACGTAGGGGATCCAGACGTCTCAGAACACTATGTACTTGCAACGAACGAAGGCTAGCTCCACCGAATTTACGAAGGGAAGGACCGAATGCGGTGAAATCAATGCGGACTGAACAAAGTTGGATGAATTAGCAAATTCCATAAAGAAAGGGAACCAATAAACACGTTAAATCACCCAATTTGGGAATGCGGGGACAAACGATTGAACTAGCTAGTCGTGGCTAGTTCAGGGCATAACTTTTTCGCCCGTCATACCGTTAGGACCAGCCGATTTTAGGCCCTCCCCCTCTCAGTGAAAGACTACTAACTCTCTGTCGTCACTTCTTATGCATTCAGTGTGTCAGCGGATGACTTCTGAGTGCCTTCCCTGTTACCGTGGAGATGGAGCTTGGATTGACTCTCGTTCCCCAGTCCACCTCTCTAATTGTCAAGTCTGATGTCCCCCACTTGGTGGGATTGTTGGTATGGCAACATTCAATTCCAAAGGTGCTTTGGAGCTATTTAATATGTCAAATACGCAGTTTGTCGTATGTACTCATGTTTCAGACGTTGTTAGCTTTCATGGTGTTGCCGACGGGTTGCCCACTCTCGATTTTAGTATACAGCAAGTGCCCGATGATGACACCAGCTGGCACCGATTGCCACGCGTTGGAAGTTGCGTTTTTTATCTGAATTCTCGTTCTCGCTTCTGAATTCTCGATTCACTGTAAAAAGTTTCTCCGAATAAGGATGCAGTATTTGCTACTGGGATTAAGATTATCTCTACTAGGATAAGATTAATCCGAATTAGGGATAATCTTATCGCAATAAAGATAAACTTAATCCCAGTTGCAAATACTGAAAGATTTTTTTTTACAGTGTTCACGTCCAATATACGATTTTTACTCCTCTCGCTTCTCCATTTTCGCTTTCGACAAAAAAACTAATTTGGCAACTCGTCTGCAACTCGGTTTACCTATTTATGCATACTGAACACTCGCACTCTGTTCACCAATCAGGGAGGAGGACGGAGAGAGCAGAATCGAGAATTCACCATCGGAGTAACTTTTCGATTGTCGCGAATCGCGAGCCTTTTCCCGTTCTCGATTCTGACAAAAACGCAAGAAAAGGAGAATTCGCTTTATCTGGATAGTCCAAAAACGCGAAATAGGAGAACTGTGAGGAGAATCGCGAGGAGAACTTGAATAAAAAACGGAACAATTAAAACAACATGTTTAGAAGCGGGAATCGCCTAATTTATGGCCGGCAATGCTGGTTTCGGTCGGTATCGGGAAGGGGTTTACAGCAGGTACCGGGGAGTGGGTAACCCCTCGGGTATTGGGTTTCACCCTGGGGGGGTGGGGAGGGTGAATACATATCATGTAAAATGAAGCTTTGGCGGATCAAGCTCATGTTCGCTTTTATGGCTCACAGTAATCAAAAAACATATTAAACTTAAATCAATCAATCAAATTTAATTCCAAATAGCTTAAAGCTAGGAGAGGTGAATAAGATATTTACGAAATGCACAGAAACGATAACAAATTGACTAATGCACTTTACAAGGTGAGACCTGAAATAAATGTTGGAATGAAACTGTGTAAAAATGGGGTTGACGAATATTACCGTTGTTAAAAATCAGGTTTGTATTTCATGATTTGAAAACAATACCAAGTGTTTCCGATCAAAACATTTGAAAACGATTGGAAACAATTGAAAATAATTGAAAACGATCGTTTTGACTCGGTACGAAAACACGATCGGAAAATTACGATCGGAAACAACTGTTTATCGTTTACGACTGGGATTTCAGATTCACGTTTTACTTGAACTATTTTCATTGTGTAAAACTAAAAAAATAAACTTCCCTATTACCGTTGTTAAAAATCAGGTCTGTATTTCATGATCTGAAAACAAAACCAAGTGTTTCCGATCGAAAACAATGAAAACGATTGGAAACAATTGAAAACGATCGTTTTGAATCGGTCCGAAAAAAACGATCGTAAAATTACGATCGGAAACGACTGTTTCCAATTGTTAACAATTGTTTACAGTTGTTAAAAATTATTTCCAGCTGTTAACGATCGTAAACAACTGTTAACAATTGTTTAAGACTTAATTATTTCCATACGGGTGGCAGGATACGGCAAAAACTGATTGCCAGTGTTCCTCTCGGATCGACGCACGGACGGCGGAGGGGATAGGGGAATAGATTGTCGGTTATTATAAAACAATTACGTTTAAGTCACCAATGAAGCAATTTCTTTCTTTATGTGTATCCCTCACAACTGAGGATTAAAAGTGTCCTACAGTGAAGAAGTGAACAACAATAAACCACAACTTTGTGGTTTTCGACTTTGCGACGTATCTGCCCCGTATATCTATTTAATCTCATATTTAAATTCTCTAAATTTCTCCTTGGGTTCCCCATTTCTTTCAGTAGTTCGCAGTCAGTTTTTGATTACATTTGACGATGCAAAACGGATACGTCAGCTACATTTTATTAGAGCTATATTTCTACATTTTTTCTTAGTTTTTGATTTTAAATTAAAAGACGCAGTTTTAAATAGCTAGTTAGTTATTTTCGTTCCTCGCAGTACTGTCAGCAGCATTAGAGGAATTCTTTTAATACGAGCATTCGCAGTTTTCGAGGTCATCCAAGTTTAGAGCAGAAATTAATTTAAAACGTCTTTCACAGCAGTAGCGCCAAGTTTGCTTTTTCCGTTAACATAAATATAGTTAGTCAAGAGAAAACTTTTCAGTTGAAACACCTGCATCATAAGTTTTGCCATCGGAAATTCGTGACTATTCTGTCAATTTATAGTCATTACCCACTCTTATCCTACCCTGTCGATCCGTTCTTTTGTCGGAACTTTAACGTTCGTCCAACATTTTTGTTCTCGATATCTGACGCTATCTTTTTTCGTAGTTCGTTACGTAAAGCATTGTCAAAATAGGTGTTGTAAGGTGAGTTACGGCGTATAAGGCTCATTGCAGATTCCTCTTTTCGTCGGGGCGCGCTGATTAAGGCGAATAAGGAGAATAGAACCAGGTTCTATTTTCCTTATGTAAAGCCAATCAGATCGCTTGGTTGGTTTCGCCAACAGGCCGAGGGGAGGAGCAGCGTCGACAGGGTTGCCACGGGAAGCACTAAAATTCTACTTTCTTGGAAGCTGAAGAAACAACTTTTCTTCAAAAGAACACGTTTTGTTACGACTGTTTATTGTTAGTTCGTGGATCAATGCCTGTCCATCAGTTAATTTGATAGCTTTTTACAACATATAGGGCGTCAAATGGTACTCATGTACTTTTTTCATTTTTCTCGATATCTGACGCTATTTTTTTTCCTTGTCTAATTTTTCCTTGTACCACGGCCTTCTCTTCTACATAACCTATTGTTCCTTATTCGATGACGGAATCGATAGCCTAGCTTGACTGTCCGATCTTTTTGGTTTCCCAGGTGGATAGGTGATATTCGTTATGTTACTGTTATTGTTTTTGTTAGTATTTTTGTACTAGGCTAGTTCATATGGAATTTCTTTTTCCGGATTAAAGAGCAAGTAAGTAAGTATCGTGTGACAAAGTTTCGGGTCTCGTATATAAAGCTGGCGGCACCAGATGGAAAGTGAGCGAATCTCGTATATTAGTGTATGAAAGTTCGTGATGACTGGAAAGCCAGAACAAATCTTAGAATCCAAAACAAATTACATTTTGTTTTCTCGGATATCTAGTATTGAAACTAATTTAGAATTAATAGTAAACGGAAATCAAATAAAAAGAGTAAAGGTAACAAAGTACCTGGGTTTTATGATTGATGAAAATCTATCATGGAAAACACACAAATATTATAGCTTCAAAATTGTCAAGGTCTCTGGGAGTACTTCGCCGCGTTAAAAACCTAGTCTCACAGAAAATTCTTCGATTGCTTTATTTTGCTATTTTTTACCCGTACATTTGCTATGGTTGCTCTATTTGGGCAAGTAATTTTGTGTCATGTTATAAAAAAATCCAAAAAATCCAAAATAAAGCCGTTAAACTTTTGTCACCTAAAACTTTGATTACTCTTAATATAAATGAACTTTACATTAAGAATCAAATACTTGATATTTCAAAAACTAGAGATTATCAAGTTGGTATTTTCACATATAAATTTCTAAAAAATATACTTCCCTCCTCTTTTGAGAATTTTTTCTCCATTAACAGTGATCTCCATAGTCATGATACACGAGGGGCATCAAATCTGGTACACCCATTTAGGAACACGACTAGAGCTTCTTTCGTGATTAGAAAGTTTGCCCCCTCTGTATGGGATATAATTCCAGTTGAAATTAGAAATTCGAGTCATCTGGCATCCTTCAAGGCTACAGCGAAGAGATTTTTCCTTGCAAAAGAATAGTAATTGATGCGTGAGTGTTTTTTGTAAGCAGAATGTTTGTTGTATATGTGTGAACCGGGTATGAATGGCATGTAGAGTAATGTAAAAATAGTGTTACCACATTATGTAGAATAGAGAAGACTGCCACCTGCGGCCAACAAACCCTTTGGGGCTTTCTTAGCAGGTGCTGTAAAATGTTTCGTATACATGTTTAAAATAAAATCTAATCTAATCTAACCTAATCTAAAGAATATTCAGATAAAAACTATAGCTATGACTATATTTTACTGTAAATTGAATGATTATTTTTCTGGACAAAAATCGCAGCTTTTCCGTATGGAACTGAATGTCCCGAGAATCCCCGAAGGAGTTCCAGTACGCGAGCACCCGCCCCTGACGGTATGTCCCCAGTCTTTTTCCAGCATGACTTTTTACTTTCGCCGAATTTCTCGAAGGTTTGGAAGATTTTGGTTTCAAGTATAGAAAGTAAGTGTTTGATGAGCTCAGGAAATACTCTATATGACTAAGTCCAGAACACGCCAGTGATCTTCAGGAAGAACGAGAAAACGTCTCACTAACGACTCAAACACAGCAACTCAAATCCTATATCAGCCAATCACGGCGATCGTTGGGAACAGCTGTGGTGTCGCTTCCGGCTCTTCCGCTAGGTACACGGCAATTTTGCAAGGGCAAGGAGAGTTAGTCATCAACAGTACTGGGCAGGTTCTGGGAGATACTGGGGAGATATCCGTAGATATTGATTTTTGGTTTGTTAATATTTTCTCTTTTCAGTTTTTTTTATATAGGCGGGGGGGGGGGGGGGGTTGAGTGCTTTTTCGTAGGGCCAATATGGGGCACGTGATCAAGCTTGAAAAATCATAATTCAACAAGGACGTAAAGGAGGGGTAGGCTATCTGACCTCGTTTTTACACCAACTAGATTTTTGTCGTGAAAATGTTAAAATGAAATGTACATGCTGTCCTGACAGTCAAGAGGCAAAATATGACTTTTTTAAACAGTCATGTGTCCAAATATATACAAATTATGTGCTTTTTCTTTGTTTTGAAGCTGCTTTGAAAAGGGATTTTCTGGCTATTGACTTTGCTTTCATCATTTGTAGTCAATTGAGGTAAGGTTAGAACGAAGAAATCTTGTTTGAAAAGAAAAATATGTTTAAAGGCACAGAAAACTTGACTACGCAACTTTCGGCCATCAAACCGACCTGGACCGACTTATTGTTGACAAGACCCCCCCCCCCCCTTCTTTGTTATATCGAACCCCCTCCTTAGTGTTCCCAAAGCTAGCTGACCCTTGCCCCTTATGCACTGTAATTATGCACTTATGCACTGTAAAAGTTCGCCTTTGGCCGTGTTGACTAACACATCGGGATAGTAGTCAAGAGGTCGTGCGTTCGATTCGTACTCCCAGCATACAAACCTTTTGCTTTTTTTCTACTAACTCAAAAGTCGAATTCTCGGAAACTGCCCGGAAACTGCAATGGTCGTAACGAGAATTTTTCTTACTCTCAGTATCGACTCAGGGTACATTCTTGATATGTCAGATAGCTCCCCGAGTCAAGTTTGAGTCAAGTTTTCTGTTCCTGTAACTAGAAATACTGGAGCATATTTATTTATCCAATATGTAAACCATTCAATTATCTTCAATCTAGTATGTTTGTCATATTTGTTGGTTTCCTTTTTAAGCCAGATGATTTTTCGCGATGATTTTTCGTTTTTTCGAAACTGTCGTTTTTTTCTGGAAAACAGCCGTTTTTTCTGCAAAAACAGTCGGTAAAAATGACCAGCCAGTCGGTAAATTCCTTGCCCCCCCCCCCCCCCCCAACATTTTGGCTAGTAACGCCTCTGACTCCCCCTATATATAAGTGGAATTTTGGTGAGATAATTGTTGATCCTTGGAACGGCCTTACCGAAAATGCGATCAATGCTGGATCCATAAATATGAACAAGTGTATACAGGAGGGGTATCAGACCTCGAACTTATGCCTTAAAGGTTAAGAGAGTCCTAACAAGGTCCTAAAAGTCAAGAAAGAACACCCTTAATGACCTAGGATAAACTTAGGACTGCACAAATGAGTGCTTGTAGTATTTTCAGGTCAAGTTTGAGGTTATATAAATTCGAGGTCGTGTAATATAGATAACAATTGTTTCTCTGCTCAGTATGGTTACTCCCAATTTCTCAGAGTTGTTCAGAAGTGAAAACCTTTTCTGTCGCATTTCATTATTATTATTATTACTATGTTTCAAAGGTATTTTCCCCGCAATTCCCCATGGGCTTTTTTGGGAATACAGTCATTCATTCATTTATAAGTTTGAAAGCTACACAGTAATTTCTCGTAGTTCGTTACGTAAAGCATTGTCCGAATAGGTGTTGTAAGGTGTGTTACGGCGTATAAGGCTCATTGCAGATTCCTCTTTTCGTCGGGGCGCGCTGTATTAAGGCGAATAAGGAGAATAGAACCAGGTTCTATTTTCCCTTATGTAAAGCCAATCAGATCGCTTGGTTGGTTTCGCCAACAGGCCGAGGGGAGGAGCAGCGTCGTCAGGGTTGCCACGGGAAGCACTAAAATTCTACTTTCTTGGAAGCTGAAGAAACAACTTTTCTTCAAAATAACACGTTTTGTTACGACTGCTTAGTGTTAGTTCGTGGATCAATGCCTGTCCATCAGTTAATTTGATAGCTTTTACAATAAATAGGGCGTCAAATCGTACTCATGTACTTAAGAACTTGCTGATCTTTAGAACATCGAAAAATTGTATCAGCGTGGCAACACCGAACGCTGCATCGATAAGAACCTATTGAGTTCCTGTTTGAACAGGCGTGTGTATTAAGACGTAAACATCGCGTATAGCGCTGTTCAGCTTCTTACATCCACTTGAACAATGCTTAAGTTCTCCAATTTTTTTACGACGCGTCGACGGGTTTTACAAAGAATAAAGGAGGAAACAATAGGAACAAAGGAATGTACACACCTTCTGGTTCGTGAGTGTTGTACGCTTGAGAGGATCCTGGTATATCACAATAGAATCCCTGATTCAACCCTTCACTCGGGTATTCAATGTTCAAACACCTCCCTTGATTATCACTCGTCGGACCTTGAGCAACGTTCATCGGGTCACTGGTGGCGTGAGATTCAAAATTTGAATTTGAGCGGTAATTTTGGTCATCACAGTCACTGAAGAAAAAGCCAAAGTCTTCGATTTTTATTTCACTTGAATGAGCGGGCTGGATGGGCGTGTTTTCGTGGGGCGGTCCACCAGAGGTAGCTACGACCATTTGGAATGCCTGATGAATTGCCCGACCGTACTTTACGTCGCGATGAATGAATTCTTCCACAGGTAATCGCATGAGCTGCAGTCCAGACTGCAATGAAAGGAAACTTGAATTGAATAGTGTAGTAACTATCGACTAATGATGATGATGATGATGCCATTTTTTTTACGCACTTAAAGTCCAACTGAAAAGCCAACTTGTTTTGGGTCATTTAATTAAAAACAACGAATTATTTGGATTCTCCAAATGGATTTTTTTATTTTCTACTAACTACTCTAGTTATTGCGTTCAGAATATCTGCGGCCGTCCCCACAACGAAAATTCTACGATGACGCGGGAAATTCTAATCTCAGTTCCGTACTTCGTAGATAAATATTCCTTGAGCCCAAGCTGACTTTGAAACATTTACATATACATTATATATTTTATATAAATTATTTGAATCAATTTTAATCTCAACACAAACGCGGCTTTTCAGTGGGCAGTGGTGAGATTGGTGAAGGTTGCTTGCTGCCTGAACAAAAAAAAAAAATCATAAATCTTTCTCGTAAGGCATACAACAAAAATACAAGCGCGTAGAGGTACCACAAATCACACGGAAATTCCACTATTTGAAAATCGATTAGTCGTGAATAGCGGAACAACGAAGTAACGCATTTTCAGCGGGTCTTCAAGCCAATTTAAGTTAATAAGTGATGGGTAACTACATTGTTCTATCCCAACAAAACTTTATGAAGAGGGAAAGAGCACAGTACAAGACAAAGAAAAGGAAAAAATACACTGAGCTTTCAATAATGTAGTAAATGCACAAGATAAAAAACAAAACATTAAAGAAAAAGATAAGGGACTAATCGGGTCTAAAAAATCTTCTTCCTAGATGGAATGCGGAAAAATGACCAAAATTTGTTTGTCAAAATTTGGCCACTAATTTGTTTTCTATTTATTTTTTTATCACCCGTCATTACAACAAAGAAAAGGACGTAAAACAAAAGAAAAATCCAACAATATCAAAAGAAATTAGTTACTATTTGACAGTGCAAAACTGATACGTCAGCTGAATTTTATTCGAGCTATATTTCGGCCATACGCGCATTTTCCAGCTTGAGCCTGAACAGGACACTGGCCAAGAACGGCCAAAATTTGGATTTAATAAAAAGCTAACATATCCGTTTAGCACTAGTTACGTTTTTGATCGAAGTTTTGTTCGCCAATTAGCGTAGCCGGCTGCTTAATTTTCGTTTTCAAACGCCGTCGAAGTTCACAATTTGCTTAATTACTGTTTTAACGACTACAACGAACCTCGCCAGGTCGACGTTTCTTCCACGACTCAAGTAAACTTCGAACTTGTTAGCTCACGAAGTTCGACGGTTACAGTTTGAAGGACAAAGAAACTGTGACTGGCGAAAACAGAAATCTTTGAGTTTGAAGGCAACTTCAAACTCTGATAAAACACGCAACTACTATCAAATATGACAGTGCAAATATATTTGAACCAATTCCTCTTAGTGCAAACCGCTTTCGCATATCAGGGTAAAAGGGGTGAGTTGATATCGCTTCCGGGTATCCTGACATATACGAAGCGCAAATTCATTAGTTGCGTTTTTGATCCGAATTCTCCTCGCGATTCTCCTCTGAATTCTCCTATTTCGCGTTTTTGGACTATTCAGATGAAGTGAATTCTCCTTTTCTTGCGTTTTTGTCAGAATCGAGAACGGGGAAAGCCTCGCGATTCGGCAGAATCGAGAATTTGCTCCGATGGTGAATGAATTGTCGAATCACCTCTCTCCGTTCTCCTCCCTGATTGGTCAACAGAGTTCGGGTGTTCAATATGCATATACACGTATACCGGGTTGCGGGCGAGCTGCAAAATTAGTGTTTTTGTCAAAAGCGAGAACGGAGAAGTCAGAGGAGCAAAAACCAGGCAAAAATGGTAATTTAATTTGTACGAGAATCGAGAATTCAGAAGCGAGAATTTGGAACGGAGAATTCGGATCAAAAACGCACTGATTGTAAAAGTATGTAAATTTGTGATTAAGAGTTTCGACTCAGGAAAAAAGTCTAGCCTTGTTTACGTAGCATAATAGCTCTAGAGGTGTAACAGTTTATTGTTGTAGTGAAACATGTATTTAATCTTGTATGGATTTTGGCTCAATAAACAAACAATATTATTATTATATATTCAAATAATACGTAAAAAGATATGTCAGCTACGATGCTTTGGCAGCGATGTTTCGGCCCTTCTTGGCAAGGGTCCTCGTCAGGCTGTAAATCTTCAGGGTCAACTTCGGGGAAGGAAACAAACCTACAGTGGTATTTAAAAGCAATTTGGCCGAATAAGATATTTATAGTCGGTAGAAGCTTCAGTTATTTATTGCAGGTTTGTTTCCTTCCCCGAAGTTGACCCTCAAGATTGACAGCCTGACGAGGAACCTTGCGAAGAAGGGCCAAAATATCGCTGCCAAAGCATCGTAGCTGACATATCCGTTTTATCAAGAACAAATAATCCGATAGAACTTATGTCTTTAGTCGCATGCAGCGACTATGAAAACCCCGACAAAACTTAACGGACCTAGAGGTATTTACTCTAGCTTTGAGCTGATGTTGATACCCGTTTACTCCTCTTCCGTCTTCACCGTTGCTTTGAAGGAGGCTAGCTGGAGGCGTACTCCATGCGCCGACCCGCTCTGGAGCGCGTCCATAGAACCAATCAGCTTTGACTGCTAGATTTCCTCTTCAGTGACTTAACAGCGATATTTGTAGTAGAGGTAACGAAACGTGATGTTTAGCTAGTAACCTCCGCTCGTTTGCGTCAGGAGTTGGCCGTATTTTACTCGACTCAGCGTGTTTGTATGACCGAGGTAGGGAGACAGCAGTTCTGTCTCGTTATTTGTTCTTGGTTTTATGCATTATCTAAATATATGTTTCAAAGTCAGCTTGGGCTAAAGGAATGTTTAATTAATTACTAAAATATAAATACTAAAATGAGTCTACACGTGTAAGTCGTCTAGGATATTCTTCAGCAATACTTCGGCCCTTCTTAGCGAGGGTCCGCTTCAGGTAGATGGGAGAAACGACCCTGCAAAGAAGGATGGCCGAAATATTGCTGGAGAATGTTCTGGCTGGGTGTCACTAAAGCTTAACCGATTAACCTAGGCTCGTGACGTCACACGAGAAGTCAATATTTCCAATTTACTAACGGAATTGATTGTCCCTATAACGGTTTATAAATGGAAACGCGTCCGGCGCCTCGCTGGCCGCTCTGCTTTATATTATTATTATTACATTTGGCGTTAAGCTTTTAGCTTGTCCATACACTGTCAGAAGTTTCATAACAGATTGCGCAGAACACTTTCAAGAATAACACCTTTTCACTTAGAAAAAAAGTGTTATGACCAATTAAGTTTATACTACTTCGTGCCCAGATCTCCAACAACACCTTCAATAGGTAAAAATACTACACTGTCAGAAGCTACATAACGACAACAGCAGAATGCGCGGTTTCAACAGATAACACTTTGGGACTTTACGTTATGTTTCTTTCGTTCTCGTTAGTATTTTTACCAATTGGAGGTGTTGTTGGAGATCTAGGCACGAAATAGTGTAAACTTAATTGGTCATAACACTTTATTTCTAAGCGAAAAGGTGTTATTCTTGAAAGTGTTATGCGCAATCTGTTATGAAACTACTGACAGTGTAGCTTGTCCAATTTGGATCTATGTATAGATCCAAATTTGAATGAATGAATGAAATACTTTATTGCCCATCAACAGCATGAAGGAGGAAAAAGATGGAGTATGTGAAAAAAAGAAAAGAAAAACAAAAAACAACGACTACAAAAACAAAACAGCATTAACGTAGATACAAATCAGACAAATCTTATCAAAAAAGAATACCCATCCAGGGGTGTACAACATCTTTATTATTAAGGTTCGCGTCCAGATTATCAACACTTAGTACAGGGTCTGCGACAGAGTACTTCAGAATCAAGTACTGGTTGCAGCACCAACTGGGAAGTTGAAGAAAAAATTTAGCAAATTTGAAGAACTAACTCTTTCTTATCCGTGGCGTTTAAAAGATCCCAGAATGGAACCACAAACAATAAATAAGGTAGAGCCACTGCGTTGTAAAGCTTTGCAAGAAGCTTTTTAGACATATTAGTGGCGTTTTTGATCGCCGATTAGTTCGGCGATAGCGTACCCGTCTGACTTTTTGTCGTTTTTGACGCTCGCCGGAAGCCGATTGCCGTAGCTGTATGTCTTAATTTCCTAATCGGCTGACGTCTATCGCCTGAATTCCTGTCCATCGCCGATTGGCCAAGGACTCGCCGTTTGCCGTAGACGTTGGGATTTCGTTTGACGATTTGGCGTTTCTTTCAAAAATGGAGGGAAATGAGTGTTTTGTTCTTTATGTTCTGCGTTATGAGAACAGCCTCTTTTGAAGTCCAATGTGAGTAGACATATCCAATGTGTAGTTTATGTTATAACAGAAGTACACTGCCAGCAAAACAAAATCCCGTTTTTGCGCACCCAAAAACAACGGCGAACGCCAAAGGCTATCGGCTATCGAGAACAGTAAATAAGCACGAATCGGCAAACTCGCTTCGTCTACTGGTGAAATTTCATCGGCGATTAAAAACTATTTACTTGCGACGGAACAAGTGACGCGTAGGCTCCACGGAGCTTCTTATCAGTACGAGCAATAATCAGCTTACAAGTCGCGGATAGAGACGGTCAAACTGGAAGGCCAAGGTATATCAGTTCGCTCGAAGGTCTTACATCAATGCCACCAAGATTTAAATTCTGCAACATTAATCAAATCAAATTTCCCTATTTCTTTCACGACGTCACAAGAGCGTCAGGGGCCTAAGACAATACGCTAAGGTTCGATTTCCACCCCGGGCTGACCTTTCCGTTATGAGTAATTTTTTATACTAGAATATGACGTAATAAAATAAGCTGATCGCCCATAAGCTTTCCAGCTACTTGCAAGCCTTTACGCAGAAGCCAGTTATAAGAGAAACCACAGATCTATTCCACCAATATTTCGGCCTTTCTCATCTATTTTTTTCCTCTCCTCAATTTTCTTTAAATAGAATATTCAGTTAGTTGATTCTGTTTGGTGTTTAAATTAATATCGGTTATTTCCCTGCACTAGCCAAGCACTAAATTTGTGCTTTCCTGGCAGGAATGTAAATTGTGTAATTTTTTTTATCTTCTTTTTTTTATCAGTCTGCGAATAGCATTCATTCGAAGCGGTCGCAATTACAATTTGAGTTGTGATACGTGAAATAAAAGGATATAGATCGAGGATAGAAACTGGGATGCAAGAGTACGGTGGAGGAAAATTAGCAGGCCCCCACGCTCCACTGGGCCACCCCCAATAAGGTGATTGCCACTGCAAACCGTGGGCCTGCACGCCGAAAGATAAGTCTTTTATTACATAATAAGGATATTTGAGATGTCGGAGATGCAGGAAAAAATACTAGAGGAGCTGCGTGTAATGAACAGTAAAATTAGCGGATTGAGTTTGATACCAGACCTGGTAGAAGATCTTCGACGAGATTTTTCAGTTTTATCAGTGGGCCTCAAGGTTAATTTATCAAGAGTTGAAAAGGCAACTGCAGAAAACTCCGAGCAAGTTATATCACTCCGGAATGAACTAGATAGCACACGATTAAGAATGAGCAGAATTGAAGCGGAAATGAAAAGTGGCAACGTCGTTTTGTACAATTTCAACCCACGAATCAGAGGTCCGAGCCTCCGTCAAGATATCCTAGAATGTTTGAATACGGTGATCCCAAACCTGGATTTGTACAACTCGGACATCAAGGATGTTTTTCGTCTGAAAGTAGCGAACGGTATAGCTCCTGTTCTCATTAAGCTCACATCCAAAGACTTGCGCACAGCGATCCTCCGGGGAAATTCATTCCTTAAACGTCACGAACTAACAGCGGCGCCGGACTACACAGAGAACGAAAAACTTGCGAGAAGCCAGCTCAAACTGGTAATGGACAGAGAGCGGAGCCAAGGGCGAACTGATTTTTCTCTGAGGGGTACGAGACTCCACATTGGTAATCGAGTCTTTCAGTACAGCTTTGTGACAAAGAAAGTGGAGGAAGTCGTAGCGCAAATGAGAGGTAACAACGTGGTAACCGGATCCACAAACGATAATCAGGAGAATCGCTTAGTGTTAGGTCCAGTAGTGCACGCGATTGTACCCGCACCTCAGGCTGTGCAACCAAGTGGACGGCGAGAAATGGAGCCGTCAAACCCAGGCCGTAGTCGAGCGGGTTCACAACAGTTTTTTGATGCGTCGGAATTTGTTGAGACTATATACGGAACTCCAGTAAACGGTAATCAGGGAGACAGGCAGCCAGTATACGGTAAACGGAGCAGTCAACAAGTTGTCTCGCCAAATGACGTTTTTCTCCAGCCAAATACTAGTTTGGCCCGAAGGAGCGAGGGAATGGAAACAAGCGATTCCCCGGTTATGAGTGGACCTAGAGAAAGCCTGCCACGTCAGTTATTGCCCGAATTGAGCCGCGAGGTCTTACCTGTTGTTGTAGGTGACGGATAGGTCGGGTTGGGCCATCGTAAACTGAAATTAGTCCACTGGAACATTCAAGGGTCAAATAGTGGAAAGATTAGTGATTTGTGTTCAGTTGAAGATTGGGATATTATTAGTGTAGTAGAGACGTGGTGCGGCCAACATGAAATATCGCAACTAGGTTACACTGTTTTCTCTGTTGAGAGAAAAGTTTCTAAAAATGGTAGAAGGTATGGTGGAGTGTCTCTGTTGGTAAAAAATAATGTTTTTGACCGTATAGAAAGATGCCACAGTAAGTCAGAAAATGTGGTATGGTTGAGATTGAAGTTGAGAGATCTTTCGTTTGTATGTGGTAGTGTATACGTGCCGCCGGAGTCGAGTAGCTATAGCAGTGAAAACACGTGGGATATTTTGAATGAAGAGAAAAGTGTTTGGTCTAGGAAATTCGCTCATGATCCGTTTTGCATTTTAGGTGACTTCAACGCATATTCTGGTGTTTTAACTGAGGCATTTTCCAGCCCGCGTCCGGAGGATCTTTGCAATGGTGCAAATAGACGGGAGGAAGAGTATGAATGGAGTGGTGCAGCTGATGAGTTTGGTAAAAGGAGGAGCAAGGACCAGTCACGTAAGATAAATAATTGGGGGAAATTGTTTTTGGATTTTTGTTGGGAAGGTGATCTTGTTATTTTAAATGGGAGGGTCGGGGAGGATATGGATGGAAATTTCACATGTTTTTCGGGGATTAGACCCAGTGTTATTGATTATGTGGTAGTTAGTAGAGATCTTTGGCCTTGGTGTAGAAACATGCGAGTCTTGGAAGTAACTGGTTCAGACCATGTACCGGTTGGACTATGGATGGAAGATGAGCAAGGAAATAATAAACCTATGGCGAACCCACGGGACCCAGGTAAAAACCCACTGCCTTATGGAGTGAAAAGACCAGTTGAGTTTCGTGAAATGAAGGAAGAAAATGTTAAGGTATCTTTTTGTATGGAGGAGGTAGAAAAGGGATTTGATGATTGTTTGAGATTATTGTCAGAAGGACAAGTAGATAAGTCGTTTGTAGAGTTTTCGAATAAGATGTATGAAATAATAGGACAGGATAGTAAACAGGGCAAAAAAAGATCGAGGACAGGGGGTGCTACTTATTATGATGAGGAGTGTAAAAATAGAAAGAGTGAATTGGTTAGTTTATTGAGAGAGTTAAAGAATAAAGATGGTGAAGAGGAACTTTCCAGATACCGGAAAGCAAGGAGGGATTATAAAAAGTTGATTAAAAAGAAAAAGAAGTTATTTGAGAATAAGGTTAATGATAGTATTATGAAGTCATATGTTATGAAGGATAGTAGGGATTTTTGGAGAGGTGTTAGGGATAGTGTCCACCCGGTTAGTAGAAAGCAGCAGGGGTTAGAGGCGGAGACTTGGCCTAGTTTTATTTTGAAAAGGGAAGAGCATTTAGATGAGGATAGTGTGTTAAGGGAGAGTGTGGATGAAGAGTTGAGTTGCCTGGTCCGTTTTCCTATGTTAGAACAGGATTATACAATGATAGAAAAGGTATCCCAGGATGAGGTTTGGAGCAGTTTAAAAAATATGAGAGGTGGATCGGCACCTGGAGTTGACGGTATGCCAACAATTGTATTTAAGTGGGGCAGGGAGATCTTAATCCCAATACTAGCCGCCATGTTCTCATTTATTATTGAGAAGCCGTGGTGGCCAGAATGCTGGGAAACATCGTTAATTGCCCCCATTTTTAAAAAAGGGAATAGATTAGAACATTGTAACTATAGGCTAATACATCTAGGTAACGCAATTAGTAAGATTTTTTGTAAGATAATAAACGTTAGATTAAGGAAGTGGCTAGAGGATAAGGAAATTTTAGATCCCCTCCAGGCAGGGTTTAGGCCAAATTACAGTACGTTAGACCAGATTTTTATTTTAAATGTGTTAGTGCGTAAGTATAGTAGAAAAAAGGGTGGTAAATTGTATGTGGCTTTCCTAGATTTGAAAGCAGCTTTCGATTCCGTTAACAGAAAACTGTTGGTGGAATATTTGTGTAATATAGGATTACCTGTTTTAACTGTACGGCTACTCCTAAAAATGTATACTTGTGTGTCACTGGTGGTGAGGGTTGGTCGCCAATGGTCGAAGGTATTCAAGTCCAGGTTAGGACTTAAGCAGGGTTGTACACTGTCGCCAACTTTATTCTCTTTATATTTGAATGATATGAATAGTTATCTGGCAGAAAGAAAAGCACCTACTGTTAGTATGGATATAGTGAAGTTGTGCATGTTATTATTTGCGGACGATGTGGTTTTGGTGGCGGACAGCGAAAGTAACTTACAGATTTTGATTGATTTGGTGGCGGAATATCTGGAAAAGAAGGAGTTGATATTGAACAGGGAGAAAACGGTGGTGATGGTGTTTCAAAAGGGGGGACTTACGAGAAGTTCTGCCGATGTGTATTACGAAGGAATGAAGTTGGTGGTGAAGGATGAGTTTGTGTATTTGGGGGTCAAATTTTCGAGCAATGGTAAGTTTAGTAAGCAATTTGAGCATGCAGTAGGAAAAGGTGGCAGAGTTTGTAATTTGGTAACTAAAAGTCATTTGAGGCGTATAAAGAATGTGGGTTTCCAGAAAAGGATTTTCAATACGAAGATATTGCCGACAATACATTATGGTAGTGAAGTATGGGGTTTTAGGGATTTTAAAAAGTTGGAAAGTATCCAGAATAGGTATTTTAAGAGGATGTTAGGTCTATCGGATAGATTTAGTAATATAGTATTGAAAGGTGATTTAGGTATTTATAGGTTAAGGATTGACAGGTGGGTAAGAATAATAAAATTTTGGGAAAAAATAATAGATATGCCCAGGGTAAGACCACTGAAGGCAGCATACCTGGAGGCACTGAAAGATAAACGCCAAGATTCTTGGCCTTATCAAGTAAAGAAGATCCTGGAACAATGTGGCCTACCCGGATATTGGGGAGAGGGACTTGGCCCACAGTCTTCAGGTCAAGGGATCCATCAAATGGTGCGAAGAGTACTTCAGGATCAGGAAGTCCAGTCATGGCACGAGGAAAAGGACCAGACAGATTCGTTGTGTTTATACGCCAAGGCAAAAGATTGTTGGGGTGAAGAAGTCTACCTCAAGTGTGGTCTGTCTCACGAGGAACTTGTGTTATTTTTGAGTATGAGAGGGGATGGTTTACCACTTGGTAAAAGAAGAAAATATTTGGGTAAAGTTAGGGTTAAAACTGGTCCTTACTCTTGCCCTATGTGTGGATGTGAGAAAGAAAGTATGAGTCATTTTGTGGGAGAGTGTGAGGAACTGAATGGGTTGAGACAAGAGTTGTTTGGAGTGAGTGTGTGTGGGACTGATTGGATAATTGAGAGAATGAGAGAGAAAAGTTTCCCGGCTATTCGTCAGTTTGGAAGGTTCCTCCGGATAGGGTTAGCACACAGGGAAAATTGTATATCCCTGTAGTGGCTGTAGCAGAAAATATTGGTACAGAGTGCATGAATATATATATTTTTTGTTTTGTTGTTTTTGTGCGATGGCCCTTGTTGGCTTTTATGCATTAAATATCTATCTATCTATAGTACAATGAAACTGAAACTGAAAAAAAAAGAACACAAAATGAAACTGAACTGAACTTAGCAAGGGTTCTCGTCAGGCTGTAGATAGAAAAACAAACCTGCAAAAATCAAGTTTCAGATTTTCATTTTCTAGTTACAGCATGCCCTTGCCAGGGAGGGCCGAGATATCGCTGGAATATATCTCAGCTGACTATCCGTTTCCACCATATATCACACTTGAGAAACAGCATCGCACATGATGCAAAAAGAAAGATTCAAAGTATCATACTCGAAGATCGTTGCTAATCGTGGGAAATACAATAAAAAAGCTCTTAGTAAACTTTACAGCAGTTTTACTGACCATTCTATCTTATTTCTTTCTGGCCTCTCCTTAGTATTAAAGAAAAAGGATCTTTATTCCATCCGGTCTTGTTATTACCGATATGCAAAATTCCTCCTTTACCTACCCCCTTGGTACAAAAACAGACATATAATTTCGCATTACAAGCTTCCGGATATATTGCTCAAACTTTCGGCCCTAAGTTAAAAAATTCTCCACAACGTCCCATCTCCGCTTCCCCGCACATCACGGCTTGTCCCTTCTTCTATAGTGAACTTCTATATTTTTTAGTGTTTTATGTTCGTTTTCATTGTTTGCACTCCGCTATTCTGTCTTTTCAGCGGGTCATAAAAGTAAGTAAAATAAAACAAAAAAATTATTAAGTCGGCTTTGGCACTCCAGGGCATTTCTTACCAGATTGGAGAAGGCATTGATATTCAGGTCTTCGTAGCTAACGCCGAACTTTTCCGCCAGGTCAAACAGCCAATCCACGACGTCCGAGCCTACCCAGCCCTGAGGCACTTTATCAACCCATCGAACGCCAGATATATCTCGGGAGGTCGGTGAAACTATAAGACAAAACGAGACGTTTACACTAAAGTAAGTAACAGGAACGGAAATTTGGTCAGCAGGGCAGTCATAAAGAAATCCTCATTTATTGGCACAGTACCCCTACAGTAATGTATACCCCAACCAGGTCTGTATCCAGGAATTTATTTGGGGGGGGGGGGTGTTACCCGCGAGTCGGACCAAAAGTACAAAAAAGACATAGGTCAGGGGTTAAAGCCTTTAAAAAAAGATTATTGTTGTTGTATGCTTCGGGGGGGGGGGATTCCCCATCCCTCCGCTCCCCCACGATGTTCGGATCGGGAAAGTGACTATTTCCAACTTAATCATTTGGGGTCCCTGATATGCATGCCAAGTTTCATCGTCCTAGCTTATGTGGAAGTACCCGAACTAGCAAAACCAGGACCGACAGACCGACGGACGGACAGAAATTGCGATCGCTATATACACGCCACACCATGTCGAATAATCTGAGCGTATCCAAAAGCTCCAAAACGAACGAAAATGCTGAATTAATTCAGGATTTTATGCAGCATTTTGCTTTCGGACTTAAATTTTCGCTCAGTTAATGCAGCATTAATTCAGCATAAAATTCATCGAAAAATTCAGCTAAGATGCTAAATTTTATGCTGAATTTTCAAGAAGAAACTGGGGAGCCCGGCGATTCTCCTAGTATCTTCCTAGAATCTTTTTCTTTCTAGAACAAATTGCCACAAACAGAGGCATGACTAGCCAAAATGTTTGGGGGGGGGGGGGGGACGAGGCATTTACCGACTGGCTGGTAATTTTTACCGACTGTTTCTGTAGGAAAAACGACTGTTTTCAACAACAAAAAATTACAGTTTTGAAAAAAAATCGACTGATTTTCAGAAAGTCCACTGATTCTCAGAAAAACCTACTATTTTGACACAAAATAGATCAATTTTCAGAAAAACCGACTGTTTTCATGAAAGAAATGAACTGTTTTGACGAAAAATCGCGACGCTTCGCGCCGACTCGTTAGTTTTTACCGACTTTCTGACAGCATTGGGGGGGGGCGCCCCCCCCCCCCCCCAGTTGTGACGCCCCTGGCCAAAACATATTTTAGTAATGTTATCTAGGTCGAATTCCCGTCTGAGCGGCGACAAACTTTACGGAGCATACTTTGCGAAAAACTTTACGAAGTCCGAGTCGTCCTTTATATAGCTAATTCTTTTTTTCTTCTTCTTCTTCCCAACTTAAATTTCGGTATTCTAGAAGTGTCAGAGAAGAAATAAAGGTAACAGCTTTCGGACAAAAATAAATAAATATGCAGCATTAAATGCAGCATTTACAGCACTAAAAAGCTTTCGGACATGTTCTCTATATGACTAAGTCCAAAACACGCCAGTGATCCTCGGGAAGAACGATAAAACGTAGCACTAACGACTCAAACTCAACAACTCAATCCTGTGTTAACCAATCACGGCGATGTTTGGGAGCAGCTTCCGGCTCTTCCGCTAGGTACAGCGCGAGTTTGCATTGGCAAGAAGAGTTAGTCATCAAGATATTTTCTTCGCGTCGCTTCGCAGGAAAGATTCGCTTTCTGTGGGCACCAAGCTTTATCGTGTGATCCTTCTGTGTTGACATTTGAAGTGTTTCGGTCTTCTACTATGTACAACATTATAGAGCTGACAATGTTGCTACAGTTATTGTTAAAGTTAAAGATGCAAGTGAAAGATGCAAGCGCCACACTTTTGGAAGTTTCGTCGGCACTGCCAAAAATCATGGACAACAGGGCTCAGCCAGCACATTACGCTTCACATTCTTTTCTGGACGATGAATGAAAAATTGTATATTGCATTTGTTGTGTTTTATTTAAGTTTTTTATTTTGTTTTACATACTCCGCTTTTCAAATGGCGGGTCAGAAACGAATTGCTTACTTACTTACTTTTATTTCTTTATTATTACAAAAGTATCAGACTACAAAAGTAACTCAGTAAAATGGGGTGTCGACTATATCGACGATGAATGAAAAATTGTATATTGCATTTGTTGTGTTTTATTTAAGTTTTTTATTTTGTTTTACATACTCCGCTTTTCAAATGGCGGGTCAGAAACAAATTGCTTACTTACTTACTTTTATTTCTTTATCATTACAAAAGTATCAGAATACAAAAGTAACTCAGTAAAATGGGGTGTCGACTATACCACGATACCGACGCTACATACCGACGCTGCCTGGATCTACTATCTCCGTTGGCAAACTGTTCCACGGTTAAGTTACCCTATTAACGAATGAACACTGGCCAATTCTTTTACGTGGTTTCGGAGGGTACAGTTTATAATGGTGTTATTTTATTATTGTTATAAGGTTTGAAGCCAAGCTGACCATTCATTTCAAAAAAAAATAGAAAAAAAGAGATGTTCGGGGTTTTTTCTTGATCAGCTACACTGTCAGAAGTTTCATAACAGATTGCGCATACCACTTTCAAGAATAACACCTTTTCACTTAGAAATAAAGTGTTATGATGAATTAAGTTTACACCATTTCGTGCCAATCTCCAACAACACCTTCAACTGGTAAAAATACTAACGGGAACGAAAGTAACATAAAATATAACATCCCAAAGTGTTATCTGTTGAAACCGCACATCCTGCTGTTGTCGTTATGTAACTTCTGACAGTGTAGTATTTTTACCTATTGAAGGTGTTGTTGGAGATCTGGGCACGAAATAGTATGAACTTAATTGGTCATAACACTTTTTTTCTAAGTGAAAAGGTGTTATTCTTGAAAGTGTTATGCGCAATCTGTTATGAAACTTCTGACAGTGTAGTTACCCCTCCAAGATGATGTGATAAATAAATTTCGGATATTTCGGTTGCACTTCCGGCAAACCGTCCTCAGCGAAAAAAACAAAACTAAATCATAAAATCCACCACAATCACAACAGGAAAACGATGCGGAACCAACAGACAATAAGACGACATGTAACTAAAAACCAGAAGAACGGTGCGGACTGAACGACATACAGATAAAAATAAAATAACGAAAGATAAAATGTGCGTGTTAAAAGTGTATATGTACAAATCTGTGATTATTTACAATTCTGAGTTCTGTGTATATTTACAATTTACCATCCGTCTGGGAAAGCGCAGAAGCTTTCACCCAGAAAACGGGCCACTCGAAAAATCTATAATACGTTTGACCACTTTGAGTAAAAACTTCCACAGAACCGAAATACCCGAAATTTATTTATCCCTCACACATCATCTTGGAGGGGTAACTAGCTGATCAAGAAAAAACCCCGAACATCTCGTTTTTTCTATTGAATTTATTATTGTTATTATTAATAATATTACTGTGTTCTTCTTTTATCCCTACAGTTGAAAAATAATCATCAAACATATCAGATAATAAAAAAAATCCGTAGTATCCTAAATGGGCATGGTGTCCCTCTATCAGGGGCGTCGCAAGTGCATTTTCGGTGTGTGGGGGGGGGGGGGGCAGAGCCAAAATTTTACCGAATCTTTCAAACATTTTACCAAATACTAGAACTAAGAATTCGAGCTTTAAATTGTGGAACAGAAACGATTACGTAGGAAGATTAACAATAAAGGGCAGCATGGAAGACGATTAGCCAACTATTAGGCGGCGTTTTGGCGAAGCCCACATGGAGAATATATTGCTGGGCATGAGTTTGGCATGAGGCAAAATTTTCGAAATAATTTTTTTCTGTAGGCTAAAATTTAACTGCTTCTCTTACAAATTCTATCATTTACCGTTGATTAAATACCGAGACTCTAAGAAGTTCCAGAAACCGGATGGAGCGACGTTCCGGCAGCAGAATCAACTGTAGTCTAGTCAATATACTACCCACAATCACATAAAGCGAGCGCCGCCGGCGAATTTTTTTTTGCTTTTTCCTGCCAAATTTAATTTCCATCCAAATTCTAGCTTTTAATGTTTCGAAATCTCAGTCCTAAAACTGGCTTAAAACCCCCGTCAAATGACGCACCATTCCACAAAATAGAGAATATTACGAAAAGTGCTGCAGGCGGAATTTTCGAAATATTTATCATTATATATTCTTTTTGGGATCCAAAATCAAAGTAAGGACTATCGATGATTTCATGGATTATCCCTTTTGTCTGCGACCAGTGCTTCACTTGGCCTCTTCTGAGTTTCGAGGTTCGTGGTAACTTCCGAATCCAGGAAATTATAACGAATAAATTACCGAATCCCAGTTATTATACCGAATAAGTTTAGACCGATAGCATGTTCGGGATTCTGTATAACTACCGTGTCCCGGTTTTTACACCAAATTGTTTTGGTATCGAAAGACTACCGAACAATATTCATATTCGGTATACTTTCGTTGAAAGTGGAACAAAGTCAGGATTCGTGGTTAACTTAATACTACTGGAAATTATACTGAATAAATTACCGATTCCCAATCATGATACCGAATAATTTTGAACCAATAGCTTATTCGGGATTATGTGTAACTACGGAATCTCCATAAATATACCGAATAGTTCCGGCATCGAAAAATTACCAGATGTTTTCACTAAATTCTCTCACCAAATTCGTGTTAACTACCGAATACTGGCAATAATACTGAATCCCGATCATTATACGGAAGAGATTTGTACAGATAGCCGATTTAGGATTCTGTATAACTACCGAATCCCCGTAAATATATGAAAAAGTACTGCTATCGAAAAAATACCGAACAATTTTAGTAAAATTTTACCGAATCTCTAAAAGGTGGGGTGGGGGAGGGGGCTGCACCTCCCCCCCCTTGCGACGCCCCTGCCCTCTATCATGAATATGCCAAGGCCTGGGAATAGACCAGTACCCTTAACAGCCTCCAGTTTGATTTCTCGGAATGCCTACACTCTCGGAAGTTACATAACAGATAACACGAGGATGCGCGGTTTCAACAGATAATGCGTAACAGATAACACTTAAAGAATGTTAGCTGTTGTGTTTGAAAACGTTAGGCATGAAATGTTATGCATCACAAGCTTTGTTAGGAAGAGCCAAAAAAACATCTACAGCTTTATTCCTTATCTTCATGATGTCGGAAAACTCAGCAGATACTTTTTGGCGTTTTTTCGGTTCTTACTGATGGTAACGCTTATTATGCATAACATTTTGAAACACAACAGATGACAACCTAAGTGTTATCTGTTACGCATTATCTGCTGAAACCGCGCATCTTCGTGTTATCTGTCATGAAACTTCTGACAGCATAAGGGAAGTGAAAGGCCTATACTGAAAAAAAAAAAATCTTACAGTATTTGCTACTGGGATTAATCATGTCTCAAAAAAGATAATCTAATTCGGATTAATCTTATCTTAGTAGAGCTAAGATTCATCCCAGTAGCAAATGCTGCAGTTAACTTTGATCCTAACTCGGAGAAGCTTTTTACAGTGTATACTTACAAATTGTTACTTGTTTGGTGGTTGCAGGAAACGGTTCGGCGGGAACAATGTCATCTAGCGGGAGGTCTGAGCAAAACCCGCCATCTAGCCGCTGGGAATAAGCGAAAACCTCACTCTGGTTGTCTCCATGAAAAGACGAATCGTACAGAAATGGGTTGAAAATCGTGTGGCTGTACTGAACCTATAATAATAATAATAATAATTGTAAGCCCGAGGGCCATGTACAAGTACAAGTTATGAATACACAAAAACGTAAATATCCATACAACCAGGGACCCATAAATTTCCTGTAATGACTCGCCATTCAGGGGGCTTGTCAATATGAGATTTCTGATGCGCTCTTGACCGAGCGTCAGATAGTTCGAGAAATACCCACGGGGATAAAATACCCAACAATCCCGATAGACAAAATTTTTCGCAGCTGTTGTGCTGAACTAGGAATATTTCTCTGTATTGGAAGAGTATCCTGGATCTTTTGTCCTAGCTTAGGTACCTGGTGGCATGCTGAATAGTCCCGACAAATGTCGTCTATCTGAACAAGAACGCCGATTCGACATAAGCGGAATTTTTGGAAACTAGGTGAGGCTCGGGCAACATAGCAACATAGAAGCATAGGAAAAGACAAGCCCCCTGAATGGCGAGTCATTACAGGAAATTTATGGGTCCGGTGATACAACTAATCTACGGAAAGCTTTCTATATTCCAGCGCTCTGGATACAAACCTACAAATCTTACTAATCGTCTGGGTGGATGTACACTTCAGAATACCAGGAAGTGTCGGGAAGTAGGGATAAGAGGTAGGAATCAGGCAGTGCAGGGTTACAGGATTAACTGACATTTGACCCGAGACGACGATTCGGTATTCCAGAAACCCTACAGCCAGAAGCGTTACTAGGGGGGAAGGTATTTACCGACTGGCTGGTCGTTTTTACCGACTGTTTTTACAAACACCGACTGTTTTGATGAATAAATCAACTGTTTTTACGAAAAACCGCGGCACTTCGCGCCGACTCGGCCATTTTTCACCGACTGGCCGATAACATTGGGGGTGGGCGTCCTCCTCCCCGTACGTGACACGCCCCTACCTATGACAAATTATCTCTAATGCAAGAGCTCAGCCCCCCCCCCCCCCCCCCCTGGAAAAACAAGATGCAGGAGAGCTTTGGCTATAAGAAGACATCGCAGCTATCACGGACCTCGTTATTCCACCTATAAGGCTAGAAAGATAAATCTACCATCAGATCATTAAAGGACCCCTCTTGCTTATTATCCTTATAGAAATATAAGCTTCTGAAAACCCTGCTTTCGCCGTTATTTCGTTTTGTACCTACGACGTTTTAGCGCTTTGTCGGCCTAGCCGAGTTTTTACAGTCACGCAACGAAAACCTTTTTGAAAGCTACAAGTTCTGCCGACACGACAACAGAAAATTCATCTAGAGGCGGAGAATTTGAATCTCAAAAAGGCCTGCCTTTCCAGGATGAAAGACACTAAACCCGGAAAAGCCACGGCTGGAGAAAGTAGGAAAATGATTTTAAGACACGTCTTGCAAGGAATCTGCCCGGCAGTGTCTTACCTTTGTAGTTGGTAAATATTTCAAGCATAGAGGGGCACACGCATTGAGCGCATAGAGGTACCACAAGTCCGCCGAAAGAATAAGTTCCTTCGATGGAATCGTTTATCTGTGGATCGCGGACAAACGGAGTAACGAATTTTTATCGGGTTTCAGGCATGTTTAAGTGAATAAGTGATGTGTAACTTGATTGTTGGATCTCATTCCGTTTAAACTTTAAAGCTGTTATCGATTCAGCGTTAACGGCGTCTTTCCTTTCACAAAATTAAAACGCGTGTCGCCTAGGAAAAATAATAATGTATCTTTTCACCGAACACATACCGACTCGCATTCAAATCTATTTACCCTCCACAAACATTCTCCCCTCTCAGCCCACGAAATTATTAGCCAGCTTTTCATTCCTGAACACGTTTACTGTGCTTGTCACTGTGTAAAAATTTTAAGTCTATTTAGTGTGTTTTTAAACTATATGGTGTAGTCATGTTTATTTACATTGTTTTGTTTAGTGTTTTAATATGTGTATTTTACTCATACTCCGCTGTTATCCAAAAAGCGGGTCACAAATAAATAAATGCACATAAATAAATCAAATCAAAGCGAAAGTCTTAGGGGGGATCGCGAAGAATAGTAAATACAATGCGGGCTTATTTTCAAAAGTTAAGTGACGTAAAAAGTTAGAAGGGGGTAAAAATTACTGAAATTAACGTCACTGAGGGATGGAGGAGTATCCACAAAAAGTACGAACAAAAAAAAATTAAATAAATAAATAAGACTCAATACAAGCGACCCATATGAGTGAAAGGTGAGACCCCCTTCCCCAGCAAAAAAAATCTGGCATAGAGAAGAACAAGACTTACCGCATGTAGTGGGCTGGCTGCTGGCATCTTCCCCGGCCTACAGGTGCCATTCAGCCCGAGCAGCTCAACTGCAAAAATAACTGAATGTTACTAAGTAAGTAAGAGAGTAAGCCGATAATTTGCTTTTTCAATTATAAGGCAAAGCCATTTCAATCAATCAATCAATCAAGCTTAAGATCCAACTAGCCTAAAGCTAGAAGAGGAATAAAATATTTACGGAAATACACAGCACGAAACAACTAATACACTTACAAGATATGACCAGAAATAAATGATAGGATGAAACTACGTAAAAATTGGGAAGAAGAATTAGCAGGATATGGAGAAAACTGATTGCCAGTATTCCTCTCGGACCGACGCACGGAAGACGGGAGGGAGGGGGAATTTCAATAATAAGAAGGGTCTATGATTGTTATATGGTACTAACGAATCTTTATGCTTCTCTATGCTTTAATATGAGGCGTTTTACGCTGCATCCTTTGTACTGTCCCAAACTCAACCTACAAGTTTAAACTCGGGAAAAAATCCTTTTGTCCAATTTTTAGCGGTAACTGCAAATGCCTGAAAACAGACATAAAATCCAGGTAAAATCTCAATAAACATAACATCATTATTAATATTCGTTTCTGTGAACCTGTTGCATGCTCTATGCTGAATACATACAGATAGTACTGAATATATAGTGAAGATGCACAGCCTCCGCAAGAAACTTGGGAAATCTCTCCTGGAACACTGATCTGTCAGAAGAGTCTGTTACATCAAAGACCGTACAAGCCTTCAAACGGTCTGTGGACACTGAATGGGAAACAAAACCCTGTAAGTAAGTAAGTAAGTAATTTATTTATGACCCGCCATTTTTGAAAAGGCGGAGTAAATGACGAATTTATCCCAAAATAGTACTATGAAGTAGTACGAAAAAGTTGCATGCAGTACTAACGATGCTACTACATGCTTCTACTTCAAGGCTACCGTGTTACTGAATGGTACTATTAGCAAGACTATTGGCAAGACTGGTAAGCTGTACTGGGATGCGCCGGAATCCAGTTCCAAGAACTGGTTATTACCAGAACCACCACCCGTAGGAGCATCGCACCAGGATTATATCTTAGATTGCTCCGAAGTGCAATTTAAAGTAATTTTAAGGTAACACTCAATCCTCCGCGACATACTTCCTCTCTTGTTCTTGACTGAAAGGCCTCGACCCCTCTGCTCTGCAGACGTAGGCTGGATTGGGATTGGCCTTGAAAATGGCAAACCTAGGACATATGACTTAATGCTGGCTAGTTTTATCCCAATTGCTATAGTCTGGTCCATATGCATTTCAAAAAATTTCCAGGACTCCCTCTTCACCATGGCTATCTGCTGTCCCCACCAATCCCAGAGCAATTGCATCCCGACTGCACTTGTATGATCTCACTGTTTTCACTTCTCAAAGCTCCCAAGACATCACACAAATTAGCAGTAGGCTACCAAGAAGTCCATAGTATTCGAAAATTTAAAAATGTTTTTTTCTGACGAGTACAAATTATACGACTTTCACCACAGTCTAATCGATCTAAATCACAAAGCCCTACTGTTGAAGGTCTTGGGGAAATTTCACTTTAATTTCCGTCTTTTTGTACGACTAGAGGTTAAAGCACCATGATGCGTAAGCTATCACTTATGTTGTGAGTTTCGTTCAGAAACTCGCTTAAAGCATTCACTACCCAGATGGGTCAAGACAACCTTTTTACTTGTTTTATGAGAATGATGACGGCTAATTTCACTATCCTTCCGCCTTTCTGAATAGTCCCTTTTGCGTTCACTGGCTTTCCAACCACAGCTGTCAATCATTCTCTATTTCTTTTCTACCCCGTCCGTTGGCTTATTTCCCGATGAAAAATTTATCCCAAAATAGTACTATGAAGTAGTACGAAAAAGTTGCATGCAGTACTAACGATGCTACTACATGCTTCTACTTCAAGGCTACCGTGTTACTGAATGGTACTATTAGCAAGACTGGATGTTACTATGGCAAGACAGGATGCTACTGGATACTACTACATAAGATTGGACCAGTCTGAGGCACATTACATGATAGTATTCTTTGCTATTACATAGTATTACATGCAACGTTTTCGTACTACTACCATACTACTACGCAGGCTACAAATTTTTCATCGGGTTGTTCGGCTGTAAACCCGTACGACACCTTCAAAATCCTGCAATCTTATGGTCTGGACAGACAATCGGGAAGTCCCGGACTGAAATTCCTGCCAGGATTTTCGGTTCCATCATAAAAGCTGACATTTTTTCAAATGATGAACGTTCACATAATCCGGTGGTCTGTCCGCTAAATTTTCAGGAATCAATTATGCTCAATCACCACACTGTCAGAAGTTTCATAACAGATTGCGCATAACACTTTCAAGAATAACACCTTTTCAATTAGAAATAAAGTGTTATGAAAAATTAAGTTTACTCTATTTCGTGCCTAGATCTCCAACAACACCTTCAATTGGTAAAAATACTAACGGGAACGAAAGAAACATAACACATAACATCCCAAAGTGTTATCTGTTGAAACCGCACATCCTGCTATTGTCGTTATGTAACTTCTGACAGTGTAGTATTTTTACCTATTGAAGGTGTTGTTGGAGATCTGGGCACGAAATAGTATAAACTTAATTAGTCATAAAACTTTATTTCTAAGTGAAAAGTTGTTATTCTTGAAAGTGTTATGCGCAATCTGTTATGAAACTTCTGACAGTGCATTAGATATCAAACGCCTCATTTTCCAAACCTATTGCACCTGCACTGTCCGATGTTTCATAACAGATAACAGAAGGATGCGCGGTTTCAAAAGACAATGCGTAACAGACAACACTTGGGATGTAATCAGTTGTGTCTGAAAACGTTATGAAATGTTATGCATAACAAGCATTCCAGGAAGAGCCGAAAAAACGCCCAAAAAACATCTGCTGAATTTTCCGGCACCATGACAACAAACCGAAAAGTCAGCAGATGCTTTTATGTCTGTTTTTCTGTTTTTCTTATCTGCATAACAGATAAAATCCCAAGTGTTGTACGCATTGTCTGTCGCACATCCTTCTGTTATGTGTTATGAAACTTCTGAGAGTGTGTCTTCAACTTGCGCAATTAAGCCGGCGAAACGAATTTCCAGAATCCAGCATCTGGCGGTCACCTTCAAGAAGTAAAGAAAGGCACGGTGCAGAAAAAAGGCTATAAAAAGAGGAAAGGTACCACCTGGAGTTCAAAAGAAAAGGGTACTAAAATGGGAAGGTGCACCAGGATGCACTTTTCATTCCTTCTCTTATTTCATCTCTTCTCTCTTTCGTTAAGCGACCCAGCGGTCTCGTCCTTTCCTTTCCTCCTTTTCTAAAGAACAACGAGCCGAAGGTTGGGCCCGAGTTCTACAGTGATGGACAGTATGAAAAAAGGATCGCAAAAAATCAAACGAAGAAACCAACGAAAATGGGGTTTGTAAAGGCCAACGAATATACTGATATAAAAGGCGAATATTTCGGGAGGACAACCGCCTCACTTCTTCAGCGCAGACAGAAAATTTCGAGGAAAAATGCCAAAACGAGGATGAAGATCAACAACCAAGAAAACCAAAACAAAGCAGAAAACCAACAAGAAACCGAAAATTTAAAACAAAATTGGAAGAATTGAAAGCTTAAAATAAAGACAGCGAGCCACTCACCAATACCTGCGAATAACAATTACGACTGTTTTCGCTCGGTACTAGCGAGTGACTACGAAAAAAGGATTTTCGACTAGTCCTTTCCTTTCCTCCTTTTCTGAAGAATAACGAGCCGAAGGTTAAGCTCGAGTTCTATGAGACGGGCAGGATAAGAGGGATACTCGACTCGTCCTCCATGTCTTTGCTCCATGCCTAGCTGCATAGCCTTTCCTGCTTTTCAGTAGCCTTTCGTCCTTCACCATGTCTTTCATTTAGACTACTTCAAATGTAGGCTTTAAAAATGGCTTTACAACTGAATCAAAAACATTTTGAAAATAAAATTCAAACTGGTGCTTTGAACAAAGAGGTTAGAATGCTAGTAAGATCCCAGGATCCGGCAAGATAAATGAGGGTGATGAAGTCCAACCTTAAGCCAGTATAGTCCATCAGTCATATATGAATGCAAAGATTCGTCAGGTTGTTCAACTGGTTTCTTTAACGAAACAGGTTAGACTGCCAGAGAAATCTCCACACGGCAGTAAGCAGTGACGGTTATTGATTTCCGACGGTAAGACCTACGAAGAAGCGGTGCGTTCAGGAACAACTCCACAGAAAATTTGAATCCCACGTCACAGGTTTTATTGAATCGGAACGTGAGAACCCAAACACAAGAGAGATTCAGATACTGAACGGCGGAATGGTCCGGGCTAATAGAGGCAACAAATATCATCAAATATGGACTATTTTTTTAAGCCTGCAAGACGCGGAGTGATTTGTGCGCATCTGCAACGTGCGCGGGACTTTCTGTTGGAGTTGAAGCCAGCGTTTACACTTTGACGGATTTTCCGTCAAAAACGGATTTCTTGGGTCCTTAACGGCTGAGAATTTGTTCTGTCGGATTTCCGGATTTCTGAGATCTTGCGTAAAATCGTAAATTCTACTTAGTTATTCTGAATTTTTCATCATTTGTGGAAGACTGAATTTCATGGACATTTTATCATCAGATACTACTCCTAAAAAGATGCTGTGACCACAAATGGTTCTAAAAATTTCTCTTGCGGTGCCTTTTATAGTAGCCTATTCTCCACTTAGTGGAAGGGCGTTTTTAGGCTTGGATTTTGTTTTGACTTCGAATGGGAAGTGGCTGAATTTTTTCGACGGAAAATTTGGCGGGTTTCTCGTTCACATTTGTCGGATTTTTGGACTACCCGAACGGAAAACCTGGCATCGTGAAGTGGAAACACTGACTGAAGCGCCCCGATGAAAACCTATGAAGGAGTGAGTCGCGTAGATTAGCGCTTTTGAATGACAGCAGATGGAGCAGAACGGGGATTAATTTATCTGGCCGTAGGCTCTTGATTTGGGATAAAGACCTATTTTGTTTCAGCTCACTTGGGGGCCGGTCCAGGGGGAGTCATTAACGCCAGTTTTATTTTACTCAGATGTAATATACATGATGGTAGCGCCATCGATAACAACATGGCTAATTTAAGCCCCATTCACACCGGGTTTTAGACAATATTGGCTAAATACCTGCGGTATCAGTCGGCTCTCAAAATCACTCCGAGACCGAGGCTTTGCCGTGTTTCTGCCGTTTTCCTAGCCTTTCCTTTCTGCCGTGTTCCTAGCAATGGATACTGGGGCCAGTTTTGACCCAAGTTGAAATCAATTCAACTTTTGAGGGTACTACACTGTCAGAAGTTTCATAACAGATTGTGCATAACACTTTCAAGAGTAACACCTTTTCACTTAGAAATAAAGTGTTATGACCAATTTCGTGCTTAGATCTCCAACAACACCTTCAATTGGTAAAAAATACTAGCGGGAACGAAAGAAACATAACATATAACATCCCAAAGTGTTATCTGTTGAAACCGCGCATCCTGCTGTTGTCGTTATGTAACTTCTGACAGTGTAGTATTTTTACCTATTGAAGGTGTTGTTGGAGATCTGGGCAGGAAATAGTATAAACTTAATTGGTCATAACACTTTTTTCTAAGTGAAAAGGTGTTATTCTTGAAAGTGTTATGCGCAATCTGTTATGAAACTTCTGACAGTGTAGCCGGTCAGAGTACTTACGGGAATAATCTGATTGTATTTGACGGTGTAAAACGGATAAGTCAGCTACATTTTATTCGAGCTATATTTCGGCCCTTCTTGGCAAGGGTCCTCTTCAGGCTCAAGCCGCTCAAGCTGGAAAATAAACTTGTGGGAAAACAATTGAAGATTCTTCCTTAAATATCTGCTTTTGAGAACTTCTTTTCTGAAAGTTGGTTGGAGTTAAAGTTGGTGCTGTGATTTCATTCTGGACTCGCCTGCTGTTTTGTTGTTCGATTGGGTTGCCGAAAGGGTAGAGATTCTTCTGCATTTTGGTTTTAGAGTCACCTGTCTCTTCTTCTTCTTTCCAGCTAAGATGGATACTTGTTGGCGGCATGTATGGGCGATTAGTTCCGTACTTCGGTGATAGATGTTCCTACGGCCCAAGCTGACTGCGAATCATATAATATGATTCGCAGTCAGCTTGGGCCGTAGGAACATCTATAATCTGATTGGCTAGTTTTGAACTACGCCCAATAGATAGAATCACATCCACACTTTGCTGTCGCAAAAATCGAAAATGAATTAGGTCACTGTTATTCGGTCTGACGTGGTTTGTAGGCCCAGTGACCCAAATTTCATGTTACATTTTGAGCCCGAACGACACCTCACTAATATTTGCACTTGCCGAGATTTACCGGTTTCCATGCGCATTATGCTCCGGACGGGTGTTCGCGTCTCATGCTATCGATGCGTAAAAACGGTTTTCTGTATTTTGCCGAGATTTTGCTAGAAGTTAATGGGCCTGGGAAAAGGCTTAAAACAGCCAAGGCCGTGGATAAATTGTTAAAAGCAGAGCCTACACTGTAAAAATAAATCTTGCAGTATTTACTACTGGGATTATTCTTGTCTTTATTGAGATAAAATTACCCCTAATTCGGATTAATTTTTATACCAATAGAGATAAGATTAATCCCAGTAGAAAATACTGCATCCTTATTTGGAGAAACTTTTTACAGTGTAGCCTTACAGTATTCATATAGTTTTGAATATTGGGTGGGTACCGAGGTGTGCTTTAATGATTCGAAGCGGAGGTACGAGATGCAAAATGGGAAAGGGGTTTGGGAATCAGGGAGGAGAGATAGTTGAGGGATGTTTGAGGGAAGAAAACTGACTTGAAGAGAGTTGGGGTAGCGAATAGTATGATTTTGCAAATCCTTCATGCTTTGAGAATATGTACAGACAAATAGCAACCGACAGCAACATTGATAAATTATTATGGTTAAACGAAGGAATTCAGAAAAAAACGTACCAGCATCACTTGCGGGATATCAACTTTCCTACCCTCATTTATAGGCGCAACTGTGGCGACACGATGATGACTCACAACTACTAATTTCATCATCTACCACAGTTGCGTTTTCAGACACTTGTGTTTTCCCTGAGTTCAGCAAAAAGCATTTTCAATTGCCAGACTCAAACACTGTGTTACTGTGTTTATGTTTAAAAGCTTTAAGCCTCCGTGTTATGCGCGGGTTTAACACCGATTATCCAGAACACGCAACTCTCCCGAATAGCAAGTTACGTTACGTGTTTAGACGTTAGACTTGAGAGTAAACACGCTGGTATGAAAACGGGTATTTGCACATTGGGGTTAAACTCATGTTGTCTGAAAACCCAACTCAAGAACCTGCCTATCCACCCAGGCCAAGTGCACCAGGAGCACTCAAAGAAGATGTTCAGACGGTCTGTCAAAACCAGGGCCAGAAAAAGCTTCTATCAACAAAGTTTCAACCCCTGGAACGAACTATCCGAAGCAACAGTCTCAGCCCACTTTTGACGCGTTCAAGAAGGCACTGGACTAAGAGTGGGCAGCTAAAGACTGGAAGTATGGTAGTTTCTCTTGCTCAACCTGCTATGAGAAACCACCGATTCAACTAATAAGATACAAACAAAACTGTTCAGCAGTCAACAAGTTCAAATCTTAATTTTGCACCGAAGTGCAAATCCGCACCGGAAGTGCAAATTAAGGTAATTAAATAAACACGACGACACAAAAACTTGAAATCAAGGAAGAAAAAACACAACTGGTAAAGAAGTGGTTCCTCGACAAAGAACAAAATTTAAAAAAAAATAGTGCAAATCTATCCAAACCCATCGGTACAAAGAATAATCGCACATTTACCTGAAGTATTTATATTCCTGATTCAATACCTTCAACCACATATACAATCAATCAAACAATTAGTGTCACTCTAAAAAGAAAACATGCGGGAAATACTGATTGAGGAAAATGGCGATAAGATTAGGTTTCTTTTTTTTTTCTAAATCTCTTATCAGTGCAACACGGGAAACCTATTTTGGGTCGATACTTTTCTATGCGGTATCTTCAAATGCCGAAGAGATCTGATCCGCATTTGCTCTTCTAGAAGGTTCCCACTGTCACCAGGGTCTGTCGGCTGTAGCCAGCTTTCAAAAGCCTCTCTCCTTATATTCAAGAACATTACAGTTGGTATCCGAGGGTTCTTATCGCTCTGTCTAATGACCAGAAGCAGATGGTAGTCAAAGGGATTTCGGCCTCCTGAGTTCAAAACAAGAATCAACCCACTTCCCAAGTGAGTTTCTTGACAGCAAATCATGATTGCGACAGAAAGAAGGTTGTAAATGTTACAGAAATCTACACAGGTTTACATAGCCTACTGAAGGCAAAAAAACTTAATGTTGCGAAGTCACAGAAATTTATGTTTTCTTTGGTTAGCCTAAACTGTTTTTTAACATTTATGCGAAGAGGAATGGGGTAGGACAACGCTGAAATTGCCGCAGATGTATTGTTTAGGCTTGCTTTTGTCTGTTTTCAAGTAAAGGGTAGGCTATGATTTTAGGCCAAATAATTTGTGTTCTATCGTGTAGATTTTATCTGAAAGAGTGTGTAGCACTATGACCCAGACCAAGAACAGAGTTGATTTAAAGACAGAAAAAAACGTATTTTGAGGTCCAAAACAAAAGAGGTGAGAAATGTCATTTTTTCGACTTGAGAATTTATTTTTTCGACAACACATATGCTGGAACCACGCTGGAACACACCCCTGGGGTAGCTTACGTTCTTTGTCATGACTGTGGTAAGAAATAGGAACTACTATAGACATTTTCTCGTCGTTCCCCGAGGATTCCACTTGAGGAGTCCCCGCGTTTTTGTTTGTCCCGGGGACTCACTCACTATATTCTCGCGAGTCCCCACGGACGGGGAATGCTCCGATTATCTTCACCATCATCAAAAAGGACTCCCTTTCAGATTCGGAGGGGAATTAATTTTTGCTGCTGTTGGTGCAATGTAAAATTAATTAAAAAACAGTCAGAATAAACAAAACAAAAAATATGGTGGATCCAGGCTAATTTTGTCAAATGCATATTCTTTTTTCGAACAAAATCCATTTTGAAAGCATTCCCCGTGTTCTCGCTGTTTCTGTACGCGGAGTCCGCGTGGAGTGACTCCCTCTATTCTCGCCGTTCCCTTCGATTCGCCGAGGAGTCCTCGGGGAGCGGCGAGAACACGCTTTGTGAGGCTAGACCAAAATAAGTGATGGAGAAACGACAAAATCCAGAAATAGTTACAGTTGCAATTTAATATTCTAACATACGCATCTTCTTTGAAACTCTGCCGTGTTTCTGAAAAGAAAACAAACCCGTCCTGTCTGTTTTCATGCCTCACTCAGCCTTTGACGAGAAAACGAAAAAATATGCTTGACTTGACTTGACTTACTTTATTTACTACTAAATACAAAATAAACTATAAAAACACGCAACCGCCCGGGGAAGGCTCAAGAAGCCTGATGATGGACGACTGCAATCCTCTGATTCTCAACCTATATCAAATTTCAGAAAAAAAAAGAAAAAAAAGAAGGACAAGAACACTCTCTCTCAATTAACCTTTAATACCAAAATTTAAAAAGAAAAAAAAAAGAAATCTAAGAAAAAAGAAAAAAAAATAAGAAAATTAACTCCCTTCTCCCAATAAATGTTTTTTAAGTTTTACTTTAAATGACCCAATGTGTTCAGCCTCCCGAATGACAACTGGGACAAATAATCTCCTTCGAAGAAGATGCATGTCCCTTATCCGCCTAGAAATCAGCCGAACAAGGCAAGTGCAAAAACAGCGATTAATGTCGCTGGAGTGGATAAAAACGACACATTCATTTCATAGTTCAAGTAGAGTGAATCAGTAAGATAGGCATGGCATGACATTTCTAATATAATATAGCTTGTCCTATATGGTGTGTTCCAAAACCCAACCTCCTAGCTATAGTTACCAAGGGCGCCACTAGTATCTTTATCCAACTTCTTAACCCATCCAGCCAACAACAATGGTGGCCTTCGCGCTTCAGGGCGGTAACGGACTGGAATTCTTACCAGAATTTTAAATTTTTTCAAATTTAAGGCTGAGAAAACGTAATTCTCTGTCCTCTCTTGTGGAACTCAATACCTAAGGAGGTAAGGGTTTGCGTCTACCCTTTCAGCTTTCAAGTCACAGGCCAAGTCTTTTTTCTTATCGAAAATATAATTTCCTTTCTTCTTTTTTCCTTCCTTTTTTTGTGGGGGGTGGGGGGGGGGAGGGGGCAAGGGCGCTTTGTTGATGGAAGATCGTTCTTTAGTAGATTTTTTTTGTCAGTTTTTTATGTCTTCATTCTTATTTTCTTCTTCTTCTTTTTTTCTCTCCTTGTTTTTCTTTTTTTCATTTCTTTGGTTTGTTTCCCTTAAGACTATGTGAATAAAGAATAAGCCCCGCCCATTGCCAGGCCTTATGTTAGGCCCTATGTGGGGCCACAAAGAGTTAATGGTGTTTTTATTGTTATGAATAAATTAAACTAAACTAAACTTGTTCAATACACTCATATCAGTAACTAGTTATAGAAGTTTTAGCCATTAAGTAACTTACGTAACTCTTGGTCTTCCAGAGTGCCTTTATGATTTAACCCTAACTACAAACTAAACCCCAAATGATGTGATCGAGCCATCTGCCAGAATTTCACATAAACATTTTAGAATTTCTGCGCGAAAATGAAGATTGCAATAAATTCGCCAAATACTGTTAAATTAAAATTTGGCGAAGCTAAAAAGCCACCTGTCATTTTTAAGTACACAATAATTTTAAAAGACATCTTACAATTTGACATTATATCCAGAAGTAGGAACGAAAACGTAGTGTGTGTATAACCGACATATTCTTGCACGTCTCTACAATGTTGTGGCTCTGCCAGGTGTTATAGCCCTTGCACCACTTTGGCATATAATGCTACAATCCCAACGTCAAAATATTAGATCTTATTATTATCGGTGTGCCAAGTATCTGCTGAGCCTCACCATGGGCAAAGAATACAAAAATCAGTACAAAATACCATCTTGCCAACCCTGTGACTGCGATTGAGGCAAGAATAAAGAAGTTTGAAAGCTCATTAATCAGATCCCACGGTTTATATGAATCATTTACGTGCTAATGTTTGTATTCTCCTACATTGTTGTGGTGTTGTAATGTTGTATTGCGTGTTGTTGTTTTTTTCTCTTTCCTTCCAGATCCTCTCGGGCCAATTTTGATGTGAAATAAATTTTTCCATTATTCACAGTAGAGGTATAATGCTTCTTTGAACGTTTGTTAACTTTGAACAGCGCCATTTTCATCCATTTGCGGTGACAAAAGTCAACTACCAGTTAGCTAAAGTAGCTACACCGTAAAAAGTTTCTCCGAGTATGGATTAAAGTTAACTGCAGTATTTGCTACTGAGATTATTCTTGTCTCTACTGGGACAATATTAATCCGAATAAGAAATCTTATCTCATTAGAGACAATATTAATCCCAGCAGTAAATACTGCAAGACTTTTTTTTTACAGTGTGTGATTAAAGCATGTATCTACACCTGATAGGTTGTATACGCACTTAACTAAAGCCAGAAAATAAAAGAACATAACGAACAGAAACTTGACATTTTTGCTCCGGTACAGTAGCCCAGGGGCGTCACGACTTGTCGGGGAGGGGGGACGCCCCCCCCCCAATGTTGTCGGCCAGTCGGTAAAAAATAACTGATAAATAGCCAAAAAAAATAATAAAAACAACTTTTTCGTCAAAACAGTTTTTTTTTCATGAAAACAGTTGGTTTTTCTGAAAATCAGTCGATTTTTCGTCAAAACAGTCGTTTTTTCTGAAAATCAGTCCATTTTTTTCAAAAATGCCTTTTTTTTCTTGAAAACAGTCGTTTTTTCTGCAAAAACAGTCGGTAAAAATTACCAGTCAGTCGGTAAATGCCTTGCCCCCGCCTCCCCCCCCCCCCCAAACATTTTGGCTAGTAACAGCTCTGCAGTATTCTAGTTATGACTTTTCAGTGCGTAGACCCTGCGTGACATAGTAGTCCCCAAAGAGTTCAGCCGCGTTTCACTTGACACAAATAACGCGGCAAAATTTGAAACAGTGTCGTAGCGTAGTCAGTCGAAGCGCTACTTGTATCAAATGAGCGTGACGTCACAGCTAAATCTGCAGACTTGCCATTTCACTCTGTGACAAGCCTGTGCAGGTTTTGGCAGAATTTTACTACCCCAGTATCCACACTGTCAAAAGTTTGGTAACATGTTATGCGCATCCTTTTGTTAACCTTACGAGAATACGTTTATTGTTACATTTCGAAACAAAACTTCTGTTATGGCCATTTGAAGTGTGAAGTTTCGCGAAAAGATATTACTTTAAATCGGTAAACAACAGGTAAATTCTCATAAGCCTTTCACACTAGTAACAGCTCTGCAGTAGCCTAGTTATGACTTTTCAGTGCGTAGACCCTGCGTGACATAGTAGTCCCCAAAGAGTTCAGCCGCGTTTCACTTGACACAAATAACGCGGCAAAATTTGAAACAGTGTCGTAGCGTAGTCAGTCGAAGCGCTACTTGTATCAAATGAGCGTGACGTCACAGCTAAATCTGCAGACTTGCCATTTCACTCTGTGACAAGCCTGTGCAGGTTTTGGCAGAACTTTACTACCCCAGTATCCACACTGTCAGAAGTTTGGTAACATGTTATGCGCATCCTTTTGTTAACCTCACGAGAATACGTTTATTGTTACATTTCGAAACAAAACTTCTGTTATGGCCATTTGAAGTGTGAAGTTTCGCGAAAAGATATTACTTTAAATCAGTAAACAACAGGTAAATTCTGATAAGCCTTTCACACTGTACTTAGGCCTTTCACACCAAGGAGCCGAAGCTAAGTAAATTTTCATCATTTCTTCCTAGATTTTCACCCTTTTCATCATCAGCGAATAACTCATCAGCGAATAACTTTTATCCTCTCTTCCTTAAGTCAGTCTTAAGTGCACTTAACTTCGAGTGTAAAAAGTTGAAAAATTTTCAACTTTGAAAAATACGTAAGTTAAGTGAGATTTCTTACGTAAGTGCGACTTTAGACGCATAAAGTACACTTAAGAGGCCTAAGTACTCCAGTGTGAAAGGGGTCTTAAGTCGGGAGAGAGAGAGAGAGATAGGTTTATTTAGACAACATCATAGCTAACAGCTAATTTGCGTTGCTTCACTATGCTAAATAACAAACTAACACACAAAAAAAGGAAAATATCACTCGGCTTTGTTTAACAAATCCGCAAAAAAAGTGACAAACGAATCTGCGTGGCGGTTCGTTCGCGAAGCTACTGTGAACCAGTTTATTTTGGTGACGCGTGCGGTTGTTGGGCGGTGCAGTGGGTGGTAAGATGTCTCGATGCTGGGGTTTCGAGAGAAGAAACTTCCCAAACCTCAAGATAATCTGCTCGTATCTTTGGGCCAACGTAGGGAGGTCGAGTTTAACAAGCGCTTCACCATAAGATAGCTGTCGGTCGCCAATAATAATTAACACGTCCCGCTTTTGCACCGACTCGAGTTCTTGGATGAGGTATACAGTATACAAGTCAGTGTGAAGCCGCCTTTAAGTGCCTAAACAAAATTTCAGCATCATCATCATCATAACGTTTAACACAAGTACGCATAAACATGTGTTATCTGCTGTGAAACTTCTGACGTTATACACTCTATACGACTAAGTCCAAAACACGCCAGTGAACCTCGGGAAGAACGAGAAACGTCGCCTGAACGATGGCTCAAATCCGATGTCAGCCAATCAACGGCGTTCGTTGGCGACAGCTGTGGTGACGCTTCCGGACCTTCGCTAGGCACACGGCGAGTCTTCATCTGCACAATGAGTTAGTCATCAAGAGCATTTCCAGCTCTTCGGAGGAATGAGTAGTGAAGCCAGGCCCGTTTCCAGGAATTTATTTCGGGGGGGGGGGGGGGTCGCCTTTCGGGGGGGGGGGGTTGCCTGCGGATTGGACAAAAAAGTACAAAAAAGACATAGATCAGAGAGAAAAGACTACAAAAACGGTTATTTTTGTATGTTTCGGGGGGGGGGGGAGGGGTCAACCCCCTAACCCCCCCTGGATACGGCCTTGAGTGAAGCCACTCAGAGGATTTTACTGTCAAGAATACCTCTTGGGAAATCCAAGAAACCTCCAGCACCGTAATTACTACCCCTACCCCTAGTTATTACACTGTAAAAAGTTTCTCCGAGTAAGGATTAACGTAAACTGCAGTATTTGCTTCTGGGATTAATCTTATCTCTACTTTTTCTGTTATTATTTATTGAATAATTTTAAGTTAAAAGGTGGTTAGAAGATACAGCCACCCACAGGATTTTTGTCTTTTATTGTGGTTGTTAAGTTTTTTGTATAATGTAGTTGTGTTTTTTGGTGAAGTAAAAAAAAGATCTGAATTTGAGATAAGATGTAAAAACCCTTCGATTGCTGGGGCTGGACGACAGTCTCTATCGTACAAAATTAAAAGTTTCCGGCAAAGTGCGATAAAGCAGTTGGCCTAATCCAATACTTTGTGACTAAGTCCAAAACACGCCAGTGATTCTCAGGAAGAAGGAGTAAACGTGTCCGTAGCGACTCAAAGTCAATGACTCAAATCCTGATTCAGCGCAGCTGTGACACCGTTTCTTCCTTTCTTCCGCAGGTACCCGGAGATTCTGCATCGGCAGGGAGAGAAAGTCATCAAGAGTATTGGCTCACATGCCACTAGGGTTGCCACTTGACTCAAATAAAATGCACTACCCAAGATGTAAAAAAGTCCTACAGAGGAGAAAATGTACTACCCAAAACAAAATTTGTGCGCGCGTTGCACTTCGCGCATTTTTTTTCCACTGTTGCTGATGCAAATCACTTTATCATGCCCCTACCAGTATGACCTGAATTGAACCTTCGTTAAAAATAGGGGTTTCATTCAGAACCAGATTAAAATTAAAGTAATCAGATCGAATATTTCAGATAAAATGGGCAAAATACAACTAGGCCCACATGAACTACTTTTTTCAAATGTACTACCAACTCCCTACTTTGAAAAAAATGTACTAAAAAGAGTACAATAGTACTACCGGTGGCAACGCTGCATGCCACCGTTTAATGAATCTCCTACACTGAACTGGGGAACATTAGGAGCGTGTTCCACCCTCGTACCAATAGTAAGTATTAGTTACTAAATCCGTTCCAACCTCACGAAAAGTTACTACGCTGACCGTTCCAGCCTTGTCGAAATGGTAACTATTTGCTTACCACGCGTAGTAACCACGAATCTCTGTCACGTGATTGGTCGGATTCACCCGTGGCATGATACTCCGCTGGTAAATAGAAAAATCGTTCCAGCCTTGACGACAAAAAGCCAGAATTTGAGACGGCATGCGTGATAACTACGGTAAGTAGGATGGAACACGCTCTAGAGCGCAGGAGGGACTGGTTGAAAAGAGTGGGAAATGTTGCTGGGGTGCTAGGTCAGGCATCCCCGATTGAAGCATCACCAATAAATTAAAAGAGTGGATCGACAATGCTAGGGAGTGGGAACAACTGTTTAAAAATGATGGAAACAAGGCTTTATCTGATGTCTTGGGTGCTGAAGAATAAGAACAGAGCGAAGTTCCACTTTAAAGGACCAAAGGATCCATTGTACCTATATTACTAATCTGCTCTATTTCGATAATGTTTTCATTTATTCTTATTCCCCAGGTAAGGTATTGTATTTCAGGTGTATGCTATCCCCCCACTGGCACTACAGCGATTTTTTACGCTATGCCGTGTTCGGCTCATTCCGAGACATGTCTTGCTCTTGAATTCCGTGAAGTTTATTAGTCAGAAGGACTGGTTACGGAAATTTTGTCGCATTTTTAATCCAAGCAAAAGGGTAAGGAGAGAGGTCAAAAAAGTAATTTGTCAGAAATAAAGCTAAATTTTGTGATGGTAAACCATCGACGGATATGGGAGTGAAAAAAACTACTCGGTGCGACGCCTCCTTTAAGAAAACGAGGACAAAAAACACAGATATGAATGTAAACTGCTTGCGAAATCTCATTATCATTTCCCGCCACTAGGATCCCATCCGAGGATATCTGCGAAGCTATCTGTTCTAAGTAGATTGATTCTCAAGTTTCCCGGGAAGCGGGGATTCCCTGGGGAAACTGCGCACACATTTCCTACTTCACATAAGGTACCATTGAGGTTGGGTTTGCTTTGAATATGAAATCCCTCTCATGAAAAGATTTTGATCTTCATGGTTGGTGTTACAAAACAGATAGAGAGAAAGTTTATTTTACAAATTGATTACCGTGGTTTAAAGAAGAACTAAATTTGCGATTAGGGCCAAATGCAAGATTAAAAAAACGGTGGGTAAATGACTACACAAATTAATAGCTAGTAGATAACTTGACGTGTCGTTATCATAATACGAATTAACAAAAAACTTGAGAAAGAAAAAACAAAATAAAGAGTCATGTCTCTTTAAAAACATTCACGAACTCCGGAAAAAAGCTTTTGGCTAGCCTTGCTACATTTGCCACTTTTTTAGATCGATTTCCGACGTTTCGGTATGGGGAGGGAGGAATTCGGAAAGGAAAGGGTAAGAGTACCATGTCTGATTAGTCTAAAGGAAAAGTCAGCAGGGATTTATTCCAGCAACATTTCGTCCCTTTTTGGCAAGGGTCCACAGGTTCGTTTTACTAGACAGCCTGAAGAGAGTCCTTGCTAAGCGGGCCGAAGTATCCACTGAAGCAAGTCTCTCTAGACTTCTCCGTTTGGCGCCATAAACCACGAGGTTTAAAGGACACCTGAACAATGAACCATACTTGAACACACCATGGAGAAGCATTTACATTTACATACATGGCCACAGAGAGCATTCTTCTCCTGGGCGTGACGTTTTCAAAATAGGGATGTTCGTTTGGAGGTTTGCACATGCAGACTCCAAGACAAAAAGCGCAATTCATTCAAACCTTGTACAGCGCTGGGTGGGTCGTATTGGAATTTCTTCTGGATATACGTTTGGGTTGATTGGAGACATTTGTTCATCTCTAAAATTGTTCGGTACTGAAATAAGGACAGATGCAAAATGGAGCAAAAATCATAGCTTGGAAACACAATTTCGTATTTGGATTGGGTTTTCTGCAGGCAATGTTAACGTAGGTCATACAGATACGGATGATACTTGGTACTCTTCATTCAGGTGTCCTTTAAGCATTTTCTACCCACTGTATTTTTTTCCCCTAAAGTTTCAGAACTAAAATGTTTTAAAGGACCCATCTTGCTTACTCTACCTTTTATAATATACCTAGCTCCCTTATAGAATTATAGACTTCTAAAATCCCCACCTTTCTCCATAGTTTTGTTTGGTCCCTATGAATCTTTAGCGCTTTTATGGCCTTGTCGAGTTTTGACTGTCACACAACGCGAGGTTTGCCGGAATCTTCAACGTCCGCTGACAACTCTTTCACACATAAGGGTATGAGAATCTTCTGTTTCTGACTTCTTTTATTCGCTTAGATCAATGGTTCCCAACCTTTTCCGTACCGCGTACCCCTAATTAAAGGTTCGAAAAGGTTGCGTACCCCCTTTTCAGAAGGTGAAAAAGACGATAAAGGTTGCATACATGTGTAGAAATATATACAAAATCAATGAGATATTTGAGACTGCTTTGTAGCTAAAATTTTTGTCAAATCTCTGCCCGACGTCATTAAGGGCAATCTTTTTTACAGTCAGCCTGTTTCTGTGTTTGGTTTTGATTCTCTCCATGCTTTCATAAAGCTGCATCGCAAACATTTTCGTTAGCTAATTCAGAGCCTGAATGACAATATCACTTGCAATGTCTTCTATTCTTCTTGAAACAATATTGTTTGACACAGGAAGAGATTTTACGGCAGTAGGCTAGCTGTTTATGAACATTATTTCATTGACTTTCACTAGGGCTTGTTATCAGAGGCGTCACACACGGGTTGGCAACACCTCTCCCCCCAAAGTGGTCGGCCAGACGGTTCAAAAGAAACGAATCGTCGCGAAGCGGCGCGGTTTTTTCGTAAAAACACTTTTTTTTTAAATAGTTGGTAAAAATGACAGCCAGTCAGTAGAAATACCTTGCCCTGAAAAAAACATTTTAGCTGGTGATGCCTCTGCTAGTAATATTATACTTTTGGCAATCAAAAATGAGTGAGGCGAGATATGGACTAAACTTTTGGTACCTTCGCGTACCCCTTACAAGGGTCTCACGTACCCCTTTGGGTACGCGTACCACCGGTTGGGAACCACTGGCTTAGAGCGTGTTCCACCCTTCTAACAATAGCAACTATTAGTTACTATTTTCGTTCCAACCTCGTGAAAAGTTACTAAGCTGACCGTTCCAACCTTCTCGAAATAGTAACTATTTGCTTACCATGCTCAGGAGCGTACTAAGCGTGGTAACTACGTAACTCTGTAACTTGATTAGTCGGACTCACCCGTGGCATGATATTCTGCTGGAAAATAGAAAAATCGTTCCAGCCTTGACGGCAAAAAGCCAAAATTCGTGACGTCATGCGTAGTAACTACGGTAAGTAGGGTGGGACACGCTCTTAGTTTTCCCAGCCCTAACAAGAAAATCGCTAAATTTAGTTTTTTAAAAAATTTAAAGTTTTTTCTGATCCATTTCGTAGTGATAAGACCATTTCTAGTAACATTTAAAACTTCACCGCGTTAAAAAATCCAAAAACCATAAAAAGCTTACCGTCGTAATCTCCGTACTCGTATTCAGTTCCCCCACAGATTTCCTGGATGTCCATGAAATCCATTTTTGAATTTTTTGCTATTTCCTCCTAATTCAGGAACTAGGAAGCACCAAGGAAAACACAATAGGAAGTGATACGTCAAGGAAACAGTGATCGAGACTAAACCCCGAGTTCCGACTTAAGGAAGTTCCAACTTTAAGGAAGTTAAATCTGTATCAGTTACCCGATTTTAATTAGTTCATTTGCTATTCTAAGTCAGTGCTGACCTGCCGATAGGACGCTTGGATAGTGGGACTCGGTTCAACACTGAGAAACGGACCAATCAAGACGCAGATGGTAATTTATGGAAAAGTGGAATAATGGTTATACCGCGGCAGTGCTTGCAGTGACTCTCGGCACTATAGGGGAAACACTGAAGGAACTTTATTCAGTACGAAGAGTCCAAAAGATTTTTTTCACTCACGTTACTCTTCGTTGCGCCCGGCTTGAATATATCCTCTCCCCCCTTCAAATTCATTTGCCTAGGATAGTGCCGATTTGGATTTCGAGGCTTCCGGGGTCTGCTGACCCCAAGTACATCTCGGAATTAACAGAATAATTTGTTTTCCGGTCAGCACCGAAATCCGGCGAGATGTTCATCCCAAATATGAATTCAAACAAGGGTTCGACTCTCAGAAATGTCGAGATTCGGTTTACGGTCGGAACCGGAAATTCGGCGCATTTTTTATTTTTTCATCAAGATGCATTTTGTTGAGGGTGCTGATCACAAAAACATTGTCGGAAATAATTTCAAGATTCAACTTCTGTCGGGAAAGATTTATCCAAAGAATCTTGATGAAAAACGTTGGCATCTTGATACGTTGGCATTGTGACTAAACCTACTTTGCAAAAATACTGAATTTAGCTTCATGATTCACCCTAACCTTCAGATTCGATGGGGCAGAAGCCTGAAGACTTGAAATCCGGGGACTTCATTTGAGGTTGCTGATCACAAAAACATTGTCGGAAATAATTTCAAGATTCAGCTTCTGTCGGGAAAGATTTATCCAAAAAATTGCATTTACACTGTAACTATACCTATCAGTCCGCAGAGTTAATACGTTATTTAGCATTGTCGTATAGTTGCCCCAAATCGAACCGTCTGTGATAAATTAGCAACGGCAAGTTCATGAGTTTTGTACGTCAACTTGGCTAGACAGCTAATTCTGGCAAGTGTTTGTAATACATTATTTTTATTTATTTTCTTGCTTGAAATATGTTGCTATGTAGCACAAGAATACTTTTGAAATCCTGTCTCGTCTTGGCGGTGGGCAAGATAGAGGGTGGGTTTGTATGAATCAAAAGCTGATAGTTGTTTCTGGATTAACAAGTCCAGATTTGGATGACTTTAATCAAAATGCGGAACAACAAATCTCTCCCATATTAACGACCCAATCGAGCAACAAAAGCAGCAGCCGCGTCCAAATAAACCTTAGCAGTAGCTTTTACCTCCAGCAAACTCCACAATATAGGATATTCATAGTTGCTAGAAAGTTACTTTTTTGTTTCTGATAGTGCAAAACGGATACGTCAGCTGCATTTTATTCGGGCTATATTTCGGAAGGAAAATCTCTACCCTCTCAACGACCCAATCGAGCAGCAAAAACAGCAGCCGCGTCCAAAACGAAATCGCAGCACCAGCTTTGACTCCAAGCAATTCTTACGAAGAAATTCACAAAATCAGATACTTGGTTTAAGCTAAAATCTTTCACCGTTTTCCACAATTTCATTATCCAGCTCGAGCGGCTTGAGCCTGAAGAGGACCCTTGCCAAGAAGGGTCGAAATATAGCTCTAATAAAATACATTTATCCTTCTTCCGCTATCAAATATGATTTGCAGTCAGCTTGGGCTGAAGGGAATTTTTTGTATTGCAGGTTCATTCTCCCAGCAACAGGCCTGAAGAGGACCCAAAAATATCGCAGGAAATAAATCACAGCTGACTTATCCGTTTAGCTGCATCGATCATGATTCGCAGTCAGCCGAATCCTAAATCTTATCGTTTTTATATTATTCAAAATTCATTACGCATTTGTATCTCAGTTTATCGCCATTTTGCATCACATACGTACACATTTATAATTTTATAAAATAGACATGCATCAAAACTTTTATAGACTACTTTCATCAAATATTACACTTCCCCTTATTTGGCAATGTTTATTGATAAACATCAAGATGATTTTCTCTCTTCTCTCTCTTCTACCTTTACCCTTCTGTCTTTTATTTTCTCCCACTGATATTTCTTTTACTGAAATAAATTTCATAAGAAGAACTTTTTGATAAATAAAATAATCATTTCCATATGCTCGCGCCAAAAAAGCCCTCCGAGTCCGAAATACCAGCAAGCACAAACATCTTTCATAAGTTGCGGTTTTGATCGAAGTCTTGTTCGCCGTTGGCGTAGCCAGTTCCTTACTTTCCGTTTTCAAAAGCCGTCGACGTTAAAGCACAACTCCTACTAGAAATGATATTTTGCCTATGAAAGGGATCAGAAAAAAGGTTTTTCAAAAATACCATTACTTTCCACCTGGAATTAGCGATTTTCTTGTTAGCGCTTGTCGACACTAACCAGCCTTCCTGCTCTCTGCCGCGGCGGGTGGGAGCGAAACGTTCGAAAACTGAACGCGCCGTGGTTAAAGAGTTGGAAAACTAAGTAAATAAAAGAAGTAAAAAACAGAAGATTCTCATATCCTTATGTTTGAAAGAGTTGTCGCGGGCATTAAAGACTCCGGCAAACTTTGCTTTGTGTGACGGGCAAAACTTGGCATTGCCGAAAAAGCGCTAAAATTCGTAATATTCGTTCTAGAACATTTTAGTGAGTTTTAATGTGGAGTACAATGTGGCGTTAATATTTTTTGCAGTTCGTTTAATTACCATATTTCATCAGAGTAAAAACTAAAAATTTCGATCCAAATTTTACAGTATTTTGGCAACATATCTGAATTGATGGGTTCTGCAGTTTTGGCGGTGGAAACATTTTTTGAAAATTAATACTCTATACACGATAGCCACTCTACGTACCATAAGCATAATCATGACCATTGTAACTGCAACTGTTTACGCGGCCACCAAATACTCCCTCAATCATAACCGCCAGAATCTGAATCTGATATCTTAATATTTCAATGAATTCAAAATGTTTTCGCCACCGTATGCTCCATTATTAAAATCCCTCATTAACCCTTTCCACTGTTTCATGGGAAAATACTTAATTTGGGTCTACTTATGTAAATTTAGTCAGCACAGCGGCAACGCTGTTGCGATAACGATTGGGTAATTGGACCGAAATATGACAGATGGGGTGTGAAGGCGAGCTACTGAACAGGCGGAACGGCGTGCATATTCAGTCTTAATGCGTAAAAGAGTAAGCTGGTTGGGAAAAGCTTACTAATTCACTGCCTACTGAAAATATTCCAAATTATTCATAATTGTCTTTAAATTACCCCCTCTTGCTTATTCTGCATTTTATACTATCCCTAGCTCCCTTATGGGATAATAAGCTTCTGGAATTTGTGCCTACCGTCTTTTTAGCGCTTTTTCGGTAAAAAAAAAACTTCTAAGTTTGCCGACACCTCTTACACACACAAGGACATGAAAAGCTTCAGAGTATTTTTTTTTTTTTGGAAGACATGAGTTGCGTTTTTGCAGATACCATGGTATCTGATACCACGGTCTAAAGTCGTTTTTGCAGTTATCGTGGTATCTGATACCACGGTCAAAAGTCGTTTTTGCAGTTATCGTGGTATCAGATATTCAGATACTACGGTCCGACCGTGGTAACTAGTCGTGGTATCTGAAAAGTCTTCTCACTTTCATCAAATTTTGTCAGATTGGTGAGAAAGAAGTTCAGCACTTAGTGATGTAACTGGATATCTGTTTTTCTTTTGGGATGACTTCGAAAAGTGCAATTTCGGCAATAGTCGTTTTCGCAGAGCACCGTGTATCAGCTGTGTATCTGATACCACGATAACTGCAAAAACGACTAATTGTAGATCCAGTTACCCTGGTAACAGATACCATGGTATCAGCAAAAACGTAACCATGGTAGACCATCGTGTCTACCTTCTGTTTTGGACTTCTTTTATTTCTCTTGGTTTTATATTTGATGGTGGAAAACGGATACGTCAGCTGAATTTTATTGGAGCTATATTTCGGCCCTTCTTGGGCCACAACACAAGTGTTTCCCACAAGTTCGTTTTTCCAACTTGAGCGGTTTTGAGCCTGAAGAGGACCCTTGCCAAGAAGGGCCGAAATATAGCTCCAATAAAACTCAGCTGACGTATCCGTTTTCCACCATCAAATATGACTCGCAGTCAGCTTGGGCTGAAGGAATATTTATCTCTTGGTTTTCCCACTGTTTAACCACGGCGCGTTCGGTTTTCAAATATTTTGGGTCCAGCCGCCATGTCGGAGATCAGGAAGGATGGATGGAGTTGATACGCTAGCTATAACATTTTATTAGATCTATATTTCGGCCTTCTTGGCAAGAGTCCTCTTCAGGCTCAAGCTGGAAAATGAATTTGTGGAAAAACAACTAAAGATTCTAGCTTAAAGTTTAACTGAAAAGGGCAGAGATGGGAAAGTCTTGTTACCCCTCACTTATTCACTTAAAGAAGCCTGAAGACCCGATGAAAATGCGTTACTTCGTTACTCCGCTATTCACGAATAATCAATTTCAAATAGTGGAATTGCATATGCTTGACGAAAAAGCTTTATGAAATTTTTTTGTTCAGGCACTAAGCAGTCTTCACCAAGCTTATCACCACTCACTGAAAAGCCGCGTTTGTGTTCAGACTCAAATATTCCGCGCGTCATAGTAGAATTTGCGCTGTGGGAACAGCCGTAGATATTCTGAACATCACTACGAAAGCAGAGAGTGGAAAACCAAAAAAATCTATTAGCAGAATCCAAATATCTCAATGTACTCAACTGAATGATACAAAAATAATTTTGCCTTTCAGTTAAACTTTAAGTATCTGATTTTGTGAATTTCTTCACATTAGAATATTGACAATAAATGCGTCAAACCTGAAAAGATAAAAAAAAAAAATGTTTAACCTAAGGATGTGTTCGAGCATCGGTGTTAAATCATCTCCTATCTGGGTCACAACGGAAATCCGAGGCAGATCACGAACTACCAGTTATAGCCGCTTGAAATACCACAAATGCCGAAATTCTCCAAAAATCATCAGGATTCAAGAGAGGTCCCGGTCGGCAAACGCGAAACATTACTCCGGTATGTGGACCTTTTAAAATGCTCTCACGTGCAGCTTACACGGAAAATCCGTCACTGTATTAATTATTATTGGGTAATGAGTTACACGGTTTAATAAGTTCAGATTCAAATGATAAATGACGCTATGTGACAAAACCTAGAAACAGGGGTCTGAAACTCCGTTAAAAGAGGAGTAAAATGATGATAACGACGACAATTTGGTCGACGTTAGCCTTTCCGGGGTCCCGACTCCCTCACCATTCCTCCGGTCCACGGGCAACTGGGCGCAGTTCATACCTTGCGGGTCATGACAGTTATCGCGTTGAAATCTGAAAGGTTGTTTTCATTGGGGTCTACTTGTGTCTTTGGGGGTCCCGCCCCAAACATCCAAGTCCTTCAGGGGCGACTGGGCCCAGGTTGCCCAGTGACACAAGTTCGTAAATTGACCACCGTCAGCGTAAGGACGATTTCGTGTATTTTCAGATCCCAGGGTCTGGAAGTAACTAATAAAACTCCCTCCCCCGTTTGTGGGCAACTGGGCCCTAGTTGCCCACTGAGTTCAGTTCATCACCCGACAAAGCGTATCGAATTCAAAGTTGGAGTACTTTTCGGCGCGGTGTTCCATTTTTTTTTTTTTTGGGGGGGGGGGGTACCCTACTCTTCCGGTCAGGGGTGAGTGGGGCCTTAATGCCCGGAGTCTCAAGTCCACTTTTTTACAAAGTTCAGAAGTACTGATGAAATTTTGTGTAATTGCAGAAATGCTTTTTGGAGTTGCATCTCCTCCACTCTCACCGTTCATAGGTAGCTGGTCCCAGATCACCCAGGAGGTAAAGTTGTAACAGTGAAAGGACGTAGTTGCGCGAAAAAGGAGGAAGGGCAAGACCGAGTTCTGATGGTTTTCTTCTTCTTCTTCCTCAAGACAGGAGCCCAGTTTTGATTGATAGTGAAAGTGAAGTAGCTCTGTTTTAGCACCGTTAGCCTCACAGAAGAACACGGCTCGCTACTCCTGGACTTGGAAGGTAGGACGACCAGACCTGGAGCGCATTCCACCCTTTCAAGTTTATCTTTCAATACAAGTAAAAAAAAAATACAGCACTGAGCAGAGAGGTGAACTCGGTTCACAATAGTAACTATTAGTTAGCCTACAACTTTTGTTCCAACCTCGTAAAAAGTTACTACGCTGATCGATTCAACCTTCATTATCAAGACTGAAGGTTTCGATGGGATCCCAAAAATTCAATATTTGATCCAGACAATTGGGTCTTGTCGTCGCAAGATCCAGTCTTCGCCAGACTCCTTGGACATTTTTACTGTTAAAATTTAGAAACAGATTAAGGCCAAATCGCTAATCATCTGAGGAAAACAAGTTCAGATACCGACTCAGCATGTATGTTTACCTCTATAAGTCATCGAAACTTCCCGCCATACTTTTGCCAATTTTCCGGTTTCTTCCGGCGAAAAAATAAAGCTAAAAAACTAATTCAGCGTATTTCCTTACTCCTATATCGAACATCTAATCAACTTAAAATAAAAATCTAACTTATAACAAATTTTCCGGTTTCAGCCAGATTCCGTGCGAACTATATGTCCGGATAAAAAATGATTGGCATATACGGATTTAGCATCTCTTCTTACCTCTAAATCGGACATCTAATCAACTACAAATAAAACCTTTGCTTTTAACAAATTTTCCGGTTTTGGCCGGATTCTGGGCGATTAGCCTGCTTGTCCGGGTAGAAAATTATTTTCACATAAGCGTTCAGCATGTTTTCTTACCCCTGAATCAAACATCTAATCAACATCAAATAAAACTTTTACTTTTAACAGACTTTCCGGTTTTAGCCGGATTCCGGGCGAACTACTTGTCCGGCGGGGAAATGGTATTCACAATTGTGTTCAGCATGTCTTTTTACACCTTAATCGACTATCTCATTAGCTGTTTAACTATTTTTTGTTTGCCCCTTAATTTGAAACCCTCCCCCACCTCTAAATGTAGGGCTACATGGCCCATCTACGAACTCGACCTTTCCCTTGACTCACAACAAGTTTCATCTAAATATTTCATTCCCTTTGAGGGTTATCGTGCTCACAGAGGGACGGACAGACGAACAACTTGTGCCATGTCATAGGTATCCCTCCACTAACGTTTTTTATCCCAAAAAGTAACTAGTAGTAACTATTTGCTTACCATGCTCGGGAGCGCGGTAACTACGAATCTCTGTAATGTGATTGGCCGGATCAGTCCGTGGCGGGATATTTTACCAAAAATAGAAGAATGTGTTCCAGCCTTGACGCAAGAAGCCAGAAATCGTGACGTCACGCGTAGTAACTACAGTAAGTAGGGTGGAACACTCTCTTAGTGTTAGGACGAAACCAGACTCTGTTGTCGTATGAGTAAATTGAAGGGGGGAAAAGGGCTTTAAGATTGCCAAGACCAATATTACAGATATTATTACTTTGATATGCGCCTCAAGTTACGCGGCTGCGAAATTACTTTCAAAATTTTACCTACCCCACCCACCACGTTCAAGGGCAACTGGGCCTAGATTGCCCAGGAGTAAGGTTCGTTACCCGTGACAGGAATCAACAGACATCAAGTTGAAACTTGGTAGGTATGTGAGCATTGGGGTCTGTTTTGCTTTTTGCGGGCCCCAAACCACACGTCCACACCCCCACTTGGTTCAGGGGCAATAGGGCCAAGAATGCCAATTTTTTATGTTTTTAACTTGACAATAACTGGCGATTGCGATGAAATTCATGTGTGCTTTTGGATCATCGGGTTGGGAATATCAATGTGGAGCTTAACCACTCCCCCCCCCCCACCGTTGATGGGCAAGTGGGCCCAATTAGACCATGAGTAAAGTTTTTGACCCGTGACTGGAATCAAACTCTATGTTGGTATAGTCGAGGATATTTAGGTCTAGATACGCAATGTGATGGACCCCCCCCCCCCCCCCCCCCCCCACATAGGTAACTGGGCCCAGATTTCATGTGAGTTAAGTTCGTCTATGACATATCTCAAGTTCAACTCTTACAGCAACCAATAAGACCACGCGGAGTAACACCACACGGCGTACTTTAAACCTTAATGATCAGTTGGAAACTGGACGGTTTTGTCATATGGTCGATGACATGCTGTTTTTATGGCACTTGCAGCCTCTGGCTCAAGTGCCATATACCGATCACAATTCCGTCTGTCGGTCTGTCGGTCTGTCGGTCTGTCGGTCTGTCGGTCTGTCGGTCGGTCCGAGTTTTTTTGTCCCACATATCCGAGTTAGGGTACTTCCAGATGTGCTAGGACAATGAAACTTGGCAGGCATATCAGGGACCCGACCAAACTAACCTGGAAATAATCAGTTTCCCGATCCGACCATATGGGGGGGAGTGCGGGGCGCTGGAAACTTGCAAATTTAGGGCATTTTGTCACTTTTTTTCTGAGTTAGGGTACTTCTAGATGAGCTAGGACAATGAAACTTGGCAGGAATATCAGGGACCCGACCAAATGAACCTGGAAATAATCAGTTTCCCGATCCGACCATATGCGGGGGAGTGGGGGCGCTCGAAACTTGAAAATTTAGGGCATTTTGTCACACTTTTTCGAGTTAGGGTACTTCCAGATGAGCTAGGACAATGAAACTTGGCAGGAATATCAGGGACCTGACCAAAGTAACCTGGAAATAATAAGTTTCCCGATCCGACCATATGCGGGGGAGCTGGGGCGCTGGAAACTTGAAAATTTAGGGCATTTTGTCACACTTTTTCGAGTGAGGGTACTTCCAGATAAGCTAGGACAATGAAACTTGGCAGGAATATCACGGACCCGACCAAACTAACCTGGAAATAATCAGTTTCCCGATCCGACCATATGGGGGGGAGTGCGGGGCGCTGGAAACTTGAAAATTTAGGGCATTTTGTCACACTTTTTCGAGTTAGGGTACTTCCAGTTGTGCTAGGACCATGAAACTTGGCAGGCATATCAGAGACCCGACCAAACAAAATTAGGAATAATCAGTTTTCTGATCCGACCATTTTGGGGGGGGGGGTGGAGGGCAGGGGAATCCGGGAAACTGAGAAGTGTGTAACTTTCGAACGGATGATCGGATTGTAATGAAACTTCATAACTGAACAGAATATATATCTGTAATGTCCCGTTTAAAGTCTTGACCGGATTCGGTAGCCAGGGGGGAGTTGGGGGGGGGGGAGACCGGAAATTTCAAGAAACGGTTAGAATGGAGGGATCGGAGTGAAACTTGCTGGGAAGAACAAGCATCTGCTCTAGATAAGTCATTTAGGCCATTGTACTTGATCCGGACACTTATGGGGGGGGGGGGGGGTCCCGGAATTCCGGTGATGGTGGTTTTTTGGATTTTCACGATGAAACTTGGCAGGCATATCAGGGACCCAATCAAACTGACTTTCAAAATAAAAATATTTTTGATCAGATAATGGTGGGGGAGTGGAGGGAGGGGAATCCGCAGGGGAATCCGGGAAATTGAGAAGTGTGTAACTTTCGAACGGATGATCGGATTGTAATGAAACTTCATAACTGAACAGAATATATATCTGTAATGTCCCGTTTAAAGTATTGACCGGATTCGGTAGCCAGGGGGGGGGAGACCGGAAATTTCAAGAAACGGTTAGAATGGAGGGATCGGAGTGAAACTTGCTGGGAAGAACAAGCATCTGCTCTAGATAAGTCCTTTAGGCCATTGTACTTGATCCGGACACTTATGGGGGGGGGGGGGGGTCCCGGAATTCCGGTGATGGTGGTTTTGGGGACTTTCACGATGAAACTTGGCAGGCATATCAGGGACCCAATCAAACTGACTTCAAAATAAAAATTTTGTCGATCAGATAATGGTGGGGGGAGTGGAGGGAGGGGAATCCGAAATTTTCAGTCATGCGTAATTTTAGAATGGTTGATCGGATTCGAGTGAAATTTAAGAATTCAACAGAGGACATTTCTCCGATGATTTTTTTCATATCCGGACCGGATCCGGCAACTATTGGGGGGGGGGGGAATACGTGCCCCGTTTAGAATGGAGGGATCGGGATGGAACTTTGTGGGAAGAACAAACAGATGCTCTAGGTAAGTCATTTGCTGAATCGGATTGGCTACGTGCACCGCGGGGGAGCTGGGTGGGGTGGGGGGGGTGGACCGGAAATCTCGAGAAACGGTTAGAATGATGGTATCGGAGTGAAACTTGCTGGGAAGAACAAACATCTGGTCCATATAAATCTTTTACATAATTTGACTGGATCCGGACACTTGAGGGGGGGGGAGGAGGGGTATCCCGGAATTCCGTTTTGGGGGGATTTTCACGACGAAACTTGGAAAGCATATCAGGGACCCGGTCAAACTGACTTGGAATAAAAAAAAATCCTCGATATGATAATCTTGTGGGGGGGGGGGACTTGAGGGTGGGGAATCCGGAATATTGAGTCATGCGTAACTTTGGAACGGGTGATCGGATTCGAGTGAAATTTAATAATTAAACAGAGGACATTTTTCTCTTGTGACCTTTTTCATTTCCGGACCGAATCCGGCAATTATCGGGGGGAGGGCGGAAAATACTTGACCCGCTTAGACTGGTGTGATCTGGATCGAACTTCGTGGGAATGACAAACAGATGCTCTGGATTAATCATTTACAGAACAGGATTGGCTCCGGTTATTGTGGGTGGAGTTGGAGGAGGGGGAGGGGGGTCTAGGATTCCGGTGATCGCGCGTTAAGGTACTTCCAGATGTGCTAGGACGATGAAACTTCGCTGGAATATTGGAGACTCAACAACATTTGCTTAGAAATTGCTACTTCCCAAATCCGATTATTCCTTAAAGTACCAATCTTGACCGCAAAGTAAAAAAAATACTTTTAAGCAATATATGCATTTTCGTGATGCCCATCAGCCCATTAGCAGTTTTGCCTCAAGGGTTTTGCTTACAAATGAAGTTCCAGCTCCCTTATAGCGCGCATCTCAACCGCAAAGTCGAAACTTACTCTTGATCAATCAAATCATCTTGACACATGCAAGTGCCATATGAGCTTACAGCTCTTGTTAATGAAGATGTGACAAGGGGGGTATCAGGCAATAAAACGATTTGGTTTTATTACACTTTTTATTACCTTGCTAATGAAAAAGAGGTTTAAAGTGTCGGACTGGCTAGCGAGACATTCAGTATGAAACATAGACCGCTCTTGCAAGAGCTTGAAGATCTTCTTTGGATTTCTAAATGCCCTTCGTTTACAATAAGAGCTTATAAACTGGAATGATTTCAAATTAGGTTATTTCAATAACTTTTGGTTATTGGTGATGTGAAATATCTTGGTTCTAACGCTGTTTGTTTATAAGATGTGATAAAGGTTCTACTTTCACACTCCACGTCTGAGCGCTTGCGCACTTGTTCCATTAGAAATCCCGGTTTTGTAAATTTTACCCTGTTTTCAAAGGGAGTCGACGGGCCTGGGAAAGGCTTAAAAGAGCAAAGTTGTTTAAATCACGGCCTAGTTTTAAAGCATTCAACTATTTCAAAATACTGAAACATATAACAGTAACTAGTGTGAGGGGCCTTTAAGCTAAAGCTAGAAAAATCAAAGGTTCGTCGTGCCGGAATATCGCTAGAAGAAATCTCCGCTGACTTATTCGTTCAGAGCAGTCTAATATAAGGTGGGTTTTCGCGAGATATCGGGATCACTTTCGTGATTCCTGGAATAACTTTCCAGTTTCCCGCTGGACTGATCGCGAAAACGCATGGAAAGCAGAAATCGCCGGTAAAATGTTAAATTAAAAACTATTTCGAATAAATATGGTTCACTTAACGGTTCTTGATACTCATAGACCTTTATGAGACCAAATCCGCGTGTCTTCTTATACAGTATAGCGTTAAACGGCCCGGTCCGCGTTAACCTTTTAAGGACCTGTCTTACCTACAATACTAATGCAACCTACACCCGTAATCACTCCATATACTTCTAAACCCGGAGACCCCAATTTCATCCGGTACATTCTAACCCCTCTAACGAACCACGATGATTTTCTCACTTGCCGTGCGTTGCTACCTTCGATGTGTACCACACCGTCGACGGTTGTCTACGAGAAGTTATTCCATCCAAAAAACCGGTTATGTAAATTGTTTCCCTGTTTTCGCTAAAAGTCAACGGGTCTCGGCTTAAAACAGACAAAACCGTAGGTTATTTGTTGGAAGCACAGCCTAGTTTTAAAGTACCGTATAATAGTGCGAGGCAGGGGCGTCACGACTGGGGGGGAGGGGGGACGCCCCCCCCCCCAATGCTGTCGGCCAGTCGGTAAAAAATAACCGAGTCGGCGCGAAGCAACGTGATTTTTCATTAAAACAGTTGATTTTTTACACGAAAAGTCGTTTTTTCTGAAAATTGGCCGATTTTTCGTCGAAATAGTCGGTTTTTCTGAAAATCAGTGGATTTTTCTGGAATTCATTCGATGTTTTTCAAAACAGTCATTTTTTGTTGTTGAAAACAGTCGTTTTTTCTCCAGAAACAGTCGTTAAAAATTACCAGCCAGTCGGTAAATGCCTCGTCCCCCCCCCACATTTTGGCTAGTGACGCCTAGTGGCCTTGACGCCTTGGCTAGTGGTGCAAGCGCTCCTTTAGGTAAGTCCACACATAGTCCGGTTTCCGCAGTCGGGTGCGAATTTCCTCCTTCGCTCCGAAATTTTGAAGCATCGTATTCACGCTTCCCAATAGTGACGCTGAACATTTTCGCATATGAACTCTTATCGCAATGTGTGTTTACGTAGCTTTAGTACAAAGACGACCGGAGCCGGCTGGAACCAGCTTCGGTATACCCACCTACACTGTAACAAGTTTCTCCGAGTAAGGATTAAAGTGAACTGCAGTATTTGCTACTGGGATTAATCTTATCTGTAGGCTAACCGGATAAGATTAACCCGAATTAGAGAAAATCTTATCTCAGTAGAGACAAGATTAATCCCAGTAGCAAATGCTGCAAGATTTATTTTTTTTCAGTGCAGGCCACCGCCATTCGCTGGCGGCGAAGGCCTGGGCAGCACATGTGTAGGATTCGACAAGTTCTTGTTTCCCACATAAAACTACCATAAACCGTTAGTTTGGGCGGAGCTTGACGGAATCGAAATAAAACTTTATTTTGGGGTTGTCTACAAAACATTTCGCATATCCGAGTAATAATACAACCAAAAAAAATATCACAAATTACTAAGTTTCGGTTCTGCTTTAATAATTACTGACTTATTGGCGATATGCAGCACACACAACGCACGGCACCAAAACGGAACAAAAATAAAGTGCTGGTCGGCAAAAATAAAAATGAAAGACTGGTCGCCTTCAAATCTTCTTCAACGACCTCGATTACCTCTCATCCGATCCGGATCTCATTCTTCACAAATCCTCACGTACAGACAACTGAAAAATATTCATTGTATTTCGCACGAAAATTTTCTCACCAGAGCCAACTGTGTTTTCGAAAGCCTAGCATGAATACCCCACTATCAGACAACAAGCAAACGAAAAACAAATAGTATCGATGCAGAAGCGACTAAACACGAACTTTATAAGTGCGAGAAAATAGTTATCTAGAGGCGTAATCTCGCCGTTCCCCGAGGACTCCACTTGAGGAGGTGTTGTTGGAGATCTGGGCACGAACTAGTATAAACTTAATTGGTCATGACACTTTTTTTCCAAGTGAAAAGGTGTTATTCTTGAAAGTGTTATGCGCAATCTGTTATGAAACTTCTGACAATGTAAGACAGGTCCTTTAACGGCCAAAAATCATATTTAATTGTTCACCTTGTTTGATACCAACAAAATGTAAATACTGGCTCAAAGATCCTGACAGGAGGCATCCCAGCGTAGATGGAACTAGGGCGAGGCTCCGTGGCGACCGAGCACCGTTGAAAGTGAACTATTAAATAAAATCCAGGAGTGCTGCGTGAAGCCGCCACCCTAAACTCCTATTGTGGGGAAATGACTTAGGGAAAAAGAGTAAATGTTGAGATAAAATTCAGGGGAGTATCCTGAAAGGAAGCTTAGAACCTTCACTTTCTGCTGGTACCATACTTCACTTGTAATTGTTCAAGGCTAAGCTGGAGAACACGAAAGAATATAGGCACCCAAGTGATCATGAAGTCGCCCACTTTGCTGGTATTTTGCTACATGGTGAAGTTAGAGGCCAGCTGTTTGGTCAGAGAGGTTCCTTGACCTATTGCAAACAACAAAATTTTCTGTTTTCTTGGAATTTGCATGATTTTTCTGGGGGTGGCAGCTTCATGATCCAAGGTGGCAGGATCATTTACCATGGCCAATTGGAATCAAATCTGGCTTCAAATAAGCCAAATAATAATAAACAAGCAGCTAAATGAGTTATGTGGTTAAAGTTTTAATTTTTTTTTTCTTTTAGTGGCTTTACTAGGGGGTGGGCGGTGCCATAGTAAGGGCAGCTTCATGCAACACTCCTGTACCAAACTTCTCGTATCATCGAGTCCATGCATAGTAGATTGGTTTAGTATAACCCGATGAAAAATTTATCCCAAAATAGTAGTACGAAGTTGTACGAAAAAAATGTAAAAATTGTACGAAACCAAAGAAATGAAGTCCAAACAACAAACAACCAACAAAAACAACAAATGGAAGCTTCTCATGTACTTATATGTGAAAGAGTTGTGCGCGGATCATGAAGCTTCCGGCTAAGTTTGTATTGCGTGACTGACGAAACTGAAGCTGAACTGAAAAAGCGCTAAAGGCGTATTCTTGCCGTTCCCCGAGGACTCCTCGGGGAGCCGAAGGGAACGGCGAGAATAGAGGGAGTCACTCCACGCGGACTCCGCGTATAGAAACAGCGAGAACACGGGGAATGCTTCCAACATGGATTGTGTTCGAAAAAAAAATATGCAGTTGACGAAATTAGTCTGGACCCACTTTATTTTTGGTTTGGTTCATTCTGATTGTTTTTTTTTAATAATTTTACATTGCACCAACACCAGCAAAAATTGGTTCCCCTCCGAATCTGAAAGGGAGTCCTTTTTGATGTTGGTGATGATAACGGAGCATTCCCCGTCCGTGGGGACTCACGAGAATACGGGGAGTGAGTCCCCGGGACAAACAAAAACGCGGGGACTCCTCAAGTGGAGTCCCCGGGGAACGGCGAGAATAAGCCTTGAGTAGTTGTTGCTATAAAATGAAATGATTCCGAGAGGTGGGGATTTCAGAAGCTTACAAATCCATAAGGGAGATTAAAAGCAATTTAAAAGGCATAATAAACAAGAGGGGTCCCTTAAAGCCACAGAGATGGGTCCCTTAAAGCCACAGAGATTCTATACGTTCTAACTGTTTATTCGTATTATAAAGAAAACCCGATTCACCATTCCTTCGCTGCCAAAACTTAAAGGACCCCTCCTGCTTATTCTGCTTTTTACAGTATACCTAGACCCCTTGTTGAATTATCAGCTTCTAAAATCCCCACTTTTCTCCATTGTTTCATTTTGTGCCTACGAATTCTTAGCGCTGTTACGGCTGTGCCGAGTTTGGCCCGTCACACAACACAAAGTTTGCCGGGATCTTCAGTGTCCGCTGACAACTATTTCACATATAAGGATATGAGAATCTTCTGTTCTTTACTTCTTTTAGCCACGGCGCGTTCACTTTTCAAAAGTTTTGCGCCCAGCCGCCTCGTCGGAGAGCAGGAAGGCTGTATGGAGTCGACAAGTGCTAATGAGAAAATTGCTAATTTCAGATGCAAAGCAATATCATTTTCGAAAATCGTTTTTTCTGATCCGTCTCATAGGGAAAAGATCATTTCTAGTAAGAGGTGTGCTTTAAAGGACTCCTCGCACTATTTACTCTTGAACTACCAGTATTTAAAAATAGTTGAATACTTTAAGACTAGGCTCTTCTTTCAACCAATTATCCATGGCGTTAGCTGTTTTAAGCCTTTTTCGACACCCTTTGACTCCTAGCGAGAACGAGGAAAAATCTACATAACCGGTTTTTGTGATGATATACTTCTCGCAGACAAACGTCGACAGCGTCGCGTCGACGGTAGTGAAACACGACAAGTGAGAAAATCAACGAGGTTTTGTTAGAGGGGTTAGAATGTACCGTATGAAATTCAGCATCCGGTCTCAGAAATGGCTGGAGTGATTACGGAAGTAGGCAGCGTCGCAGTATTATAGGTAAGATGTGTCCTTTAAGCCAGAGGACAACAGTAACTAGAAAACGAATGAGTATTTCAACGATTTAAGTTTTCTATCGCATTTTTCGAGCACTGGGTCGGAAACATTTTGCACGCTCAAGTACCGAGCTGCAATCTGGTTTACAAGCGCCATCTTCTGGTTTAAACGGTATCCGACCTCTGTGGGACAGTGTTGCCAAGTGTGACACTTTTGGTGCTTTTTGACACTTTCTCTGAAAGTGACACCTTTTTTTACGAATGACACTTTTTAGGTCAGAAAAGGACTTTTTCATTTACTTTATTAAAGTGACGGATTACCGCCCCAAAAACACTGCTAAAACATTTACTTTACTTTGATTTTGTACACGAAAACAGCTTGAAGCCTTAAATAAAGCTCATTTCCGATTAAATTGTGTTACAAAACTGTGATGTAAAGTTAAGAAATGTTTTGAAAAATGCTGTTACAAATTCAATTATTATCAATTATCCGCATTTTGCGCTTTGTGCAGCGGAATGACAACAAAAATTCGAGGTGTAAAAAAGCACCTTTTTGTCAGCAATTGTGACACTTTGCAATTCCCGATGAAAAATTTGTAGCCTGCGTAGTAGTATGGTAGTAATACGAAAACGTTGCATGTAATACTATGTAATTGTAAAGAATACTATCATTTAATGTGCATCAGACTGGTCCAATCTTATGTAGTAGTATCCAGTAGCATCGTGTCTTACCATAGTAGCATCCAGTCTTGCTAATAGTAGCATATAGTAGTATGCAGTAACACGGTAGCCTTGAAGTAGAAGCATGTAGTAGCATCGTTAGTATTGCATGCAAATTTTTCGTACTACTTCATAGTACTATTTTGAGATAAATTTTTCATCGGGTTGCAACCCTGCTTTGAGACCAGTTGCAGAGAGCAAGAGGATTCCAGAATCGACAGAGCCAGATTTAGTCCAAAAGCTGGCGCCTTGTTCGTTGACAGTATTAAACAACCTGTCGTATCGATAATGCCAATGCCATCTCCTTCCGTAACATCATATCGATACTCGGTCATCAAAAGATCGTAAATCCACCTTAAACCATTGACCCATAAATTTCCTGTAATGACTCGCCATTCAGGGGGCTTGTCATTTCCTATGCTTCAATGTTGCTATGTTGCCCGAGCCTCACCTAGTTTCCAAAATTTCCGCTTGGGTCGAATCGGCGTTCTTGCTCAGATAGACAAAATGTGTTGGGACTATTCAGCATGCCACCAGGTACCTAAGCTAGGACAAAAGATCCAGGGTACTCTTCCGTTACAGAGAAATATTCATAGAGAAATATTCCTAGTTCAGTAGAACGACTGCGAAAAATTTTGTCTATCTGGATAGTCGGGTATTTTATCCCCGTGGGTATTTCTCGAACTATCTGACGCTCGGTCAAGAGCGCATCAGAAACCTCTTAGAGCGTGTTCCACCCTTCTAACAATAGTTACTATTAGATACTATTTCCGTTCCATCCTCACGAAAAGTTACTACGCTGACCGTTCCAACCTTCTCAAAATAGTAACTAACAGTTTATAGTAACTAATAGTTACTATTTGCTTACCATACTCGAGAGCGTGGTAAGCATATTAACTACGCATCTCTGCAACGTGATTGGTCGGATTCGCCAGTGGCATAATATCCTGCTGGAAAACAGAAAAATCGTTCCAGCCTTGACGGAAAAAAGCCAGAATTCGTGACGTCATGCGTAGTAACTACGGTAAGTAGGGTGGAACACACTCTTATTGACAAGCCCCCTGAATGGCGAGTTATTACAGGAAATTTATGGGTCCCTGCTTAAACATTCTTCTAAAAATGTATCCGTAAAAAAAAACATTCAATTTTGTGTAATTTAATTATTGTAGTCTCCCCATTGGGCAGTTTTACGTGAGACACAAGTTTTGATCGGATGAGACGACCTCTCTTATGATACATCTTTTTGATAAGAGACTCTTAGATCGTCGTAGCTTGTTGGCAAGAAAATGGAGAGCTGTAGTTTTGACCGGAGGATCTAACCACTGGGGTAACTAAATTTTCCGAAAAACTGGAGATCCGACCTTTTCATAACCGGGTATATATATTAGTTCTTACACTCAGGAATTCAAATTTTGTATGTTACATTCTGAACCCGCTAGTATCGCCCGCTCTGCATCATCATTACATACTCTACTGTCACACTCTCCTTTTCAAACTTCATTTAACTGAGTATACTACATTATTTGGATCGTGCGTAGGTCGTCTCTCATGTTGACAATATTATCCGTAAAACCAACTTTTTAATTAAATCCCTCTCCACCCTTAGATCTTTCGGTTCGAATACAAAATGCCTCCTCTGTTATTTTAAAACTTATATCCTTCCTCATTTAGAATATGCTTCTCCGGTCTGGCGTTCTTCTCTTTCTGCAGAGCTCTCTGATCGCCTGGAAAATGTCCAAAAGAGAGCAGTGAGAATAATTCTGGGTGATCATAATATTTCATATGAAGAGGCTCTAATTAAACTTGACGTTCCTAAATTAACTGAACGCAGAAATACTCTTTCAAATAAGCTTGGAGCTAAGATAATGTGTTGTCCCCAGATGGTCCAACTATACGGTGTATTAGTTAAATTGTTTCGTGTCTGTATTTCGTAAATTTGTATTCCACTTCTAGCTTTTAGCTATTTGGATTAAACGTGATTGATTGATTGATTGATTGGGTCTTTACCCAATCAATCTTTTCTCGTTTTTTTTTCTCGTTTTTCACTCTTTCCTCTAGTATGACGTTCAGAATACCTACGGCCATCCTCACAAAGCAAAATTCTATTATGACGCTGAAAATTTGAATCACAATACAAACGCGGCTTTTCAGTAGCCAGTGATCAGCATGCGGAAGGTAACTCAATGTGTGAACACTTATTTTTCGTAAAACGTTTTCGTCAATCATACAACACAGGACATGCGCGCAGAGGTACCACAAGTCCGACTGGGAAATTCCACTAAATGAGAACTGATTATTCGTAAATAGCGGAACAACGAAGTAACGCATTTTCATCGGATCTTTAAGACTTTTAAAGTCAATAACTGATGGGTGACTAGATTGTCCTATCTCAGCCCTTTTCGGTTAAACTTTAAGGTGAAGAGGATACACTGGAATGTAAATAGAAGAGAATATTACATATTCATCTGAATAGCCAGGGAATAATAGGCATTGATAGTTGTTTGCCTTGGCTTTGTATCTGTCCTGATTGTACGTATGAACATATTGTACTCCCAAGTCTTTTTTTTAGGGAAATAAATGATAAAATAGTAGTAACGACTCCATATTTTATGAGGCGCAGCGTTTTAACGCAAACAAGGCACCGCAGAATTTCAACACAAGAAAATTAAGGCAACCCAGAACTTTGTACTACAATAATTCTGACAGATGCAGACAGCATGCCACACAACAAAAATGCCTTCCAATAATTACAGTTGCACATTACACCATGCCACAGAAAACATACACTGCAAGCGTAACTACAATTAATGACACCGCACATTATGGAAAAGCTATTCATATTTCTTAGCATTAAAAAACTGTAATAATATTTGCAATTTTGCAGATACGCTACCTTGCCATCTGACACCATGGCAACCGGATCTGCATTTTGCTGTTTCTGCAGTTACCATGGTATCTGATACTACGGATAATTTGCAAAAACAACAATTGCCGAATATCCCCAAAAGAAATACTTACATCCACTCGTTATCATAAGGTTCAAACTTCTTTCCTACCAATTTGACAAAAACCTAGTCTTTGGTGTGGGTGATGATGAGACTGAGGTGGCTTTCTCAGATACCACGGTCAGTTATACTAATATCACATACAATGGTAATTGAACAGATAGTACGTTACTGCAGAGTGACTTTTGACTGCGTTGTCACATACCACGGTAACTGGAACAACACCAAAGGTTTCGATGGGATCCCAAAAATTTAATATTTGATCCAGAAAACTGGGTCTTGTAGATATCTGGTCTTTGCCAGACTCCTTGAATATTTTTAAAAATCGAATTTAGAAACAGACGGAAAAATCAGAAAGAACTTCCTGCATTACTTTTGCCAATTTCCGGTTTCGGCCGGATTCCGGCCGAACTAGTTGTCTGACAAAAAACTAAAGCTCAAAAACGAATTCAGCGTATCTCCTCGCCCCTATACCGAACCTCTAATAAACCTTCAGATAAAACTTAAAACTTATTAAAAACATTTCCGGTTTGGGCCGGATTCCGGGCGAACTATTTGTCCGGTGAGAAAATGATTTTCATATCCGGATTCAGCATGTCTCCTTACCACGAAAACGAACCTCTAATCAACTTCAAATAAACCTTTTACTTTTAAAAAAATTTCCGGTTTTGGCCGGATTCCGGGCGAGCTACTTGTCCGGCGAGAAAATGATTTTCAGATTCGCGTTCAGCATTTCTTCTTACCCTAAATCGACTTTAGCTGTTAAAAAAATATTTTGTGTGCCCCTTAATTAGAACCCCACCCTTAAATGTAGGGCCACAGAGCCCATCTACGAACTCGATCTGTCCCTTGACACAAAGAATCCTCACACCAAGTTTCATCAGAATATCTCATTCCCTTCGACGAGAGTTATCGTACTCACAGACGGACAACTTTTACGAAGTCATAGGTATCCCTCCACTTACGTTTTGGGATCCCAAAAACGACCTTCGACCGTGGTATCAGATACCGAGGTAACTGCAAAAGCCACTCTGGACCACGGTATTCCCGCGCTAACCGAACAGATTTCATTTCGTGCGACAACAGAATAAGCAACCTCGACTCAATCTTAATCTACTACCGCAATGGAACTTTAAGTCAAGAACCGAAAACGATAAAAACTTGTGCTTTTCACCTCTGTACTGAGCAATAATCTTCAATCGTATTCCACAAATATCAACCGGCTATTTATCGGTTATCTCCTGTACCATCAGCGGGAAACTAGAACGCCGAAATTTCCCGGATGACAAAAGTGCACTTCGGAATAAGAGTCGCATAGCTGGAGCGGGGCTTCCTTGCGAGAAGTTAGAGATGGGTGTTCTACTGCACGTTATAAGTTCTTGACAGGGGCGTCACGACTGGGGTGGGGACGCCCCCCCCCCCCCAATGTTGTCGGCCAGTCGGTAAAAAATGCCCGAGTCTGCGCGAAGCGCCGCGACTTTTAGTCAAAACAGTTGATTTTTTTCATTAAAACAGTCGGTTTTTCTGAAAATTGGGTCATTTTTTTCGTCAATACAGTCGTTTTTTCTGAAAATCAGCCGACTTGTTTTCAAAACTGTCGTTTTTTGGGTTGAAAACAACCGTTTTTTCTGCAAAAACAGTCGGTAAAAATTACCAGCGAGTCGGTAAATGCCTCGTCCCCCCCCCCCCCCCCAAACATTTTGGCTAGTAACGCCTCTGGTTCTGGGTAATAATGATAATGATAATAATTTATTGAGGCCCGCTATACAACAAATGAAAGAGCGGAGTAATGGAAAGAAAGAAAAATGAATTACACACAAAGAAAACGAAACACTATATAAACTTTATACGACATAGTTAGGCGAGTCAACGGAGATTAGTATGTGTTTTTGAAACCCCGGGATCTAGCACGACACTCTAAATTTCGTACTTCGCGGAAGCATTGATAATGTGGTACTTCTTAGCCATGGCTGAATTAGACTCCCATGGGAGGAGTCCGAGAAGGTATTTTGCCAGTTTGCAATATTTTATTTATTTATTTATTAATAGAAAAAAGACGTTAAGCCGAAGCTTCTCTCTCTACAAGCACATAAACTTTTACTACATATTCACATTTACATTTTTCAACACTATACACTTATAAACATACAACAAATATGAACTGAAAAGGGTTCACATACGCGCTATGGCTGAAAGTTGTACCAGCATGATGTTGCTTGAATGAAAGTAAATTTAGTTGGGAAACGGTCTCCTCAGATAAACCAAACCATTTTGTGTAATATGATGTAATATATAATGTAATATGATGCGCGAAGCGCTCTGTTGTAATTAAGCGTATCAGAAAGAAACATACCTTTCAAACTGGCCAGATTTTAATTGCGGCTCTTGGACCTTGCGACGCAAGTTTTGAAATCGGTATGGACGAGACCCTGTTTGGCCAAGAAATCGACGAGCTCCGCACTGTATTCCTCAGGGTGGTGGTAGAAGTGGCTGACGTGCGGAGAATTCTCGAAGCACTTCGTTTGTACCTAAACGGAAGAGAGAATTATTGTAACACAAACAAATTGTATTAAAGGTTAACTTCCGACATCGAGGTTGATATCGGAAAATAACATGGAGACGGTCATTGAAAATAACCTATCCGAGCCGAAGGCGAGGTTGATATTTTTAAATGGCCATCGAGGTTGTCATTCAGATATCAACCGAGATGGAGGTGTGTTAACTGTTATAACTTTTTCGAACAGAAATCATCTCTGGAGGCTGATATGACTTATATCGTCCTCTCCGGAGGCTGATATGACTTATAACATCCTCTATGGAGGTTGATATGACTCATCTCATCCTCTCCGGAGGCTGATATGACTTATAACATCCTCTCTGGAGGCTGATATGACCTATACCATCCTCTCTGGAGGCTGATATGACCTATAACGTCCTCTCTGGAGGCTGATATGACTTATATCTTCCTCTCATATCTACCGCTAACTTTCTATGTGAAGATTATCGTAAATAACTGACCGTGGGTCACAGGAGGATATGCATTACATACCTGTTCGAAAAAAGTTATATAATATTAGTAACACTTTATTTAAAAAAATTAACCGTGTCGGTGAGAATTCTTTTATTTAAGACGTATTGCACGCAACTATGCTGTCTCCCACTTTTCGATAACTATCTTGAGACGACGATGCGTAAACTAAAAGTTTGTTTTAACAATGCATTCCGTCAACTCCTTTCATACAATCGACGTTACTCTGCTAGTCAAATGTTTTTAAAAAATGAAACTGAATCTTTTGATGTTAAGAGACGGAAAGCGATAGTTAGTTTTCTTGCAAGGTTAGAAGTTTCCGAAAATCCACTTTTAAAGGCACTTCGTGAGAATGCAGAATGCCGTTCCGGCCATTTCTACCGACTTTTCCGTCAACTGTGCTATTGCCCCGAGCCACCGAATGGATAAAATGATTGTATATATTTAGTAAAGAAAATTCCTATTTTAGTGTAATTTTATTATGTGATGTATCACGAATTAAATAAACTGATTTATTGACTGATTGATTATGGACCAAATTAAGAAACCAAAATTGTATATTGCGTGAAGATTATGTAAAGCAGTAGTATACTATGTACTTTATGTCAGTGAATTTTTATTGACATTTTCCTATGCTATTTTTCGCAATGAATAACTTTTGGATGAATGAAGTGAATTTGAATTTGGAGCTTCAGAGACTAGACTTGGGTTTTCGTCGCAATTTGTGCCTGAGCCTTCTTCACGGACCAGCTTTCTCGAGTTTAATTTAAGCGCATTTGCGTTCAAAGCCAATTCGATAAGATTGCCATGAGGCGTATTCTCACCGTTCCCCAAGGATTCCCCGGGGTATCGAAGGGAACGGCGAGAATAGAGGGAGTCATTCCACGCGGACTCTGCGTACAGAAACAGCGAGAACACGGGGAATGCTTCCAAAATGGATTTCGTTCGAAAAAAAATATGCAGTTGTCGAAATTAGTCTGGATCCACTTTATTTCTGTTTTTGTTTATTCTGATTGTTTTTAATTAATTTTACATTGCACCAACACCAGCAAAATTGATTCCCCTCCGAATCTGAAAGGGAGTCCTTTTTGATGATGGTGATGATAATCGGAGCATTACCCTCCGTGAAGACTACGGTGAGTGAGTCCCCAGGACAAACAAAAACGCGGGGCCTCCTCAAGTGGAGTCCTCGGGGAACGGCGAGAATACGCCTATAGAAGCAGATTTTTTATTTCTGCAGAAGATCGTGCTACCCTCACGCAGCCTGTCGGAAGAGTCAACGCATTTCAAGCATTCTACTAACTATCTTCTATTTATACATTTGTTTATTTTTCAACCCACCAACAAAAAAATAGCGTAGTATTAATACTGCATAAAAAAAAAGAGACAGGCCGTTCTGTGCGGGGAAGCTGAGATGGGATGTCGTGGATACTGTTATTATTTCGAAAGCTTAAAATCCGGTGTCTATGTTTGTACCTGCCAACGGGGTTAAAGCAAAACTCACTCTTACTAGAAATGAACTTTTTCCAATGAAATGGATCAGAAAAGACGTTTTCGAATTTACCATTACTTTCCCCCTGAAATTAGTGATTTTCTTGTTAGCGCTTGTCGATTACCTCCAGCCTTCCTGCTCTCCGACGCGGCGGCTGGGCGCAAAAGATTTGAAAACTGAACGCACCGTGGTTAAAAAGTGGGAAAACTAAGCAAATCAAAGAAGTAATAAACGATGCTTCTGAGATCCTTATGTGTGAAAGAGTTGTCAGCGGGCGTTGAAGATTCCGGCAAAAGTTTCGTTGTGTGACGGGCAAAACTCGGCAAGGCCAAAAAAGCGCTAAAATTTCATAGGCACAAAACGAGACAGTGGGGAAAGGTGGGGATTTTAAAAGCTTGTAATTCTGTATGGGAGCTAGGTATATTATAAAAAGCAGATAGCAAGAGGGGTCCTTTAAAGCCCATCTCGCACTATTTACTGTTTCTATTCCTATTCTACTTCGTAGCTGAGATATCCTGTTACCTATCCCTTACCTGAATGCCCTTTTGTTCCCATGACTGCTTCAACCTCAAATTGCCATCCTCTGTTCCAACTGGATCGGCTTTGGAATAAATCAAGAGAGCTGGGGCCGTAACGACAGTTCCGTGGAAGGACATTGAAGACTGCATGTAGTGGGTGGTGGCTTTGTTCTGCATCATTTTCATGTGATATCTAAGACAAACAAAATTTTTCTTTTCATAATTAAAGCGGACCACAAAAAAATGGTTTTTCTACCACACACACAGTGATAACCATCCCAAACACCGCTATGAATGTTCAAAACCACAAAAAACACCGTCAAGGAATGAGCAAATTAAACAAAAAAAAAAACGAATTTCGTAGGTTTGAAATAATTCGGTCGACCAGTTTGGTACTCCTGAAGACATACAAAAAAATAACCAATTAAATCTTCTAATTCTTTGCTAATCAAACGTGGAAAATTTCGTCATCTGGAAAAGAAGACGTTCTGCGTGGGGTTTTTCTCCAGCCAAAACAGCAACCCGGCAATCAAGTTCAAACTGAATAGACTGGTGGCTTCCGCTCAGTAAGAAAAGGTAAACAGAATGTTTGGATTAGGTCTTTAAAGTCTTTCTAAACACATGCTAAACAGGTTTTTGACTAAACGGGCATCGCAGTGGGTCATCGTGATTTTGGGCCTAGGTTTCTTTCCACTCCCAAAGCTACCGAATACTATAGGGAAGTTAATAAAGAACTAAAAACAAAAATGGGAGAAAATGTTTGAGGCACGAGAGCATTCCAACATTTCGGCTAGAGCCAAAGCATCTGGGTGCTGCTTGAAAGAAAGATTTTCATCAATGATAAGGCCAAGATATGGAAGATCTTACTAGTTCAGCACCAGAAAGAAAAAGTTGACCAGAAACTGAAACTGACCCAGACCGGGAGAAAAGCATGTGGCGACATTTGTACGCGTTTAGAGCTAGTAAATTAGATGTAAACCAGTCAGAAGCAATCGAAACACCTGAATTAAGAAGAGTGAACAACTGAACCAAATTTGGATGCGAACCAAAAATCACAGTGACGTCCGCGAACATGATGACTTTGACAAAAGGCATATGTTCTGGAAGGTCATTAGTGTGAGGTCATTAATGTAGGGGCCTTCAGCTTTCCAGTTTAATAGCAAAACGTCTGACTTAGAGCTAGATGAACACATTCATTTTTCATATTTTTAAAATTTTCTACCATCCGTTGGACTAAACACACGTCGGCATAACACACGAAATGTCAATGGCTTGAAGAACACATGAACAAAAAACATAGAGACTGCGCATCTACAACGCCATTAACGAAAAGTGTTTGGCAAGAAGATAGCCCCGTTACGTCAGCATGGAGGACTATCCACTCAGCTTGGAGTAATGTCCGCGCAGATAGTTCTTGTTGAAATACTCTTAATCAAAGACAGTAAAAGTGGGAAACCGGAAACTCCCGTAAGCCCCATGAGTCACAACAATCGGCGCCGTTTAGCGGATGTTCTTTCGTTAAAAAATCGCTCTGTTGACATTTTCTTCCATGGCTTTCCGCAGAATCCTCATCAAAGCACGTTTTGTTGATTTTTTTCGTTCCGTTTTATGATGAGCATCCTCTCTCCACTCAGATTTCCTCTATAATTGGAATAAAAAAAAAAGTAGGAAAAGAATCAATCGCTTTTTTATGGAAGAAAAGGTTCAATTCACGATTTCGAATCAATTAATGTTGACAGACATTGCCTACTCACGCCCTCTTGCTTTGATTATATTAATCATCTACCGCTCGAGATTGGACAAAGTCCAAACGCTAGGCAGCGTTCCGATCGATTTTCAGAGACCCGATTTTGGCGAAGTCACCGGTCTTTCCCACTATTATTGTCTTTGCTCTTGATGACTAGCTCTTCTTGCCGACGTAAAATCGCCCCGTGCCTAGCGGAAGAGCCGGAAGCGGTATCACAGCTGGTTAACAAAGGATTGAGTTGTTGAGTTTGAGTCGTTAGTCCTTCGTTTTCTAGTTGTTCCCGAGGATCACTGGCGTATTTTGGACTTAGTCATTTAGAGTATTAGAACTGTGTGGGCAGGCACGTCAAATGGGTGCTTTAAGTGGTGAAAACATTAACATCAACGAGAGGGGAAGGAGTCGTAGCCCAAAAAGTAAGAAATGGAAGAATAAATGAGAACAGATATTACACGGGAAAGAAGAGGGATCTTGATGATAAATAAAGCAATATTCTTTGAGCCCAAGCTGACTTGGAAACATTGTTTGAATAAATAAATAAATTAGCAGTCCCCTGAAGTATCGTATAATGATAAGATAAGATATGATATTTATTTGTCTTAAAAGCCCAAAGGCCATAACAAACACACATAAATAACAACATGTAAATACAAAAATAAACGGTCACACTACTACACTAAACCCCACTTAAACACTTTTCCCTGTGAAGACTGGCCACTCTGAGGAACCTCGCCAGGTTTCTTATACTAAGAAAATCCCTACTCCGCATAATATTTAACAACCACTTCCTCCCATGAATCCCTCCCTTAAAAATTTTCTCCCTCAGATCCTCAATTTCATCGCATCCACACATAAAATGAGTCAGATCCTCATCTCCCTCACCGCACATTGGACAAAAGTAACACTCATTATTGTTTGGAACTAAAATCTTGGGTAGACCAGCACTACGTAATATCCTCCCCCCAAATTTTTCGGCGGCATGGGTGAAGCCTGAGAGAGTGGTACCCCAGCCAATAGCAAATCGTCCAGATTACTACTGTTAGAAGGGTGAAACACGCTCTAAGTGAGGCATAGTGAGGCATTACTCACCTAATGTATGTCTCCATTACCTTCTGCATTGTCTGAGACTTTGGGAAGACAGCTTTGGATAGACCCATAGGAATACCTTCGAAATCAACAGCACTGTCGAATATCTGAGCCGAAACGGATTCAAGCAGGGGTCGGAACACAGCTGGCTGATTTCTGATCTAAAACGAGAACAGACAAGTGGTTCAAAATTCAAGGTTATCTTTATTAATAAAAAAAAATGTATCATTAAAGCACAGCTCTTACAGGAAATGATCTTTTCCCTATGAAATGGATAAGAAAAACGTTTTTCGAAAATACCATTACTTTCCACCTGAAACTAGCGATTCTCTTATTAGCACTTGTCAATTGTATCCAGCCGTCCTGCTCTCCGACGCGGCGGCTTAGCGCAAAACATTTGAAAACTGAACGTGCCTTGGGAAAAAGTGGGAAAACTAAGCAAATAGAAGAAGTAATAAACAGAAGATTATGACATTCTTATGTATGAAAGAGTTGTCAACGGACGTTGAAAATTCCGGCAAACTTTTCGTTGGGTGACTGGAAAACTCGGAAAGGCCGAAAAATCGCTAAGAATTCGTAGATACGAAACGAAACAATGAAGAAAGGTGGGGATTTTAGAAGCTTATAATTCCATATGGTAGCTAAGTATATTATAAAAGGCAGAATAAGCAAGAGGGATCCTTTAACAATTTCAGCTGCTGAGAGCAGAGCTCGAGAGAACACGAAAAAAAAGTAAAACCAAAAATAACTTCAACAGGACGAATCATACCCAATAATATCCATTTATTCAAACAATGTTTACAACGGATACGTCAGCTACGATTCTTCATCAGCGATATTTCGGCCCTTCTTAGCAAGGGTCCTCGTCAGGCTATCCATCCGCTAAATAATCAAACAGCTAACCAAAAGCAAGGCCAAGGCGGTCACAAATAAACAAAAATATATAAAGAAGAAATAAAAGTAGACAAAGATGGGAATATCGATAGACTTTATATAAATAACAAAATAAGACAAATAGTGTGACAGCTTCTGTCAGGGGAACCATGCAATATGAATGAATGAATGAATGAATTTAGCAGCCTAGTAAAAGGCATCTGCACAGTACATACAGAAAAAGAGGTAAATTAACGCTGAACAATAAATACAGAGGGTACAAAATCTACAGCGACAGCAAAAGATAAATCCACGCAAAACAAGAAATACACAACCAAACACGAAAAGAACAACAAATTTTCTGCGTTAGCCGGCGCATTGGGCAATGGGCAGGAAGGCGGTTGAATGATGGCAGAAGATGTTCGCTTATTTCTTATATGTTTTATTTACAATCAAATTCGTTCCATTTTTTTCAGTTTGCCAGATGTTGCTACGTCCCCCCCCCCCCCCCTGGACAAGGAACAGCCATCTTATTGGAAAGTTCTGTACAGCTGATCCGTCCGCGGCCTCAGAATCATTCATATCAATTCAATTCAATTCAATTTAATTTCAAAATACTTTGCACGGACATGCCGAATAGCAGTATTGTCGTCAATGGCCTATACAATAAATCACAATCGTCAATTTGACCATAACTATAACAGTTAAAACTCAAAACTTGCGTACATTCAATGGTCATATTCACAATTCGTCATGGGCATTAAAAAACTTGACGAACGAAGGTACGAAACTACGCTCGTATCGCGAGTGAGAAACTCTTGTTGGTGCAAGGCGTGGTACCATCTCAGCCACAGCTCGTTGTGGACGAACTCGTGTCGGTTGATGTTCTGGTGGGATGATATCTCGGTGGATGGGGTTCGCTAGGATACTTTTACCAAATTTAAGGGACAACTTAAGACGGCGGGTGGATAGGGTTTCTAGTTTGAATTCTCATATCGTGTAAAAATGCTTCATTGTCTTCTTTTCCTTCTATTTTCAGGTTGTGATGACGGATGAAATATGGCACGAACTACTTTGTGTAGCGATGACCTGTATCTTTTACCTCATTCCCGTCCAATATGAATTGGCCCGGCATTTTATTTCGCTCTGTTGTCGTACATGTTCTACGGAAGAAGGAGTTGCAGAAGATGAGAAGATGCTATTTTAAGCATGCGAAGCACCTGCTTTATTTGCCAAAGTGGTACCACAGCCGAATGCTAACGGAGCGTTTCCAAGTTAAAGATGCAAGCGTCACACTTTTGGAAATTTCGTCCGCTCTGCCAAAAATCATGGACAACAGGGCCCAGCCAGCACATGACACTCTACATTCTTTTCTGGACAATGAGTGAGAAATTGTATACTGTATTTGTTGTGTTTTATTTAAGTCTTTTATTTAACTATACTCCGCTTTTCAAATGGCAGGTCAGAAATAAATTACTTACTTACTTACTATATATATAGCTAGTGTAGGTTGACTGAAGAGCATGCATGGATTTGGGCTAAAAGCAGTTGTGTTGAATGCTCTCTGACCAGCCTTGTATACGGTCTACTTAAAGGACCACTCGCACTATTTACTCTTCAACTTACAGTATTTTAAAATATTTGGATACTTTAAAACTATGCTGTGCTTTCAACAAATACCCACGGTTTTGGCTGTTTTAAGCCATTTCCGAGACCCGTTGACTTATAGCGAAAACTGGGAAACAATTTACATGACCGGTTTAGGAAAAACTTCTCGCAGACAACCGTCGACAGCCTGATACACATCGAAGGTAGCAATACACGGCAAGTGAAAAATCAACGTGGTTTTGTTAGAGGGTTTATAATGTATCGTACGGATTATGGAAGTAGGTTGCATTAGTATTATAGGTAAGACAGGTCCTTTAAGGCGTATTCTCGACGTTCCCCGAGAACTCCTGGATTTTGTTCGAAAAAAAAAATATGCAGTCCCCGGAATTAGTCTGGATCCACTTTAATTTTGGTTTTCGCCTCCTCCCTTTTTCTTTATATAAAGTATTCAGTTAGTTGATTATGTTTGTTGTTTAATTAATATCGGTTACCTCCCTGCCCTAGCCAAGCACTCCTTTTGTGCTTTCCTGGCAGTACTGTTAACTGTGTATTTATTTTGTCTTTTTTTTTCTTCTTTTTTTTAAATCCCGCATAGCATCTTTTCTATAAAATAATCCTGTTTTCGATTTTTTGGGCTGCGACTTCTCCTCCACTCGGTGACGTTAATATTTTCTTAAACTCTTTAATTTAACGTCACCTGCTCTTCCCATAACAAAAAAAAACTACAAATTTATACTTCAAAACTATAATCTTTATTTCAAGATAACTATTCTTTGAGCCCAAGCTGACTTTGAAACATTTATTCAAACAATGTTTACAACGGGTACGTCAGCTACGATTCTTCATCAGCGATACGTCGGCCCTTTTTGACGAGGACCCTTGCCAAAAAGGGCCGAAATATCGCTGATGAAGAATCGTAGCTGACGTACCCGTTGTAAACATTGTTTGAATAAATCTTTATTTCAATTATTAAACTATTTTATGAATACAGTCCTCATTCCTTCTAGTCTTTCGTCTTTAAATATAGTCCAATGAAACTGAAACTGAACTGGAGAAGAAGATCACTTACGTGGGTCAGGAGTTCACCGAACAAGTAACCTCCGACAGAGAATCCATGTACCAGTCTTGGCTTTAACTCCTGGTTAGTGTAGAGGAACTTAAGCAGATCAGCAGCAACTATCTGCAAGAAGAATTACAACGATTGTAGCAACGATTTTCTCTGACTGAAACACCCCTGATATATCAGCTGATATTTGCGATATTTCGGACCTTCTTGGAATGTGTGCTCTTCGGGCTCTAGATAGAACAAGACCAAGGATTCAATGGGATCGAATGTTTAGTAATAATACATGGATGGCACTTTTACACAACCCGATGAAAAATGTGTAGCCTGCGTAGTAGTATGGTAGGAGTACGAAAACGTTGCATGTTATACTATGTAATAGCAAAGAATACTATCATTTAATGTGCCTCAGACTGGTCCAATCTTATGTAGTAGTATCCAGTAGCATCCTGTCTTGCCATACTAGCATCCAGTCTTGCTAATAGTAGCATACAGTAGTATGCAGTAACACGGTAGCCTTGAAGTAGAAGCATGTAGTAGCATCGTTAGTAGCCTACTGCATGCAACTTTTTCGTACTACTTCAAAGTACTATTTTGAGATAAATTTTTCATCGGGAAGGAACTTGTACCGTGACCAATAAACCAGAAACAGTTTTTTCGAATACAATTTCTGAAATTGTATTCGAAAAACTGTTTCTGGTTTATTGGTCACGGTACAAGTCCCTTAAGTAAAAGTGCCATCTGTGTATTATTACTTTCCGTGACTTCGGGATGTGAACTGGTTAGATGAATTTGCCTTCGGGCGGGATCACTGTTCCTATGCCAGATTGTAGTGCTTTGCGAACTCTGTTCACAAGCCCCTCAGTAGCTCAAATGGTAAGAGCGCCTGCCTTGTAATCAGAGGGTCCTGGGTTCAAATCCTACGGAATATTTACCGGTATTAACCAGACCCCATGTTACTATGTATCCCCTGACCAACCGCTTGAAATTGTATTAACAATGACATCGTAGTGGTATTATTCCCGGACTACGACAAACAGCTAATTGGCTGAGATAGCCAAGTTCGATATGGATTCAGCATTATATGTTGACCCCTATATACAGGGCCGTATCCAGGGGGGGGGGGGGGGGGTTAGGGGGTTCAATCCCCCCTCCCCCCGAAACATATAAAAATAATCATCTTTTATAGGCTTTTCCCTCTGATCGATGTCTTTTTTGTCCGACACTCGGGCAAAGGCACCCCCCCCCCCCGAAACAAACTCCTGGATACAAGCCTGTCTAAATATCATCTCTAATCAACTTCAGAAAGTTACTTTTAACAAAACACAGGTTCTAGCCGAATTCCGGGAGATCTATTTGTCTGGCAGGAACACAAAGCTAAATACGATTTCAACATGTCTCTTTACCTAATCTCAAACCTCTACTTCAGACTGTAACCAAATTTCCAGTTCTGTCCGGATTCCATGTCCGGCTAAAAAAAACGAGGGATTCCGAGTGCCCGGTGACGTGGTGCGCGGCCGGTGTCGGCACCCGTTGCCACGTGCTTGGGTCGGCACCGCTACGGCACGGTGGTTTGGTCGGTGCCGGGAAAGGGTGTACAGCAGGTGCCGGGGAAACATTTTTATAAGTAGTGAACTGACAGACAAAAGTGCTCCTCAGCCGGGATTTGAACTCAGGACCCTCTGCTTACAAGGCAGACGCTCTACCATTTGAGCTAGCAAGGGGCTTGTGAACATAGTTCACCACTGCAATAGTCAGATAGAAGCCAGCCACAGGAACAGTGATCCCGCTCGAAGGCAAATTCATCTAATCAGTTCACATCCCCATGTCACGGGAGGAAATTATAAATATATTAGTCAAATATATAAATAAATAATATAAAAATGTTTCCATCTCAAGGGTATCTTGCCCATTAAAATTAAGTATCGTTTTTTTAGGTTTTCACCACGAGGCCCCACGTTGTGGCTCCTGGTATATGAAATGTTATTTATGCAATTGTGTCATGTGTAATTTATGGGAATGACGATCCAATGCTAGCATGTAGAATGCAAGCTATTAACGAAAAAAGTACATTATTATATGTCTACATGGCTCCGACACTGGAGACCTAGACTTCTAAAATTAAATTCAAAAGTTGTTCCTGGTTTATTTGTCACGGTACAAGTCTGTTGTGGTTCGCCTGATCTCACGAAATACGATCGACACCCCGCACCGCTCAAGGCGATCAGATAAATACAGCCGCCAAGAGGGGAGAAATGGAATGAAAGATCAGTACCGTGCCAGTGGCCAGAGAGTCATATTATACGCTTTTGTGAATAGGCTAGTGTATTAAAACCTCCAACAAAGTTCCTTGTGCAAAAAGCGCCATCTTTGTTTTATAAGGTGTCGGGGAGTGGGTAACACCTCGAAAAAAAAAAGTCGTACGATCAACGGAACGATGCGATTATATCGCAGGTTCGCAATCTCACCTGAACAATCCAATTAGCACCTTCAAATATGATTCGCAGTCAGAGAGGAATGATGTAACTTACAATAGATAAGCCTATACAGCTCCACAGTTACCCCCACACCCACACCCTTTTACCTTCCTTTATGGGGCGAACACATGACGAAAAATGTGAATTATGAAATAAAACGCTTCTCGAATGGGTTGTGTAAAAGAAGCAAGGTTTTGTCACAAGTTAGGTTTTAGCTCATGCCTGAGGAGGCACTGGTTCATCGGTCACGGCACAAGTCCCTTGTGTAAAGTGCCATCTATGTATTATTACTAATTTCCGTGACATGGGGATGTGAACTGTTAGATGAATTTGGCTTGGGCGGGATCACTGTTCCTCTGGCCGGCTTCTACTAGACTATTGTAGTGGTTTGCAAACTCTGTTCACAAGCACCTCGGTAGCTCAAATGGTAAGAGCGCCTGCCTTGTAAGCAGAAGGTCCTGGGTTCAAATCCCGGCTGAGGAGCATTTTTGTCTTTCAGTTCACTACTTACAAAATGCCTGAACAGGATCCTTGTCAAGAAGGGCCGATATATCGTCCCAACAAAATTTCGGCAGATTAATCCTCGTCATCTTACAATATTTTCCTACAACTGCCGCGTTTCACTTTGCACGCTACCCTGCAATGGCGCTTGCAGACACCGCATTGACAAGATGCGGTGGGGACAACTCTAACCAAGAACAAATAAGCAAAAGAACCTCTATCGCCAGATCTCTGCTATACAATCATGCGGAGTCGAATCGATACTCTTGATGACCAACTCTCCTTCCCGATGCAAATCGTCGTGTACCTAGCGGAAGAGCCGGAAGCGGCACGACAGCTGTCCCCAACGATCGCCGTGATTGACTGATACAGGATTTGAGTTCTTGTGTTTGAGCCGTCATCGTTAGTGAGACGTTTTCTCGTTCTTCTTGAGGTCACTGGCGTGTTTTGGACTTATCATATAGAGTATTCCCGATGCAAACGAGCGGAGGTTAGGAGATACGCGGAACACAACAACTCTTTATCGCAGTAAACCCTCGGACAAGAAAAGACAAAAGTAAGCGACTATTGTTTTTTTAACATTGTGACCTCACTGCAAAGGGGCCTTGCTACGGTCTTTTTCGGCGTCAACTCAAGCTCAGCAAGTAAGCTCTAGCTCAGCTCAGTTTTGTCGGGGTATCCAAAGTTGGTGCATGGGACCAAAGACGGAGGTTCTACCGGCTTATTTGTTCTTGCTCTAACCTGAACGCTAAGGAGTCACCTACCAGAACCAAGAACGGATAAAGTAACAAGAGCTGTAAACTCATATGGCACTTGCATGGGTCAAGATGATTTGATTGATCAAAAGTAAGTTTCGACTTTGCGGTTGAGATGCGCGCTCTAAGGGAGCTGGAACTTCATTTGTAAGCAAAACCCTTGAGGCAAAACTGCTAATGGGCTGATGGGCATCACGAAAATGCATATATTGCTTAAAAGTATTTTTTTTACTTTGCGGTCAAGATTGGTACTTTAAGGAATAATCGGATTTGGGACGTAGCAATTTCTGAGCAAATGTTGTTGAGTCTCCAATATTCCAGCGAAGTTTCATCGTCCTAGCACATCTGGAAGTACCTTAACGCGCGATCACCGGAATCCCAGACCCCCCCCCACCCCTCCTCCAACTCCACCCACAATAACCGGAGCGAATCCGGTTCTGTAAATGATTAATCCAGAGCATCTGTTTGTCATTCCCACGAAGTTCGATCCAGATCACACCAGTCTAAGCGGGTCAAGTATTTTCCGCCCTCCCCCCAATTATTGCCGGATTCGGTCCGGAAATGAAAAAGGTCACAAGAGAAAAATATCCTCTGTTTAATTATTAAATTTCACTCGAATCCGATCACCCGTTCCAAAGTTACGCATGACTCAATATTCCGGATTCCCCTCCCTCAACCCCCCCCCCAAGATGATCATATCGAGGATTTTTTTTTTATTCCAAGTCAGTTTGACCGGGTCCCTGATATGCCTTCCAAGTTTCGTCGTGAAAATCCCCCAAAAGACGGAATTCCGGGAAACCCCCTCCTCCCCCCCCCCCCCCTCAAGTTTCCGGATCCAGTCAAATTATGTAAAAGATTTACATGGACCAGATGTTTGTTCTTCCCAGCAAGTTTCACTCCGATACCATCATTCTAACCGTTTCCCGAGATTTCCGGTCCCCCCCCCCCCCCCACAGCTCCCCCGCGGTGCACGTAGCCAATCCGATTCAGCAAATGACTTACCTAGAGCATCTGTTTGTTCTTCCCACAAAGTTCCATCCCGGTCCCTCCATTCTAAACGGGTCACGTATTCCCCCCCCCCCCCAATAGTTGCCGAATCCGGTCCGGATATGAGAAAAATCATCGGAGAAATGACCTCTGTTCAATTCTTAAATTTCACTCGAATCCGATCACCCATTCCAAAATTACGCATGACTGAAAATTTCGGATTCCCCTCCCTCCACTCCCCCCACCATTATCTGATCGACAAAATTTTTATTTTGAAGTCAGTTTGATTGGGTCCCTGATATGCCTGCCAAGTTTCATCGTGAAAATCCCCAAAACCACCATCACCGGAATTCCGGGACCCCCCCCCCCCCCATAAGTGTCCGGATCCAGTACAATGGTCTAAAGGACTTATCTAGAGCAGATGCTTGTTCTTCCCAGCAAGTTTCACTCCGATCCCTCCATTCTAACCGTTTCAAGAAATTTCCGGTCTCCCCCCCCCCCCAACTCCCCCCTGGCTACCGAATCCGGTCAAGTAAACGGGACATTACAGATATATATTCTATTCAGTTATGAAGTTTCATTACAATCCGATCATCCGTTCGAAAGTTACACACTTCTCAATTTCCCGGATTCCCCTGCCCTCCACCCCCCCCCCAAATGGTCGGATCAGAAAACTGATTATTTATAAGTTTGTTTGGTCGGGTCTCTGATATGCCTGCCAAGTTTGATGGTCCTAGCACAACTGGAAGTACCCTAACTCGAAAAACTGTGACAAAATGCCCTAAATTTTCATGTTTCCAGCGCCCCCACTTCCCCGCATATGGTCGGATCGGGAAACTGATTATTTCCAGGTTAGTTTGGTCGGGTCCCTGATATTCCTGCCAAGTTTCATTGTCCTAGCTCATCTGGAAGTACCCTCACTCGAAAAAGTGTGACAAAATGCCCTAAATTTTCAAGTTTCCAGCGCCCCAACTCCCCCGCATATGGTCGGATCGGGAAACTTATTATTTCCAGGTTACTTTGGTCAGGTCCCTGATATTCCTGCCAAGTTTCATTGTCCTAGCTCATCTGGAAGTACCCTAACTCGAAAAAGTGTGACAAAATGCCCTAAATTTTCAAGTTTCGAGCGCCCCCACTCCCCCGCATAGGGTCGGATCGGGAAACTGATTATTTCCAGGTTCGTTTGGTCGGATCCCTGATATTCCTGCCAAGTTTCATTGTCCTAGCACATCTGGAAGTACCCTAACTCGGATATGTGGGACAAACAAGAGCTGTAAGCTCATATGGCACTTGCATGTGTCAAGATGATTTGATTGATCAAGAGTAAGTTTCGACTTTGCGGTTGAGATGCGCGCTATAAGGGAGCTGGAACTTCATTTGTAAGCAAAACCCTTGAGGCAAAACTGCTAATGGGCTGATGGGCATCACGAAAATGCATATATTGCTTAAAAGTATTTTTTTTACTTTGCGGTCAAGATTGGTACTTTAAGGAATAATCGGATTTGGGAAGTAGCAATTTCTAAGCAAATGTTGTTGAGTCTCCAATATTCCAGCGAAGTTTCATCGTCCTAGCACATCTGGAAGTACCTTAACGCGCGATCACCGGAATCCCAGACCCCCCTCCCCCTCCTCCAACTCCACCCACAATAACCGGAGCCAATCCTGTTCTGTAAATGATTAATCCAGAGCATCTGTTTGTCATTCCCACGAAGTTCGATCCACATCACACCAGTCTAAGCGGGTCAAGTATTTTCCGCCCTCCCCCCGATAATTGCCGGATTCGGTCCGGAAATGAAAAAGGTCACAAGAGAAAAATGTCCTCTGTTTAATTATTAAATTTCACTCGAATCCGATCACCCGTTCCAAAGTTACGCATGACTCAATATTCCGGATTCCCCTCCCTCAACTCCCCCCCCCCCCCCCAAGATTATCACATCGAGGATTTTTTTTTTATTCCAAGTCAGTTTGACCGGGTCCCTGATATGCCTTCCAAGTTTCGTCGTGAAAATCCCCCAAAAACGGAATTCCGGGATACCGCTCCTCCCCCCCCCCCCCTTCAAGTGGCCGGATCCAGTCAAATTATGTAAAAGATTTATATGGACCAGATGTTTGTTCTTCCCAGCAAGTTTCACTCCAATACCATCATTCTAACCGTTTCTCGAGATTTCCGGACCCCCCCCCCCCCCGCCACCCCACCCAGCTCCCCCGCGGTGCACGTAGCCAATCCGATTCAGCAAATGACTTACCTAGAGCATCTGTTTGTTCTTCCCACAAAATTCCATCCCGATCCCTCCATTCTAAACGGGGCACGTATTTCCCCCCCCCCCCCAATATTTGCCGGATCCGGTCCGGATATGAAAAAAATCATCGGAGAAATGTCCTCCGTTGAATTCTTGAATTTCACTCGAATCCGATCAACCATTCCAAAATTACGCATGACTGAAAATTTCGGATTCCCCTCCCTCCACTCCCCCCACCATTATCTGATCGACAAAATTTTTATTTTGAAGTCAGTTTGATTGGGTCCCTGATATGCCTGCCAAGTTTCATCGTGAAAGTCCCCAAAACCACCATCACCGGAATTCCGGGACCCCCCCCCCCCATAAGTGTCCGGATCAAGTACAATGGCCTAAAGGACTTATCTAGAGCAGATGCTTGTTCTTCCCAGCAAGTTTCACTCCGATCCCTCCATTCTAACCGTTTCTTGAAATTTCCGGTCTCCCCCCCCCCCAACTCCCCCCTGGCTACCGAATCCGGTCAAGACTTTAAACGGGACATTACAGATATATATTCTGTTCAGTTATGAATTTTCATTACAATCCGATCATCCGTTCGAAAGTTACACACTTCTCAATTTCCCGGATTCCCCTGCGGATTCCCCTCCCTGCACTCCCCCACCATTATCTGATCAACAATATTTTTATTTTGAAGTCAGTTTGATTGGGTCCCTGATATGCCTGCCAAGTTTCATCGTGAAAATCCAAAAAACCACCATCACCGGAATTCCGGGCCCCCCCCCCCATAAGTGTCCGGATCCAGTACAATGGTCTAAAGGACTTATCTAGAGCAGATGCTTGTTCTTCCCAGCAAGTTTCACTCCGATCCCTCCATTCTAACCGTTTCTTGAAATTTCCGGTCTCCCCCCCCCAACTCCCCCCTGGCTACCGAATCCGGTCAAGACTTTAAACGGGACATTACAGATATATATTCTCTTCAGTTATGAAGTTTCATTACAATCCGATCATCCGTTCGAAAGTTACACACTTCTCAGTTTCCCGGATTCCCCTGCCCTCCCCCCCCCCAAAAAAATGGTCGGATCAGAAAACTGATTATTCCTAATTTTGTTTGGTCGGGTCTCTGATATGCCTGCTAAGTTTCATGGTCCTAGCACAACTGGAAGTACCCTAACTCGAAAAATGTGACAAAATGCCCTAAATTTTCAAGTTTCCAGCGCCCCGCACTCCCCCCCATATGGTCGGATCGGGATACTGATTATTTCCAGGTTAGTTTGGTCGGGTCCGTGATATTCCTGCCAAGTTTCATTGTCCTAGCTCATCTGGAAGTACCCTCACTCGAAAAAGTGTGACAAAATGCCCTACATTTTCAAGTTTCCAGCGCCCCAACTCCCCCGCATATGGACGGATCGGGAAACTTATTATTTCCAGGTTACTTTGGTCAGGTCCCTGATATTCCTGCCAAGTTTCATTGTCCTAGCTCATCTGGAAGTACCCTAACTCGAAAAAGTGAGACAAAATGCCCTAAATTTTCAAGTTTCGAGCGCCCCCACTCCCCCGCATATGGTCGGATCGGGAAACTGATTATTTCCAGGTTCGTTTGGTCGGGTCCCTGATATTCCTGCCAAGTTTCATTGTCCTAGCTCATCTGGAAGTACCCTCACTCGAAAAAGTGTGACAAAATGCCCTACATTTTCAAGTTTCCAGCGCCCCAACTCCCCCGCATATGGACGGATCGGGAAACTTATTATTTCCAGGTTACTTTGGTCAGGTCCCTGATATTCCTGCCAAGTTTCATTGTCCTAGCTCATCTGGAAGTACCCTAACTCGAAAAAGTGAGACAAAATGCCCTAAATTTGCAAGTTTCCAGCGCCCCGCACTCCCCCCCCATATGGTCGGATCGGGAAACTGATTATTTCCAGGTTAGTTTGGTCGGGTCCCTGATATGCCTGCCAAGTTTCATTGTCCTAGCACATCTGGAAGTACCCTAACTCGGATATGTGGGACAAAAAAACTCGGACCGACCGACAGACCGACAGACGGAATTGTGATCGGTATATGGCACTTGAGCCAGAGGCTGCAAGTGCCATAAAAACTCGGACCGACCGACAGACCGGCAGACGGAATTGTGATCGGTATATGGCACTTGAGCCAGAGGCGACAAGTGCCATAAAAACAGGCATGTCTGGAATAATGCAGAATACAAAAATCCAATTCTCGTTATTACAGCGCGCCCCGAGGAAAAGAGGAATCTGTTAGAAACCTTATACGCCGTAATACACCTTATAACACCTTTGAACAATTCATTACGGTCGGAACTGGGAAGAAAAGAAGCTGAAAACGTAAGATGGAAAAATCCATCTCCGCTTTGAAACGTATCTTTTGAGTGTTTGGACCAATCACAGACCAGAGTCACTGACTTTAGGTGGTTTTGTTTCTACCTTTGAGGGATGATGGTAGTAAATATAACTTGAATTTCTATGTTCCAAGTGTGACAAGGATGAAACGACGGAGTGGGTAATAACCTAATTAACGAACCAAATTACGTACAGATGTACTGAATGTGGCCCGGGCATTATGCTTGACAAGCTTTTGCGAGACTAGTGTTGTTTCATTTTGGTTAGAATCTTTTTTAATTAGCGTTAATGTGGATGGCCGTGTTAATATGAACGGTAACGATGAAATCGGCTTAACGGTTGTATCGGTTCTGAGAATAAACAGAACCGAACTGAATTAAAATAAGGAAGAAAGAGATAAAATTCATTTCAAACATTTCTACTCCCAGTTCCGGAGATAAAACAGGATTCGCGACTGATACAGGATAGAAAAAAAATACTCACATCCACACAAGTCAAAAGATTAATGAAAATAATTTGCAAAGTATCACTGGAACCAAAGGAAGCAACATAGAGCGTGTTCCATCCTACTTACCGTAGTTACTACGCATGACGTCACGAATTCTGGCTTTTTGCCGTCAAAGCTGGAACGATTTTTCTATTTTCCAGCAGAATATCATGCCACGGGTGAATCCGACCAATGACGTTACAGAGATACGCTTGCTATGCTCCCGAGCGTGGTAAGCAAATAGTTACTATTAGTTACTGTTTTGAGAAGGTTGGAACGGTCAGCGTAGTAACTTTATGTGAGGTTGGAACGGAAATAGTAACTATTGTTAGAAGGGTGGAACACGCTCATAGTAAATAGTGGCATGCGCTCGGAAATCGAAAGCACCCGCGGAAAAACAAGGGAACTTAAGCATTGTTCAAATAGGTGTTGTAAGGTGTATACGGCGTATAAGGCTTATTACAGATTACTATTTTCCACGGAGCGCGCTTGAATAAGGTGAATAAGGAGAACAGACTCGAGTTCTATTCTTGCTTATGCAGGGCCAATCAGATTGCATGGTTGGTTCCGCCAGCGGGCCGAGGAAAGGAGCAGCGTCGTCAGGGTTGCCACGGGAAGCACTAAAGTTCTACTTTGTTGGAACCTGGAGAAACAACATTTCTTCAGAAGAACACGTTTTGTTCTGTTATAACTGCTTATTGTTAGTTCGAGGACCAATGCCTGTCCATCCGTTAATTTAGTATCTTTTTACAATATATTGGGCGTCAAATTGTAGTGATGTACTTCAAGTAGTACTAAGAACACTTTTTCTGATCTTCAGAAACTCGAAATGCTGTATCAGCGTGGCAACACCGAACGCTGCACTGATAGGAACCTCTCGGGTTCCTATTTGAACAGGCGTGTGTATGAGAATCCGGTCTTTTCGGATTCTCTATAACAATGCTTTCAGGTGGCTGCATGGTCTTCCTAGACAGTGCAGTGCTTCTGGTAAGTTTGTGGTGGCGGGACTTCCTTCTTTTCCTGAACTAAGGAGAAGAAACGTTCTTTCTTTGCAGAACAGGATTCTCAGGTCGTCTAATCCACTTGTGCGGGCTGCATCCGCCCACTTTTGAAGTTGTCTCTGCCTGTGTGGCTGGAATGGGAGCTCTGCGGGTGACCCAGGTTCCACCTGGAGCCCGTCCGACTTGATTGTTTTAGTTTAATGTACTGTTTGTTTTGAGTGTCTTGTTTTTGTTTTTCTTATGGTTTTCAAAACCGTTAAATAAAGTAAACAGAATTGAATTGAATTAAGACGTAAACATCGCGTATAGCGACTATTCAGCGACTATTCAGCTTGTTACTTCTATTTGGACAATGCTTTACCATATCCTTTTTTGTTTGAGAGTTATGTGTTTGGCTATACCACATTAAGAAATTGTATAATTGTATGATTGAATAGTTTAAAGATATGGGTATGAAGTTGAGAGATATGAATAATCTGTGAAAGTTTAATTGAAATAGTGAAAAGTGAAACATAGAAAGAAGTTATACGGTTCGTGTAAAGGTGTTATCAACCAACACCTGTAAACGCAAACTCCACAAAGAAGAAGAAGATACCACAGAAAACATCTCACCTGACTTCCAGACACGGGAAACAGCAGCTGCATCGGGCTAAGCCGTACCGTCACGACATCAAACCCATTAGAGACATAAAATTTTGTGAATTTCGAAACGTGTTTTTCTTTTGCTTGCATCCAAGCAAAAATCAGCGCTAGAGGTCGCTCCTTTTCCTCGGTCTCGACCCTGAATTTGCTTTGCTTCTGAAGCTCTGAAAAACACAGAAACAAGTACAGAACCCACTCAGGGAGTTCATGAACTAACAAAGACTGGTGTACCACGCAAATTCTCTGTTCACGTATGCCCTAATATCAAGAACAAATAATCAGATAGAACCTCTGTCTTTGGTACCATGCAGCGACTATGAATGCCCCGACAAAACCGAGCGGACCTAGAGGTATTTACTGTAGCTTTTTACCTGTCTGCTCTACTTGCGTCTTCGCCGTTGCTCATTGCAGAGAAAGAAAATGCAGGAGGCGTACTCCGCGCGCTGACCCGCTCTTGAGCGCGTCCAGAGAACCAATCAGCTTTGTCTTCTACTTTTCCTCAGGCAGGCTTCACAGCGATATAGCTAATTGTAGAGGTAACGAAACGAAACGTGATGTGGCGCGAAACTACTAACCTCCGCTCGTTCGCAGCGGAAAGTTACGGGGAAATACTCGACTCCGCATAGTCATAGTACAGAGATAGGGAGACGGAGGTTCTATCTGATTATTTATTCTTGCTAATATGTAGCATTTTCGTATGCCCTTTGTCCAGAGCGTTGGCGCAGACAGAAGGGGGCACTCTAAGAAGCTGTTTAAGCCATCTGCCGCAACTCAACAAGGACAACAACTCTTCTCATGGCGAGTTGTCAGCATCTGGAACAGTCTCACCAACGAACTAAATTGCGAACCAAAACCATTCAATACTCCTTGAGTGGGGCGATTCTAGTAGTTTTTCATTCAGAGACAAGGACTACAAATTCTTCAAAATTCCAAGCATAAACTGAATGGAACTCTTTTATTCATTCTTCTTCCCAAAATTCTGCATTATTTCCTGCGTCGAATTCTATCCCTCCCCCCCCCCCCCCCCTCTGCCGACATTTACGCTAATTTTCACGCTTATCATGATTGGCTCTTTTGGAACGTATACGGCTCCCGATCCTGAAGCACTGTCCAAATAGGTGTAATAAGCTGAATAGCGCAATACGCGATGTTTACGTCTTAATACATATGCCTGTTCAAATAGGAACCTCTAATCAATGCAGCGTTCGGTGTTACCACGCTACTACAGTTTTTCGAGTTTCTAAAGGTCAGAAAAAGTGTGCTTAGTACTACTTGAAGTACACGAGTACAATTTGACGCCCATTATACTGTAAAAAGCTTTAAATCTACGGACGGACAGCATTGGTCCTCGAACTAGCAATAAGCAGTCATAGCAGAACAAAACGTGTTCCTTGGAAGAAAAGTTGTTTCTTCAGCTTCCAACAAAGTAGAACTTTAGTGCTTCCCGTGGCAACCCTGACGACGCTGCTCCTTTCCTCGGCCCGCCAGCGGAACTAACCAAGCGATCTAATTGGCCCTGCATAAGCGAGAATAGAACGCGAGTCGATTTACCTTATTACAGCGCGCTCCGAGGAAAACAGGAATCTGTAATAAACCTTATACGCCGTAATATACCTTATATCCCCTATTTGAACAATGCATTACTATCTAAGCTTAATCGTCAAACATCGGTTATGCAAATTTTGCCGCGATTTCCACCCGAGCCAACGGTCCTGGAGAAAACTATGGGCAGACAAACCCGTGTATAACTGTACCTCGTCTTAGATAGCAGGTAGACTGTTAAACATCCAAAAGCAAGTCAGGCTCACCTTCCGGATTTCCTTTCAGTTTTGCAAGTTGGTTTTCAACAATGTTGAGTTTTTTGTCTGCTGCTGATATGAGCTTGATGTTCTTGGTGATAGATACACTTGCCATTGACAACAACCTGGCCTGGACCAACAGCTGCTGCATCTGCAACAACACAATAGTTTTTATATAATGAAGTGTAAGAAAAAAACAAAGGTTAAATGAAAAAAATACCAACCAGGGAAAAAACTTTCCTCTATGAAACAAGAGCTACAAGAGCAAACGGTACTTGTCATGGTAAGTTGCACAATAAAGTAACTAAGGAAGTTAAAGAAATAATTTCCTACTTCCCTCAAACTCCCCCAACGTAACTGTATAGGCTTTAAAACATCTGGAACAATCGCCAAACTCCCACAAAACATCTCCTACTCCCCACACTGAGGTCGGATCCGCCCAGATTCTAACATGGCCCACCTTGGAGAGGCGTTACAGCCAAAATGTTTTTCTTTTTTGGTTTGTGGGAGGGGCAATTTTTTTACCGAATGGCAGTCATTTTTATTTACTGTTTTTGCAGACATCTGATTTTAAGAAAAAATCGACGATTTTCACGAAAAAATTAATGTTTTGAAGAAAACTCGACTGTTTCCGAGAAAAAAATCGACTGCTTTTACAAAAAAAATAGCCGACTCGGGTAGTTTTTACCGACAGGCCGACAACATTGAGGAGGGGGCATCCCCCCCTCCCCCCCCCCCATCCGTGACGCCCCTGCCACCTAGGGCATACAAACTTAGTACCGTTTATCCCAATCGTCCCTACAGGTGAAGTGTCTGTTCAGAGCCCCCCCCCCCCCCTCCCAAATCCCCAACTGTGCCACGATGTGGTTCAACCCACAAACAAAGCTCCTACCACACATCAACTTCCATTCGAGTTGGATCACCCGTTCATACTGAAAATGGCATTTTCCGGTTTCACATACCAAATTCGGTTCCCTCCCAGACAATGAAATGGCACAGGCTATCTAAGTATCTTTATGTCCTCCCAAGTTAAATTTATACCCATCCTTGCTTTGTCTCAAAGCGTGTCACAAAATTCTCAGCTCCCCCACCACCGCCACAGTGGCTGGATGGGGCACAATCATATGAATGGTGCATCTAGGATGTCTCCTCCTATTCTACCCCCCCCCCCCTCAAGGATTATAACAGGGTTGGGTTCCTAGTTTGCATGTTTCATTGCCCATGTTCATGTGGAAATGCTAAAACTAGCCAAAAGCTGAACAGACTGACAAACCCTCAGTCAGATAGAAGACATTCAAATTGTTTCATGGCACATAAGAGAAAAGACCATAAAAACTGTCACACTCCAAAGCATTTACAAGAGACAATTGATTTTAAACAAGACCAAAGGTTTTAAGGGGATTTCAAGGTGGATGGTTTTATTTAGTTCTTAACTTTGATTCAGGTTAGAATTCGAAATATCAATCCAAGGGTTTAGAACCCAACTGGTTTGGTAAACTATCTAGGTCTGTTTCCTTGGTGAGCAGCGAAAAACTCAATAAAAAATCAACCCTAGCGAAGATATATAGCTTAGGATAGGTCAGCCTTGATAATAGCTGGATAATTATTTTCTTCTGGGGGTAAGCCCCCCCCCCCCCCCGCCCTATCTGTTACTCCTCAGCTAACAACTCTGGCACATATTACTAGTGCTGGTATTATGCGATAATTGTTGTTTTTTTTTATATACAAAGATTTTCACTTTTGACATTGGACAATCAATATCTCTATCACATCTCAATATCAGGTTCAGGTTCAGGTTCAGGTTCTTTTTAATAACAAACTAAATAACAAAATGTCCAGAGCCCGGCTGAGAAGACAAATTCGTAATGATGGATGGAATACTTGATGAGATCAAACACTGAGAAGACAAATTCGTAATGATGAATGGAATATTTGATGAGATCAAATACTGATCTCAATAAGCGTTTGTGTAAGCTCTGTAAGCTGACAACGTGCTTCCCGTCAGTAGAACCAAATGTATTATGCGATACTTGGTGTTTTTTTTATAAACAAAGATTTTCACTTTTGACACTGGACAATCAATATCTCAATCCCACCTCAATATCAGGTTCAGGTTCAGGTTCTTTTTAATAACAAACTAAATAACAAAATGTCCAGAGCCCGGCTGAGAAGACAAATTCGTAATGCACGGGATGCACGGAATATTTGATGAGATCAAATACTGATCTCAATAAGCGTTTGTGTAAGCTGACAACGTGCTTCCCGTCAGTAGAACCAAATGTACAACTGAAAAGAATGTTAAGGGCCTTTCTTCTGAAACTGGTCTTGTCATTAATTTTTCAAAACATGAATTTCTATGTTTTAATAGTTTATCTTCCAGTGCTCCAGTGATGATGTCCATGGGTCTGCACCAGTTCCATCAACTGATTTGTTAAAGTGGTTTGGCCTCAATTTTAAAAATATGCTCTCCAAGACTTGCACGGTTATAACTTGGATACCTCCGAACTGATTTGCAGAGTGTATGGCCGTGCTTGCCAAAACTGAGGTCGCTATAACGGGAAGACACTTGGGCCTTACACCAGCTACATCCTGTATAGTTTTGGTTTGTACCACATACTGCGGAAAATAAGACATCGTAGTTTTGAAGACAGCCCACTTTAATCCCTGTTAATTTTTAAGGTATCTCCCTTGTTCATGTTGTAACCTTAAGTTAGTTCAGAAGCTCGGTATGAAAGATGTTATTCAGTCAGCAGAGAGGGCGTCGGCATCTCTACTTAAAACATCTAATCATCTAGCTGATCATCTATGGTACATGATGTTTTTCATGAATTTTTAGGCCCAGTTAGCAATTAAGTCTAAATTGTTCTGTTTTTTGCTGATTTTACTTGTGTTGTTTTTCGTATCACCCCACTGTCACCTTGTGCGTTTGGTGGGTCATAAATTAAATTCATATATATATATACATATATATATATTAAAGGAACAGAAAACTTGACTCAAACTTGACTTGGGGAGCTACAGTAGCTGACATATCAAGAATGTACCCTGAGTCAATATTGAGAGTAAGAAATATTCTCGTTACGACCATTGCAGTTTCCGGGCAGTTTCCGAGAATTCGACTTTTGAGTTAGTAGAAAAAAAAGCAAAAGGTTTGTGTGCAGGGAGTAGGAATCGAACGCATGACCTTTTGACTACTAACCCGATCTGTAAGTCAACACGGCTAAAGGCGAACTTTTACCGTGCATAAGTAAGTAAGTAAGTAAGTAATTTATTTATGACCCGCCATTTTGAAAAGGCGGAGTAAATGAAGAAAATAAAGAAAATAAACAAAACACATAAACGCACAGAGAAGACACTAAATTTTTAATCTTCGGTCAGGAAGCAGTGGACGACGTCGTGCGCTGGTTGGGCCCTGTTTTCCATGATTTTTGAAAGCGATGAGGAAACATCCAAAAGGGTAACACTTGCATCTTGAATTTTGAATTCCTCCGTCAATGTATGGTTATGACATAATTTCGGCAAGTAGAGAAGGTGCTTTGCATATTTAAAATAACATGATCTCATCTTTTTAATCTCCTTCTTTGGCAGAACATGAGTGACGCCAGAACGAAATAGTATAGAAGGAGCGCAGAAGGTGCTGTACAAACTTCCCAAAGCTTTACGATTATAGCGCCCCCCGTTGGGGACGATGCGCCCATAGGCGCTACGGATTGACTTATAAACTTCTTGAAGTGCGTAATTACAGTGCATAAGGGGCAAGGGCCTGCCAGCTAGCTTTGGGAACACTAAGGAGGTGGTTCGAGATAACAAAGTCTTGTCGACAGTAAGTCCCTGTATCTTTATCTAAGCCCCCCAGGTCGGTTTGATGGCCGAAAGTTGCGTAGTCAAGTTTTCTGTGCCTTTAAGAACTCCTTCAGCCCATTTATTCAAACAATGTTTACAACGGATACGTCAGCTACGAGATTACAGGTTTGTTCCTTCCCCGACGTTGACCCAGAGGATTGACAGCCTGACGAGGACCCTTGCCAAGAAGGGCCGGAATATCGCTGATGAAGTATCGTAGCTGACGTATCCGTTGTAAAAATTGTTTGAATAAATATTTCAAAGTCAGCTTGGGCTCAAAGAATATTTACCTTCAGCCCATTCTACAGAACTTAAATAATGACACACATAGCCTAAACAAACAATTACTATAAACATAAATATTTGTGGACCATTCTATGCTCTCCTCACACATCTGATTTTGCTAAATTAAGAACCAAAATTGTAGTCAAATGGCATTTTTGCATCAAAAAAGCTAAAGTTAAAAACTTTCGATAATAAGTTCCATTCTAATAAAAACTGAATAACAAAAAACATATTGGCATTGCCAAGGGCCACACGACCATGGGGGGGTGCCCCCCCCCCAACGTTGTCGGCCAGAGTCGGTAAAAAATAACCGAGTTGCCAAAAGAGTTGATTTTTTTCAGTGAAACAGTCAATTTTTTTGATAATCAGTGGATCTTTCATCAAAACAGATGTTTTTTTCTGAAAATCAGTTGATTTTTTCGAAACTGTCGTTTTTTTTCTTGAAAACAGTAGTTTTTTCGGCAAAAACATTTGGACAATGCCTTACCCCCCCCCCAAAAAAAAACATTTTGGCTAGTAACACCTCTGGGCATTGCTCCAAGTCCAACTTTGGATATATATTATATTGATAATATATTATACTGATACTGATAAATCAATATCTATATCAAATATGACCCAACATCAATTCACACCTCAAAGCAAAATAAAAATGAGCAAGCAAGACTCCAAAAGCTTGAAAAACATATGACATCCTTGCTCAGTCAGCCACAAACCACTGATTTTTGGATACCCTATGCCAAACATCGGGTATATCCATTCGGCATAGCCTATGCCCAACCCTGATACCCTATGCTGAATGCTGGATAGGTGTTGGTAGCCTAACCCTATAGATAACCCCACTATAGATAAATTCTAATTGGTTAATTTCTGAACCTCACGTAAATCATCAATATTTTACTGTGTCCAAGCATCCAGCATTTGGCATAGTGTATCCAGCGTAAGGCATAGGATATACCAAACGCTAGGTATATCCAGCATTTGGCATAGGCTTTCCCAAAATCAGGGGTTTATGGTAGACTGTCCTTGCTGAAACTTAAAAAAAATGCAAGATTTGAATAAAGGCCCTTTTTCCGCGACACAGCTGTGGGCCACACAGTTCTGAGTGTTTGTTGCAGAAACACAATTGTGTGCCACATGGTCTAGCCACTAGTTGAAAATCGCGGAAACGCCGTTTTGTGTATTTTTTTGGCGGTAATTTCAAATATCTAAAATAAAAATAAATTCATGTAAAATCTCAATAAATAGAGCTCCAGGCTTATTTTCTTACCACTCTGTACAAAAAGAATCTTCACTTTTAAGTCTACATGCTTCAAAAAGTAGTTAGCTTTATTGTTTAGACATGTTTAGACACTATGTATTTTGCTGCTTAATTTGAATTTCCCGCCAGAATCGAGCCACAAAATCAACAATCACCTTGCCAGTTGTTTGTCGAATTTGAGAGACAAAGCGAGCCACGAAAATCTAGTTGGTAGCGGAAACACACTTGTGGGCCGCACAAAAGACCGCAGAAACACTCTTTTCGAGCCACAGTCGACCCACAAACTGTTTGTGGGAGCACGGAAAATGCCTTAAATGAAGTTTAGGGGGGTTTAAGTACAGTAGAGGTATGCTTATGTGAACGTCTGCTAACAGTGAACGATCGCCGAAGAAACAACTAAAACCCAAACCAGGCATTTTTTCCTAAGAACACTAGTAATAATCACTCATGCTTTTGTCGCTTTTTGAATATTTCGCCATTTCATTTATGAAAGTGACTTAGCTGACACTGGCTGACACCTGGTATGTTTTTTATAATTTGAAAAGTTTGCCGCGAGGAACGCACCTTCAATGGAGAAGATGGCGGTCCGAACCGTCAGATGCCTTCAAAAGAGGAAGGACCTTTTTAATAAATTCAAAATCAAAGAAATTTAATTGAATTTCTGCTTCAAGTTTGTGCCAGAATAACCCTGAAATAGTTGGCTGTTAGCTGATATCAAGTTTGTTATTTTTCTTTTCCATTTTACTTTTTTATAGGCAAGTAGGAAAGCCAAGGTAGTGGAACAGTTAAAAAAGTGTTCAAATCAGCATACCTCTACTGTAGATTAAACTTGGGAGACTCACCGGACGGACGCATCGAGCAGTACTCAACATCTTCCTTCCTTCCTTCAAAATATGGCGTTGGGTTCCGCCGTTCTGCTCTGCAGCTCCCTTTCCGCCTTCCTGTTGCTTCGATTGGTTTACCGCTTTCGCCGAAAAAGCCGAAAAATAATTTTTAAACTTGGGGGCAAAGATGAAAGCTAATAAGGATCAACTCCCAACCTGGCTACGAACTCGATTCAATGGAGCGAAGATCTACGATAGATTTGACTGGCAGAAATTTTAAACGTAATTTTTCAGGGGTCTCTTCTCTCTTCTTGCCTGTCTGTCAAGAAGATGGAATACCTTAGAAAATATGTGGAATGGGTAAAGAACAATCCATCTATGGCTGGAGAAATGGAATCATTATCAAAGCTAGTGTCGGTTTTGCTGCCAAGTAAGCTTTTTTTCTCTGAAATTTTGTTAAAATTGGTAAGGTTTGCCAATTTATTACCATTTATTCATTTACCGATTTATTCATGAGTTGAGGGTCTAAACCTGGCTTAAACTAAGTTGTATGGTAATTTCATACAAGGGTGATGTCATACCCATTTGATGTATTTCATCAGAAAAAAAAAAATTGTAGTTTATTCCTTTTGGTGTGATTCCTTTCGGTGTTTTAACATCCACCTCTGTCCACCTTGTTTTTGACTGTGCAACTTGACTTGGTGTTGACTTAATTGTTTCGGAATTCCATACAGTTGTTGTGAAGTAGTTAGTGATGTCGCATAATTTATGACCCAACGTAAAAATTTGATTGTCCATACGTCATTTTATAAATGTAAACGCTATCAGCTCCTTGATAGCCAAGGGGCTTTAAAACCTATTGGCCAGGTTCGAGGTCATATAAGTTCGAGGTTGCATACCTCTCCTGATACCAGCCTGATACTGCATGCTCTGCATGGCTCTGTACAGTATGCTCAGTAAAGCATGCCAGCCATTTTACCAGCTGATATTTCCTCAGCACAGCATTTTCAGCAGAGTGTGTTCAGGATAGGGCTGGCATAGTGTGCTTAGCTCTCAGTTTCCCTTGCTTTCGGAACAAAGTAGATCAAGGAAAGGTTGGTCCACATTCAGTGTGGGTGTTGACTATACTTCAGCCGATTATATGCGGCCTGAGATGTCACATGAAGGCTCCATATATATATACAAATATATATTCTGCAATATTTATTTACTTGAGTTTCCGTATTTCTTTCATGACATCACAAAAACGTCACAGGCCGCATATAATAGACTGAATAAACTCTACACCTCAGTTTGCGGAATGAGCATCTAGTCTAGACTGCTTGTTTGTCACTTTAGCAACAGTTATTGATGTTTGTTCTGTTTTAATCAGCAGGTGCCAGTTATCTTTCCCTGACTTAGATAACTTGCTCTGCACTTCCTGTGCTTATCCAGTTTCTTCATTTTCTCTTTAGCATACCTGATTGGTTCCTCTTATTTTTCAGATCGGCTTCCAAACTCAGTCTTGTTTTCCGAGCTTTTCTACTCTCTGTCAAATTTTCTGGTGCTTATAAACAACCAGATTTTGAAAAGTAGCCTTCAAGCTGCTTTGGAAAAGTCACCGGGGCTTCATGAGAAGTTTCAAGCCTTCTTTTCAGTTTTAGACTACTGCTCAGCGTTTTTTGAGATAGGAGCACATCAGCTGTGGGGGCAGAAAGGACGTTGGCTGATAATAACAATTATCCAGGTTTTAAGGTATGTTGGCTTAGTTTGTTAAGAAGTGGAAAGATTTCTTTAGCAGTAAATCTTAAGTTGATAGCCATTTACTGGTTTCGGAAAGTTTTGGAGGCTAGACAGGAAGGTTACACATTATCCTTGTCAACAAGCTTAAAGGACCCCTCTTGCTTATTCTGCCTTTTATAATATACTTAGCTCCTCCCATATGGAATTATAGGCTTCTAAAATCTCCACCTTTCTCCATTTTTTCGTTTCGTAATTACGAGTTTGCAGCGCTTTTTTGGCCTTGCCGAGTTTTCCGTCACCCAACGAAAAGTTTGCCGGAATCTTCATTGTTTGCTGACAACTCTTTCACACATAAGGATGTGATAATCTTCTGTTTATTACTTCTTTTATTTGCTTAGTTTTCCCACTTTTTAACCAAGGCACGTTCAGTTATCAAATCTTTTGCGCCCAGCCGCCGCGGGGAGAACAGGATGGCTGGATACAATCGACAAGCGCTAACAAGAGAATCGCTAGTTTCAGGTGGAAAGTAATGGTATTTTCGAAAACCTTTTTTCTGATCCATTTTATAGGGAAAAGATCATTTCTAGTAAGAGGTGTACTTTAAGGGTAAAATAGACCTTGAGTAAGTACATTTGGGTAGATACTAGAAATAGCACATGTAGATGGACCTCCTGGTCTCATTGACATCCTGATCACATTCATACTATAAGGATAGAATACTGAGCCCAAGCTGACTGGGAAAAGTATATTAAACAATGGCTACAAGGGAAAGTAAGCTACAGTGTTTCAAAGTGATTTTTTATCTTTCTTGGCAGAGGTCCTCATCAGGCTATTGCTGGACTGGAAGAAAAAAACTGTATTGTTTGTATGTTCATTTTAGCCATTGTTTAGTATATTTATTCACACTTATCTGTGTAGTGAGAATGATCTTCTCCACCTCCTTATCTTCCCACGTAAAAGATTGCTTCAAGGCTAGCAGTACTAGAATGAGTGGTCGTCTCCTTTGGTGATGGTCTGTAAATTATAGCGACAATAGGTCTCACTATGTCAGCAGTTTCGTGAAAAAGGTAGTTGTTTTTAATAGAGAGTATAGACCATTATCGATACACTTTGACTGAGGAGTGTTGGGCCTCAAGTGATTTTCTGCAGTAGTCAATAAATATAGGCAAGAAAACATAAATTCATACCTCATTTGAGGGGTAGTGAGTTTGAATCCTACTGCAAGCGCTTAAAGTTTAACTGTAAAGCCAACTTCTTTTTGTGTCATTTAACTGAATACACTGAATTATTTGGATTCTGCAAAGTGATTTTCATTTTCCACTATCTGCTCCAGTCATGACGTTCTGAATATCTACGGCCGTCCCACAACGAAAATTCTACTATGCCGCGGGAGATTTTAATCTCAAACACAAACGCGGCTTTTCAGTGAACGGTGGTGAGATTGGTGAAGATTGCTTAGTGCCTGGATAAAAAAAAAAACTATAAATCTTTCTCGTAACCCTTGGTTCACACTGCTGCTTCGTATGCGACACGGTTTTTTCTTTGATGTTCCGACGTGCGACAGAATCGCATGGACCTTCCCACTACAACGCAGACGCAAATGGAAAACGAAACTTTTCGAAGAGATTATTCTGCAAAAGGACAAAGAAACCCTTGGGGAAACAACCTTGAAGATGATGGGAGATTACCCATCTGAATACCACCAGTATCAGTCAAACCCCGCATGTCATCTTGTTCAAAACAGGTTAATACAAGTTTATTCAGAAGATATTTTGCATTCGGCCATCCTAGGATTACAGTCAGGACAAGGTAGAGCAATTTTTAGTCTTGAAAATTCACTATTCTTTGTTTTTTCTTTTCTTTCCCTCAAGAATCGCATGCGTTATGTCGGACCAGTTGAAATATTTCAACGCATCCGACACTGCAGCAAACGGATGATTCTGCGTCGTTTGTCGTACGATTTGTGTTGTTCGTCGCAAGTTGCAGGTTTTAGCGCGAAATCACAGCAGTGTGAACCTAGGGTAAGGCATACGACAAAAAACAAGCGCTTAGAGGTACCACAAATCAAACGGAAATTCCACTATTTGAAAATCGATTAGTCGTGAATAGCGGAACAACGAAGAGCGTGTTCCACCCTCGTACCAATAGTAACTATTTGTTACTAAATCCGTTCCAACCTCACGAAAAGTTACTACGCTGACCGTTCCAGCCTTCTCGAAATAGTAACTAATAGTAACTATTTGCTTACCACGCTCGGGAGCGTGGTAAGCGTAGTAACCACGAATCTCTGTCACGTGATTGGTCGGATTCACCCGTGGCATGATATTCCGCTGGAAAATAGAAAAATCGTTCCAGCCTTGACGACAAAAAGGCAGAATTTGTGACGTCATACGTGGTAACTACAGTAAGTAGGATGGAACACGCTCGAAGTAACGCATTTTCAGCGGGTCTTCAAGCCAATTAAATAAGTGGCGGGTAACTAGATTGTCCTATCCCAGCCCTCTTACGGCAAATGATACTTTGACCCTTTTAGTCAATGAAGCAAGAAAGAAGGGTTCAGTAATGAGAATCTAGACCAGTGGTTCCCAACCGGGGGTACGCGTACCCCAAGGGGTACGCGAGACCCTTGCAAGGGGTACGCGAACGAACCAAAATTGATTTAGTCGGTAGCTTCAAAATCTCGCTTCACTCATTTTTTATTGCCGAAAGCCTAATATTACCAGCAGAGGCATCACCAGCCGAAACGTACCTTAAGGGGCAAGGTTTTTTACTGGCGGACAGGTCATTTTTACCGACTGTTTTTTTGTTTTGTTTTAAGTAACTGCTTTTGCGAAAAATCGCGGCGCTCTTTTCTTTTTAGTCGTCTTGCCCATCTTTTGGGGGGGGATGAGTATTGTCAACCCGTGTGTGACTCCTCTGATTACAAGCCCTGGTGAAAGTCAGTGAAATAATGTTGATTCAAAATCAGCTAGCCTACTGCCGTAAAGTCTGTTCCTGTGTCAAACAATATTGTTTCAACAAGAATCGAAGACATTGCAAGTGAAATTGTCATTCAGGTTGCGAATTGAGATAACGAAAAAGTTTGCGATGCAGCTTGATGAAAGCACGGAGAAAATCAAAACCAAACATAGAAACAGGCTGACCGTAAAAATATGCCCCTAACGACGTCGAGCCGAGATTTGACAAAATTTTAGCTACAAAGCAGCCTCTAGGGATTGCCTCATTGATTTTATATATATTTTTATACATGTATCATTTCTGATAAGAACTATCGTCTTTTTCACGTTTTTAAAAAAGGGGTACGCAATCTTTTCAGACCTTGATTAGGGGTACGCGGTACGGAAAAGGTTGGGAACCACTGATCTAGACCACTTCCTAGTAAATAAGTCTTGGTAGTAGTCTCATCAAGCAAAGTAGGTTAGTAATAGCAGGGACCCATAAATTTCCTGTAATGACTCGCCATTCAGGGGGCTTGTCATTTCTATGCTTCTATGTTGCTATGTTGCCCGAGCCTCACCTAGTTGCCAAAAATTCCGCTTGGGTCGAATCGGTGTTCTTGCTCAGATAGACAAAATTTGTTGGGACTATTCAGCATGCCACCAGGTACCTAAGCTAGGACTTTGTGTTTGACGTACCTGCGCTAGCTAACGCTATTTTGGTAAAATAAAGCATTCATTCAAAAGATCCAGGACACTCTTCCATTACAGAGAAATATTCCTAGTTCAGCACAACAGCTGCGAAAAATTTTGTCTATCTGGATAGTCGGGTATTTTATCCCCGTGGATATTTCTCGAACTATCTGACGCTCGGTCAAGAGCGCATCAGAAATCTCTTATTGACAAGCCCCCTGAATGGCGAGTCATTACAGGAAATTGATGGGTCCCTGGTAATAGGTGGTTCTGAACCCCATAGAATTATAATCTCTTTCATGCTTTCATGTCCTTTCGAAAATCCCTTAGTCGGCTAATAGTGGGTTTACACACTGTGTAAAATCCGAGCGTATTTTGGAATCCGAGAGTATTTTACGCACGTTTTGAGCTTGAAAACATTTCTAGCAATACGGACGTATTTGAGAAATCGGTCCGTTTTATATCTAAATACGTCCGTATTGCTAGAAATCTCTTCAAGCTCAAAATGTGCGTAAAATACGCTCGGATTCGACGCAGTGTGTAAATGGACCATAAGACGTGTAGTATAAAGTACACTACAAATTGTATAATAGCGACAAGACCTATTTTCGTAAATGAGGCTATAGGCCTAAGAATAAGAACCATTCACAAATTCTATCAGTCAAATATTCAAGCCAAACTACCTACAGCTAGAAAGGACCAGAGGCGTTACTAGTCAAAATGTTTGGGGGGGGAGCAAGGTATTTACCGACTGGCTGGTCATTTTTACCGACTGTTTTTGCAGATAAAACGACTATTATTGAGAACAAGAGCTGAAAGCTCATATGGCACTTGTAAGAACAGTTAGCATGTTTGTCAGATAAGGTTTGCAGTTTTCAAGGCTGGATCTCTCTCCCGTTATTCATTTCATCTGAAAATGGGCTTGATCAATTAAATCTGAAATGGTTATACCACTCATTGACAACTGTTTCTTCCTCCAAACGATGATCGGATCGGGGGAGGGACTATTTTTAAGCCAATCTGATAGAGTCCTTCACACGCCTGCTAAGTTTCACGGTTATAGCACATCTGGAAGTACCCTAACTCGTGATCATCGGAATTGTGGAAAACCCCCTCCAACTCCCCCCACTGTGACATGATCCGGTTTTGTTTTGTCAGTAATGTATCTACGGCCTATGCTTGTTCTTCCCTCCAAGTTCCATCCCGATCTCTAGACTCTAAGCGTTTCACGAGAATTTCCTGCACCCCCCTCCAGCCCCCAGCCCCCCAAGTTATCGGATCCGTTCCAGACTTTAAATTGATAATCTGAGACACTTGTTCTTGACACTTAACAAGTTTCATGCACGTCTGATCACCCGTTTCAAAGTTATTCATGTCACTAGAATCTGGATTCCCCATCGTTCCACTCCGCCCATGATCATCGGATCGGGAAAGGAACTATTTTCAAGTCGACCTGGGAGAGTACCTAATATGCCTGCCAAGTTTCATGGTCCTGGTACATCTGGAAGTACCCTAACTCGTGATCACCGGAAATCCGGGAAAACCCGTCCAACCCCTCCAACCCCCTCTACTGTGACACGATCCGGTCTTGTTCTGTCAATAAAATGTCTAGGGTTAATGGTTGTTCTTCCCTTCAAGTTCCATCCCGATCCCTCGAACCCTAGGCATTTCAAGAGATTCCCCCGCCCCCCCAGTTTTCGGATTCGGTCCAGATTTGAAATTGAAAATCTGAGACACTTTTTCTTCACAATTGTCAAGTTTCATGCATGTCCAATTATCCGTTCCAAAGTTATGCATGTTTCTAGTTTCTGGATTCCCCATCCCTCCCCTCCCCCTGCGATGGCTGGATCGGGTTATTATTTCAAAGTAAATCTGGTTGGTTCCCTCATATGCCTGCCAAGTTTTTTTGTGCTAGCTTATATGGAAGCGTTTCACGAGATTTCCGGAGATCATCGTCCTAGCTTACGTGGAAGTGCCCAAACTAGCAAAACCGGGACAGACCGACAGAAATTACGATCGCTATATGGCACTTGAGTATGCTCAAGTGCCATAAAAAACGACTGTGTTGACGAAAAATCGGCTGATTTTAAGAAATAGTACTATTTTTAAGAAAAAGTCGACTATTTTTTACGAGAAACCGACTGTTTTTAAAAAAAATTGACTGTTTCTAAAAAAAATTGACTGTTTCCAAGAAAAAAATCGACTGTTTTTACGAAAAATCCCGGCGCTTCGCACCGACTCGGTTACTTTTTACCGACTGGCCGACAAGATTGGGGGGGCGTCCCCCTCCCCCCAGTCGTAACGCCCCTGCCTACAGCTAGGAAGGACAATTGAAGTCATGTTACCATTTACATAGAACAAGTATAAACTCATTCAGGCAATGCATGAAAAATGTCTGAAGAAAAAAACCTGCAAAATGCTGGTACAAAATATTATTTCAGTATTCCTACATAACTGCTGTTGTGCTGTTTAGTTCATATTCTATTTTACAGGACTGTCTGGCGTCTCTTCGTTTTAGCAAGAAACCAAACCGGTTTAGCTTTAACACGACCAGTGAAAATCGTTAGCAAAAAAGACCTTTCAAAACCAAAAGATGGTGCATTTGATGATTTTATCATTCTGAGTTCAGGAAGAATGGTCAGGAAAGTGTCCTGTAATGGGATGGGCAGTCTGACGTCTACACCTTCAAGACGTGTAACGTCGACACCGACGACACTGACTGGAAAGTACCTGATCGCAGAGGTGAACATTTTTATTATATCGAGGGGATGTTGCTGGTCGAATTGGTTACTGAAAAAGTAGGCCTAAGGCATATTCTCGCCGTTCCCCGAGGACCCCACTTGAGGAGTCCCCGCGTTTTTGTTTGTCCCGGGGACTAACTCCCCGTATTCTCGCGAATCCCCACGGACGGGGAATGCTCCAGTTGCCTCCAGTTATCATCACCATCATCAAAAAGGACTCCTTTTAAAATTCGGAGGGTAATCAATTTCTGCTGGCGTTGGTGCAATTTAAAATTAATTAAAAACAATCAGAATAAACAAAACCAAAAATAAAGTGAATCCAGACTAATTTCGTCAACTGCATATTTTTTTTTTCGAACAAAATCCATTTTGGAGGCATTCCCTGTGTTCTCGCTGTTTCTGTACGCGGAGTCCGCGTGGAGTGACTCCCTCTGTTCTCGCCGTTCCCTTCGATTCCCCAAGGAGTCCTCGGGGAACGGCGAGAATACGCGTCTATAGTTTGGTAGCCTATACTAGACCATAAAAAATAGAAAAGTCAGCAATATTTTATTAGAGCTATATTTCGGCCCTTCTTGGCAAGGATCCTCTTCAGGCTCAAGCCGCTTAAGTTGGAAAATGAACATGCGAAAAACAATTAAAGATTCTTCCTTAAATATCCGATTTTGTGAACGTCTTCTTTGAAAATTGGTTGCAGTTAAAGCTGGTCTTGTGATTTCATTCTGGACATGGCTGCTGTTTTTGCTGTTTGATTGGGTCGTCGAAAGGGTAGAGAATCTTCTGCATTTTGGTTTAGGAGTCACCTGTCTTTTCTTCTTCTTTCCAGCCAAGATGGGGACTTGTCGGCGGCATATATGGACTTCGGATTCGTAAGATTGAGGGTTTGGAATCCGAGTCCGAATCCGAATCCAGCCTGACAAGCACAAGACTCGGATCCGGATTCGAATCCGGCCAAAGACACGAATCCTGTATTCGAATTTAAATTCGGATTCGGATTCGCCCATATTTGTCCGAAAGTGGTTTTAAAAAAAAAATACTCATACTTGCCTCGTCAGATTAGGGAATGTCTTGTTAGCGCTTTCCGACTGTGTCAGACTAGTCAGGCTCTTTCTTTTTAATTCATCATAGTAAGGGACGTGGAGGCCTCTGATGAATTCGGCCAAGTATACCCTAAAGCATTGTCCTAATAGGTGTAATATCGGGGAATGCTCCGATTATCATCACCATCATCGGAAAGGACTCCCTTTCAGATTCGAAGGGGAATCAATTTTTGCTGGTGTTGGTGCAATGTAAAATTAACTAAAAGCAATCAGAATAAAAAAAAACAAAAATAAAGTGGATCCAGACTAATTTCGTCAACTGCATATGTTTTTTTCGAACCAAATCCATTTTGGAAGCAATCCCCGTGTTCGCGCTGTTTCTGTACGCGGAGTCCGCATGGAGTGACTCCCTCTATTCTCGCCGTTCCCTTCGACTCCCCGAGGAGTCCTCGGGGAACGGCGAGAATACGCCTTAAAGATCAGAAAAGTGCTCTTAGTGTTACTTGAAGTACACCAGTACAATTTGACGCCCAATATATTGTAAAAAGCAATTAAATCTACGGATGGACAGCACAAGTCCTTGAACTAGCAGTAAGCAGTCGCAACAGAACAAAACGTGTTATTTTTTAGAAAAGTTGTTTCTTCAGCTTCTACCAAAGTAGAACTTTAGTGCTTCCCGTGGCAACCCTGACGACGCTGCTCTTTCATCGGCCCGCTGGCGGAACCAACCAAGCGATCTGATTGGCCCTGCATAAGCCAGAATAGAGCGCTAGTCTATTTTCCTTATTCACCTTATTACAGCGCGCTCCGAGGAAAAGAGGAATCTGTAATAAGCTTTATACGCCGTAATACACCTTACAACACCTATTACGACAATGCTTAAGAACCTCACTCTTCGCCCTGTCAGCCGGAGTATAAGAGTAACGCAAATCCAAAGACTTTTGAATCAACTGACCATAGAGGTGAGGCGTCATACTTTCCGGCTGATATATCACGCGTTCCTCAGCTAGACGAAACTCCTCCTCCCTGCCCCGACAGCGGAGCTGGAGAGAAGCTTCGAATGCTGCCAATGATACTTTCTGAAGAGCATCCAGACTTTCAACCCAACTGGTCAATGGTGAAACCAGCCGAGAAGAAAGGAGGGTGAACTGCTCTGGCCATCCAACAACTCCACAAAAGTCGGGAAAAGATTTAAAACATGCGCGCCCTGTATAAATGCCGAGAGATCATAGCGAACCACGGCGCCTCCGTCCGCTTGCGCCGTCAACATTTTCGAAATCAGAACCTCGTTTTTGTTGCAATAGTGCTGCCGCTTCGCTGTTGCAGCGCTTCTTAGCTTCTGCACAAGATGCGTTCTTGGACTCACTGCCCGCACGATTTCTTCTTAGTTGATGCAGCACCTTGCAGGGAAGCACGGACTTGGTCGGTAAGCAAGTCCGATATCCTTGAGAAGCGCTGCCGTCTTCCTCGGAAGCACTGCAGTGCAAAAACGGATGTTGAAAGAATCAGCCGAGAAGTGGAGCTGCAGCGTGCAACAAAAACGTGGCTCAGGTTTGGCAGTGCCTGATTCCTGGCGTCTCAAGACTAAAACCAAGCTATTGTCTGGCAACCAAGAAAAATATTGGCTTGCGGTGAAAGCGAAAAATCCAAAAAGAGTGAATCACAAAGATTTTGTAAAGAGTGAGATATAAAAGCGCGTCTGTCGCCCTCTCATGGGCTTATTCGTCTGTTTGACTCCTAAGTAGATTTTGTTTGTATGTGTTGTGTTATCCCTGATTGCTTTCATATTTTCTTTTGTACTCCACTGTTTTCGTCTTGTACTTGTACGGATTAAAAATAAATTATTATTATTATTATAAAGGTCAGCAGACCACTTAAGTTGCCACGGGGTGTTAAAACGATAAAATTCAAGAGGGGCCCTTCAAAGCACACCTCGCACTATATACTGTTTATGTTCCAGTATTCAAGGTTATCTGAATACTGTAAAGCTAGGCTCTGCTTTTAAAAAAGTATCCATGGCCTTGCCTGTTTTAACCCTTTTCCCAGGCCACCGACTTCTAGCAAGATCTCGGCAAAATTAAGAAAACCGGTTGTATGCATCAGTAGCATGATGCGCGAAAACTCGTTCGGAGCCTAGTGCGCATGGAAACTGGTGGATCGCGGCAAGTGCAAAGAGGGTGAGATGTTGTTAGCGGGTTAAAATGTTACATAGGAAATTTGGATCTCCGGGTTTAAGAACTAATGAATGATGCTGTGGAAGTAGGTTGGATTGGCATTATACATACGACAGGTCCTTTATATTATTTGCATATCTTGTAAAACGTATTTACTTTGAGAAAACTTAACGCTCAATGCACTATCGATGTGTTGCCCAAAAAGCCACCGCTTCACACGCTGTGACGAAGGATAACAACATTATTTTTACCAGATTATCGACGCTCTGAAGCCTGTGGCATACCTTGGGACTGCTAGGCTAACTGGGTCCAGAAGTTGGGCTCCGTGGCTTGTCTCACTCCTAATGGACTCGGCAAGGTAGGCCAAATGGTATTTTCACCTCTCTTCTCATTTTTATGGCACTTGCAGATCCCTTCAAGTGCCCTACTAAAAAGATTCAAGCTGGCTACCCTGAAAAAAAAAAAATTGTTGATTTTTTGTGATGTCAGGCCAATGTGGTTTACGAAATTATCTTTGGCTACCCTGGAAGAGAGACCATCCCGCCTTAGCATCAATTTCGGTATTAAAACCCTTTCTGTATTCTCCCTCCCCCCTATACTCCTCTACTCATTAGACCCCAGAGAGAGAAATCCCAGAAAATCCCCAAACTAGCACTATTCATGAAAGATATAGAAGGAGTTTTTTTCCAGCATTTGTTGAGTTGTACAATAACCGATAAGTTAGTCCTTTTTCCCTTTTTTTCTTTCGTGACAAGACTATAGAGTGATAGAGTGTTATGTTATTCATTTTTTTTTTTTTTTATGACGAAAAGGTCAAATTCGGCGGTAACCCTGTGACAGCTGCTTTTGAAAAATAAAATTCTATTCTACCGCTTTTCGGTCGGTCTTTCTGTCAGGCCACTGTTCTCGAGTTAGGGTACTTCCACATAAGCTAGGACGATGAAACTTGGCAGGCATATCAGGGACCCGACCAAACTAACTTGGAAACAGTCACTTCCCCGATCCGACCATCGTGGGGGATTGGAGGGAAGGGGAATCCGGAGTCTTGAGGAATTTAAACCTTTGGAACGGTTGGTCGGATCTTACCGAAACTTGATATTTGGAAAGATATCATGTCTCGGATGTCCCATTCAAGTCCGGAGTGGATCCATGAATGTGTGCGGGGGGGGGGCGGAAATCTTGTGACACGCTTAGAGTGGAGCGATTGAGATGAAACTTGGTGGGAAGAACAAGCACAAGAACTAGATACATCAGTAATAGAACGGGATCGGATTTGGACACTCTGGGGAGTTAGAGGGGTGGGGGGGGCGGAATTCCGGCGATCGCCAATTAAGGTACTTCCAGATGTGCTAGGACGATGAAACTTGGCTTGAACATTAGAGACTTGACATGATTGGCATAGAAATAGTAAGTTCCCCGACTTGACCATCGGGGGGGGGGGGGAGTGGAGGGAGGGGGAATCCGGAATCTTGAGGGATGTATAATTTTTGAACGGGTGATCGGATCTTAATGAAACTTTGATATTTGGAAAGATCTCGTATCTCGTCCGGACCTGATCCGATGAATGTTGGAGGAGAGGGGGAGGGGAAAACCGGAAACCTTGTGACACGATTAGAGTGGAGCGATCGGGATGAAACTTGGTTGGAAGAACATGCGCAAGCCCTATAGATGCATCAGTGGCGTAACCGGACCAGGTTATGCCGATCCAAGCCAAAAACTTGGCTTGGACATTAGAGACTTGGTAAGATTGGCTTAGAAATTGTCACTTCTCAGATCCAACCAGCCCTTAAAGTACTAATCCGAACTATACATTCTCTTGACTTCCAAGGGCCCATGATCATTGTTATCTCAAGGATTTTCCTTACAGATAATCACAACACACCCACGAATTGACGAATTCCTACTTTTATCCCGATGAAAAATGTAGATCAAAATAGTAGTACGAAGTTGTACGAAAAAGTAGCATGCAGTACTAACTGATGCTACTACATGCTTCTACTTCAAGGCTACCGTGTTACTGCATACTACTGCATGCTACTATTATTAGCAAGACTGGATGCTACTATGGCAAGACAGGATGCTACTGGATACCGCCATATGAGCTTCCAGCTCTTGTTTTAGTCTCTCAGTCCAAAGAGCGGAGATGCAAAAAGAAAGATAATCCTAAACCTCTCTGTGACTCCCCTTCCCACAGCTCTTGGCACAACCGATTGTGTGACTCCAGGCTATTGTTGGGTAATATTTAGTTTTCGGTATGTCAGTATCTTCACAAGTATGTGTTCAAACGAAGCAGAAACGATATGCCTTCAGATAGTCCCAACTCAGTAGAAAGTTTCGAAAATAATTTACAATCAGTTTCTAGAATAATTCAGTTTTTTTTTAAGTATGAATGAATGAATGAATTTATTGCACGAAAAAGCCCATGGAGTCATGGCAACAAAACAAAAAGAAAACACAACAAACTACAAAAAACGCTCTCTATGGGACAAGCCAACGCGTAGGAATCTAGGAATCTAGAAAGGGTATTTATTTAGTGTTATTTATTTATTTATTTTTTCACCCCAACCCCAAGGGGGGGGGGGGGGTAATGAAGGAATGATATAGCGGATTCATTGTGGTTGCGGCACTGCGGCCACAATCAGGATTTTTTTTGTCTTAAAAGTGGCCTTTAATGGTAAATTCTTTGTTTAATTTATATGTTTTTTGATGAAATTAAAAAGAAATGTCTAAAAAAAAAAATGTCTAAACCTTACGGATATCCCCCATATTTGTACTGCCCATCTTTTCTAGTAGCCACTCCTCCCTAGTAATTCCCACCCCAAATACTTCGACCCTTAAATCACTCAATCCTTCACATTCACACATAAAGTGGAACACATCCTCATCCATCTTTCCACACATCGGGCAAATGAAGTTCAGTTCAGTTTCATTGGACTATATCTAAAGTTTAACCGAAAAGCCAACTTATTTTTGTATCATTTATCTGAGTACACTGAATTATTTGGACTCTGCTAAGGGACTTTAGGATTTTCCACTATCTACTCTAGTAGTGACGTTCAGAATATCTACAGCCGTCCAAAACGCAAAGTCTACTATGACGCGGAAAATCTGAATCTCAACACAAACGCGGCTTTTCAATGGCTAGTGGGATCTTGATGAAGACTACTTAGTGGCAGAACACACATTTTCGAAAATCTTTTTCATCAAGCACGCAACAGAGGTACAAGCACATAAAGGCACCACAAATCCGACAGGGAAATTCCACTATTCGAAAATCGGTTAGTCGTGAATAGTGCAGCAACGAAGAAACGCATTTTCATCGGGCCTTCAAGCCTATGTAAGTGAATAAGTGATAGGTAGAATGGAATAGAATAGAATAAAACTTTAATTCAAAAATATGGCTTATCATAGCAAACTGCCAAATTTGATATTTTTTCGTCAGGTACATTGTTGGCAAATAAACACATTATACAATCAACAAAAGGACGACACACTTTAAGTCAAGTTGAGTTAAAAAGGGCCACAAAACTAGGCACACAACTCTTTTTATAACGGTCTGTTTTAGCAACTAGATTGTCCCGTCTCAGCCCTTTTCGATTAAACTTTAAAGACAAAAAAATACACAATTCACATTCCTGCCAGGAAAGCATTAAAGGAGTGCTTGGCTAGGGCAGGGAAATAACCCTGTCCGATGAAAAATTTATCTCAAAATATTAGTACGAAGTTGTACGAAAAAGTAGCATGCAGTACTAACTGATGCTACTTCGCTTCTACTTCAAGGCTACCGCGTTACTGCATACTACTGCATGTTACTATTAGCAAGACCGGATGCTACTATGGCAAGACAGGATGTTACTGTATACTACTACATAAGATTGGACCAGTCTGAGGCACATTAAATGATAGTATTCTTTGCTATTACAGAGTATTACATGTAACTTTTCGTACAATTACCATACAACTACGCAGGCTACAAATTTTCCATCGGGTGGCAAGGGCAGAACGATATGCCTTCAGATAGTCCCAACTCGATAGAAAGTTTCGAAGAAAGTTTCCAGCCACTGGAAGACCCCACCCATCGTCACATACTCCCCCCTCCCCACATTCCTGACCGTATAAGGCCACAGAGAATGGCAGCACAACCAGTTCCTAAGATCCTACCCATACGGGCAATTCATGCGCGGCATGAGAGAAGTTTTGTCCCCTCCTTTGTGAGTTTTTTCAATGCGAAATTTTAAGTAAAATCCTTTTTGTGTTGATGTTTGAAGTTTAGCGGATTAGTTTGTTGCTATTTAGTTGTTGTGTAATTTATGAAAATTTGACTATATTAAAGCACAATTGTACATAATTATGTTTGACGAGAGAACAAATATTCGGTTTTTTGTTGATACCGTAAGGAATGTTTTTGAAGAATAAAGATTGATTGATTGGTTGATTGAAGATAATATACCATCAATTTCTAGACTAATTTCTAAGTGATTGATTGATTGTTTACAATCATTTTCTAGACTAATTTCTAATCCTATTTTTTCAGTCTGATCTGCTACTCGGACATCAAGTCCCTGAATACCGAAGAAAAAGCAGAACTCTTCCGGCGCCGAACTCAGCTACTGATGTATCTCCTCCGATCGCCGTTGTACGACCGGTTTACGAAAGAAAAGATTTCAGTGATTTTGCTGTATCTCTCTCGACATGTACCTCTTGTACATTATTTGTGCCTGCCACTGCTTAAGTACATACCAGTGTATCAAAAGCTTTATTTTTACACGTGGAACGGGTGAGATATACTCTTCGTCTGGACCTAGCATGTTCGTTGTTTTTTTTATATTAGGGAACGTAGATATACCCGCTGCCGAAGATTACTAGGCAGTAATGGTCGAGGACTGTATACTCTATATGACTAAGCCGAAAACACGCCAGTGATCCTCAGGAAAAACGAGAAAACGTCTCACTAACGACTCAAATCATGTGTCAACCAATCACGGTGCTCGTTCGGGACAGCTGTGTTGCCGCTTCCCGGCTCTTCCACTAGGTACACGGCGATTTTGCATCGGCGTGGGGAGTTAGTCAGTGTTGGGCGATATTTAAGATTTATCGATATTTTCACTTTCGATATTCAATAATCGATATATCTACACCGGTATGTCTTTCTCATGTTTTCCTATAGGATACGTCTCGTTTCGCCAAAATTTAAGAACATAGTTGTCGTTAAATTGCATCTTGCATCATCTCGAACTCCGAATAAATAAGAAATGAATTACGGAAGACATATTGCTCCAGTTTCGGATATATAAATATAGGTTATGTTGGGTTATTTACATTAATTATGAATGAACGAATATCGATTTCGATATCGATATTTGCGTTTTGATATTCAATATCGATATTTACGTTTCGATATTCAGTATCGATATTTGGTCCGATATATTGTTATCGATTTCGAATATCGCCTAATACTAAGTTAGCCATTCGGAATCGGATTCGTACCTAGCCCTGGATTCGGAATATTTTCATGGTCGGGTTCGCCAATCTCTGTTTACTCTGTTTTAACAAGCTTCATCAATTCCGAAGTAATGGTTCGGATTAATGATCACAGTCTTGTTGTCGCTGACTGGAAATCCTGCAGCCTCTTCAGTTCCACATAGGAAAGTTTTTGTTGTTGTTTTCCGCTTAGTGATTAAAAATATAGAAAACCTACCTGGAAGCCAGGCCCATATCCAGGAATTCATTTCGGGGGAGGGGGGGGGGGGGGTTGCCCGCGGGTCGGATAAAAAAGACATAGATTAGAGGGAAAATCCTATAAAAAATTATTATTTTTGCATGTTTCTGGGGTGGGGTTGAACCCCCCCCCCCCCCCCCCCCGCCCCCTGGATACGGCCCTGCTGGGAGCCCTCCTCCTCTGCCCGCACCGTAGGTTCTGGGTAGTGGTCGCCGTTTGCAGTACAAGGTCAACGCATGGAAAACGAAATAGCCTTTCGAAAGTTATGACAATATAACTAAACCTTCGGGAACAATTCAGAGGTGTAGTCCTGTTTGTTTTTATGTGCTAAAGTGTATGTAAAAGCCACAATAAAATTCGAAAGACGTTAAGAGATCGAGTTTGAAGCCCTTCGGGCCCTTTGAATGGATAAATTAATATTTTCGTTTTCAACTAATGTTCAACGCAGCGTGGTGGATATTTTTCGGCCATCGAGGTTCAACCATCCGATAACAACCGAGATGGAGGTGTGTTAACTGTTATAACTTTTTCGAAGGTTTGACTTCATATCAACCTTTCTGGGAGGTGATATGACTTCATTTCATCCTCTCTAGACGGTGATGTATGACTTCATATGATCCTCTCTGGAGGGCGATGTGACTTCATATGATCCTCTCTGCAGTGTGATATGACATCATCATCCTCTCTGGAGGGTGCTATGACTTCATATCATCCTTTCTGGAGGGTGGCTAACTTTCTGAGTGAAGATTATCGTAAAATAACTGACCGTGGGTCATAGGATGATATGCATTACATACCTGTTCGAGAAAAGTTATTACTTGTTAATAGTACAGAAAAATTGTGTTATGAGCCTCTGTGTCTCGTTTCTGTAAAACATACCACTTTGCACTTTTAGCAAAAGATCACAACGGAAATATTCTGTAAAGTCAACAGATGGTGTGTTTTCTCATATCTGTTGAGGTGGGCGTCCTTGTCTAAATGTTTCAAACTTCTGACAGCATAGGTTTATTGTTCCTTGTCGTGTGTATGAAGGCCCGATGAAAAAATTATCTCAAAACAGTAGTAAGAAGTTGTACGAAAAAGTAGCATGCAGTACTAACTGATGCTACTACATGCTTCTACTTCAAGGCTACCGTGTTACTGCATACTACTGCATGCTACTATTAGCAAGACTGGATGCTACTATGGCAAGACAGGATGCTACTGGATACTACTACTTAAGATTAGACCAGTCTGGGGCACATTAAATGATAGGATTATTTGCTATTCCATAGTATTACATGCAACTTCTTCGTACAACTACGCAGGCTACAAATTTTTCATCGGGGGTGAATTGTTATTCGGTCTTGGTCATTAGGAATGTGTGTTTTATTCCCAGGTTTCGAGGTAGTTTTCTCGCTTTGTTATCCCGTTAAAGTTTTATTACACTGCCGGAAGTTTATTCAAACAATGTTTACAACGGGTACGTCAGCTACGACTCTTCATCAGCGATATTTCGGCCCTTTTTGGCAAGGGTCCTCGTCAGGCTGTCGATCCTCTGGTTCAACTTAGGGGAAGGAAACAAACCTGTCTTTGACAGACAGGTTTGTTCTTTGACAGACAGGTTTGTTTCCTTCCCCTAAGTTGAACCAGAGGATTGACAGCCTGACGAGGACCCTTGCCAAAAAGGGCCGAAATATCGCTGATGAAGAATCGTAGCTGACGTACCCGTTGTAAACATTGTTTGAATAAATGTTTGAAACTCAGCTTGGGCTCAAAGAATATTTTGCCGGAAGTTTCATAACAGGTAACACAGGGATGCGCAGTTTCAACAGACAACACTTGGGATGTTGTCTGTTTTGGTTTCGAAATCGTTATGCGCTGAATGTTATGCGCAACAAGCATTGCCAGGAAGAACCGAAAAAGCATCTGCTGACTTTTATTTTTCGTAATGATATCGGAAAGTCAGCAGACGCTTTTTCAGCTCTTCCTGTCAATGATTCATATGCATAACATATAACGTATAACGTTTTCAAAATCACAACAGACGACACCCTAAGTGTTGTCTCTTGAAACTGCGCATCCTTGTATTATCTGTTATGAAACTCCGGACAGTGTAGTGATATCTTCGGGCTAGAAAACATAGGACTTGGAAGCACGTCCACGACTCTCAACCAACCCCATCTGGTCTCTTAGAAATCCTGTTGTACAACCATAGCCCAAGGAAATATTTTGAAGTTTGGCGAATTTTCTACTGATGGTGGCAGTTCAGTGGGAATACATGCTTTAGTTTTACGTTAGTACCTGTATTGTGTGTCTATTGGGGTTTCGATGAAAGTGATAGGGAGTTGCGTAAACTAGACTTTTTCGTTGAAATACACTTTTTATCGAGGTCGTAGATTATCTTGCGAAAACGGTTGGCTCGTTGGGTGCGTGGGAGTCCGCTACCCCTTTTGCGTTTTTTAAATCCCAAAACGTAAAGGATCATTTACACGGCGGGTATTTTTCCCCGGAGACGAGAGAGGAAAGTGTTCACACGGTACCCGGGTGTTTTTCAAGGGAGAGTACTGTCATGTGGCAATAAAATCCAAGGTTATAAAGCTCAGAATATCTCTTTAAAATGGACACCAACATATGTCCATTTGGATCACTTCTTATGTGGACATAATCAAAATTATTGCTCGAAAATCCGATTTTGTTTTTGCTGAAGTCATAAAATACCCTTCGACAAGCAAATCCCCGAGTAAAAAGTTCGCGAAATTGAATTCCAAAATACCTGGGGATTTGTTGCTGTTGCGTGGAGAAATACCCGCGGAGTACGGGTAAATACCCACCGTGTAAACGTAGCTTAAGTGGAGGGATACCTATGACATCGCAAAATCCGTCTGTCCGTCTGTCTGTGAGCACGATAACAAATTTGACGTGAGCCATGATAAGTTTTTGGTGAATAATTGATTTACCTGTCTATCGAAGGGAATTATATTTTGATGGAACCTTGTGGGAGGGTTCTTTGGGTCAAGTGTAAGGTCGAGTTCGTAGATGGGCTCTGTAGCCCTATATTTAGGGGCAGGGGCGTCGCAAGGGGGGGGGGGGGGGGTCTGCAGCCCCCCCCCCCCACCTTTTTGAGATTCGGTAAAATGTTGATTTTACTAAAATTGTCCGGTATTTTTTCGATAGCAGAACTGTTCAGTATATTTACGGGGATTCGGTAGTTATACAGAATCCTAAATAAGCTGTCTTTACAAATCTCTTCGGTATAATGATCGGGTTTCGGTAGTTATCACGAATTTGGTGAGAGAATTTACTGAAACCATTCGGTAATTTTTCGATGCCGGAACTATTCGGTATATTTATGGAGATTCCGTAGTTACACAGAATCCGAGACAAATCCCGAATAAGCTATTGGTTCAATTATTCGGTATCATGATTGGCATTCAGTAATTTATTCAGTATAATTTCCAGGATTAGGAAGTTAACCACAAATCCTGCCTGTGTTCCAGGTTCGACGAAAGTATACCGAATATGAATATTGGTCGGTAGTCTTTCGATACCAAAACAAGTCGGTATAATAACCGGGATACGGTAGTTATACAGAATCCCGAACATGCTATCGGTCTAAATTTATTCGGCATAATAACTGGGATTCGGTAATTTATTCGTTATAATTGCCAGGATTGGGAAGTTACCACGAACCTCGAAACTCAGGTCGAGTGAAGCACTGGTCGCAGACACATGGGATGATCTATGATATCATCGATATTCATTTCTTTTACTTTGGATCCCAAAAAGAATATCTAATCATAAATATTTCGAAAATTCCGCCTGCAGCACTTTTCTTAACATTTTCTATTTTGTGGAAGGGCGCGTCATTTGACGGGGGTTTTAAATCAGTTTTAGGATTGACATTTCAAAACATTAAAAGCTAGAATTTGGATGGAAATTCAAATTTGGCAGGAAAAGCAAAAACAAATTTCGCCTGTGGAGCTCACTTCATGTGATTATGGGTAGTATTATTGACAAGACTACAGTTGATGCTGCTGCCGGAACGTCGCTCCATCCGGTTTCTGGAACTTCTTAGAGTCGTGGTATTTATTCAACGGTAAATGATAGAATCTGAAAGAGAAGCAGTTAAATTTTAGCATACAGAAAAAAAAATAGATTTCGAAAATTTTCGCCTGCGGCGCACGATAATTTTCTATTCGCTATAATAGATAGCAGCTGTTACTGCAATCCTGCCCGTAAAACAATGAGTTTTATGTCATCGTGTTAGGTTTTACTGTTATTTGCTTCTGCCTAAACCGTAGCCGCTCCACTGAGTGGCCTGAAAGGAAGGGCTCTTCCTTTCAGCTCACTTATTGGATCCAGGAGTCTTTCAACTTGGTAGCGTCTAATCGAAGGCTTGGATTTGTTCGTACTGTTCTCGCTAAGTTCAGGTTCAGGACACGTTTATTTCACTCTACTCACTCTTGTGTTGTTCCTTCGAAGCTTCACCACTCTCTGGCTAAATATTACTAAAGAAGTCCCGACTATAACTCCTTCTGACGTCAATCCACCTTTTTCTCCTTTCACTGATCTCCCAGTGGTTCTCCCGTTCTAACCACAAGCTTTTCTCCGGAGTTCTATGCTTTACATTAGACTCGGACATGAGTTTGGAAACCATATTTCCTTTTAAATCTCGGCTAGGTTTAGAAGGCTCGTGACAATTTCCTTTTTAATTCTGACTTGGAATTAAAAGGTAAACAGATAAAATTGTAAATATAAAGATATGAAAACCCTTCGTAACACTCCTCCCCTGTTACATAGTTTTGTTCCACAAAACAATTCTCAAAGTTACCCCAACTCTGTTTCATAATCGGAACATTTTCTTTACTTTCATGGTCTACAGTAATTTTTAAAGTTTAAATTTCAGCGCCTCTGCTTATACCCGAAGTTCCAGCAGATTTGCTTATTTTCGATATGGCCGTAGCTAGATATTTATATACACCATGTGGGCTTCGCCAGAACGCCGCCTAATAGTTGGCTTATCGTCTTTCATGCTGACCTTTATTGTTGCTCTTCCTCGGTAATCGTTTCTGTTCCATAATTTAAAGCTCGAATTCTTAGTTCTAGGATTCGGTAAAACTTTTGAAAGATTCGGTAAAAATTTTGGCTCTGCACCCCCCCCACCGAAAATGCACTTGCGACGCCCTGTTTAGGGGTGGGGGAGGGGGTTCAAATTACGGGACAAACAAAACATTTTTAAGCAGCTAAAGAGATAGTCAATTAAGGGATAAGAAGACATTCTGAAGACGAATATGAAAACCATGTTCTCGCCGGACAAGTAGTCCGCCCGGAATCCGGCCAAAACCGGGAAGATTGTTAAAAGTAAAAGTTTTATTGAAGTTGATTAGATGTTCAATTTAGGGGTAAGAAGGCATGCTAAACGCTTATGTGAAAATCATTTTCTACGCGGACAAGTAGTTCCCCCGGAATCCTGCCTAGACCGGAAAATCTGTTAAAAGCAAAAGTTGTATTTGTAGTGATGTCCGATTTTGAGGTAAAAAGCGATGATGAATCCTTATATCACAATCATTATTTAGCCTGGCATAGTTCGTCCGGAATCCAGCTAAAACCGGAAAATTTGTTATAAATTAAAACTTCATTTGAAGTGAATTAGATGTTGGATATAGGACCCATGGGAACCATGTTCTCGCAGGACAAGTAGTCCGCCCGGAATCCGGCCAAAAGCGGGAAGATTGTTAAAAGTAAAAGTTTTATTGAAGTTGATTAGATGTTCAATTTAGGGGTAAGAAGGCATGCTAAACGCTTATGTGAAAATCATTTTCTACGCGGACAAGTAGTTCGCCCGGAATCCTGCCTAAACCGGAAAATCTGTTAAAAGCAAAAGTTGTATTTGTAGTGATGTCCGATTTTGAGGTAAAAAGCGATGATGAATCCTTATATCACAATCATTATTTAGCCTGACATAGTTCGTCCGGAATCCGGCTAAAACCGGAAAATTTGTTATAAATTAAATCTTCATTTGAAGTGAATTAGATGGTGGAAATAGGAGTAAGGAGATACGCTGAATTCGTTTTTTAGCTTTATTTTTTCGCCGGACAAGTGTCCGTCTGTCTGTGAGCACGATAACTCTCGAAGGGAGCGAGATATTTGGGATGAAACTTGGTGTGAGGATTCTTTGGGTCAAGGGACAGGTCGACTTCGTCGATGGGTTCTGTAAGCTCCCGAACGGCCGATATCCAAGCTGGACGTCAACTCAGTTTATTGGTGCCCTTAACTGGCCTTACTGATTTTATCAGACGCACTGCCAGACCCACTATAAGCCATGGTATGTTTCAAAGTTTTAAAGTAATAACACGTATCTCTCAACCGGTCTTGTCTGGATCAGATATTAAATTTTTGGGAGCCCATCGGAACCTTTGGTATTGTTTTGTTCGCCTTTGACCAATGACCTTTCAGCAAAGCCGCCTAAAGGGCAGACAAAGCACACCTTGTACTACGTTGTCTTTCGACCAAGGTATTCTCGTACAGTTTACCTTATAACACAACTTTGCTTACAGCAAATAATACAAGTTTTCGACTGTTTTTAGCCCCTCTCCATACACCTTGGAGGGCAAAGGCAAAATGTGCATAACCGGTCTTCTGACTATGAAGCTTCACGGGAACAGTGGTCGGCGGCCTTATACGTCTCGTAAACAGAACAAACACGGCAACTGTAAAAATCAGTGTAACGCCAATAGGAATGTACCTATGAATTGCGGAATCTCGGGAATTGGAGTGGGTGGAAATATTACGGAAGTAGTGCGTTAAAATCATAGGTAGAACAACGGCCTTTAAAGTAAGTAATAAGTCAGTAAGTAATTTATTTATGACCCGCCATTTTTAAAAGGCGGAGTAAATGAAGAAAATAAACAAAACACAAAAGGGCTTACCGAAAAGGGCTTAGATAGGACAATCTAGCTACCCGTCAATAAATATTCTTTGAGCCCGAGCTGACTTTGAAACATTTATTCAAACAATGTTTACAACGGGTACGTCAGCAACGGGTACGTCAAGAATCGTAGCTGACGTACCCGTTGTAAACATTGTTTGAATAAATACCCGTCAATTGTTCACTTAAAGTTTAACTGAAAAGCCAACTTATTTTTGTATCACTTAACTGAACACGCTGCATTTTTAGGATTGTGTTAAGGGATTTTTGTTATTTTTACTATTTGCTCTAGAATGACGTTCAGAATATCTACGGTCGTCCTCACAACGCAAATTTCTACTATGACGCCGAAAAACTGAATCTCAATACATACGCGGTGTTTCAGTGGCCAGCTTACGGAAGGTAGCTCACTGCGTGAACACTTATGTTTCGTAAATTGTTTTCGTCGAGCATACAACACAGATACATGCGCATATAGCATACAGGAGATGGAAATTCCACTGTTTGAAAATCGATTATTCGTGAACAGCGGAGCAACGAAGTAACTTACTTTCGCCGGGTGGCTGTCCTATCTAAGCCCTTTTCAGATAAACTTTAAAGCGTTTTTCCGCGACACAGACGTTGGCTTCACACTTCTGAGTGTTTGTCGCGGAAACTCGCTTGTGTGCCACACAGTCGAGCCACAAGTCGAAACGCCGTCTATTTTTGGGCGGTAACTTCAAACGTCGGAAAATAAAGTTCATAGGCGTATTCTCGCCGTTCCCCGAGGACTCCACTTGAGGAGTCCTCGCGTTTTTTTTGGTCCCGGGGACTCACTCCCCGTATTCTCGCGAGTCCCCACGGACGGGGAATGCTCCGATTAGCATCACCATCATCAAAAAGGACTCCCTTTCAAATTCGGAGGGGAATCAGTTTTTGCTGTTGTAGGTGCTATGTAAAATTAATTAAAAAGAACCAGAATAAACAAAACCAAAAATAAAGTGGATCTAGACTACTTTTTTCAGCTGCATATTCATTTTTCGAACAAAATCCATTTTAGAAGCATTCCCCGTATTCTCGCTGTTTCTGTATGCGGAGTCCGCGCGGCGTGACTCCCTCTATTCTCGCCGTTCCCTTCGATTCCCCGAGGAGTCCTCGGGGAACGGCAAGAATACGCCTTATGTAAAAATCTGAATAAATAGAACTCCAGGCTGTCTTCCTTACCATTCCGTGCAAAAAGGATCCTCAGATTTATCAAGACTTAAGAAAGCTTTTAATTTTATTGTTTTGATGTTATTTTGCTGCTAAATTTTAATTTCCCGCCAAAATCGAGCCACAAAATCGACAAGCACCTCGACAGTTGTTCGTCGAATTTGAGCCACAAAAAATCTTGTTGGTCCCGGAAACACACTTGTGGACCGCGCAAAAGGCCGCGGAAACACTCTTTCGAGCCACAATCGCCCACAAACTGTTTGTGGCAGTATGGAAAAACGCCTTTAAAGAGGCTTGAAGACTCGATGAAATATATTTGACAGTGCAAAACGGATAAAGGCGTATTCTCGCCGTTCCCCGAGGACTCTACTTTAGGAGTCCCCGCGTTTTTGTTTGTCCCGACTCGCTCCCCATATTCTCGCGAGTCCCCACGGACGGTGAATGCTCCGATTATCATCATCACTATCAAAAAGGACTCCCTTTCAGATTCGGAGGGGAATCAATTTTTGCCTGTGAAGGTGCAATGTAAAATCAGTAATAAAGAATTCGAATAAACAAAACCAAAAATAAAGTGGATCCAGACTAATTTCGTCAACTGTATGTTCTTTTTTTTTTCGAACAAAATCCATTTTAGAAGCATTCCTCGTGTTCTCGTTGTTTTCCGTAGGCGGAGTCCGCGTGGAGTGACTCCCTCTATTCTCGCCGTTCCCTTCGATTCCCCGAGGAGTCCTCGGGGAACGGCGAGAATATGCCTTAAGTCAGCTACATTTTATTAGAACTATATTTCGACCCTTCTTGGCAGGGTTCCTCTTCAGGCTCAAGCTGGAAAATGAACTTGTGGAAAAATAATTGAAGATTCTTCCTTAAATATCTGATTTTGTGAACTTCTTCTCTGAAAATTGGTTGGAGTTAAAGCTGGTGCTGTCATTTCATTCTGGACACGTTCGAGTCACCTGTCTCTTTTTCTGCTTTCCAGCTAAGATATAAAAGATTCGCAGTCAGCTTGGGCTGAAGGAACACCCATAGCATTGTCCAAATAGATGTTATAAGGTGTATTACGGCGTATAAGGTTTACTACAGATTCCTGCGCGCTGTAACAAGGTGAATAAGTAGAATAGACGGGCGTCATATTACCGCTTATGGAGGGCCAATCAGATCGCTTGGTTGGTTCCACCAGCGGGTCGAGGAAACGAGCAGCGTCGTCAGGGTTGCCACGGGAAGCACTAAATTTCTACTTTGTTGGAAGCTGAAGAAACAACTTTTCTTCAAAAGAACACGTTTTGTTCTGTTACGACTGCTTACTGCTAGTTCGAGGACCAATGTAATTTATCCGTAAATCTAATAGCTTTTACAATATATTGGGCGTCAAATTGTACTCGTGTACTTCGAGTAGTACTAAGAACACTTTTTCTGATCTTTAGAAACTCGAAAGACTGTATCAGCGTGGCAACACCTAAAGCTGCATTCATAAGAACCTCTCGGGTTCCTATTTGAACAGGCGTGTGTATTAAGACGTAAACCACGCGTATAGCGCTATTCAGCTTATTACACCTATTTGGACAATGCTTATGACTCGATGAAAATGCGTCACTTCGGGCAATGGCATCGCCCCAGCCCCCTTTGCATTCTTCGACGTAAATCTTATACAGGTGAGGCCGAGAACACTTTTACTTTAAAAATCGCAAAAGGGGTGGCGGACTCCCAGAACGCTCCTAACGCCAACCGCATCTCGAAAGGAATGGAAGGTGTTCGTGTTTCCGAGTCGTATTCAGCCACAGTGGGGGGAGTTGGGAGTCCCGGAGGTGATGTTGCTCGCATCCCGATGAAAAGTTGTCTCATAATAGTAGTATGAAGTTGTAAGAAAAATTAGCATGCAGTACCTACATGCTATTATAGCAAGACTGGATGCTACTGGAGCAAGGCGGGATACTACTGCTTAAGATTAGCCTAGTGTGAGATACATTAAGTTAAAGTATTATGTACCACTACATTGAATACATGCAACTTTTTCGTACAACTACACAGGCTACACATTTTTCATCGGGATAGGGGTCAAACAAGTTGAACGACTTGAATGAAATTTGGAATATAGACAATTTATATGCCCTAGATCAGTGGTTCCCAACCTTTTCCGTACCGCGTACCCCTAATCAAAGTTCAAAGTGGTTGCGTACCCATTTTTTGACGAATCGATTTTTGTACTGTAGTTATTACCGTATTTTACCACGAGAAGAAAGTAAAAATACGATATTAAGTGTCCTCAGCGATAACGCATGTATGTATGTGTTTCTGAAATTGCGTACGATTTGGTTTCTGAACTTTTGGACTATATTGAAACTAAATCAGACAACTCAAAAATGTTTGAGGCGAGATATTAAAGCTACAGACTACCTTAATTTTGAGGACCTTCGCGTACCCCTTGCAAAGTCTCTCGTACACCTTCGGGTACGCGTTCCACCGGTTGGGAACCACTGCCCTAGATGACATATTTTAGGGTTCAAAACGGATCCGACAACGGTGGGGGGGGGGGGGCACCGGAAGTTCAAAAAAATGCTCGGTTTCTAGTAAAACTTGATAGGTGGTACGAGAAGAATGCTTCAGATGATCCATTTAGGAGTCGAACCAGATTCGGCCGCGTGTGGGGTGTTGGAGGGGGTACCGGAAATCGTGTGGCACGTCTAGGAACCAAACAAGTTGAACGACTGAATGAAACTTGGAATATAGAGAAGTTATATGCCCTAGATGACATATTTTAGGGTTCAAACCGGTTCCGACAACGGTGGGAGTGGGAGAGTCACCGGAAGTTCAAAAAAATGCTCGGCTTCGGGTGAAACTTGATAGGTGGTACGAGAAAACGCTACAGATGATCCATTTAGGAGTCGAACCAGATTCGGCCGCACGCGGGGAGTTGGAGGAGGTACCGGAAAGCGTGTGGCACGTCTAGGGACCAAACAACGAGGTGCCTACCCGATGAAAAATTTGTAGCCTGCGTAGTTGCATGATAGTTGTACGAAAAAGTTGCATGTAATACTATGTAATAGCAAAGAATACTATCATTTAATGTGCCTCAGACTGGTCCAATCTTAAGTAGTAGTATCCAGTAGCATCCTGTCTTGTCATAGTAGCGTCCAGCCTTGCTAATAGTAGCATGCACTAGTATGCAGCAACACAGTAGCCTTGAAGCAGAAGCATGTAGTATCAGTTAGTACTGCATGCTATTTTTTCGTACAACTTCATACTACTATTTTGAGATAAATTTTTCATCGGGTATCAAAACGTGAACGTCAATTAAATCTGTTTTTATTCAGTGTAGTATATTTAGAAAGCTCTTCATTGACGAATATAAAACACTATACACAAGTAAGACACACTTAGCAGAATCACGTCGATTATTTACTGTAACTTTACTATCACAGTAAAATCCTGCCGAAATCCACTGGAATCTAACCGTAGCAAGTCGGCTAGGACTGTTGTCAGTTAACAACGGTGAAATTCCTTCTTCAGCAATAAAAAACATAACGAACTGACACGGATAAGATTATTAAACCAAAGTAAATACAGACAAGAACGAAACAAATTTCTTTGGGCTTTCAGGGTGTTACTAGCTCTTCAGCTCCGCCGTCGTCAACTATAACTTATCCTGATAGAATCAGAGAGTTTTTCAGTTGTTTTTGTTGATTTTTTTTTTCTTATGAAAGTATTATTTTTTTGTTTGCTTTTCTTTTCGTTTTTGTACTCCGTCCTTTTTCTTTGAAATGACGGGTGATAAATAAATAGAAGAAAAGGGCGTAAACGATTCGGTTTCTATCCAACAATTAAAAAAGCCAGATATGGCATAAAGCGAAATCCATGTCCAACATGAGTTAAAACAGACATATCTTAGACTACACTGTCAGAAGTCTCATAATAGATAACACGAGGATGCGCGGTTTCAACAGATAATGCGTAACAGATAACACTTCAGATGTTATCTATTGTGTCTGAAAACGTTATGCACGAAATTTTATGCACAACAAGCATTGTTAGGAAGAGCCAAAAAAGCATCTATTGACTTTATTCCTTATGTTATTATGCATAATATTTTCAAACACAACAGAACGCATTATCTGCTGAAATCGCGCATCCTCGTGTTATCTGTTATGAAACTTCTGACAGTGTACTGTGCCCAAATATGGTTTTTTTCTAGGTTCTAGGCTCGTTGAGACTTTTCAAATTCATGGTGAAAATCCAGATTAACTGAGCGACTTTCCGCACCTTAACTTGTCTAGATAGAAAAAACGCCGCTTCTTATGTGGATAGAAACAAAACGAAGGAGGCCAGAGGGTAACACTCATGAAAGCCGCACCGGGTTGGGCATCGTTCAGTCTGTTCACTGAACAGATAACGATGTACAACTTGTCTGTACCAAACGCTCGGTACGTTCAGTGTAGGTAAACGCGAGATTTTTGAAAATACCGGGACATGGTTAATGCGGTGACTGTCTACGTTGCTAAGATAGGTAACTGAACACCGGAAAAAACGGTCAAGGGCATACATTCCAATGTTCAGCATTACGAATCTTTGACCCACGCGTCTAACCACGGTCTAAAGTCGTTTTTGCAGTTATCGTGGCATCTGGCCAGTTATCATGGTATCAGATATTCAGATACCACGGTCCGACCGTGGTAACTGGTCGTGGTATCTAAAACAGTCATCTCACTTCCTTCAATTTTAGTCAAATTGATGGGAAAGAAGTTTGGCACTTAGTGACGTGACTGAATATCTGTTTTTCTTTTGGGATGACTTCGAAAAGCGCAATTTCGGCAACTGTCGTTTTTGCAGAAAAACCGTATATCAGATACCACGGTTACTGCAAAAAAGAGTAATTGCAGATCCAGTTACCGTGGTAACAGATACCATGGTAACTGCAAAACCGCAACTAATGAGCCTAAACGTAGAGTCAGAGTAAGAACAAAAGAAGAATACTCGAGCTGGGTTCTCACAGAGTCCGATTCGACAATCCTGACGGCTACGGCACTGGTAGCGTAGGTCAACCGGAATTGCGAATTTTCGAAATTCGGACGCTGTTGGAACCGCAAAGTGAGTTCGCGGCCCGAACGACCCCATTTAAACAAATGGCTAGAAAAAGCTTGTTTTACATGACTAGCCTCACCCCACCCTCCCATCTCAGACTATCAACTTAAATTCAAATCCTCCACTTATTCTGCGGAAAGACGATCATTATCGGTCGGTTCCGGACTGGAATTCCTGCCCGGATTTTCGGCACCATCATCAGTTCCAGACAGGAAAGTTGATATTTTTCCCACTTCATCGTGAAAATGAAGAAAATCCGGCCGGAAAAACCTGGTCGTCTGTCCGCATCATTAGTCTGGGTAACAGCTAAATTTATGAAGGTAATGAATACCGGAGAAGGTAGAGGGAGCGTACGTGAAAACCCCAGGCAAGAAAATTTAAACCGAAAATTTGACCTCACGTGAGGCTGACACCCTCTGAGGTTTTCGACCTCCAAAACACATGAGGATCAGTTAGTCCACACTTTATATTTTATAGAACTTGCATTGTGTGTCTGGTATTTTTCTGACACAAAAACGTAATTTCAGGTTTTGGGCTGTTTTCGAAAACAGAATAAAAGAATTCGAATTTTCGGTTTCAAATCGGTTATTTCCCTGCCCTAGCCAAGCACTCCTTTTGTGCTTTCCTGGCTGGAACGTTAATAGTGCATTTTTTCTGCCTTTAAATATAGTCCACTGAAACTGAAAACTGAATTAAAAACTCGAAGATCCCGCTCCGAAGAAAAGAAGGTCACAAGATGGCGCAGTGCGATACTAACAACGAGCAAAGTACACACCAGGTCGAAGGCAGGATCAAATACAGTTTTTTTTTTTTTTTTTTTTTTTTTACGTTTCTTCAGTGATGGTTCAGGCAAAGCCGACTAGATTAGCTAATGCGTGGCTGAACTTGTCGCTGCTAGCAAAACCAAGCAACGCGGGAAGGGGATAATCTGGCGGTTCTAATTTACAGAATTTGCTTTTATTGATTTTTCCAATTTTTTTATTTTTGTATTCTAATAGCTGACAACCGAAAGCTACACTGTAAAAAAAATCTTGTAGTATTTGCTGCTGGGATTAATCTTGTCTCTACTGAGATAAGGTTTTCTCTAATTCGGATTAATCTTATCCCAGTAGAGATAAGATTAATCCCAGAAGCAAATATTGCAGTTAACTTTAATCCTTACTCGGAGAGTTTTTACAGTGTACAAGCATTGCTTTGAATACGAGGTCATGCAGGTACGAGTCAAAAGCTGAATATTTTCCGGAAGATCAATTATCTACTCTTACTTTTAAAAGAACTTATAATACTACTTTATGGCAGAACACCCGTCTCTTCGTTCTTCCCTCCTTTCTCCAGCTACGAAAATCCCAACCCGAGAGGGGTGCGTCACTGTATCCGACACGTTTGCATCCTCGCGTTTCTGCAACGGTCGATACACTACCCCTATGGCGCTTCGCAAAACAAATGTTATACAAGGTCTTGGGAATCAGCGCACACTCAGTGTTTACGGAACATTAACCTGGATTTTTGCTCGGCGAGGAGTTCGGAGAAACAGAAGTTCTTATCATTATCCGTTCTTGGGATCACCCCGCCCCCCCCCACCACCAAAAAAAAAACGGGTCCCCGAAGTCACTAGAAACAGAATTGCTAGAATAATTCGCTTTATCTTCGTAATTCGAAGCAGTAGTGCGGCAGAAATAAGAATGAAAGGCAATACGATACCGGAAACGAGATTATACAACCTGCTTAGTTTACACATTTGTGACTAAAAAGAATAACGTCAATACCAAGAATTTCTTTCCTAACAGAGCCTCGTTTTTGTTGCAATAATGCTGCCGCATCGCTGCTGCAGCACTTCTTTGCGTCTGAACAAGATGCGTCTTTAGATTCACTGCCTGCAAGATTTCTTCTTGCAGTAGCAGCACCTTGCGGGGAAGCACGGACTTGGTCGGTGAGCAAGTCCGCGATTCTCGAGAAGCGCTGCCGTCTTCCTCGGAAGCACTGCAGTGCAAAAACGAATGAAGAAAGAATCAGCCCGGAAGCGGCCGAGAAGTGGACCTGCAGCGTGCAACAAAAACGAGGCTCAGAAGTTTTCCATTGCTCGATATTCATGGGCCCCAGGGAACTGTGCCAACCTGTGCTTCAATTGCTTTAACAAACACTGCTGAATTGAAAATTCTCGCTATAAAACATAATTGTCAATCATAGACACGATCCAACTTCCGTTAGGGAAGCTATAAGTAGCGAACTGAAAGACAAAAATGCTCCTCAGCCGGGATTTGAACCCAGGACCCTCTGCTTACAAGGCAGGCGCTCTTACAGTTTGAGCTACCGAGGGGCTTGTGAAAAGAGTTCGCAAACCACTACAACAGTCTGGTAGAAGCCGGCCACAGGAACAGTGATCCCGACCAAAGGCAAATTCATCTAACCGGTTCACATCCCCGTGTCACGGAAATTAATAATAATTCATAGATGACGCTTTACACAAGGGACTTGTACCTTGGCCAATCAACCAGAAACAGTTTTTTCGAATATAGTTATATACCTTTGGGTAAAGTGCCATCTAGGTATTATTGTTAGGGAAGCTGTGGTGTGTTGAGGTGTGCCAAGTTCTTTTCAAGCTTTGAAGCAGGAAAGCCATTTGGCACAGTGCGGCCCGTTCAGTTCCGACTGGGAAAATATTTCAGAAAAAAGGAGCAATGGAGAACTAGTAAAGGAAGTACGTTCAGGACGGATGGATATGTTAAGACTTCAGAGCGTAGTCGATCGCTTAAACCAATCCTGGCAAATAGATTTACTCGGTCACTTTCTACACTGTAAAAAGTTTCTCCGAATCTGGATTAAAGTTAACTGCAGAATTTGCTACTGGGATTAAGCTTATCTCTACCGGGATTAAGTTAATTCGAATTGGAGATAATCTTCAGTAGAGACTAATCCCAGTAGCAAATACTGCAAGATTTGTTTTACAGTGTAATCCAAATTAGATCGAAATGATGCTATTACAATACGTAACACGTTTTTTTTTCGACAGGCGCTCTAAACGAGCTGTGAATGAACGGATGAGGGATTTATAACGCACTGCCCTGGGGCATAAGTGCAGCAGAAAAGGACAAAGAAATATGAAATAATCAAAAATACTCAAAAGTATTTTCCAGAAAGGTTTTTCACTAATTTGGAATCACATTGATGGAGTCGTGGACAGCTAAGTTTCCAATCCGAGAACACAAATTAAAGGAGAGGTTTTCAAGCAGAAATCTTAGATATGTCGAGCGTATGCGTCGAATGTCCTTTTATCTGAGTACAGAATATATTCTGTACTCAGAAAAAAAGAATATATAATAATCACCTCTAATAAATTCTGAGATGAACAATTTAAACTGGAGACTACGCTAGAGGTCTCTACGAAAACTGAAAGAACAGGTAGGGTGTTGTGAAAATTTCAAAACAAATTCAGAGCGAGTAAATATATGCCAACGAGTCGAGCGGAGATTAAGTACCCGATGAAAAAATTCTTCGACTGTGTATGGTAGTTGTACGAAAAAAATTTGCATGTATTGATGCACAGTAGTATGGAATTCCTCGATTAACATGCCTCCGACTGGGTTAATCTTAAAGGACCCCTCGCACTATGTACTCTTCAACTTTCAGTATTTTAATATATTTGTATACTTTAAAACTAGGCTGTGGTTCCAACAAATAACCCACAAGTTTTGGCTGTTTTAAGCCTTTTCCGAGACCCGTTGACTTATAGCGAAAACAGGGAAACAATTTACATAACCGGTTTTTCTCATGGAAAAACTTCTCGCAGACAACCGCCGACAGCGTGATACACATCGAAGTTAGCAAAACACGGCAAGTGAGAAAATCAGCGTGGTTTTCTTAGAGGGGTCAGAATGTACCGTACGAAATTTGGGTCTTTGGGTTTAGAAATATATGGAGTAATTATGGAAGTAGGTTGCGTTAGCATTATAGGTAAGACATGTCCTTTAAGTGGTAGCAGTCTAGTACACTAGCCCTTTTTCAGTCACGGTGCTCAAACGTCTAGCACCATGCCGGAGTGCTAGACGTTTGAGCACTGTACCTTGGAATTCACGCATGGTGCATGGATTTCAGCATACAGTGCACACATGAAAAAGCACAATTTCTATCGTTACAAACTAAATATCGGCTAAACATGCCTGTGGTCACGTGTGCACTGTATGCTGAAATCCATGCACCATGCATGAATTTCAAGGTACAGTGCTCAAACGTCAGGCATGGTGCTAGACGTTTGAGTACCATGGCTGAAAAACGGCTAGTGTACTAGACTGAGTGGAAGTATACGATAGCATTGAATCTTGCTGTAGCAGCATCCAGTTTGGTGGTAGTAGTATGCAGTGGCAACAGTATTTCGTACAACTCCATACGACTAATTCTCGAAAATTTTTCATCGGGTAACTGAGAAGCGTCTTTCTAAATACCCATCCGTCGTGACACCTGAACACATTTCGCTGAAACAGGTCAGCAGGTCAACTCCCATAAGACTCTTACGCCGCCGAACGCCAGGACCTCCCGCCAAACTGCACTGAAACGACGTTTGAAAGACATGCTGAGCTAAAGCGTATAACCACTCTAGTCTGAAAGCATAAAAGGTCTTCGTAAACATACATATCGACGCTGTTCACACCACAGACATAGTGCTCAACTTGGGATGTAGGCGCGTTCCTCTTCCCGAAGAATAATGAACTCTATGATAAAGGTAGTATGAACAACGTCTCGATTCCGCAAAAAACAAGAAACTGCATATTAAAGCAGGTTTTCACTAATATCACTGGCGTTTTATAATGACCAGTAATCAGTGAACATAACTAGCATATGAATAACAGAAAGTCCGGCCACTTTGGAAAGGAAAGCGGCGGCTCCGTAGCAGCAAAACAAAATCCACTCGTATGATACTCACTTAAGTCTCGTATACGTAATCAGCTGGACCACTTTGAATAATAAAGTGATAATTGCTCCTCTATACTTTGTACTTGCACGTTCCACTTTGGTTAAGTCGCCTTCACACAATCGACAATGTAGCCACGTAGGCTTAACTGCTGTCACTAACTCCCCGATCGCTGATCCACAGGATAACTGATCCAAACCCATGAGTACAGTTAATCCGGCCGGCCATTTCGCTATTCTGCTAGGCAACTGATACACGTATTCGATATCACAGATTTCGGTTTGCCTTTCAAAATTCTCATGCCTTCCAAGCCAATTACCTCGCCCACCCACAGATATAGTAGTTATAGTTCTCAGATGTTCCAAATACATATCACCAAGTCGGCGCGATAAAGGAGCTTCATGATAACTTATCTGGACAAGCATATCAACGGCTTACCCCATATCACGGGCTCATCCGTTTGTTCTGTTGATTTGTTGGTCTATTTTGTTGTACTGGTGTTTTTTTTTCTGTTGTTTATTTGTTTTTTCTCTTTTTTACTCCACTATCTTCACATTATCTTTGTGCAGTGGGTTCCTCGCGCAGTAAGTGTGGTAACCAGGCGCATAGATAGCACAAGGACCAAGATGGCTAGTGAGCGAGGGTGGCCGATGGCTGATGGCAAGATGGCTAGGGGGCGAGGATGGCAACTGCGGGTTTAGAATGGATACCCGGGCCAGGGTGGATACTTGGGGTGTGTGAGGCCGCAAATACGTCTATTTACACCTCTCTTCAGGCCTTGTTAGCTTAAAGCGATTTCTGCCCTTTGCATTTGAAGATAATCGGTTCCGGGTCGGGGATATCATCCCACGCGGATGCAGCTTCGGAACTCGTGCTAAAGCGGACATGCCGGTCCCGGAAACTTCGCTTTCTCGCGGCAGACGGCCGGAGTCCGAAGTCTGTTTCGTCGACGTGCAAAATCTCACCCTGGAAGAGAGAGGAAATTCCTTGATTCCCTAATAATCAAATAAAATCAAATCGTTTATTGACACACCAACTTCGTAGCTTTCTTCATCAGAAGATGCTAAATTATATTATAACGTGAGGAGTACATGTCCAGCAATTATATTTGCTGCTAAGCGAACTGATAAAGTGATGGGTCGAATAATATTGCTTACTAGTTCGACAGTTACTATAAATGGTATTAGAACTGAAGGAGTACCTAAAGTTACTAGGTGTGCTAAAGCATGAGTTATTTCCTTAATTCAGCTGAATAAAATAAATGACAATCATAGGGGTAGAGCTAAAGCTAAAGTGATTGTTAAACGAATTGTGGCAGTCAATGTCTGTTTTTACATTTCGGTCATTCAGACCTCACCTGTATGACTTCGTTCTGGTTACAATGTGTTTCAATTTGCCTCATTCATATTCTGTGCTCGAACATAAGCACCTGTGCTTAAACATTGGGGCAATACATCCTGGAGCAACGGCACAGTATCTATTAAAAAAATTGTTCGAACAACACAAATTTTCGTTTCAAATTTTCAAGTCAACATATTTTTATCATTTTTATTTAAGGCACAGTACCTCCATATGAATCTGTTTTGATTTTCGCTTCATGTTTTCACTACTTACTTACCGTGCCTACTTACCGTAGTTACTACGCATGACGTCACGAATTCTGGCTTTTTGCCGTCAAGGCTGGAACAATTTTTCTATTTTCCAGCAGAATATCATGCCACGGGCGAATCCGACGAATCACGTTGCAGAGATGCGTAGTTACCGCGCTTACTACGCTCCCGAGCATGGTAAGCAAATAGTTACTATACTCTTGATGACTAACTCTCCTTGCCGATGCAAAATCGCGGGTACCTAGCAGAAAAGCCAGAAGCGGTGTCACCTCGGGTATCACAGCTGCTCCCGAAGATCGCCGTGATTGTTTGACACAGGATTTGAGTTATTGAGTTTGAGTCGTTAGTGACACGTTTTCTCGTTCTTCCTGAGGATCACTGGCGTGTTTTGGACTTAGTCATATGGAGTATTCCGAGAAGGTTGGAACGGTTCAGCGTAGTAACTTTTCACGAGGTTGAAACGTAAATAGTAACTAATAGTTAGCCTACTATTGTTAGAAGGGTGGAACACACCCTTTACAAAAGGATGCGCAAACATGTGCAGGAATAAGTGAATTATAGGTGACTAACTTACATGTAGAAGCTGGTCATCATAGTACACGGAGACGATTAGGTCGTTAATCTTATCCGCTTCAATCAGGTCTTCGAACGACGAATCGCAGCCGTAATAGTCAGCAACGATGCTGCTTCGCACAGGCGTCACTTCTGTCTTACTGTAACATAAAAACCGAATTAAAGACGAATAATCACATCTACACGTTTCATATGTCATCATAACCAGCCCAGAGGATTGTGCAGTTCAATCCAGAGCAAAATAAGACTAGGGAGTAGCAACAGAGCAAAATAACACGAGGGAGTAGCACTAAGATCTATGCTTTCCGTGCTTTGCAAATGGGCCATACTCGTAGCGCTGCCCACTATGCTTGCGGCATTTAAAGCGAGACAAACTTACGGGTTAAGACATTTCTAGTAAAGCAAATGTGCGGCCTGCGCACACCAAGGAAACAATGGAGGCTGTATCATTTTTTTGCAATGTTTAGAATATGAGGTTATCGGAGCCAGCGTTGGTGAACAACTGAATAAGTTTCAGTAGGGACCTTCTCTATCGCTCGTGCTAGTATCGCTGCCATTGTGTGCCAATTTTGTCATGTCTTGGCGCTTCCCTAAGTGTTATTTTGTTCTGAGATGTGAAGATGTTCTAAGATAGTTGACCATTTCAAACTAGGCTGTGCTTACAGCAAATTACACAAAAGGCTCCCTTTTTTTCCATCTCCCTTGCCTTGGATGGCAAACTTGGCAAAATTTGCATAACTGGTCTTCTGACGAATAAGCATTTCGGAAACAATCATCGGGAACCTGATACGTCACGTAAAAAGAACAAACATGGCAAGCGGGATAATCAGTGTCATGCTAATAAAGGAGCTAGGATGCACTTGAAGTGCAGAATCTCAGGATTGAGAATGAATGAAATACTACTGAAGCAGAAAGGACAAAGAAATATGAAATAATCACAAATACTCAAAAGTATTTTCCAGAAAGGTTTTTCACTAATTTGGAATCACATTGGAGTCGTGGCCAACTCTTTCACAGACAAAGATATGATAATCTTCTGTTTTCGATTAATTTTATTTGCTTAGTTTTCGTACTTTTTATCCACGGCGCGTGGAAATGTTTTGCGCCCAGCCACCGCGTCGGAGAGCAGGAGGGCTTTGCTGAGTCGTCAAGCGCTAACAAGAAAATCGCTAAATTCAGACGGAAAGTACTGGTATTTTCGAGAAAGTTTTTTCCTGATCCATTTCATAGTGAAAACATCATTCTAGTAAAGCCGCCTTCACACTGACGCGTTGAGCCTTCCACACTAAGCTACGCAACCTCTGCGTCCTGCTTGCGTCGACGCGACGCAGACAAATAAAACACAACGCATTAGATTTGTCAGTGGGAAATGGAAGTTTTTGAAAAACATGCTGATGATGAGAAAAACTTGCTACTGGTGAAAGAAATTAAAATTCACAGAAGAAACCGAGAAAGGAAAACGTAAATGAGCATCCAGTGCGAAAGCTTCTCGCGCAGGTGTGAAAGGTACGCTGCGCAACCTGTACGCAACGGAAGATTATTATTATTATTTATTTGAATCCTTCAAAACTGAAAAGTAATGTATAAAAAGGAACAAGAACATGTCAGTCAAACTCACACACACTTACATACTAATAAACAGCTGACCATTAAAGACAAGTTAGCCTACTAAATATACAACGAAGTACATCGAAAAAAAACAAAGCTCAAAATAAACCAACTAATCAGGGCGCTTTTTTGTGAAAAAAGGAAAAAGGTTGTGATGAAGAAGAATGTTGTCAGCCTTTTTATGAAAGTTCTAGATTTTACCATTTAAAGTTTCCAAAGGATTCTTCACTTTCAAATTAGAAGTTAAAAGCATACGCAACGACGAGTTAATGTTAAAGCGGCTGTAAGGTCGAATAAAAACATTTAAGTAAGAATGGACTTTATCCTACCATAATCAGTCTAAAACTGCATTGTCCAAACCTAATTACGATCGCAAGTATGGAGTACTTAAAAATGTTTTGCCTACTTTTGGTTCAGGTTCACAGTGATCCCAAGGTCTAAGAGGGACTTCAGGGATGAGAGACTCGCAGGCGTCATAAAGTCTTTCCCCGGCATTATCGTGTTGTTGTTCGGCTCTCCGACATCCAACTCACCTAAAAACAAGTCAAAATTACCTAAAATCGAAGCTGTCGGTACGAGAGAGGAAAAGACGGAAGTAAAGAGCAGATGAGCTAGAAAGACCACCCGTAAACTCGACTGATCGTTACCTGAGTTGCGTTTTATTTGAAGTTCATACACTGTCAGCAGTTTCTTAACAGATTGCGCATAACACTTTGAGCGTGTTCCATCCTACTTACCGTAGTTACCACGCATGACGTCACCAATTCTGCCTTTTTGTCGACAAGGCAGGAACGATTTTTCTATTTTCCAGCGGAATATCATGCCAAGGGTGAATCCGACCAATCACGTGACAGAGATTCGTGGTTACTACGCTGACCACGCTCCCGAGCGTGGTAAGCAAATATTTACTATTAGTTACTATTTCGAGAAGGCTGGAACGGTCAGCGTAGTAGCTTTTCGTGAGGATGGAACGGATTTAGTAACTAATAGTTACTATTGGTACGAGGGTGGAACACGCTCTTTCAAGAATAACACCTTTTCACTTAGAAATAAAGTGTTATGACCAATTAAGTTTACACTATTTCGCGCCTAGATCTCCAACAACACCTTCAATTGGTAAAAATACTAACGGGAACGAAAGAAACATAACATATAACATCCCAAAGTGTTATCTGTTGAAACCGCGCATCCTTCTGTTGTCGTTATGTAACTTCTGACAGCGTAGTATTTTTACCTATTGAAGGTGCTGTTGAAGATCTGGGCACGAAATAGTTTAAACTTAATTGGTCATAACACTTTTTTTCTAAGTGAAAAGGTGTTATTCTTGAAAGTGTTATCCGCAATCTGTTATGAAACTTCTGACAGTGTAGTACAGCGGGAGCGGACGGCGAACTGTTTCCGTTTTATTCCTGGCTGGCGGACTACGTCAGAAGGTACGCTGAACTGTTACCTGCCTCACCCAGCGTACAAACTAGCGGGTCCGCTGGCATTCAGCGGGCGGCCCGCTGGCGAATAAAACGACTTTGGGCACCCCGCGCCTTCCCAGCGTACGGTCCGCTGGCGAATAAAACGACAACGAACAGTCCGCTATACTATGAACTTCAAAAAACTCTCTGAATAATAACTCTGAAATTCTTTGTGCCTTATTTTACCCAATATTTTAATTCTAGTTAAGTCAAATTATATTTTTAAGTTGTACGTATAGATGAAATGTCTACTTATGTAATTGTCATGTGTTATTTGCGTGAATGACGATCCAGTGCTAGCGGGTGTAATACATGCTATTAAGGAAATAAAGTACATTATTATGGAGGGGAAACTTGACATCTAGAAGAAATAGAGAGAAGTGAGACAACACAATAGGCGTTTTTCCGAGATCCCATGAGGTTGTGGCTCGGCTTTTCATGAGCATGGAACTCGGTAGTTCACAGCTGATCCGTCGGCCGGCTGTTGTCTCTATGTTTTGTTTTATTAATTTACGTTTGTTTTCTTTTCTCTTCTTCTTCTTTTCTTTTTCCTTGTATTTCTTTTCTTGAAAAATGAATGTCAACCGTTACGGGCAGTGCTCACTTAGGGTGTGGTTAGTTTACAGTTTATGATTTGCTTTTTGTTAATAAACAAACTGAAACTGAAATAAGTAACTAGTAGATCGAGATTTAGCATTAGACATGTTGGGCCTTTAGTATGGGAAGGCTTATGGACTGAGCTAAGGTCATGTAGTGTTCTATTGGATTTCCATAGCATGTTGTTCATTGTTTTGCTGTATATGAATTTGATGCGTTATTCACAGCCGTTTAAATTGGTTTTTGTTAGTTTTTTGTTTTGGATAGTTAGCAGTGATTCTGGTTGAAAATGTTTTTTTTTTGGTTGGGCGTCCCAGACCGGGTAAGTCAAGTGCCTTTCTTTCTTTCTTTCCTTTTTTATTTTTACTATATTTATACTTCATTACTTAATTTCTGTCGAAGTTTTTGTTCTAGCTGAGCGAATCCACCTTCTGTGGGCAAGCTTCAGAGGTAGCAATCGAGATCTTACGGACACTGACTACTGACAAGTTACGATATCGCCAAGGGTTTTCGTTTTGCTTTAAAGCACAACTCTTACTAGAAATGATCTTGGCTCAAATGGCTCAGAAAAAATGCCTTTCGAAAATACCATTACTTTCCACCTGAATTTAGCAGTTTTCTTATTAGAGCTTGTCGACTCGAGCCTTCCTGCTCTCCGACGCGGCCGCTGTGAGCAAAACATTTGAAAACTAAGAAACTGAATGCTCCGTGGTTCAAAAGTAAGCAAATAAAAGTGGTCAAAAACAGAAGATTCTCATATCATTATGTGTGAAAGAGTAGTCAACGGACGTTGAAGATTCCAGCAAACTTTGCGTTGTGTGACGGGCAAAACTCGGCACGACCGAAAAAGCGCTAAAAATGCGTAGAGACAAAATGGAACAATGGAGAAAGGTAGGTATTTTAGAAGCTGATAATTCCATAAAGGAGCTAGGTATGTTATAAAAGGCAGAATAAGCAAGAGGAGTCCTTTAAGTTATTCAGTCTTACTTTCAATGAACTGTGAGATTGACAGTTTGCATGTTATCTCCTCCGTTTTCTTTCCAATAACATCAACTGTGCTCGAGACTAGATCACGGACGAATTCCGTCATGTCACGAACGCTTGATCCGACATCTGGTGCTTGTGCGCGGAACCTGCAAAAACACTCAAATGTTAGCTCGGTCGGGCATATTAGAGGGGCTAGGTAGAAATGAAGGATATAGAGTGAGTTGCGGGTTATCCCGCACTGTCAAAAGTTAAATAACAGATAACAAAAGGATGCCCAGTTTCAACAGATAACACATGGCGTGTTAGTCAGAGCAAAATATTATTAGGGAGTAGCGTCAAGACTTGAAACAAGACCAAAGGTTTCGATGGGATCCCAAAAATCAAATATAAACTTTTGCTTTTAACCAACTTTCCGTTTTTTGCCGGATTCCGGACGAAATACTTGCCCGGCGAGAAAATGGTTTTCGCCATCGTGTTCAGCATGTCTTCTTACCCCATAATCGACTATCACATTAGCTGTTTAAAAATATTTTGCTTGTCCCTTAATTTGAACCCCCACCCCTAAATGTAGGGCTACAGAGCCCATCTAAGAACTCGACCTTTCCCTTGAACTAAACAATCCTCCCACCAAGTTTCATCAAAATATCTCATTCCCTTCGAGAGTTATTGTGCTTACAGACGGACGGACGGACAACATTTACGATGTCATCGGTATCCCTCCGCTTACGTTTTGGTAAATATTCTTTGAGCCCAAGCTGACTTTGAAACATTTATTCAAACAATGTTTACAACGGATACGTCAGCTACGATTCTTCATCAGCGATATTTCGGCCCTTTTTGGCAAGGGTCCTCGTCAGGCTGTCAATCCTCTGGTTCAACTTCGGGGAAGGAAACAAACCTGTAATCCACTACAGGTTTTACAGGATTACAGGTTTGTTTCCTTCCCCGAAGAGGATTGACAGCCTGACGAGGACCCTTGCCAAAAAGGGCCGAAATATCGCCGATGAAGAATCGTAGCTGACGTATCCGGTGTAAACATTGTTTGAATTATGTTTGGGATCCCAAAAATTGACACACACTCGAATAGCATCGACACTAGCCCCACTAGCGATACAGAACGTCCTTACTGAAACTCAGTCAGTCGTGCACCAGCACTGGCTCCGTAACCCCGATGAAAAATTTATCTCAAAATAGTACTAGGAAGTAGTACGAAAAATTAGCATGCAGTACTAATGATGCTACTACTTGCTTCTACTTCAAGGATACCGTGTTACTGCATACTACTATATGCTACTATTAGCAAGACTGGATGCTACTATGGCAAGACAGGTTGCTACTACATAAGATTGGACCAGTCTGAGGCACATTAAATGATAGTATTCTTTGATATTACATAGTATTACATGCACCTTTTTCGTACTACTATCATACTACTACTCAGGCTACAAATTATTCATCGGGACTCCATACCCCAAACACAGCAAAAAAAGATCCACTGTCCCTAATTTCCTTGACACGTGCAGGCTGCAGACCTCATCTCAGCTGTACTAAAATTTCCCCAAGGCCGCAGGTTTATCATGCTTCAAAGTTTAACTGAAAAGCCAACTTGTTTCTGTATCATTTAACTGAACACACTGCATTTATTAGGATTGTATTAAGGATTTGTTTTATTTTTCAGTATAGCATGACGTTCAGAATATCTACGGCCGTCCGCACTACGCAAAATTCTACTATGACGCAGAAAATGTGAATCTTAACACAAACGCGGCTTTTCAGTGGCCAGTGATCAGCTCGCGGAAGCTCACTGCGTGACCACTTATTTTTCGTAAATTTTTTCGTCAAGCATACAACAGAGGTAAAAGCTTATAGAGGTACCACAAATCCGACAAAGAAATTCCACTATATTAAAATCAACTATTCGTGAACAGCGGAGCAACGAAGAAACGCATTTCCGTCGGGTCTTCAAGACTCTTTAAGTGAATAAGTTGTGGATAACTAGATTGTCCCATCTCAGCCCTTTTCAGTTAAACTTTAAAATATCGCGAGCGTGGTGGGCGGCGCTAAGAGTATGGCCCGTATCCGATGCATGGAAATCATAAGTCTTGGCGCTACTCACTAGTGTTATTGTGCTCGGATGTTAGCTGTTCTTTTTTCAAACACTACGCGTTAAGCTCTTTTGCAATCCAATTCCCAGAGCGCAATAATATTGCTTAATCGTTGCGAAGTGCGCAAAAAAACGTGCGTCATATCCGAACCCCGTCTCTGACAGCAGATTTATTGTCGCAACATGGAAAAACCTAATGATACAGACACAGCAAGACAATGCTCCTGGAAAAAAAAATCCGAATGGAATGATAGAATTTACTTGGGTGTTGCGTATATTATTAACATAGCAAAATAACACTAGGGAGTAGTGCCAAGACGTATGCGTTTCATCTTTTGCAAGCGGGCCATACTCATAGCGCCGCCCACTACGCTTGCGGCATTTAAAGCGAGACAAATTTGCGGGTTTGAAAAATTCTAGTAAAGCTAAGGTGCGATCTGCACACCTCAAGGAAACGGTGAAGGTTTTATCTTTTTTTTGCTGTCTTCAGAATATGAAATTATTGGAGCCAGAGCTGGTGCACGACTGATTGAGTTTCGGTAGGGACGTTCACTATCGCTAGTGGTGCCGGTATCGCTGCTGCACGAGTGTGTGTCACTTTTTCCAAGTCTTGGCGCTACTCCCTAATGTTATTATGCTCTGATTACTGATGACTAACTCTTCGTACCGATGAAGAATCGCCGTGTGCCTATCGAGGGGCCAGAAACGTCACCACAACCTGACCGCAGCAAACGTTACTGATTGGTTTACATAGGATTTGAATAAATTTTGAGGATTCGTTTGAGAGACGTTTCTCGTTCTTCATGAGGTTCATTGGCGTATTTCGGACTTAGTCATACAGAGTACCTGACCACAGCAAACGTTACTGATTGGTTTACATAGGATTTGAATAAATTTTGAAGATTCGTTTGAGAGACGTTTCTCGTTCTTCATGAGGTTCACTGGAGTATTTGGGACTAGTCATACAGAGTACCTGACCACAGCAAACGTTACTGATTGGTTTACATAGGATTTGAATAAATTTTGAGGATTCGCTTGAGAGACGTTTCTAGTTCTTCATTGAGGTTCACTGGAGTATTTGGGACTAGTCATACAGAGTACCTGACCACCGCAAACGTTACCGATTGGTTTACATAGGATTTGAATAAATTTTGAGGATTCGTTTGAGAGACGTTTCTCGTTCTTCATGAGGTTCACTGGAGTATTTGGGACTAGTCATACAGAGTACCTGAAAACAGCAAACGTTACAGATTGGTTTACATAGGATTTGAATAAATTTTGAGGATTCGTTTGGAGACGTTTCTCGTGCTTCATAAGGTTAACTGGAGTGTTTCGGGCTTCCAGAGTAAAAGTGTCAGTTTAAGAGCAGCTGCTGCAAAAATTATTCACTTCATTTATTGTACTGCAATTTCTTCTCGCTACACGCTTAAGCTACGTTTACAAGGAGGGTATTTACCCGTAGGCTACACCGCGGGTACTTTTCCCCACAACAGCAACAAATCCCCGGGTATTTTGGACTTCAATTTCGCGAGCTTTTTAACCTGGGGATATGTTTGTCGAAGGTGTATTCTTCGACGTCAGAAACAACAAAATCGGATTTTCGAGCAATAATTTTGATTATGTCCGTATAAGAAGTGGTCCAAATGGACAGATGTTGGTGTCTATTGTAGAGAGATATCCTGAGCTTTACAACCTTGGAATCTATTGCCACATGACAGTCCTCTCCCTTGAAAAATACCCGGGTACCGTGTGAACACTTCCCCCTCCCCTCGTCTCCGGGGAAAAATACCCGCAATTTAATGATATTTTAAGAGTACCCTTACTAAGAAAGGCCGAAATATCGCTGTAACAAATCTCAGCCGACTTACAGTTTTAGCGCCATCGAGCACGCTTAGCATTCAGATTAGGCTGAGGAATACTTTTTTTTTTATTTGCGTAGTTGATGTTTGAAAAACAGAATCCATGTCTGGAGTCTGCCGCTCTAGCAGGATTGGTGTGATGAGTGTTCGTTAATAGTAGCGTTTTTGCAGATACCATGGTATCTGAAACCACGGTCTAAAGTCAATTTTGCAGTTATCGTGGTCTCTGATACCACGGTCAAAAGGCGTTTTTGCAGTTATCGTGGTATCTGGCCAGTTACCGTAGTATCTAATATTCAGATACCACGGTCCGACCGTGGTAACTGATCGTGTTATCTGAAAAGTGATCTTACTTTCATCATATTTTGTCAGATTGGTGAGAAAGAAGTTTAGCACTTAGTGATGTAACTGGATATCAGTTTTTCTTTTAGGATGACTTCGAGAAGTGCAATTTCGGCAATAGTCGTTTTTGCAGAGCAACCGTGTATCAGATATCACGGTAACTGCAAAAACGACTAATTGCAGATTCAGTTACCGTGGTAACGGATACCATGGTATCTGCAAAAACGCAACTAATGTTCTCTAACGGCTGTGGATTATTTGTCATGTTTGTTGTGTGATATGGTCTTCGTATGTATATTTATGTAGTCCTTGGCTAAAATAAAGGCGTAACAGTAATAAAAAAATAATGATATCCAGTTTGCCGAGGTCGATCGTTCTCCGCATTTGCTTCCCACCATAGGTCGAAAGTTATCAAACATGTGCATCCCACAACATACATCCGACTCACCGATGGGTCAAAGGCTATCACAATCCTTTCTTGCGTATGACATTGACCACACCTCTCGTACGAGTGGTAAGAAAGTGGGACAGTCAACCTTGACGAACCAAACAAATAAAAAGGTTTGCGGGAGCGTACACATGACATGTTTCAAATCGCAAAGCTGCGTTCACAAGCATACCTAGCCAAGCACATTTGCTTATGGAGGGACGTACCCATGCTGGGCACCGAGTTCTAGAGCCTAGCCTGCCAGGCCCGAAATCTATGCCTAGGCATTTATGCTTGACTTGTAAACATTGTTTGAATAAATGTTTACAAGTCAGCTTGGGCTCAAAGAATATTTATCTACGAAGTAAGGAACTTTCACAGCCCAGACATACAGACAATTATCCAACTTGGCCGGAAGGAAAGGACAAGTGATAAACCAACTGAAGTTCTTAGTAGGATACAGAGACAACGGACTAATCCCAACTTCAATGCTTCACAACATTGGATTACAGGTTCGATTCCTTCCCCGACGTTGACCCAGAGGATTGACAGCCTGACGAGGACCCTTGCCAAGAAGGGCCGAAATATCGCTGATGAAGAATCGTAGCTGACGAATCCGTTGTAAATATTGTTAGAATAGGCACATGGGCGTCCCGAGGGGGGGGGGGGGGGGAGCGCGCCCCCCTACGTTTTGGGCATTCGGTCAAAATTGGGATTTCTTTTGGGATAACTTCGAAAAGTGCAATTTCGGCAATAGTCGTTTTTGCAGAGCAACCGTGTATCAGAAACCACAGTAACTGCAAAAACCACTAATTGCAGACCATGGTATCTGCAAAAGCGCAAATATTCTTGATAAGAAATATGGATAATTACTTGTTAAACGTTGCATAGGCCATGTCAGCTGGCAATACGTAGGGGATGCTAAGAATTGACAGGATTTTCATCGTCTTGTGTTTAAAGGCCCAGTTGAAGAAGCCTCGGTTCGCAGTGTCAATTGCCCCCTGCAGCAGCGCTGATACGGATTCGGGTAGCCGGTCGACAACGAATTGCTGAAAGAAAACAAGGACTGAAGTAAAAATAAAACAGGTAGATCCTTTAAAACCATTCCTAGTGCGGGATTTACACGCGGATGATAATGGGTATGTATGTATATTTTTTATAACCCGTTACATTCAAACTCAGCAAGAACGGAGTAAACGAAAGAAAAAGTAAAGAATAATAGAGAGATAAGAGAAACAAATCGATCTCAAAACAAGTATACACAAAACATAAAGTATACACAAAACATATATAAAAAGTATATACAAAACATATATAAAACAGTACGTCTTCTTGGTAATTATGTAGGAAATGTGAACGATACCGCGTCATGCTTTAAGAAATTACGAGTGTTTAACATTGGTCAGATTCGCGATTATCAAGCTGCTGTTTTTGCGTATCGATGTTGGAATGATGTATGTCCTGTAGTTTTTACCGAATTTTTTCGCGCAAATCGTTCACTCCACAGGTTTGCGACTAGAGAGGCGGATAATTTTATTGTTGAGTACCAAATTTCAATTTTTCAAATTTTCCGCCGTCATAGTAGAATTTCCGCTGTGGAGACGGCCGTAGATGTTCTGAACGTCGCTACTAGAGCAGATAGTGGAAAATAAAAAATAATCTCTTAGCATAACCTAGATAATTCAGTGTATTGCACTGAATGGTACAAACACAAGTTGGCTTTTCAGTTAAACTTTAACGGAATAAAGTTACATTGTTATTAGAGACCTCCTCGCTAACGACACAATAGATATGTCACATTGACTTCCATCCTGCACGTGCAAGTGCACACAAGTGCTTCCAGTTCACGTTGATGAGCACACTGCGGTATAAAAAGACTGTGACAGCTTCTATCCAAAGGTTAAATATAATTCCCACGCGCAGAGCCATGTGATTTTTGCACTAGAGCTCTTTATGCAAGAGAAACCCAACAATATTAGCTAATCTGTTATTTACTTGTTATGTCTTCCGAAGCATCAAATAAAAAACATAATACTGATAAGCGGATTTAATGCACTTGAGCGCAAAAAACTCCGTTGTTGTCAACTCCAAAGCTGGGCGATTACACAAAAAAGGTATCAGTTCAGTTCGTTCTTATTTTTCCGGTTTCCCGCTTTCTATTGTATCTTCCTCCATGGTACAGAAATCGGAACCTCATATCTGTTTACAGTTTCCCGGATATCGGGTCGAAACTTACAGAGCTTGCTGGGAAACTACCCCAGTCAACTTGTAAGTATCTGCCCGCCCACAGTGGCCTTTCTCGTTTGCTTTAGTTTCTTGTTCTTTTTGTTTTGTGAAGTGTTTGTTTTGTTTCTGTTATTGCTACTCCGCTTTGATTTTTGTAGCGGGTCAAAAATATATTATTATTAGTATTACTCCGACTTGGGCGGTGCAAGAACACAAGTCAAAAACGTGAGCAGGGTTTCCAAGGTTGTGGATCTACCACGAAATTTTGTTCTTTTTTCTGTTTGTATCACCACCAAACAAATATACTACCGAATTTCAAGAAGAACTCACAATAAATTCCGCGCGACTTGGCCACCATTTCTTCTTTTTGTGATTTTGTTTTAAGAACGAACAATCACCCGCGGGTGACTTTTAGTGGAGTGTTCCTTGGAACAATCCAGCTTTCGGCTTTCGGTTTCCGGTTTTCACCGTATTTTGTGGAGCTCATAACTCGTGAACCAGTGCTAGTATCAAGTTCAAACTTGGTACACTAGCGGTTATTGGGGTCTAGTTCTGCCTTTTGAAGCCCCCCCCCCCACCCGCTTCAGGGGCAAATGGGCACAGATTGCCCGGTGAAATGTTCATAACTTCACCCGACCTGGACATACGACGATGAAACTCCTTGTACTTGTAGATCCTAGGACTGGGAAATTGCTTTTAAAGTTGCACCTCCACCACCCACCCCGTTCATGGGCAACTGGGCCCAGGTTGCCCAGGAGTAAAGTTCGTTACCCGTGACAGGAATCAATAGCTATCAAGTTGAAACTTGGTAGGTTTGTGAGCATTGGGGTCTCTTTTTCGGGTCCCAAATCCCACACCCCCACTTGGTTCGGGGGCAATTGGTCCCAGATTGCCCATATTCTAATGTTTTTAACTTGATAAGGCGATGAAATTCCTTTGTGCTTTGGGATCATAGGGGTTGGGGATATATATGTTAAGTCGTCTTCGCGGGGCCCCTAGTAGGAGCGGGGTCCGTAACAGGAGCGGGGACCACAATAGGAGCACCAAGTAGGAGCGGGCCCATAGGATAATTCTGCACTGGCTGAATGACTTGTCTAGCGCAACTAAAGATCATCTTCCTTTTTACAGGCTACTTCCGGCATCAAATCGTGCCTGAGACGGTTCATCCCTCGCTTATTTTCCTCTTGCGTAAATAAAAACTTCATCATAATCATCATCATTAAGATGTATCTTAATCTGTTCAGTCGTCCTCGCAGGGCCCCTAATAGGAGCGGGGGGCGTAACAGGAGCGGGGAACATAATAGGAGCACCAAATAATACCGGCCCCGCGGGATAATTCTTCACTGGCTCGATGACCTGTTTAGCGCAACTAAAGACCATCTTCCTTTCTATGGGCTACTTCCGGTATCAAATCATGGCTGAGACCGTCCATCCCGTCGCTTACGATGTATCTTAATCTGTTTAGTCGTCGTCGCGGGGCCCCTAGTAGGAGCGGGGTCCGTAACAGGAGCGGGGAACATAATAGGAGCACCAAATAATACCGGCCCCGTAGGATAATTCTGCACTGGCTGGATGACCTGTTTAGCGCAACTAAAGACCATATTCCCTTCTATGGGCTACTTCCGGTATCAAATCATGCCTGAGACCGTTCATCCCGTCGCTTACGATGTATCTTAATCTGTTTAGTCGTCGTCGCGGGGCCCCTAGTAGGAGCGGGGTCCGTAACAGGAGCGGGGGTCCACAGTAGGAGCACCAAATAATACCGGCCCCGTAGGATAATTCTGCACTGGCTGGATGACCAGTTTAGCGCAACTAAAGACCATCTTCCCTTCTCTGGGCTACTTCCGGTATCAAATCATGCCTGAGACCGTTCATCCCGTCGCTTACGGTGTATCTTAATCTATTTCGTTTTTTGCATGTTTTTCATAGCTGGGTCAAACTCCACTGATTGTTTTGTAGGCGCAAACAATAAACATTTTAAGCACCAAACAAAATAGCAGCTTTTTCATGTGTCTGAGAGCCATGAAGGGCTATTGAACTTCGTCCGTCTGGAATTGTTTGCCAAATTTAGATCAAGACCAATGGCATAGCTAGGATCACAAAACACGCATGCGCATTTGTTCACTTTCTACGTCCTGCCGTACGATAGTATGTTTTAGCTAGCATTTTGTGATGGGCAAACAACATTCCACTCAAAGAAGTTGCATCGTAAGCATTCTAGGACTATCAACGTCTAGACCCCCACCCACCCAAGCAGAGGCGTTACTAGCAAGATGTTTAGGGGGGGGGGGGCAAGACATTTACCGACTGGCTGGTAATTTTTACCGACTGGTTTTGCAGAAAAAACGACAGTTTTCAAGAAAAAAAGTGACAGTTTTGAAAAAAATGTCGACTGATTTTAATTTTGACCGACTGGCCGACAACAGCCCCCCCCCCCCCCCCCACCCCAATCGTGACACCCCTGCACCCAAGACATCAAAGTTAAACAGGGGGTTCGGGTTAACATTACAGATTAAAACGGGTTATACAAAGTATCCAAACAAGCTATGCGTATTCTAGAAGGCAATACTGTATTTACCAACTAGCATACCGTGCCGAAGTTCGTTTTACAATCTCCGGTTAAAATTGCGTCATAGGCGTTAAGCAACTGATCATGATGTCTCGCCTCTAAGCTAACTATTAGGTCAGTCACAGTCGCAGAATGAATAATTTTGATGTTACCGGGCTTCCGAACCAAGCGGCTGATCACCAAGTGGTTGGTCCAAGATTCCGGCATAATGATTTCTTGATAATTTTAAATTCTGTCTCCATTATTTATAATACTGATTTTTTTTCTAAAGCTGTTTATGTATAGTATTGTATTTATTTTTCCCTTTTCTTTTTTTTCCCAATACAATTATGCTACGGGATTTATTTATTGAGTCCTGCCACGAACAAATCTGTATAGATTTTCACGTGACAGGTCTGTTATGATACTAAATTTTTTTTTGTAAAATTCCATTATATATTAAATTTGTCTCTCTCCTCATACGCATCATCAAGTAATGACTCTCCAGTCTAAGCGATGGAAGACCGATTTTGTCCAATTTTAAGTTAAAATTAATTTGTCAAATTCTTACCTGAAACTGGGTATCACAATCGGAACAGGAGGACCGCCGTGAAACGCTTTCCGACCTGTATGAAGACGGGCGGGTGAAAGATGCCGTCGAGGTTAAGCACCGCCCACAAGCCACCAAATTTCGTGTCTGAAGAAAGTGCCGCGCGTCGTCAAACCCTTGCTGGCAGATTTTCGACAGTGCCTGAAAGAAAAGCAAATGTATATTATATTATGAAATATAATTGCAATAATAATATGATGAAGACTTATCGATTAAAAAACCCAATGGATATCATACAAAAAAAACATGCTGATTTTCTTTCTAAATTTTATTCAAACAATGTTTACAACGGATGCGTCAGCTACGAATCTTCATCAGCGATATTTCGGCCCTTCTTGGCAAGGGTCCTCGTCAGGCTGTCAATCCTCTGGGTCAACGCCGGGGAAGGAAACAAACCTGTAATCGTAAGATTACAGGTTTGTTTCAAAGCCAGCTTGGGCTCAAAGAATATTTTTCTTTCTAAAATTCCTCGAATCCATCACAACCTCGCTAAGGGGGTAGCCAAGGCCGTATCCAGGAGGGGGGGGGGGGGGGGGGGGCTAGGGGGTTGACCCCCCCCCCCCCCCCCCCCCAAAAAAAAAAAAAACATACAAAAATAATCATTTTTATAGGCTTTTCCCTATGATCTATGTGTTTTTTGTACTTTTTTGTCCGATCAGCAGGCAACCCCCCCCCCCCCCCCAAATAAATTCCTGGATACGGGCCTGGCTGTAGCTGATGGTTGAGTTATTATGCATACGTTTTATTTTTAGTTTTTATTTGATATTTGCGATACGGCCTTGTTATGTCATAGTTGTCGTTTTATATTTTTGGCCAGTTATGTATGCGTTTACTATGTCTTTTATTCTCCAATTTCTGGAGGAATTAAATGAATTGAACTGAATTGAATAAGGCTTTCACCTCTATAAATTTCTCGGGACACTTTACACACTAAATTGAATTTCAGCCAGGTGGTAGTCGACACCTGCTTTGAATTGATTGACATTTTCGGCATTGACAACACTTTCTGGGAGATTATTCCAATATTCTACAGTAGAGGTATGCTTATGGGAACGTCTGGTAAATGTGAACGGTCGCCGAAGAAAAAATTAAAACCCAAACAAGGCATTTTTTACAATAAATCCTGATGATAACCGGTCACGCCATTTGCACTTTTTGAATATTTTGCTAATTCACTGATGAAAGTGACTGAACTATCAGCTGATTTCCTTTGTTAATTTGAAAATTCTGCCAAGTGGAACGCAACTTCAATGGAAAAGATGGCGGTCCGAACCTCCAGATGCAGTCAAAAGAGGAAGAAGATTTTTGAAATTCAAAATCAAAGAAAGTGTATTGAATTTCTATTTTAACTTTGTGCTAGAATAACCCTGAAATACTTGGCTACGAACTGATATTAAGTTTGTATTTTTTCTTTTCCATTCTACTTTTTTATATGCGATTGACAAAAGCAAGGTAGTGTAACAGTTAAAAAAGTGTTCACATAAGCATACCTCTACTGTACTACTCTGGGTCTAAAGCTCCATTTCCAATGTCTTTTCGGAATTTCTTACCACTCAGTTTCAAGTTGTGTTATACAAAGTTGTTTTTCTCCCCTCGTACCAACAAAGTGATACAGATGGGGTAGGCTATAAAACGACAAAAAAGTAAAACAACAAAAAAGAAGAAAAATAATAATTATAATGCATGTAATGATCAATCAGATGCGTTACATCATACAAAAATACTTTTCCGACTGTAAAATTACTGGCTATAACCTATGAGTAGGACTTTAGATTCAATCCCGCGTTTTTCAATTGAACTACGGGATTACTTATACTGATATTCTGACCAGTTCAAGTGTTACTATCCAGGGATGCAAATTTAGAAGATACTTCAGACATTGAAATGTGTGTCTACTTTGACGCGTGGGAACAAGCGCGTGGGAACAGGTGTATGCCGGCTAGTAACTAAGAGAATTAAGAACCAATTACCTCTGGCTTCGGTGGAAACATGATATGAGCTAAGCGCATCATATTCTTCCTGGAGAATTCGATACTCGTGTTTGCCAGGATTAGCTGAAACAAAATAAAGAAACATTAGGCCACAACTCAATTCACGGGTCTGCGATAGGACTGGAAACTTCCGCACGCCTTGTCACGTAGCTCATGCCGACAAATAATGTACCTGGTCGCACGTGAAGCAGCTTCCATCTAAAAGATGGACAGATATTTATGAACACCAAAAGCCCTTATGGTCCATGGTTAATACGAAGATACAAATATAACTTACTTCCAACAAATAAATTCCAAATACGGACAATGAATATACTCGAAAAAACCTTCGTCCTAAATCACCATAACTTAAACAAAAAAAAGAGAATATCTACAAACAAATTTCGCTATTTGCCATTCCCAAACTAACTAGCTAGCTCGGTCCAAAATATATATATCTAGTATCAGGGACCCATAAATTTCCTGTAATGACTCGCCATTCAGGGGGCTTGTCATTTCCTATGCTTCTATGTTGGTATGTTGCCCGAGCCTCACCTAGTTTCCAAAAATTCCGCTTGGGTCGAATCGACGTTCTTACTCAGAACGATAAAGATAGCCATCTTCAGTCAGGACTGTTCAGCATGCCACCAGGTACCTAAGCTAGGACAAAAGATCCAAGATACTCTTCCATTACAGAGAAATATTCCTAGTTCAGCACATTCAGCTGCGAAAAATTTTGTCTATCTGGATAGTCGGGTATTTTATTCCCGTTGGTATTTCTCGAACTAGCTGACAAAGAGCGCATCAGAAATCTCTTTTTGACAAGCCCCCTGAATGGCGAGTCATTACAGGAAATATATAGGTCCCTGCTAGTATACATATATCCATCTATCTATCTATATCTATATCAATTATGGGACCTGAAAATGTGTTTTCCGAGGTTTTAGGGGGTGGGGGGAGGACACGACGCCCATGATTTTGCTTTCTTCATTTTTATTCCTTCGAAGGATCGCAGAATATTGCGCGAAATCGCCGCAGTGCTGAAAAACGTTCATCTGAATGAATGAAATGCTTTTATTCAGCCAAACTGACGAGACAAGAAAAAGGTTAAAGGTGAAAGCATTTACAATACGTACATTTAAGCTTTCCAATCCAGGTGCACATCATCCGTAACACTCAAAATAAAACAACATATTTTCAAATTCACAAATAAACATTAAATTTTTTTTTTAGCATACCTCTACTGTACAAAAAGGACACATTTGTGTTATGTACTCTTGATGACTAAATCTTCGTGCAAAGGAAAAATCGCCGTCTGCCCAGCGAAGAGCCAGAAACGACACGACAGCAAACGTTGTTGATTGGTTTACACAGGATTCGAATCAGTTTGGAGGATTCGTTTGGGTGACGTTTTCTGTGTTTCCCCAGGCTCACTGGCGTGTTTCGGACTTAGTCAAAGGAGCTTAAAAAATGGAGCTTTAAAAATCGGATATGGAGCTTTAAAAATCGGATAGTGGAACATTGAAATAATCTCCCTGAAAATGTCGTAAACGCCAAAAATATCAATCAGTTTAAAGCAGGTGTGGATCGTCGCCTGGCTGAAATCCAATTTAGTGTACACAGTGTCTCGAGAAATTAATAGAGGCGAAAGCCTCTTTACTGCAGTTATATTATTATTAGTCGTATCAAGAACAAATAGTCTGATAGAGCCTCTGTCCTTTTCCTCAAGGTGGTTTCACAGCGATATAGCTAATACGCCCCTAATAAAATTCCTCTCAGATTAGTTCTTTTTTGGCCGCTAGGTGCGCTATAGTAAAGAAAACAATGCACGTTACTTCTTGGTGTACGTTTATCCAGGTTTGTTTTGCTATTTTCAATTCCTCTTAGGCCTAACCATGTTTAAAACTGTTTAAAATGCCTCTTCCCCTCTTTTTGCTTTACCCAACTCTGTTCTGTCAAGCGTCATCAAGTTTGTCATTTGTGGCTTCCGACTTCGGTGCCGAGTGCTGCCTGACTTTTCAACGGGGCTAATGTGCGACTCGATATGAAGCGAAAGCCTAATCGCTTATTCACCCGTCAGATAACTTATCCCCCAATCTCACGTGTGATTGTTATTGTTCCTCTAGCGCGTCTGGCGGCAATTCGTCATCGGATTTTATGAAGGACGTATTGTAGAGGTAACGAAACGTGGTGTGGCGCGAAGCTACTAACCTCCGCTCGTTCACAGCGGAAAAGGTACGGGGAAATACTGTACTCCGCATGGTCATAGTACAGAGATAGGGAGACGGAGGTTCTATCTGTGATTGTTATTCTTCCTCTAGCGCGTCTGGCGGCAATTCGTCATCGGATTTTATGAAGGACGTATTGTAGAGGTAACGAAACGTGGTGTGGCGCGAAGCTACTAACCTCCGCTCGTTCACAGCGGAAAAGGTACGGGGAAATACTGTACTCCGCATAGTCATAGTACAGAGATAGGGAGACGGAGGTTCTATCTGATTATTTTGGTTGTTTTTATCCACATCGGAACCAGCATCTCTGTTAAATCAATAAATAGATAAAGAAATACAGAAATGGGCATGTATTGTTAGAGAATCGGTGACACTATCAAATTATAAACTGGTTAAAGAGAGTTTTGGACCAGAATTTTACATGAAGATCAACCTACCAAAAACTTACCTCACGCTCTGGATCCAGTTGCGAACGAACTGTCTGCCAGTACACGGGAAAAGTAAGTTTGACAACTTAGCTGGGTATAAATGTGCTAAGATTGACCAAAGAAAGCATTTTTGATCCTTATTTTCAATATTCAGGCAAGCTTTTTTATTTTTTACGAAATCTGGCAGTATTTTATAGGTTCCTCCCATGTAGGATTCGATTCGAGTCATCCTATAGTCGATTGCATCATATCGCCTAAATTGTAATCCAGATCGAGGGGTATTACTCAAAGAACTAAGTCTCCTGTTGTTGTCATCTAAATGGCTACGAGTAAGGACACTATTTTTGTTTAAAACCCAAGAAGTACTGTTGTAAAATACTTCTACTTCCTCATCATTCTCTTATCGATAGAAAATAACCTTGGTCACAAACTGAACTCTGTACTGGTATATTTCATTCATTCTTCGTTGCAAATCCTCAAAAACAAAACTAATGAGAGTATTTTCGTCTCTACCGTTGCTTTCAATCGATACGTTTACTGTGTAAATGTTTTCATTTTCTCTTACAATAGTGGGGTGTTGTTCTTCTTCTGTTTTAAACAAATAATTGGGAATCGATGTTTCTTCTTTGATTTGTTTCTTATTTATAAAGAGATTAGATAAATCGATTAGTTTGTGTCTATTTTGATCACCTCTTTCTGTTTGATCTCTCAGGATACCTCTAGTTTTATCCATAGTTTCTTTCTGCTTATTAATTATCCTACCATAGTGTTCCTTAATGCGTTCTATAACTTCATCTCTGTTACCACGAGTGGGTAGGCCTTTGTTTTTTAGAAACCTTAGTCACTCTGCGGCGAAGGCGATGATGACCTAGCCCATTTGGTTGCACTGTGCCGCGAACTCTCGTTTTTAAGGGAATCTTGCTGGGGGGTAAGGGAGATACTGTTTCCTGATATCCTGAAGAGCACATCTCCAGGAGCAATTAGTGCATTATGTAAATTTATGTTGCAAAGTATTAAAGTAAAAGTTGACCGGGCGAGTGCAGTTTAGTTTATGTAGTGCGATATTGGAAGTAAGTACTAAGTTTTTTGTTTTGTTGTATGTATATGGCCCTAGGGCTTTAAATACAATATTATTATAGAGTATTGGCGACCTAGTACAAAACGACATCTCTACGGCGATTACTTACATGAAAGGCATGTGAGGATTCACCATCCCGTGGGCAGATGTCGCTCTCTCCGCAAAAAGGACTGACGGTGACGGTGTGCTCATCAAGTAAGACTAGATTGTCGGTGAAACCACCGTCCATGTACCGCACCCCTCGGAATTTTGGAGGCAGAATTCCAGAGAAACCGGGAATGAAGGCACTGCAGCAAATAGCCTGAAAAACAAATAAGTATTAAATAAAAAAAAATAATACTAACTATTTGAGTTTCAAACACAACGAAATACTAGAAGAGTGCGCTGCCCATTGTTCCATACGTCATTTTTGTCTGTTTTTGGGATCCCAAAACGTAAGTGGAGGGATACCTCTGACATCGCAAAAGTTGTCCGTCTGTCCGTCCGTCTGTAAGCACGATAACTCTCGAAGGGAATGAGATATTTTGATGAAACTTGGTGTGAGGATTCGTTGGGTCGGCGGAGCAGTCGAGTTCGTAAATGGGCTTTGTAGCCCTACATTTAGGGGTGGGGGAGGGGGTTCAAATTAAGGGGCAAACAAAATATTTTGAAACAGCTAATGTGATAGTCGATTATGGGGTAAGAAGACATGCTGAACACGATGGTGAAGACCATTTTGTAATCGGACAAGTAGTTCGCCCGGAATCCGGCCCAAACCGGAAAGTTTGTTAAAATTAAAAGTTTTATTTGGAGTTGATCAGATGTCCGATTTAGGGCAAGAAGACATGCTGAACTTTTGTGTGAAAACAATTTTCTACCCGGACATGTAGTTCGCCCGGAATCCGGCCAAAACCGGAAATTGTTAGAAGTTAAAGTTTTATTTCTAGCATTAGATAACGGATTTAGGGGTAAGAAGAGACGCTGAATCCGTGTGTGACAATCATATTTTACCCGGACATATAGTTCGACCGGTATCCGGCTGGAGTCGGAAAATTTGTTATAAGTTAAATTTTTTTTTGAAGTTGATTAGATGTTCATTATTGGGGAAAGAAGATACCCTGAGTTCGTTTTTGAGCTTTCTTTTTTCGCCGGACAAGTAGTTCTAGAGTTCGGCCGAAAGCGGGAAATTGGCAGAAGTGGCAGGAACTTTTCGTCAAAACAGATATGACTTATACGGGTAAACACACATGCTGAATCCTTATCTGAACTTGGTTTTCTCAGACGATTAGCTATTTGTCCTCAATCTGTTTCTGAATTTTAATTGTAAAAATGTTCAAAGTCCTGGCGATGACTGGATCTGGCTAAGACAAGGCCCAGTTGTCTGGATCAGATATTAAATTTCTGGGATCCCATTGAAAACTTTGGTCTTGTTATATCGAGTTCTATCTTTCTTATGCAATGTTAATGCCTAATACGTAGGCTATATACATTTATGTTATATTTACTATTTTCGATATATTTATACTACATTATATTTAAATATATACTACATTATATTTAAATACCTAAGACTATACTTGTCTCTATAGTCAATAAAGTATTCATTCAGCCCAAGCTGATTGCCGATCAAACTGATGGCCACATCAGGGGACTATTTCATCTTCTTTTTTCATTTTTTTTTTCTCATCGTCCTTGGACCTTGGTAATGCACGAGCTTTTATGTAAACTTCTATCAACACGCGAAAACCAACGAAAGTGATTCCAGCTTCGTCTTACAGCTCGTCTTTACACATGGTCCGAACTTCAGACCGGGATCCGGTCGGATCCGGTTGAGAATCGTAGCGACCAAAAATCGGACCGCCCGAAAACCGCTCGAGAATATTCGCATCCCAACCGCCGGGCTCGGCACTGCCCAGCCTAACGGCTGTCCGGCTAACCATTCTATCATTTCCGGGATTCTGGGATTTCCGGAAAGTGCTATTACTGAATTTATTTTCCGCGAATACCGCGGCGTGAACACGGCATGTTAGCATACAAGTAAAAGTGCCAGTTTGCAAAATCATGAAATGCAAACCTTTCGAGTGCGGGCCAAAGTGCGAAATCAACTGCTGAGCAGACAAAATAATGATTACATTGTTTTCAAGTGCACCGAAAACCTAGTGGGTCATGGGCCAGGGAAAACGTTAAAAAGTAGGTAAAAGGAGTAAATAGGTACAAACTATCTCCAATACGCCGAATCTGACATTTACGTCAAATATAATCAAAATATACAGAATCAATCGATTCGTCATTTCAACAATAATCATAATACAATTCATAAAATATGCCATTGGCCTCTGCAAAACTCATCTAAAACAATAGCGCTGACCATGGGTGTTATACTGATAAATTTGTGCATGACAGTACTCACCAATTTTGGTTTTGTAACCGTGAGCGAATAAATTACTATTCTATAAAAAAAAAAAAAAAAAAAAAAAAAAAAAAAAAAAAAAAAAAAAATACTCAATGTAAAGTAAAGGACGTCGTAAGGTAAAGGCGTAGGCAACTGCACATAAGGTATATGATCAATTAATTCCGGGATTTCGCCCTGGCCGAATGAATTGCACGCCGGACTCGTAAGCGAAGGGTCGCTCTTCGAGTCTCGGTGAGGGCGGGGGTTTGTGGCATAACCCTCTCAAAGTCCACCTTCAAATGGATACCTGGAGAAATCTGGGGAAGGTGACAGGAAAGGTGTGCGAAAGAACCAGGATGGCTAGTCACCAACCGCCCGTTGCACTTCCTGGCTGAGAGAAGAGAATCGGAGATTAGCACCGCCAGTTAGGCCTGTAAAGGCTGATATCTTTTATTTTAATAAGCCCCGTTCATAGGCATGCCTAGCCAAGCACAGATGCCTAGCATCACCGTTCACACCCATGCCTAGGCACAGATTTTGGGCCAGGCAGGGCGTTCTTAAGGCTCTAGAACTCGGTGCCTGGCTGAGTTTGGGCACGTGCCTAGGCATCTGTGCTTGGCTAGGCATGCTTTGGCACGCGGCTTTAGTAAATTCAGTTCCTCTGGATAAGAAATATAGCAGCGCGAATGCAGACATGATTTGAATTTTCATACGGCAAGCAGTCTGCACGAATTTGCACACCATGATTCATGCAATGCAAACACTCGAAGCGAGAGACAAAGTGCGATATTGTTCGCCACATCTGCTTATCAACCATTGCTACGACAAATTAATCATCACTTTGTTTCCAAGGGCAGGGCACGTAGTGGGTCAAGGCCAAGGGACACGCTAAAGCGTACCTCCAGCGGTAAGCCCCCCTCACCCCACTCGCTGCCATAGGTAGTTTTCACGCGAAGTTTCGAAGTGAATAAAGAAGGAAACGACGCAAGGAATAGGACGTACTGCAAGTAATGTGACGTTGCGTATCAGTCAAAACGCCAGTAAGTAACGTCCAGGAGTCCAACCCGACCACAAACGGCTGGAGACGCCCAAAAGAGACCACGCAGCTGACGAACGGACGCCTTACATAACAACCAGGTGGCTCGAAAGCGGCGTCGCCCCTCACTCAGGCGGCTAAAAACTGGCACAAGACCGCGCAGAGACCGCGCTCACAGAGGAAGCTGATGACGCCCTGTTTCATCTACGCGGGACATTTGCCCCGCTTAAGTCCTAACTTAAGCGGTTTTTCGGTGATTTTAAAGAGAGGTCTGAGGCAAGGTAGCGTACTGTCTCCTATTATTTTCAACATAACTATTGCATCTTTATTTAATTCTGTTAGAACTTCGCTTGTTGTTGGTCGGGGTTTTGTAGCGTCTTGGATCGCGTATGCGGACGATCTTCTTCTTTTGAGTCGATCACGCGTTGCTCTTCAGAAGAATGTGGACCATTTAATTGAACTTTTTTCTAGATTTGGTTTAAGGTTTCGTCCTGAAAAGTGTCAGCTCCTAATTTTTGGTCCTAAGCCTGCTGAACCAATTAATAATGTTTTTAGTATTAAGATGTATGATGTAGTCCTTAAGCCACTTGAATCTTTTATTTATCTGGGAATTCCGTATGGGCCATCAGTTTCCCTTTGCCGAGCTCATATGATGAAGTCTGTTCGGTCGAGAATTTCAGCGAGCTTCGGTAGTGTTATTTCTGTTCGAGATTATTTAACTAGGAGATCGTCTGCGCGCGTCTTCAATACGGTTGCTTTACCTCAAGTCCTTTTATTTTCTAGTTGGCTTCCTTATTTTTCTAATTCTAATATTGCACATCTTAAAACTACTTTTTTTTAATTTTGGTAAATTTTTGTGTCGACTTTCAAAATTCCATTCTACTTCATCTGCTATAAATTTGTACCATTTGAAAGATCCACTTCAGATTATACGAAAAAAGCAACAAAATTTCTGTCGAAAATGTCTTCTCTTACTCATAACCTATATTTGGCGGTTAAAGAGTTAATATAGTTTAACGCGTGTGTATTTTATTTTTTTGTATATTTAGTATTATCTGGCCAGATTGTTTTTTGCAGAATTATACGTTGGGCCAATTTGTTTGCATTTATTTCATTTTATACTCTCCGATCTTGGAGGTCAACAAAATATTTGAATTGAACTGAATTGTACCGGCAGGAGCCTTAAAGGACCTGTCTTACCTATAATAGTAGCGCAACCTACTTCCATAATCACAGTATATATTTCTGAACCTCGAGACACCAATTTCGTACGGTACATTCTAGCTCCTCTAACAAAACCACGCTGATTGCTTCACTTGCCGTGTTCTACCTTCCATGAGTATCAAGGCGTCGATGGTTGTCTTCGAGAAGTTTTTCCATCAGAAAAACCGGTTACGTAAATTGTTTCCCAGTTTTCGCTATAAGTCAACGGGTCTCGGAAAAGGCTTAAAACAGCCAAACCGTGAGTTATTTGTGAAAGCATAGCCTACTTTTAAAGTATTCAAATATATTAAAATACTGAAGTTGAAGAGTAAATAGTGCGAGGGGGCCTTTAAAGTTTAAATGAAAAGGCAGCCGGTTTTTACATCTGTTATCTGAACAAACTGAAAAATTTTGACTCATCAACGGGATTTTGTATTGTTTCACCCGGGGATCTAGTAATAAAGTACAGAGTGTGCTCTGCTTGCGGGACAACCCAAAGTTCATCCAGATGCGGAAAATTTGAATTTCAACAAAGGCCTGCATTTCCAGGGCTAAAAATGCTGACATCGGAAAAGTTACGAAGACAGAAAGGTAGGAAAATGATTCTAGGATTTATCTTGCAAGGAATTTGACATTTTTGTTTATTTCCCGGCAATATGTCACATCTATAGTTGGTAAATGTTATTAAGCGTAGAGGGACAAGCATATAGAATCAGTTCATTCGGTAAAATCCATTATTTGCGGATGACGGAACAACAAAGTAACGTTTAATGTCGGGTTTATTTAAAGACCTAATCCAAACATTCGGTTTACCTTCTCTTAGTGATCGCATGCCGCGGGTTTGTTTAGATTTGAACTCGATTGCCGAGTTGCTGTTTTGGCTCGAGAAAAAAACCACGCACAACGTCTTCTTTTCTAGATGGCGGAACTTTCCAGGATTGATTAGCAAAGAATTATTAGACCCAACTGATAATTTTTGTATGTCTTCAGAGGTACCACACTGGTCTTGGTTTTATAATTTATTTGTATTTGTAGATGGAATTTATTATTTATTATAGATGGAAATTATTATTTTGACCCTTGGCTCCCTACGTGCCATAACAGCTGTCCGGGATAATCGGCTGAGATTTAGTCCAGACAGGGTTATTTCAAACCTAGGAAATTTGGTGGGTTTTTTTTTAATTTGCTCATTGTTTTACGGTGTTTTTAGTGGTTTTGAACATTCATAGTGACAGTAAGGATGGTTAGCATTGTGTGTGTGGTAGAAAGACCGTTTTTTGTGGCCCGCTTTAAGTGAATAAATGGTGGGATTAAACGAACCTATCTTAGGTGAAGTTTGGTTCTGGTTATGCCGACTAGAAGGAGCACTGGCGTTAGATCAGAGGGAAAAGCCTGTAAAAATGATTATTTTTGTATGTTTCGGGGGGGGGGGGTCGACCCCCTAGCCCCCCCCCCCCCCCCCTAGATACGGCCTTGGTCTGAAACCTATAGGCGGCAACATCCATCCATGCCCCGCATAGTACAGACCTAAGTCGATTGGCATACATGCTTTCTGTATAGAGGGATTGGCAAATTGACTAATAAGACTATCCAAAAAATAGAAGTCCACCAAAAGTGTGCAAGACTTTTTCACATACGTTTTCGTCGTCACAAATTCGTTTCCACCACGTTGTTATCCTGCTAAAGAAGATCTGTAAACATGATGACCTAATGCTTACTGCGACGTTCTGTTACGTCCGCTGATTACTCCCCTTTCGGGAAAATCTAAGAGCTAACGAACGAAATCTGTCAACACGAAGGGTTACGCACTAAACTATTTATACCAAAGTCCGTTCTTCGTAAATAGTAGAGCCCCCTCGAAAGCAGCGCCCTTACGGTGGTTTAAAAACAGGGTTAATGGACTGTTACGTGACAATGCTTTAGAAACGAGATGATTGCGGAGTGAAACCCCTATAGGTTTCTGGCGCTATATTATTTTGGTGTTTCACAAATTAGGTAGAAATATGTTATGTTTTCCGAACATAGTGTTTTGGGCTTTTCTTCGCTACTTCCCCAAACTGTAGTTCCTTGATCAAAGGCGTTACTAGCCAAAATGTTTGAGGGGGGGGGAGGCATTTACCGACTGACTGGTAATTTTTACCGATTGTTTTGGCATAAAAATGACTGTTTTCAAGAAAAAACGACAGTTTCGAAAAAAATCGACTGATTTTCGGAAGAAACCACAGTTTTGACGAGAAATGGACTGATTTTCAGAAAAAACGGCTGTTTTCATGAAAAAAATCAACTATTGCCAAAAAATCGCGGCTCTTCGCGCCAACTCGGTTTTTACCGACTGGCCGACAACATCTGGGGGGGGCGCCCCCCTCCTCCCCCCCCCCCCCTTCAATCGTGACACCCTGCCCTTGATAGCAGGAACTGTATCCAGTATTTTGTTCAGCCCAAGCTGACTGCGAATCATATCTGATACAGCTTATTTTCATCCAAGCGGGTTTCCGCCCTTCTTGGCAAGGGTCCTTGTCAGGCTGCAACGACCATGCAAATCAACATTGCAAATTCTTCGCTTCTTCCCGCCCAGCAACAACCTGACGAGGACCCTTACCAAGAAGAGTCGAAATATCGCTGACAAACATCGAGCTGACTTTCCTTTTTAGCTTTCAGTTCACTTCGGTTTATCTTTTACGACCCAAATACATTTAACTATGATGCCAGTACCCGCCCCAAGAAAGGTACAAAAAAGCACTTGCAACTGGGCGGGTACATAAGACTCATTTCCTAACTAATAATTAACTAGAAACAAAACATAAAAAAAACTAAAATAAAAAATAATAACCAATCTCCCATCAACTCATTTAATAATAATAATGAGAAAAAAGAAAATAATAATAAAATAGAAAAAAAGAAAAAGAAAAAAACTATGAACCTTGGCCTAACAAGGTTAGCAACTGTTTAATATATGTTTCCCAGTCAGCTTGGGCTCACGGAGCATTTAATAGTAACAGTAATACACAACTGTGTACCAAAAATTCGATTTACTAAGGCGTACTACAAGTTGACAATTTACACCCCTCCAGAGTCGGTAACGGTAACCCTTACACAGTCGAACAAGCCTCCAATCCCTCAGCGGTCGCTTATAATAGTCGGCTAGGTTTACACTAGGTCGAACGAACGAGCGGATTAACTCACGTGAGGGAAATTTCATCTGTTACACATGTTTACGCTGAAGTATAGGAAGTGGGCTTTTGGGCTGTTGCGTAAGCCCCTCACCTGGTATAAACATTCTAAGAATACAGAATTTCCGAACCGGTATTGCCATAGCTCAGCCATGACAAACTGACGATGCACTCTCAGAACAAGACCAAAGGTTTCGATGGGATCCCAAAAATTTAATATCTGATCCAGACAAATGGGTCTTGTAGATATCCGGTCTTCGCCAGACTCCTTGAACGTTGTAACTATTAAGATTTAGGAACAGAAGAAGGCCAATGGCTAATAATCTGAGAAAACCAAGTTGGATTCCCAACCCAATATGGATTCAGCATGTGTGTATTTACCCATAGGGTATACGTCATATATACTTTGACGAAATTGATCAAATTCCTGCCTTACTTCTGCCAAATCTCCGGTTTCGACTGGATTCCGGGCGAACTACTTGTCTTACAAAAACTAAAGCTCAAAAACGAATTCAGCGTATCTCCTTACCCCTAAATCGAACATCTAATCAACTTCAGATAAAACTTTAGCTTCTAACAAATTTTCCGGTTTCAGTCGGATTCCGGCGAACTATGTCCGGGTAGAAAATGATTGTCAAAAGCGGATTCAACATGCCTTCTTACCCCTAGATCGGACATCTAATCAACTTCAGATAAAAGTTTTACTTTTAACAAATTTTCCGGTTTCGGCCGGATTCCGCGCGAACTACTTGTCCGGCGAGTCATTAACTCACTATCTCCCCTTGTATCTCACCCTCCCCACTCCAAAATCCTCACTTCCCCTACGAAAACGCCAGAAATCGACCACAACAATTGGCAAGCTCTAGGGTACCCAACTCTGTCTGTACCTACCGAACACGTCAGATATACAACAAGAGCTACGAGAAAGTTAATCTGGGATTTTTCCAATACCAATACCCAGGCCCGTGTCCAGGAATTTATTTCGGGGGGGAGGGGGTCGCCTTTGGGGGGCGAAGTTGCCTGCGGGTCGGACAAAAAAGTAAAAAAAAAGACACCGATCAGAGGGAAAAGCCTATAAAAATGGTTATTTTTGTATGTTTCGGGGGGGGGGGGTCAACCCCCTAACCCCCCCCCCCCTGGATACGGTCTTGCCAATACCCCTCCGCATCGTGCTCGGATCCAGTCCATCAAGTATAACTCGAATCGGAGCATATCTGCATATTTCCGATTTCCGCTCATCGCCCTCCTACCTTGGTCGGATCCGGTTCGGCCGCCAAATAACAAATCTAGGCCGCATATGGTACTGTACAACTTGAAAATGCAGCTAAAATGTTTGAGGTAAATTATAAATGTAAATATATTATTCCGGAGATGGCTTCCAAAGTTAATTGCCCGTCTGATCTTAGGCTTGCTTTCTGAACTGTCAGGGACTAATGAGCAGTTACGACCACCTATCATCATTTTTGCCAAATTGCTCTGTTGATATTTTTGGTGCATGCGAAACTTTTCTAACGGATGGGACAGCTACAATCAGCAATATTCAAGGGTATGCGCGTGTGAACAAAATGAGAAATAATCGAAAACAAGGCGGACTAGCTATTTATCTGAGAGATGGACTACCGTTTAAAATCCTAACAGATTATGATTATCTGTGTGAAGAAATGGAGTTTGAGTTTATTGTGATTGAGATAAATTTAGGAAAGAAACGATTAACATGCTGCGTTACATATAGGCCTTCGAGCTCGAACCCCAGACGTTTTATATCTAAAGCTGAAGAACTGCTAAATTCGATTCAGAAGAAAAATATGAAAAGTATAGTAATGGGTGATTTAATATTGATTTGTACGAGATGAACAAAAATGAAAAAAATATGAATTCGATTGTTGTTGATTGGATGTCTGTACTGCTGGAAAATTATCTATTGCCGGCTTTTATAATTCCGAAGCGTATAACTGAAACGTGTGCTTCATTGATCGACAACATTTGCACTGATTTAACTGTGAAGTCATGTAAAGTAATTATTCATGATACTTCAGACCATTGCTTATTGCTTACTGATGTAATGGTTACGTCGAAGCCTCAGAAAAGTCATCCAAGTCGCTCAAGAGTTATTAAAGACAACTGTGGAAAAGCTGAAAGGCCTTCTTTCATCTACCGAATTCAATGAATGTCTTAATGCTCAAGCCATAGACGTCTCTACTGATTCGTTTTTGAATAAATTTACTATAGCTCTTGATGAAGCATGCCCGGCACAATCTAAGAGACAAAGAGACCGTCAACCAAAGAAACCATGGGTAACCCCTGGTCTTTTGCGTTGCATAAGACGTAAAAATAAATTATTTCGGAACTTTGTTAAGGATCCAACAGATAAGAAGCAAGCCAGATTCAAAGAATACAAGAATATTCTTACCAAATTATTAAGACAGGTTGCATTCGAGTGTGCGAGCAGACGACAACTAATGTGAAAAATGCCGTCATGCCTTCTTGTCGTTCTCGCGATAGCCTTAGGAGTCAACTCACAGCCTGATGGTATAGGAGGGCTTATAGGAGGGCTTGACAGCTTAGGATTCCTTGGAGGTCTTGTTGGCGGCGGATTGTCGGGTCTTAGCGGACTTGGTGGCCTTGGGTCGCTTCTGGGCTCTCCCTTTGGGTCACCGCTGGGATCAGGCTACGGAAGCCCTTTCTCCAATCCTTTTGGTTCGCCGTTCATGAACTCATCATATGCGCAAATGGCTCAACAGATGGCATCGCCCTACGCCATGCAAGCGCGACCAGCATATTCACAAGTTGACCCAGTCTATGCAGCACCAGCTTATGCTGCTCCAGCCTACGCAGCACCACGTACGGTGGTTACAACAACAATGGGTATGGTAGACAGGGCTACGGAAGCAGCTACAACTCACCGATGGACTTCTCCAACTACCCATACAATCCTATTACTATAATGCAGTCGCAGTTTAGTACAAATGAAGGCAGGATGAACAGGACAAACCCACCCAACCCACCACCCAACCCACCCGTTCTGAGAACGACGATAAATCTTGGATTAGATCTGAGACGACAACGATAACTTTAACAACAATAGTTGAAATGAAGTGTGAGGTGTATTGATTGACGGAGCATTTTTGTTAACTAAATTGTTTGGAACATGACAATTTATCCTGAAAAAAAAAAAAAAAAAAAAGACGGGCAATGATGAGTTTTATGATCAAGCGTTCTCCAAAGCCGAAGGATCTCCCAAACGTACTTGGGCGTTGATAAACCAACACCTAGGGAAGACTCCAAGCCGCAGTCCCTTACCCGATGAGATGCGATCCCCCCATTTGAATTCCACCGTGTCTGGCAAGCGTGAAGTTGCCGAACTGCTAAACATACACTCCTCCCAGATTGGCGAGATTACTGCCAAGTCCTCATCCACAGATGACAATGCATATTCGCGTAACTTCCGTGAATTTCTACCTCCATCCAGTGAGAAATCAATGTTCATGACACCAGTTATTGCTACTGCTAAGCTACTAAAAAACGACTCCTCCCAAGCCATGGACTTCAACTGAACTTCTAACAGCAATTATGCCTGTTATAGTGGATGTACTAGTGCATATAGTGAATTTATGCTTTAAAGAAGGTGTCTTTCCTAAGAGCCTCAAAGGTGCGAGAATAATAGCCCTGCATAAAGGAGGCGATCCGGCTGACCCATCAAACTACCGCCCGATTTCCATACTTTCGGCATCTTCGAAGGTAATTGAGAGATGCATGAATAATAGAATTGTAAAGTTTCTAAATGCTCAAGGATTTTTCAGCCCTTCCCAATTTCGATTTAGACGCAATCATTCAACGGAACACGCGATTCATGTGGTAACCCAATTCGTCCATGACGTTCTCGACAGTGGTGAGATCCCCGCTTCTATCTTTGTAGATATTAAAAAGGCATTCGACACTCTTTCGCACTCTATTCTACTGACAAAGCTAGATAGATATGGTATAAGAGAACCAGCAAATCAGCTCATCGAATCTTATTTGCACAACCGAACGCAATATGTGGATGGAGGCGATGTCGAGTCTTCTGAGGTGATTCAGTCCAATCTTGTTGGAGTTCCCCAGGGATCAGTATTAGGCCCTCTACTATTTTTAATTTATATAAATGATCTTGCTGATGCGTTGAAGAATCTGGGCCTCACTGTTCTCTTCGCCGACGATACCGCACTTAACTTAAAAGCCACCGATGAAGCGGATCTGAAAAGTAAGCTTGCCAATGCAGCCCTTCAGCTAATGGATTGGTTTCACAGTAACAGCTTATGCGTCAACTGGGATAAAACCAAAATTATGATTTACTCTCGGTCCAAGCGAACATTTCCCGAATTGAAAACTGTAGCCATGGATGGCAAAATCCCGATGAAAAGAACCAGCAACATAAGATATCTGGGTGTATTGCTGGACTCAACGCTATCATTCAAAAACCACATAGAAAAAATACGAATAACACTAAGCCGGAATGTTGGAATTATGAGATGCTTGCGACACTCACTACCATATCACGCAATGAGAAGTATATATTTTCCCCTGGTAACATCATATCTGAAATACTGTGCACTGTCGTTCATGAATACATTCAAGACGCACTGGAATCCGCTACAGATTCTGCAGAATAAAGCACTAAGGGTCCTAGTTAACTATCTGCCTTCACCTTCAGCCTACCCAAAGTCATCCCATACGAAGAGCATGTACAAATTCTTACGGATACTTCCAGTTTCACTTACTGTGCCCTATGCGTCTGTGCTTCTGTCAGCGAAGCACTTGCTTCCATCGCTATTTTATACACTTGATCTTCTACCCCTATCATCCACCCATAATTATAATACCTGGCAAACAGATTTGGTCAGGCAGCCTTTGATCAGATGTGAGCGGTCGCGATTCTCATTGAGGAATAGTATGATAATCAATTATAATAAATATAATAGTAAGATCCAGGTTGGTTCTTCTGTAGGTTTAATAAAGAAGAAATTTAAAGAAATAATGATTGAATCATTAAATTTATTTATTATAAAGAGTGGTTTTCCCTCTTGAATGGTCCGGAAGGTTGCATTCCCTTGCAAAGGTCCAGAGGATTGAAAAGTTGGAGGTGCAAGTCTGGTCTGGTGAATGTGGTATTTTGTTATTTATTTTGTATTTATGGTATTGCGGAATAACGATTACTCGTTATTTATTTAAGTTAAACTGTTTTTTTCATTGTATGTTGTTCCCGAGCATTCGAGATGCCTCTCTGCCGGGAAAGAAGTGTAATTTATTTTATAAATTTTTACGTAAATATATAAACCAGAACCTGAACCTGCATCCAATTATTCCCATGCATTTGCTTTTTGTGCATGTCACAAAGTTCCCGGACCCCTCCCCCCCCCCCAAAAAAAAAAAAAAAACTCCCCAACCATGGCGGCATAGGGTTCGTACACATGCTTTGCATATCTAGGTAATCAGTTCTTATCATCCATAAAGTTTCACTTGAATCGGACCATTCTTTCGCAACCTACGGAACTAAGTAACTCCCGGATTCTCCCTCCCTCAACTCCCCGAAAAATGATCGGATTCAGGAACGGAAGTATTCCTAGGGCATTTTATCGGGTCCTTAATTCTATCTGGTCGGGTCATTAATATGCCTGCCAAGTTTGATCGTCCGTAACCCCGAGATGATCTGGTTCTGTCAAGAACGTATCTAATGCTTATGCTTGTTTTTCCCACTAAACTCCATCCCGATCCCTCGACAATAAGTGTTTCACAAAAAATCCGATACCCCCTTCCAATTCCCCCCCCCCCCCCATTATCGGATCAGGTCCGGACTTGACGTGGAACATCTGAGACAATAGCTCTTTCCACTTGTTAAGTTTCATTCAAATCCGATCGCCCGTTCAAAAGTTATAACTGCCCCTAGATTCCGGATTCCCCATCCCTCCACTCCCCCACGGTGTTCGGATCATGCAAACGACTATTCTCAAGTCGGTCTATTCGAATCCCTCATATTCCTGCCGAGTTTCATGATCCTATTACACCAGGAACTACCGAACTCGCTGGATCACCAGAATCCCCCCCCCCAAACTCCCCCACAGTGCTCAAATCCGGTCTGGTTTTGTCAGTGATGTATCTAGGACTTGTGCTTGTTCTTCCCTCTAAGTTTCATCCCGATCCCTCCACTCTAAGCGTTTCCGAAGATTTCCGGCTCCCCCTCCATCTCCCCCAAAGTCACCGGATCCGGTTCGGATTTGAAGTGGGTCGTCTGAGACACGAGGTCTTTCCAAATACTAAGTTTCATTAAGGTCCGATCACCCGTTCAAAAGTCAAAAATACCTCAATATTCGGATTCCCCCTCCCTCCACTCCCCCCACTATGCTCGGATCGGTGAAGTGACTATTTCCAACTAGATAATTTGGGGTCCCTGATACGCCTGCCAAGTTTCATCGTCCTAGCTTGTGTGGAAGTGCCTAAACTCGCAAAACCCGGACCGGCCGACAGACCGACGGACGGACAGAAATTGCGATCGCTATATGGTACTTGGCCGAAGGGCAACTGCCATAAAAAGTTTTATTCAAGAATTGGTACAAACTTTTTTCTATGGTGAATATTTTTTTTGACAATAATCGCAAATTTGGATGTGTCTAAATCAACTTTCTATCTGTTCTAAGGCCATCGACGGCCCCCTCCCCCCTTTATAGCCGTCTGTCAGCCTTCCAGTTGGTGTTGTAATGAAGAAGTTCCGAGGGGTCGCTTGGCAAATAGGGGGCCTGATACAGCAAGGAAGTCGAAGATTCGGCAGGTCCGAAAATCGTTATTTGTTTCAAATCTACTGAATTGTTAAAAAAAAAAAAAAAAAAGTTACTCTCTGAAGGTAGTTTTCATGGTTTGTCGAAAAAAACTGTTCAGATAACTCGAAACAGATATAATATCACAATAACTAAACTGGTCATATTTCAGATGTATCATCTTTTTTTTCAACAGAACCGAAGGAGAACTGTCTATTGAATAGCCAACAAGACTACATTGTTACATGCCGAGGATATTATTTTTTCGGTAGACTACGCTTACAATCATACAGATATCCTCGTCATCCAACATAAAATTTAACACAAGCACGAGGATCATCAATTACTTACATCAATTATCTCTTCTTTTGAGTTGAAATCCTTCAGAATCACATTTTCGCTTGTATAAACGCAGGTAACCGAGATGTGCAATTTTCCTGAGCATCGGATATGTGCATCTTCGGGTAGCACCTGGAATGATTTTTTTTAGTTGAGCATACACTGAAATTCGAAGTCTCGTTGCCCTTAACCTTTCTAACTTGTCTGATAGTGAGGCACACTTGTTAATTCGCCCACACATCAGTTCGCCCAAACTGGCCACCCTGAAATAAATAGCTGCGTTTTTTGCCGTCGTCCAGTTAACCGACCTACAAGATTTCCCACTATAAGTCGTTTTCTTCCTTCGGTTAACCCACCTAAGTTTTTATAAGCCGTTTTTTGGCTCCGTTTGCCAGTCGGTTAACTGACCTGTGGACTGAGACGGGAGCTCCATCCAACCGGCCAACGCTCTTGGCACGGCGCGAAATCCAAAATTCTCATTGGAGAGATAGGCTCCGGCGACGGGAAGACGCCATTTTTTCTTATAAGCCGTTTTTTTAGAGCTCCATCCAACGGACCGGCAAGACGAAAAAACGGCCAATAGTGGCAAATAGGTCGGTTAAGAGAAAAGGCAAAAAACGCAACTAATGATTTTATTACGTGCAGCCTAGAAGTTAGGCATTTGCACACAGTATATACACAAAAAAAGATAGCTAAATGTATGTATGTATATATATTCTTTATAACCCGTTACATTCAAAGTGAACAAGAACGGAGTAACTGGAAGAAAAAGAAATAAAGAACAAAAGAGAGAAAAGACAATTAGCGATCGATGACAAAACGTATACAGCACTAAAAATGAAGAAAACACAAAGGGCGAGTTAATCAGTGGTCATCCACTGGGCAAAAAGTACTGGTAACCATAAATATTTAATACATGCTTGCTTAGTATGAAACACAGTGCAGTTATATATTAGCCGGAGGCAACGAAACAGTGGATCGGCCCCTGCCCTACGCGAAACAGATTTTGCTACAAAGTGCCTCTCGTCTGAACATCGCTGGTCATTCTTGCCTGCCTTATAAGGAGCGTGTTCCACCCTCGTACCAATAGTAACTATTAGTTACTAAATCCGTTCCAACCTCACGAAAAGTTACTACGCTGACCGTTCCAGCCTTCTCGAAATAGTAACAAATAGTAACTATTTGCTTACCACGCTCGGGAGCGTAGTAACTACGGATCTCTGTCACGGGATTGGTCGGATTCGCCCGTGGCATGATATCCTGCTGGAAAATAGAAAAATCGTTCCAGCCTTGACGACAAAAAGGCAGAATTTGTGGCGTCATAGGTAGTAACTACGGTAAGTAGGATGGAACACGTTCGAAGTTCCTAACCTATCTCAACGTCAAACAGGGCTGGGGATACCTTGAAATGATGGAGATCAGTTTGTCAGACCGCCCAGCAACAGAACTGAAGCTAACTGATTACTAACTGGCGATTTTTCTGGTTCGCAAACTCACAGGCCCCTCGATAGCTTTATTGGTTAAAGCATCGGTATATGGAGACAAAGGTTACGGGTCCAAATCCCGCTTGAAAAGCTTTTTTTCGAGTCACTATTACCATACAAAAATAGAAAGACGAGATTTTCGGGATTTTTCCCTTGATCAGCTAGTTATGCCTCTAAGATGACGTGTGAGGGATAAATAAAATTTCTGATATTTCGGTTGCACGTCCGGCAAACCGTTCTCAGCGAAAAATAAAACTAAATCATAAACTCCATCACAATAACAACAGGAAAACGATACGGATCCAATAAACAATAAAACGACATGTAACTAAAAACCATAAGAACGATGCGAAGTGAACGACATGCAGATAAAAGTAAAATAACGAAAGATAAAATGTGCACGTTCAAAGTGTATATGTACAAATCTGTGATTATTTACAATTCTGAATTATGTGTATATTAACAATTTACTGCTTGTATCAGGGACCCATAAATTTCCTGTAATAACTCGCCATTCAGGGGGCTTGTCAATAAGAAGTTTCTGATGCGCTCTTGACCGAGCGTCAGATAGTTCGAGAAATACCCACGGGGATAAAATACGACTATCCAGATAGACAAAATTTTTCGCAGCTGTTCTGCTGGACTAGGAATATTTCTCTGTAATGGAAGAGTATCCTGGATCTTTTGTCCTAGCTTAGGTACCTGGTGGCATGCTGAATAGTCCCAACAAATTTTGTCTATCTGAGCAAGAACGCCGATTCGACCCAAGCAGAATTTTTGGAAACTAGGTGAGGCTCGGGCAACATAGCAACATTGAAGCATAGGAAATGACAAGCCCCCTGAATGGCGAGTCATTACAGGAAATTTATGGGTCCCTGCTTGTATGTATAATCATCCACCAAGGAAAGCGCAGAAGCTTTCACCCAGAAAACGGCCAACTCCAAAAACCCATCAATAATTTGCAAGCACTTCGAGTAAGACCTTCCAGAGAACTGCATTCATTTCTCGTTTTCCTATTTTTGTTTGCAATGAATGATCAGCTTGGCTTCAAACCTTACATACTTAGTTTTGAAATTACAAGAAACGAGCGCACAGCTTTCAACACAGTCAAGCCACCCTCACGTCCATTGTCCAATTCGTCACTCGTTCAGTGAATTTAGTGTTTTCGGTGTAGGATACTTTCGTGTTTTTTTTTTTCATTCTCTTTCGATATACTGTGCCAATACCCAGTACCCGACTACTAGGTAGCGCGTTCCAAACGGACTCTCTCTAGTTGCCTAGTTGGTTCTTATTTTGTTTTCAAATCCGCTGCTTTAATCTTTCCAGAGGATTACAACCGAGGTTACAACATAAAGAAATCCGAGTTATTGAACCCACTTAAGCCCTTCTTCGTTTAATAACTCGTAAAAAAATATCAGATCTGAACGTGGGTGTGTCGGGCACCAGACGGTCTAAGATAGGCCTGTTTCCAGCTCATACGGCCTTCCTCTTTTGACATCGCACTCAAGATACATCTGGCCGTAACTGCGTAGTAGAACAGGCTTTTCGCTGCATACCGGAACCGTTTTTTGGCACCAGTGTCGCAGTCGTTACCACGTGGATGGTCACACCTCCCTATCTGAGAGCGGATACCGTAGAATATGAGGCTTACACTTAGAAGTCTTAGAAAGATCCAATCGACTGAGGACGTATGGAAACAGAGAACAGCAGACCACCAGGACTGAAACCAGAAGTAGAGAAATACAACAGACTTACAATCCTGTAAGGTTTCTGAGTAGTAACCACGTGGATGGTAACGCCTCAACGTCTGAGCTGAGGAGCGGGCAATGAACAACCTAGCATGGACATAGACTACTGTCAGAAGTTTCATAACAGACCACACAAGGATGCGCGGTTTCAAGAGACAACACCTGGGGTGTAATCTGTTGTTGCGACAAATGTTATGCAGAAATGTTATGCATAACAAGCATTGCCAGGAAGCGCCAAAAAGACGCAAAAAAAAACATCTGCTGATTTTTTTGTTTGTCGTCATGGTATCGGAAAACTCAACAGATGCTTTTTTGGCTTTTTTTCTGCTCTTCCTGGCAATGCTTATTATGCATAGCATTTCATACATAACGTTTGCCGCGACAACAGATTACATCCCAAGTGTTGTACGTAAGTGCCGGAGGATCATGCGGGATCATGTTCCTATGTACATAGAGTTAATTAAGCGCTTGACATAGAGACCGACATAACACGCGCATCCTTGTGTTGTCTGTTATGAAACTTCTGGCAGTGTAGTGACGACCTTATCGATCGAGAATCCTTCAAGCAGAAAACAAGCCAGTGGGACAGAAATTAGCAGTAAGAGAGTTGGCCCTTGGCTCACAATTTTCGAAGTAGAAGTAGTAGTAACAGAGGGATTACTCCAGGACTGTATCCAGTAATTTATTTCGGGGGGGGGGGGAGGGGTTTCCTGTGGGTCGGGAAAAAGTACAAAAAAGACATAGATCAGTGGGAAAAGCCTATAAAAACGATTATTTTTGTATGTTTCGGGGGGGGGGGGGGGGGGGGGGTCAACCCCCTTCTCCCCCCCCCCCCCCTGGATACGGCCTTGGATTTCTCTCTAGTTGGGCATCACTGTACAGGCTTCCATGGGCACCGGACACTTACTGTACAGGCGTTTAGAGAGTGAGTAACACTACGTAGTAACCACGTGGACTCGCACGTGGATGGACAACATAGCATAGGTCTAGACGTAGTAACGATCCCATCGAGAAAATAACAGACTGGTAGGATAGAAAGAATAAGTAGAGAGTTCGCCGATGCTCAAAATCCTACGGTTTCGCGGTTCAAACACCACGCTAGAATTGTCTTGGGTTATACTTAAAGTCCACATCAAAACCTGGACATAGCCTACTAGTAAGTAATTAATTAATACTCGTGACCGGTCGTTTTTTCTAGTACAATAAAATAAGACTAGGATTTTTCAAAACTACTAACGTGTCCAAAACGAAATCGCAGGATCAGCATTAACTCCAAGCAATTTTCACGAAGAAATTCACAAAGTCGGGTACTTAAGCTAGAATCTTTAGTTGTTTTTCAGCTAGTTCATTTTCCAGCTTGAGCCTGAAGAGGACCCTCGCCAAGGAGGGCCGAAAAATAGCTCTAATAAAATGTAGCTGACGTACCCGTTCTGAGGTGTCAAATATGACTCGCAGTCAGCTTGGGCTGAAGGAATATCTACGGTCGGTCAGGAAATTCGTCTTCCAATCTGAAGCGTCTGCTTGAGACAAACCTACCCCGAGACCTATCCTCTCTTATGGGTCGCAACAATACGAGCCACAGCTTATACCCCTAGGTGTGTAAGCTGTGATGCCGGCGAAGATTGCAGAGAGGAAACACTCCTGTCCTACATATCAACCAATTTCTAAGAAGAACAGAAATAAAAATGAAAGGAGAAACTGAAAATTCGCATAGATCGCAAATACGTCTTTTTTATCATTCCGTGCTGATTCATTGTGCTTATGCAAGGAAATGAAGATGAGACAACTTGGTGTATCACAGCCAGTGCAGCTTACTCACAAAGAAATCGAGGGGATTCTCACTGTTGGATCCTGGTGTACAAGACACCGTGCTACGGTAGCTTTTGGGGGCCATAAATCGATGCTGTGCTGAAAGTTGAGTCTTCTCAAATAAATATGGGTTATCAACATTTTTAGGTCAATAGTCGGAACAAGTAGCAGAGCGCAGCGAGGCCCCTTTACGGCTCCTGACGATTATTCAACCGGGAGGTTACGCGTTCTTAGCATGACTATGGCGTTTTTGTTCACTCAGTGCAGTATCGATCTATGCCTCCCCCAGAAACTCTTCTTGTTCACCCAAGTCAGCAAATGAACACCCCCTCTTGCTAAACGTGACTAGAATCATACTTTTGCTAACGTACCCGCCTCATTGTACTTCTCACGTGTTCGTCCACGTTTAGTGATGGGCTAAATGGTCCTAGAACCTTGCCTCGAGCCATGGATGCGATTTCTAGCACGTCTTTCGTAATGGAATCTGAAAAAGATAGACGAAATTAACGCAGGTCAAGTCAATGCTGATTCATCTATCATACGTATTTGTTAGAATACTTAAGCCAGGATATTATATATATATATTATTTATAACCCGCCAAATACAGTGGTGGCGGAGTAAAGAGAATAACGAAAAACAACACAAGAAAAATTGTGTATAAACACAAAATTTAGACATAATTTCTAACTGGGCCTGAAAAATTCATGAAAAACATCATGTAATCGAAGACCAGGATGACGAGATGTAAATAGTAGTGACGCTGACGTTTTCTCGAGTAAGTGAATCACATCTTGGACGCCGAACTTCTGAACTAATTTGTGGATGCGGCAGGAACGAGGAAGGTACATAAAAAATTTACAATGATTACAATAACACGTCTTCAAATTTTAAAGCTTTAATGTCTTTTTTCGCAAAATGTGATAAACACCGGAACAATACAAGATGTAAGGATGTATTCAGAAGCGTTGGAATATTAGTCGCCTAACTTATGGCCGACAACGCTGGTGCCGCGAAAGGGTGTACATCAAGTGAAGGGGAGGGGGTAACCCCTATGATCCAGTGACGCAATTTTTTAAGTACACGACTGGACGCTCACAAATTCCCATAAAAAAAAAAGATAGCAGATTAGACTGGCATCTGAGATTCCCTTTTCAGGGCAATGGCGTTAGTCATAAGTTAGTTCCCAAAATTCAAAGAAACTAGAGATTTGCGTTTGTCTGGATCTGATTTGAATTTAGCGATTTGCATCTGTCTGGATCTGATTTCCCAAAGGAAAAACAAACAAAAACAATGTCTAGGTGACAAACCTTATCAAGAGATTGACATACTTAAATAGGCCTTCCATGTCACTCGATGGTTCGAATTATTTCTAACTGTAATCAAAACTTGACATTTTGAAGTCTTTTGGTTCAAGGCTAATTGGCGACCGCAATATTCGAAAGTAACTTCGACCACGCTGGCATATGGAAGTCATCTTGTGCCACCGTGTCAAAGAATGTTTGTTTGTGAGGGTCTTCCTTCTTTTGGGGAACTCAGGCGTCGGTCTATCTTCTCTCTTCAGACCCGGATCCTTCGGTCTAGCAATCCACTCCTTGTGATTCTCTCGGGCCCAAACATGCGGCTATCGTTACCTGTGTGGATGGCATGGAACCGTGAGCTGTATTCAGCATTTGATGTTGGGTAGATTGTTGTTTTTACATTTTTGCCCACCCCCATTGTTAGTTGTTAATATTTATTGTTAGTTGTTTAGTATGGCCCAAGCTGGCCGTTTTGATGGATTAAATAGAAATAGAAATAGAACCTTTTCGTTTCTGTTCTCAGCCGGATTTGTCGAAAAAACTTATTTTCTACGCCTGGTAATGACAGTCGTTTCAGTTTCAGTTTCATTTTAAAAGAAAAATCATTGTGTATCAATTACTACAGCTTGTCATGTTACAAGCTCGTCACAACAAGCTATATACAAAATAAGAACAATGATATACATGATAGGTACAATAACTGGGCTATAAAAAAAAATCTGAGAAAATAATTCAGACTAAATGGACAATTCGACCGAAATCCGGGGAAAAATGGCAAAATAGGAAAATAAAACTGCCTAAGGTAGATGGATATGGGGTAGGTGAGGGGTGCAAGGCAAATGTGCAAATACTCCGTCAGCCCAAGACTGGGAATCACATATAATGACTAAAAACCAATACGTCAGCTATGGAAATTTCGGCCCTTCTTGGCAAGGGAAAAAAAATTAGATATTCCTTCGAAGTTCATTCTCAAATATAATAAAAGATTAACTGTGTAGAAGACTGTAGACAAAATTCACAAGTAAACCATTGCAATTATAGGCAGTAAATGTCGTTGGGCGAAATTTTTGTATTAATCCCAATTAGCAGATACAGTTTACGTTCCAATATTTTAATACATCGTACCAACTCCTTTAAAACTGTGCCGTGTTTAAAAAAAAAAAATTCGGACACGTACCGCTGTTTTAGCCGCGCGGCCCCGTAGCTTCGACCAGAAACACGGAGGAAACTGAATAACCGACCTTTATGACGAATGAGCACGCCGGAAGCAATGACTGGGAGCCCGACCCGCTTCGACAAGACCCAGGCATGTTAGATGCAAAAATCGGTGTACTGCTGCTACCGTGGGGCAGCTTGGTTTATAAGACATGAAAACTGATGGAAGAATTAGAGACCTCAAGTGAATCAGTATATAGGTACGACAGGTACTTAAAGTCTCGGCCACTATGTCCGTCCGCAGTCCAAACGGATCCGGTCAGCTTAACTACCTCTTAGAATTATTTCAGTATCTGTACGACTTTTTCATGCTGTCACTCCCATTTTTGTCAATTAACCTACTAAGCCGGCTTCCTAATCCCTCATGGCATACGCCTATCGAATGTACAAGTCATGCACCCATCTATGAATACATTTCTGGGTGAAATCATCAAATATCGTACGATTTTAAGAGTGACCAATAGGAAAGAACCTACAAGAGGTGTGGCTGTCATTTCCGAATACCTGAAACACTGCAAGCAAACAAAACAAAAATACTATCGATGGGTCCCAAGTGAGCCAGGTAGGTAAAGGTAATTTAAAGGCGCTTGAACCGAACCATCGCTAACACCAGTCTATAGAAAGGCTTATTACGCACACGCTTGGACAGACGATACGAGGGTTATCGACTCCCCGGCACTTGATGTACACCCTCCCCCATCACCGGCCATATATTACGCGGGTCATCTTCCAGCATTTCCAAATATGCTGAGATAATATTTCTAAAAGTGGCAACCGGCGCCGGGCACACATGGTGTACATACCATCGAGAATGGTCACCCCCTCGAGCCCTTTTTGTAATGAATTAAGTAGGAAGAGGGCGATCTCCCGAGGATACACTACCCATTTATGTCATAAATGTTGATTTTTAGTCGTATTGTTTTTCTTTTTTCTGTCGCCTTGTGCGTTCGGTGAGTATAAACCAAATATATATATATATAATGCCAGGAGCTTGCATCTCATTGGGTACGAAATAAAGATCGATTTATTTGCTTAGCAGCCAGAGGTTCACAACAAAAGATAAATAAAACAAAATAAAAAAAACTGAAAATATCTTACTCTGTCCTAGTGACATACTTATAATAACTGGCAGTGGCATAATTATCAGTATCCGATTTCAAACTTAGAACATACTGTCTATTGGAATATTTTCTTCCGTTCTTATTTTCTTTCGTGCTTATCTGATATATAGGATAGGACTGGCTCGTGCCCGAATCTTGTCTAATCCCAGCCGTGGCCCATACTAGAGGGTGGGTTCGTGTGGAGCAAAAGCTGAGGGATTGGATGGATTAGCCGGACTTAAGAGCTCACTATCATAAACTCGCAGATCTGAATTTCACGAAACTATATTTTTTTTTTTTTTTTACTGCGATTGATGTGTCGAGTGCACGTCAGGGCTATTTGGTTAGGTCGGTAGGATATTAAGTGAGGTTGTGAATGTTTGTTTATTATTTTGAGATTGTTTTTTTTGTTTTCTGTACATGGCTTAATAGCTTTTAAATACAGATATATACAGGAAAGGGTGCCCGAATCTTGTCTAATCCCAACCGTGGCCCATCCTAGAGGGTGGGTTCGTGTGGACCAAAAGCTGAGGATTGGATGGATTGGCCGGACTTTAAAGCTCACTAGCATAAATTCGCAGATCTGAATTTCACCAAACAATTTTTTTTTTTTCGAGTACGATTGATATGTCGAATGTACGTCAGGTCTATTTGGTTATTTCCAAGAAAATAGACTTAAATTAGGCCCGATAAGATAAGCCAACTTATAGTCCTTGAGGCGTCTCGTCCACTAACAACGACTTCTCCGAAAAAGAATGACGCAGATAAACCGCGGACATTTTAATTTAAATACTAGAGTGGTTTCAAGTGCCCTGCAAAGAGCATTTTTCAAATTTGCGACTGTGGAGTTATAATTCTGTACTGGCTACTTTGTATTTGCTGTTCACGGGCAAACTGAACCATTTATGAATAATCCAACTTCATAGCTTTATTCTGTAGATGCAAAAGCACGCAGGTGATTAACATTTTATTCCTCTTCTAGCTTTAAGCTATTCGGAAAATAAATGTGATCGATTGACTGACTAAAATCACAAAACAAAATATATTACACTAATTATTAACTTTGTCGAAAACCTCCGCAAAAAAAAGGCACAAACGAATTCAGATGCTTTCGTGCTCCAACAGGTTTATTTTGTTGTCTTTGTCCTGATATTTTTCGGGGCAAATAAGTAAATCTAAGAATGTGCACGTTCGGACCCGCCTAAACATCGACAAATCAAACTAGTCAGCCTGCACTACGAAACATGGAGTAGGCTACCAAGGCCGTATCCAGGGGGGGGGGTTAGGGGGTTGCCCCCCCCTCCCCGAAACATACAAAAATAGTCATTTTATAGGCTTTTCCCTCTGATTTATGTCTTTTTGTACTTTTTTGTCCGACCCGCAGGCAAACCCCCCCCCCGGAAAGGCAACCCCCCCCCCCGAAAAAAATTCCTGGATACGGGCATGTAGGCTACGAAAAGTCACATTAAACCAGTAAATAAATAAGCTGATCGCTTGAACCGTCCTAAGCACGACAAATCAAGTGAACCACCTAGACTACGAAAACATGCTACAAGATCCCAAAAGTTGAGAAAACCAAATCAACAAATGACTAAGTCGACACTCGATAAACACGAGAAATACAGCAACAGCTACACATGAAATCCCAACAACCGCACAAAGAAGAAAGACACCGTTAAAGTACAACTCTTACTAGAAATGACCTTTTCCCTATAAAATGGATCAGAAAGAGCGTTTTCGAAAACACCATTACTTTCCACCTGGAACTAGCGATTCTCTTGTTACCGCTTGTCGAATATATCCAGCCTTCCTGCTCTCCGACGCGGCGGCTGGGCGCAAAGATTTGAAAACTGAACGTATCTTGATTAAAAAGTGGGAAAACTAAGCAAATAAAAGAAGTAATAAACAGAAGATTATCACATCCTTATGTGTGAAAGATTTCCGGCAAACTTTTCGTTGGGTGGTGGGAAAACTCAGCAAAGTCGAAAAAGCGCTAAAAATTCGTAGTTACGAAACGAAACAATGGAGAAAGATGGGGATTTCAGAAGCTTATAACTCCACATGGGAGCTAAGTATATTACAAAATGCAGAATAAGCAAGAGGGGTCCTTTAAGCCAGAGGATACCCCTCGGACCGGGCATAAACACTACAAATCAAGTTGACCAGCCTCGTTCGGACGGGGAAACATGCCGCAAGATACCAAAAGCTGGGTCAAACAAATAAATAGATGACGAAGTGGTTGCCCGCTCAGTCCGGCCTAAGCACGACAGATCAGGCTAGCCATCCTTAACAACAAATAAACAAATGACTAAGTCGACCCTCGCTCGGACCGGTCCAAACACGAGAAATCATGAGCTACCCTCTCCTAACATGGCGTGACACCAATCGCAAAATGAAAAGAAACCCACCGGGCAGGCCCGTATCCAGAAATATTTCGGGGGGGGGGGGGGGGGTTGCCTGCAGGTCGGACAAAAAGGTACAAAAAAGACATAGATCAGATGGAAAAGCCTATAAAAATGATCATTTTTGTATATTTCGGGGGCCCCCCCCCCCCCCTGGATACGGCCTTGCCACCGGGCCACCGCAACCTTACAAAGATAGCGCGAGCCAGAGGATACAAAGCAAATCCAGTCTGACGTACCTAGGACTGCCAATCGGAGTTCCAATGAAAACCGCTCAAAAATTACTGATAGCTCATTTGCTGAAGCGCATCAGTGGAGCTTATGCCCGTATCGTTTCTGGAAAGTTGCGGTTTAACCGAAAGATTCTTGCCTTCGTTCCATTTTCTTTCGGTTTTCTAAATATTTGCTACGCCTCCCCCCCTGGACAAGGAACAGCCGTCTCATCGAAAAGTTCCGTATAGCTGATCTGTCTGCGGCTGTCCTGAGATCTATCAGCATGATGAAGGAAAACTGTAACCACCCATGGAGCTCCATGATGTTCCGGTTTACTGAATTTTAATTATTTTGCTTGTTGTTGATGTTATGTTGTTTCTCTCTCTTTTATTTTTTACCATACTCCGTCTTTACCTAGACGGGTTACAAACAAAATTTAATTTAATTTAATACCGCTCGGACCGGCCGAAATACGGCACATCCGAGGGCTTGCCCACTCTCGATTTGAGTGTACAGCAAGTGTCCGGTGCCGAGGTGCCTGACCGGTCCCGGCACCCGTTGACGCAAGCCGGCACCGGTTGCCACGTGTTAGAACATAGGGTGTACAGGAGGTGCCGGGGAGTGGATAACCCCTCGGGCACATCAGGCTACTCTCCTGGCCTCAGAGGCGTTACTAGCAAAAATGTTTTGTGGGGGGGGGGGCAAGGCATTTACCGACTGGATGATAATTTTTACTCACTGTTTTTGCAGAAAAACAACTGTCTTCAAGAAAAAAATGACAGTTTTGAAAAAAATTGGCTGATTTTCAGGAAACCGACTGTTTACCATGACAGTCGTGACGCCCCTTCCTGGCCTAACAAACGGTAAGAGCACAAATATCACAGCTAAGCCTACAAAGACAGCGGCAGAACAAAGTTACAGGCAGACGAGGAACCTGGCTACCCAGCCTAACCTACGAAGACATCCGACACAAAAAGCTAAACAAAATGACAAACAAATAGTCGTTGTCCGCTCTGACCGGTCTAAACACGACAAACCGGGCTATCCAGCCAAAGCGACAAAAACATATCGTAATACAACAACCGCACAAAATAAGATAGCACGCGCCACAGAGCAAAGCGGCAGGCTCAAACAAAGAAAAGATATTGACAAGTTCGAGGCGTTGTGTACTCCCCCCAAACACTAAACTAGTAAACAAGGTCGCGGCGAAACAAGGGAGTTCAATGAACTCCGACCGTTATGGTCTGACTATTAAGCGCCACCTGGATTCAGTGCGGGCGGAGGGAAGCCACCAGCAAGGTCGCAGACATAATAGGTCGTTAGTCTTACCCAGGGGGGTTGCTGATGCATCGATTTCGAATTATTTAATTGTAGTCAAGTAGTAAAGCTGATTTTGATATTTTCCCTGGAGGGTTTAAAGGGTTCTGAAGGACAAATAAACTTAGTGATCTATGATTTTCGTTTGTATTTAGTGTAGCTTATTCTTTCTTTAAAGTTTAATTGAAAAGGCAGCTTATTTTTATCTAATATCTGAATACACTGAACAAATCTAATAAGTATTCCTTCGGCCAAACCTGACTGCAAATCATGTTTGATGCAGGTAATCAGGTTCCACTTTATTGTTTGAGCCAGGAGAGGGCCTTGAAAAGAAGGGCCGAAATTGCTAGAATATATCTCAGCCGACTGTTCTGTGTAGCGCCAGAAAATACGAAAATCTACACTTCCGATCGTCACCTATCAACGCTTCGGCTGAGTAAGTATTCCTCTAGCCAAGCTGACCGTGAATCATTTTTGGGATCCCAAAATGTAAGCTTATGACATCGCAAAAGTTGTCCGTCTGTCAGCACGATAACTCTCGAAGGGAAACGAGATATTTTGATGAAACTTGGTGTCATCAAAAATGGATTCTTGGAGTCCAGGGAAAGGCAGAGTCCATAGCTGCATCTTTAGGGGATGGGGAGGGGTTTCAAATTAAAGGACGAAAAAAATACTTTTTAAATGCTAATGAGACGTAATGATGACGACAAAATTAGCACAAATATGAAAACCATTTGACAAGTAGATTCACCCGGAATCCGGCCAAAACCGGAAAGTTTGTTAAAAGTAAAAGTTTAATCTGAAGTTGATTGACGCGACATTTTGTAGATGTTCCCACCTCTTGAACCGCCTTAAGTTACCCTGTAGCTGTGCCTGACCATTTCCGGACTCGGATCCGGATCAGATTTCCGGGTCAGCCAAGTCCAACCAGTAGTATCAACAAGTTGATTAGAGGTTCGATTTAATAGGGAAACATGCTGAATCCGAATATGAAAATGATGTTCTCGTAGGACAAGTAGATCGCCCGGAACCCCGCCAAACCGGGAAATTTGTCAAAAATAAAAAGTTTAATCTGAAGTTGATTGGCGCGACATTTTGTAGATATTCCCACCTCTTGAACCGCCTTCAAGTTACCCTGAGCTGTGCCTGACCATTTCCGGATTCAGATCCGGATCAGATTTCCGGGTCAGCCAAGTCCAACCAGTAGCCATTGTAAATTGTAAAAGGGAGTGAGTCTGCCCGAGGAAGAAAGAAGTCGCAAAGGGTCAAGGATCCCCTTGACTACACTGTCAACAAAAAATCTTGCAGTATTTTGCTACTGGGATTACTCTTGTCTTTATTGAGATGAGATTACCCCTAGTTCGAATTAATTTTATCCCAATAGAGATAAGATTAATCCCAGTAGAAAATACTGCATCCTTCTTCGGAGAAACTTTTTACAGTGCACAACCATTAGACGATCTTTGTACCCAAATAATACAAAAAACAGCCAAGCGGAGCGAGGCCTGGAACGTTATGCGTTTACGTTTCTTGCATAATGTATGGCGTGTGCATAGGCCTACGCTAAATATAGCACCGACTTATGCCCCAAAGAGCTGCCATGCCCGTTGTTAAAATCTAAACATGCAATCATCGTCGAATAAAAATCTCGGCTGGGCTGACCCATTTAACATCATCAAATACACATTCTACAATTCCTGTACAGATCTCAACTTACCTAGCGGCACATCGCAGAGCAGGCAAGCGGCACCCATGGCACCGGCACTGGCGCCTGACACTCGGTCCAAGAAGAGATGTGGAGCAAACTTCCGAAAACAGGCGGCTACTCCAACATGATAAATTCCCATAAAGCCACAACCGGCAAATGACAGATTCATTTTCACCTAAAGAAAACGATAATTAACTCACCGCGACATCTCAAATGGTCCATTTGCACACTGCCTAAAATCCGAGCGTATTTTACGCACGTATTTCGGCTTGAAAAGATCTCTCGCAGTACGGACGTATTTGAGAAATCGGTCCGTTTTGTATCTAAATACGTCCGTATTGCTAGAAATCTTTTCAAGCTCAAATACTTGCGTAAAATACGCTCGGATTACAAAATACGCTCGGATTTTCCGCAGTGTGTAAACCCACCATAAGGTGTTAGTGACGTACTTTACGCAAGTATTTGAGCTTGAAAAGATTTTCCATACTTGAAAACTTTCCCATACTTGGATTATCTTCAGACAATGGCTAAAAACGGACAGTTAGTCACGTCAAGGTGGGAATACATTGCAAGGAGGTATAAGAGCTGTGTCCGATTTTAGGGCGATTCTGGCGTTCTCACGGATTCGCTGTCTTAAAAGCAAGGCGAGAAAACGCAAACGGAGAGCCGTTGCGCCTTTACAACTTCTCGGCGGCTTTCCGAATCCACTTTCTAAAACTAACGGAGAGCAAGAACCGAGGGGTTGCTCACTCCCAAAATGGTTGTACAGTGGTGCCTAGCCGGTGCCCATAGCGGTGCCGGTGCCCAGCGGTGACCAGCCGGTGCCCAGCGAGGGTGTACAGTGGTGCCCAGCGAGTGAGCAACCCCTCGGCAAGAACAGCATAGGAAAGCGAAGCGAGTTTTAGCCGCAGTCGCAAGAACACACAGAGAGGAGCTTTCCAGACCACCAGAATCGCCCTTTCTACCATAGCCAGCAGCAGGTGTGACAAGTCGACTGAACAACCAGTCCCAAGTTCATGAATTGTTACACTCTAGCCATTTTAGCCCAAGACTATTTAGTTACCAAGTCGCGTTCGGAATACAAGTAGTGACGTAAATGGCTGTGCGCTTCTGTTAGCTAGCTGTGGAAAAGAGTCATTGGGCTAGGCCAGTCAACCACGAATGGCTGATATCGGATAAGCTATACGCAACGTAGCTAGACGAGTCTACAGTGCATGAATGCCTGATTGCTTGTACATTGTGCACTACCAGAACTACCTGATTCTTGGGTAGGCTATGCCGCCGTTGGTCATACCCGGCGGTTCGTATAGCCTATGCCAAACAGCCGCTTACGGTACGCCAAATGCTTGGGCGCCTGACCCACTAAATTAATTGACTATTTTTGCATAACTTAGGCCGATTGTCCGGCACAGCAAACATAAGTTACAGTAGCCTAAGACTGAATCGTCAACCTATGACTTCATACAAAAAAGTGGGCGAAATTTCGACCAACTATTCCATTTTTCATGAGGGGTGGCCCACTCCCCGGTACCTGCTGTACACCCTTTTCCGGCACAAGCTGGCACCGGCCAAACCAGTGGTGTCGGCCATAAAATAGGCGATTCCGCTTCTGAAAATGCTGATTTTATGATTTTAATGTTCTAACACGTTGGCAATCGGTGCCGGGCACCGTTCACTTGCTGTACAAAATTGATAGTGGGCGACCCCTCGCTTTTTCACACGTGGACGGATTTGATGCCGATGATTTTTTGGCTGGGATTAAAAGAAACACCCACACAGATCTATTAACAGACAAGTAACAGTTGAGTAATATCATAGCAAGAGGGTGACAAAGAGATGGCATTTGGCACGGCCTATTCTTAGCTATATCAGAAGATTCTGCCAGACCGGCTAGGCCTAGTGCAAACCCAAAAACAGCATATAAAACAGAGGCCTGTTACTTTGAGAGTAATTTAACTTACAAAGGTAGCCTATAGCTTTCTTGCTGAATAGCAAAATTTAAAGGAAAACAATCCCTCAAACTTTTATCACAGATAGCCCTGTCGAAATATACTAATATCCCAGAAAGTACTTTACAGGGGAGGGGGGTATTTTTTAGGAATTTCTAACTGACAATTTCCATCAATCTGGGCGTGTCCAGGTCTACTTGTGCAGATAAAAAGCTCAAGAGCTACTTACTATTTTTCAGTTCACTCTGATTTATTAATTATCTTCAGAGATCACACTTTTCATAGCACAATCAACAATCTCCTCTTCTTATTTTAGTCCACGTTTGTCAGTTTTACAACAATGACTGATTTGATATTTCATCGATCGAATCTCACGCCTTTGGAACTGTTCCTCCACTGACGTCACAAAGAGTAATCGCTGTGATTGGTCGAAATGAAGGTGCGTAGAGAAGTAACAGACCGGTTTTATTCAAGGTTTAGTTTTTTCAGAAAAAACTAGGGCTATGAACATATTACAACCTTCTTGACGCTAAAGGCGGAAAGAATGTTAACAGTTTGCTTCCGAGCCCCTTTTCTGGCCAAAGTTCTTTCCGAGAGGAATTTCCAGTATTTTGTTTTGATATTGAATATAAATTTGAGGACTGGTTACCATTAAAAGGATCTGACTGATGACGCCGCAAAGACGAGTAAGAGCGTGGGCTCATTTCCTAGCCTTTGGGGTTGCAAAAAGTAGAAAAAAGAAAAAGAACAAGATACAACTAATTCTGAATGTTTTCGTTTTAAATTCAGAAGATGAATTAGATCAAAACAGTGTTTATAATTGTGTCACAGGAACTCTAATTGACCCTTAATTGCAATCTGCTCATTATCCCCAAGCTGCCACAAAGCCCATCAAATCTCACGTCCCCTAGGGATTTTCAGTTGTTTGTCGAATAGGCTGGTTTTGGGGCCCAATGTGACCAAGCTCTAGTGCATTGCCGATAGGAACGGTTATCCTGAGTACAACTGTACCTTTTATTTCTATACAATCAGACTGCAAACAAATGAGTACGACGCGAAAATTCGAAATCTCCCAGCAGACACTCGAGCAGACAAAGGGTTATATATTCAAACCCGCAATTGACTATAGGTAGTGTTGGGCGATATTCGATACGATAATCGAAATATCAATAAAATAGAAAAATATCGATATTTCGATGTTGACTTTTTGAATATCGATTTTTTTCGAAATGTGCCTTACTATGAGCAACCGTTCTATTATTCGAGACTTTCAGAATAAAAGAACGAATAGGGATTCCAAACTTGAGTTCGATTAGGGAGGATCAGTAGACTGGGAAGGAAAAACGTGGAAATGCTACTCTTTCTTAATGGAAATGTTTGATTTAGTTCTTTTAGTTCATTGTTAAAGGACCCCTCGCACTATTTACTCTTCAACTTACAGTATTTGAAAATATTTGAATACTTTACATCTGGGCTGTGCTTTCAACAAAGAACCCACGGTTTTGGCTGTTTTAAGCCCTTTCCGAGACCCGTTGACTTGTCGCGAACAGGAAAACAATTTACATAACCGGTGTTTCTGATGGAAAAACTTCTCGCAGACAACCCGTCGACAGCGTGATACACATCGAAGGTAACAAAACCCGGAGTGAGAAAATCAGCGTGGTTTTGTTAGAGGGGTTAGAATGTACCGTACGAAATTGGGGTCTCCGGGTTTAGAAATATATGGGGTAAATAATAATAATAATAATAATGTTTGTTTATTGAGCCAAAAGGCCATATAAGATTTAATACACTTCACAAATAAACTACAACACCTCTAGAAATACTATGCTACGTAAACTAAGCTAAACTTTCATTCCTGAGACTAAATCCTTCAGTCATATATTTACAAACATCTACGATACATTTAGGGTTCGTAGATTTCAGGAATCGAGGAAGCGATACCAACCACCCCCAACAAATGTCTCTCCTGTGCCAGCCAAAACGGATAAGTCAGCTACATTTTATTATGTCTATATTTCGGTCCTTCTTGGCAAGGGTCCTCTTCAGGCTCAAGCCGCTCGAGCTGGAACATAAACTTGTGGAGAAACGATTGAAGATTCTTCCTTAAATATCTGATTTTGTGAACTTCTTCTTTGAAAATTGATTGGAGTTAAAGCTGGTGCCGTCATTTCATTCTGTACACGGCTGCTATTTTTGCTGTTAGATTGGGTCGTCGAAAGGGTAGAGATTCTTCTGCATTTTAGTTTTGGAGTCACCTGTCTCTTCTTCCTCTTTCCAGCTAAGATGGATACTTGTCAGCGGCATGTATGGGCTATTTGTAGTTCCGTACTTTGGTGATAGGTATTCCTTCAGCCCAAGCTGACTGCGAATCATATCTGACGGTGCAAAACGGATAAGTCAGCTACATTTTATTAGAGCTATATATATACCTAGTATTTACTCTGCTTTATATTCGCTGTCTTTCCTATGGAGTTATAAGAATCAGAAATCCCTCCCCGTCGCCAATGTCTCGTTTTTGCACCTATTAAGTTTTAGCACTTGTTCGGCCGAGCCGAGTTCGCCAGTGAAGGAGCGGCTCTTCTTCGAGGCCCACTGTGTCCACTGCGGCTGGCGTATCTTCACAGCCGTTGGGTGAGAAGACTGGTTTCCACTTTCTGGGATCCCAAATCTTAGAGCGTGTTCCACCCTCCTAACAATAGTAACTATTAGTTACTATTTTCATTCCAACCTCCTAAAAAGTTACTACCCTGACCGTTCCAACCTTCTCAAAATAGTAACTAATAGCAGAGCAAAATAACACTAGGGCGCAGCGCCGATACCTGTGCTTTCCATGCTTTGCAAATGTGACACACTCATAGCGCCATCCACTACGACTGCAGCATTTAAAGCGAGACAAACTTTCGGGTTCAGAAATTTCTAGTAAAGCAAAGGTGAGGTCTGCACACACCAAGGAAACAATCATTTTTTTGCTTGTTCAGGAGATGAAGTTATCGGAGCCAGCGCTGGTGAAAGACTGATTGAGTTTCAGTAGGAACGTTCTATATCGCTAGTTGTGCTAGTGTCCATGCTATTCGAATGTGTGTCAATTTTGTCAAGTCTTGGCACTACTCCCTAGTGTTATTTTGCTCGGACTAATAGTAACTATTTGCTTACCATGCTTGGGAGCGTAGTAAGAGTGATAACTATGAACATCTGTAAGGTGATTGGCCAGATTAGCCCGTGGCATGATATTTCACCAAAAATGGAAAAATGCGTTCCAGCCTTGACGCCAAGAAGCCAAAATTCGTGACGTCATGCATAGTAACTTCGGTACGTAGGGTGGAACCCGATCTTAGTAACGAAATATCTTTGACTTTGTGAAGCTTGCCCGTATCTCCGTCTGTTAGTACGTTGAATCAGGGACCCATAAATTTCCTGTAATGTTTTCCTGTAAAACATTACAGGAAATTTATGGGTCCCTGGTTGAATCTAGGACGGTTGGCATATTTTGCGCAAACTTGGCTTGAAGATTGTCGGGTCAAAAAAAGTATCAATCTGACTCGCGTAGATGGGCTCCGAAACCCTATTTTTAGGGATGGGGGAGGTAGCTTCAAATTAAGGGACTGACAAAATATTTGTAAAGCCAACGGGATTTAATTTTTAGATTTAACAATTTAGATTTAGAGGTAAGGGGACTTGCTGGATTCACAGATGAACTCGGGGCAAAAATCGGAAATTTTGTACAAGTAAGGGTTTATTCTGAAGTTGATCAGAGGTTAGTAGAGTAAGGATATGTGTTGAACCCGCTAATAAGCTTTATTTTCTCGCCGAAGATTTTTTGCCCGGAATTAGGCCAAAACAGAAGTAACTAGACCAAAGGTGTCGATGGGATCCCAAAAATTCAATATTTGATCCAGACAATTGGTTCTTGTCTACGCCAGTTCCAGTATTCGCCAGACTCCTTGAACATTTTTACTATTAAAATTCAGAAACAGATTAAGGCCAAAAAGCTAATCATCTGAGAAAACCAAGTTCAGATATGGATTCAGCATGTTTGTGTTTACCCCTATAAGTCATATCTGTTTGGACGAAAACTTCCTGCATTACTTCTGCGAATTTCCCAGCTTCAGTCGAATTCCGGAACTACCTGTCCGGCAAAAAAAAAGCTAAAATCGAACTCAGCGTATCTTCTTTTCCCTGTATGGAACATCTAATCAACTTCAAATTAAAATTTAACTTAAAACATATTTTCCGGTTCCAGCCGGATTCCGGGCGAACTATATGTCCGGATACAAAATGACTGTCATGAACGGATTCAGCATCTCTTCTTACCCCTAAATCGGATATCTAATCAACTACGATAAGAGTTTTAACAATTTTCCAGTTTTGGCCGGATTCCGGGCGAATTACTTGCCCGGCGATAAAATGATTTTCACCACCGTGTTCAGCATGTCTTACTACCCCTAAACCGAACATATAATTAACTTCAAATAAAACTTTTACTTTTAACAGGTTTTCGGGTTTTGGCCGGATTCCGGGCGAACTACCTGTCCGGCGAGAAAATGATCTCCACCATCGTGTTCAGCATGTCTTCTTACCCCAAAATCGACTGTCCCATTAGCTGTTTAAAAATATTTTGCTTATCCCTTAATTTAAACCCCCTCCTGCACCCCTAAATATAGGGCTACAAAGCCCATCTACGAATTCGACCTTACTCTTGACCCAAACAATCCTCACACCAAGTTTCATCAAAATATCTCATTCCCTTCGAGAGTTATCGTGCTTACAGACGGACGGACGGACAGACGGACGGACGGACAACTTTTGCGATGTCATAGGTATCCCTCCACTTACGTTTTCGGATCCCAAAAAGTCGATTAGAAATCCGATATAGGGTTAAAATATTAAGAAAAACCTGCGATAACTCATTAATACAGAGATCTACTTGTAACAAGACCAAACTTTTCGATGGGATCCCAAAAATTCAATATCTGATCCAGACAACTGGGTCTTGTCTTAGCCAGATCCAGTCACCGCCAGAATCCTAGAACATTCTTACAATTAAAATTCAGAAACAGATTAATGCCAAATAGCTAATCATCTGAGAAAACCAAGTTCAGATATGGATACAGCATGTGTGTTTACCCGTATAAGTCATATCTGTTTTGACGAAAAGTTCCTGCCACTTCTGCCAATTTGCCGGTTTCGGCCGAACTCTAGAACTACTTGTCCGGCGAAAAAAGAAAACTCAAAAATCGAACTCAGGGTATCTTCTTTCCCCAATAATGAGCATCTAATCAACTTCAAATAAAAATTTAACTTATTACAAATTTTCCGACTCCAGCCGGATTCCGGTCGAACTATATGTCCGGGTAAAATATGATTGTCACACACGGATCAGCGTCTCTTCTTACCCCTAAATCGGTTATCTAGTCTAGTCAGCTAGAAATAAAACTTTAACTTCTAAGAATTTTCCGGTTTTGGCCGGATTCCGGGCGAACTACATGTCCGGGTAGAAAATTGTTTTCGAATAAAAGTTCAGCATGTCTTCTTGCCCTAAATCGGACATCTGACCAACTCCAAATAAAACTTTTAATTTTAACAAACTTTCCGGTCTGGGCCGGATTCCGGGCGAACTACTTGTCCGTCGAGAAAATGGTTTTCACCATCGTCTTCAGCATGTCTTCCTACCTCTAAATCGAACATCTAATCAACTTCAAATAAAACTTTTACTTTTAACAAACTTTCCGGTTTTGGCCGGATTCCGGGCGAACTACTTGTCCGATTACAAAATGGTTTTCACCATCGTCACCAGACGGACGGACGGGCGGACGGACGGACAGACGGACGGACAGACGGACAACTTTTGCGATGTCATAGGTATCCCTCAACTTACGTTTGGGGATCCCAAAAAGATTCTTACGTCAATGAAAAGTTATGCCTTACAATTTATGCGAGCGGTAGGGGCTCATAGTTTGGTCAAGAAGCAATTCCTCCGACCATGGACCGACTGAGACACACGATTGAAAAGGTGAGAGACATCATCTATTAAACATCTATGGAACTAATAGATTATGACAAAGCCGCTAGATGACCTGAAGTGACTACAGTTCAATCAACTAGCTGTGAGTTTCCCCTCTAGTTCAACACTCAGGGGCGTCGCAAGGGAGGGGTGTGGGGGATGCAGCACCCCCCACCTTTTTTTTTCGATAGCAGAAATTTTCGATAGCAGAAATGTTCGATGTATACAAATTTCTTCGGTATAATGATCGGGATTCGGTATCATTGCCAGTATTCAGAAGTTATCACGAATTTGGTGAGAGAATTTACTGAAATCATTTGGTAATTTTTCGATGCCGGAACTATTCTGTGTATTTATGGAGCTTCCGTAGTTACACAGAATCTCGAATAAGCTATTGGTTCAAAATCATTCGGTATCATGATTGGGTTTCGGTAATTTATTCAGTATAATTTCCAGGAATAGGAAGTTAACCACGAATTCTGACTTTGTTCCAGTTTCGACGAAAGTTTACCGAATATGAATATTGTTCGGTAGTCTTTCGATACGAAAACAATTCGGTATAATAACCGGGATACGGTAGTTATACAGAATCCCGAACATGCTATCGGTCTAGACTTGTTCGGTATAATAACTGGGATTCGGTAATTTATTCGTTATAATTGCCAGGATTCGGAAGTTACCACGAACCTCGAAACTCAGAAGAGGTCGAATGAAGCACTAGTCGCAGATAAAAGGGATGATCTATGATATCATCAATAGTCCTTACTTTTATTTTGGATCCCAAATAGAACATCTAATCACACATATTTCGAAAATTCCGCCTGCAGCACTTTTCGTAATATTCTCTATTTTGTGGAAGGGCGCGTCATTTGACGGGGGTTTTAAGCCAGTTTTAGGATTGAGATCTGGAAACATTAAATCTAGAATTTGGATGGCAATTAAATTTGGCAGGAAAAGCAAAAAAAAATTTCGCCTGTGGCGCTCACTTTATGTGATTATGGGTAGTATATTGACTAGACTACAGTTGCTGCTGCTGCCGGAACGTCGCTCCATCCGGTTTCTGGAACTTCTTAGAGTCTCGGTATTTAATCAACGGTAAACGATAGAATTTGTAAGAGAAGCAGTTAAATTGTAGCCTACAGAAAAAATAGATTTTGAAAATTTTCGCCTGTGGCGCTCCATTTAACTTTCTAGTGGCTAAGCTGTTACTGCAATCATGCCCGGCAATATATTATCCATGTGGGCTTTGCCAGAACGCCGCCTAATAGTTGGCTTATCGTCTTTCATGCTGCCCTTTATTGTTACTGTTCCTAAGTAATCGTTTCTGTTCGATAATTGTACCGTGTTCTTCAAAACTGTGCGCTAACTACGTTTTCATAATTCTTGGGCCCAGTTTTGAAGGAATGAATGAATGAACTTTATTACCCGTAAAAGTGCAAAACACAAAATACGGAGTATTATGAAAGAAGCAAAACGATAAATAACGAAAAAAACAAACAAAAAAGACAAACAACAACAAACAAACTAACACACTAACGAAACAACATGAAAAAGCTAACCAGCATCAATAACAAAGAATGCCCGCAGGGGGTCGTAAGCATGAATCAAATTAATGGTCTTTTTACATAGGTCCTCACTTGAAGTCTGAATCCGAGAGGGCACATCTATGAGTCCAAATCGAGCAACGACTTTTCTGTCTCGGTGCCATCTAGGGAGCCGGAGGAGGAATTTACAATATTTGAAATAAGCCACTCGCAGAGTCTGGCGATCTTTTTTACGAAACAGATGAGCCATGCCGACTAAAAACAGAAGCACAGGGGCGCAGTAAGCGTTGTAAAGCGTACAAAGACCATTGCTGTCATAACGGCTTTTTTTTGGGGATATTTTCCCGTAAGCCACGCGTAGGCTTTTTATGGCTCTGTTCACAAGGGATGAACACGTAGTGGAAAGCGTTGGGCCGAAAGACAGACCAAGCCAACTAACGGAAGAAGAACATGGTAGAACTTCACCCCCCAGCAACAAGTGGAGCGACCGTATAAGGGCTATTAAAACAAATAAATTCACATTTAGATGCATTAACTGATAATCCAGTCTTAGAGAGTTCATTCGTTAAAACACTAAGGTTAGCAAGCAATCCGCGGCGAGTCCGGGCAACAAGCAGAACATCATCAGCATATGCAACGTGAGACAAACCAGTATCACCGTAAAAAACCGAACATTTAAGGGGACGCAGGCACGATGCAAGGACACATTTAAATGTACTAGGAGACAACACGGCTCCTTGCCGGACTCCCTTGTTAATTTTTACCGGGTCAGATGTTTGGCCATTCCAAGTCACTCGAATTTCAGACTTTGAATACCAAAAAGACAATAAACGTAATAGGGAAGGATTAACACCTGAAGACGTAATGGAAAATAGAGCCTGGGAATGCACACTATTGTCAAAAGCCCCTGAAATGTCAACAGTAAGACAATACAAAGTCGTTCTCGATTTTACGGCATCTTTCATGAGCCGGCTTAGGACATGATGGGCATGGGAGCAACCCATACCTCTCCGGCAACCAAACTGAAAAGGTGTAAAATCACATTTCGACTCTATTTCAGGTAATAATAAATGTTCAAGCAGCTTACTTAAACAAGACCAAAGGTGTCGATGGGATCCCAAAAATCTAATATTTGATTCCGACAGTCGGGTCTTGTGTTCGCCAGATCCAGTCTTCGCCAGGCTAATGATCAGAGAAAACCATGTTCAGATATACCTCTATAAGCCATATCCATTTTGACAATACTGACCGAGACTTCCTGCTTTACTTCTGCCAAGTTTCCGGTTTCGACCGACTTCCGAGCGAACTATGTACAGAAAAAAGACAACTGGGTCTTGTCATCGCCAGAATCCTTGAACATACTTACAATTAAAATTCAGAAACAGATTAATGCCAAATAGCTAATCATCTGAGAAAACCAAGTTCAGATATGGATTCAGCATGTGTGTTTACCCGTATAAGTCATATCTGTTTTGACGAAAAGTCCCTGCCACTTCTGCCAATTTCCCGGTTTCGGCCGAACTCTAGAACTACTTGTCCGGCGAAAAAACAAAGCTCAAAAACGAAGTCAGGGTATCTTCTTTCCCCAATAATGAACATCTAATCAACTTCAAATAAAAATTTAACTTATAACAAATTTTCCGAATCCAGCCGGATTCCGGTCGAACTATATGTCCGGGTAAAATATGATTGTCACACACGGATTCAGCGTCTCTTCTTACCCCGAAATCGGTTATCTAATCAGCTAGAAATAAAACTTTAACTTCTAACAATTTTCCGGTTTTGGCCGGATTCCGGGCGAACTACATGTCCGGGAAGAAATTTTTTTTTCACATAAGAGTTCAGCAAGTCTTCTTGCCCTAAATCGGACATCTGATCAACTCCAAATAAAACTTTTAATTTTAACAAACTTTCCGGTTTGGGCCGGATTCCGGGCGAGCTACTTGTCCGTCGAGAAGATGGTTTTGACCATCGTCTTCAGCATGTCTTCCTACCTCTAAATCAAACATCTAATCAACTTCAAATAAAACTTTTACTTTTAACAAACTTTCCGGTTTTGGCCGGATTCCGGGCGAACTACTTGTCCGATTACAAAATGGTTTTCACCATCGTGTTCAGCATGTCTTCTTACCCCATAATCGACTATCACATTAGCTGTTTCAAAATATTTTGTTTGCCCCTTAATTTGAACCCCCTCCCCCACCCCTAAATGTAGGGCTACAAAGCCCATTTACGAACTCGACTGGTCCGCCGACCCAACGAATCCTCACACCAAGTTTCATCAAAATATCTCATTCCCTTCGAGAGTTATCGTGCTTACAGACGGACGGACGGACGGACAGACGGACAACTTTTGCGAAGTCATAGGTATCCCTCAACTTACGTGTTGGGATCCCAAATACACGATACTGTAATCGGACGATAATTTGCACATGACGTAGGGTCCTTACCACGTTTTAGGATGGACGTTACGCGGCCACAAAGAAAGCTGTCAGGAACAAGTGATTGCGCTAGGCAAGACTGGAAAAGTATTTGTAGATGGTCAAGTACGGCGGGACAGTCATGAGCAAAAAAGCGGAAAGAAAGGCCATCAGCATCAAGGTTATTTGAACGCTTAATTTTTCTTAAGGCCTGACGAATGTCAGACATTGCTACAGGCTGCACATGAGCCTGCAGGAGACGGCATGGTAATAGCGCTTTAAGTAAATTACAATAAAAAGTTGAAGAAAATTATTGAAAACAGTGTATGCCAGTGTATTTGTGTATGCCATCTGCATGAAGAAAGTAGGAACTCAGAAAGTTAAAACTAATCTACATGTTAGATGGTGCTCATGTCGTCATCTAACACTTAGCACAATTTAACAGAATACCAAATCAGCTATGTTCTTTCTAATGGTAGAGTTAACTCAGTTTTCAAAATTTTTTCAGTTAGCACAGTTTTGAAGAACACGGTACAATTTAAAGCTCGAGTTCAAGGATTCGGGAAAATGTTGGCTCTGCACATTCCCCCCCCCCACCGAAAATGCAATCCCTGTCAACACTAGCAAGTCTCCACTCAAGATTTTGTACACAAAAAAACAGGATTTGTTGACATAGGATTTGGGATTTTTCCGTGCCGTGGTTCCCAACCGGGGGTACGCGAGACCCTCGTAAGGGGTACGCGAAGGTCACAGATTTTGAATAGGAAAACGTCTGCTTTTGTCACACATTAATCCCTTACCACTTATGGCAATAAGTGACGTAGTAGAACAATGATTCGTCAAAAAGGGGTACGCAACGTTTTGAACCTTAATCAGGGGTACCCCGATGAAAAATTTATCTCAAAATAGTACTATGAAGCAGTACGAAAAAGTTGCATGCAGTATTAACGATGCTACTACATGCTTCTACTTCAAGGCTACCGTGTTGCTGCATACTCCTCTATGGTACTATTAGCAAGACAGGATGCTACTGGATACTATTACATAAGATTGGACCAGTCTGAGGCACATATAAGCACGTATAGGTATATTTCTTGAAACTAGTGATAACCAGTTTGCTTATAAAAAGAAACTGTCGGTGGAGTTTGCGATTTTTATTCTCCGATCAGTTATAGAATATTATTGGCTATTTTCTAGTTACGTGTATGCTTCTTTTGTTGATGTAAGGAAAGCGTTTGACCGGGTAAATCACCAGAAGCTCCTTAATATTCTAAGAGAAAGGGGTGTCCCTGTGCCTTACCTATGCATTCTTTCGTATTGGTTCAACGAGCAAAGATTTTTGATACGTTGGGCATCCGAATTTAGCCCCCCTTTTTCTGCGTCAAATGGAGTGCGCCAAGGTGGAGTTTTGTCTGCTTTTTTATTCACTGCTTACTGTGATGACCTTAATAGGCGTCTTACTGCTAGTGGTATTGGTTGCCATATTTCTTCTCGATGTATCAATAATCTGAGCTACGCTGACGACTTAGTGTTACTAGCAACGTGTCCTAATTCACTTAATTTGTTGCTAGAAATTTGTGAAAGCTTCGCTGCTGAGCTCGATATTGTCTTCAATACGTCAAAAACCGAGTGCGTATGCTTCCGGCCCGGGGATCAGTGTCGCCTATTATTCCCCCAGTAAAACTGTGTGGAACTGAGGTTACTTCCGTAAAAGAATTTCGGTACCTTGGGTTCATTTTTAATGAACACCTACTCGATGATGCGCACGTCCGTCACACACTCCGCTCGGTTTACCTTCGAGGTAATATGCTACTACGAAAGTTCAATCATTGCTCATCTGATGTTAAAACATTTCTTTTCCGTTCGTATTGTACTAGCATTTTTGGTCTCCCACTTGTAAATAGTTACACCAGTGACCCATAAATTTCCTGTAATGTTTTACATTCAGTAAAACATTACAGGAAATTTATGGGTCCCTGGTTACACTAAGAACGGAATCCGTGAGCTTCGTGTTGCGTACAATGATACGATACGGTTCCTTCACGGAATACCGCGTTTCTGCAGTGCTACGGAGTTATGCGCTGATATTTGTGTTTTGAATTTTCATCAACTGCATTACGCTAACTGCGTCTGTCACTTCCAGTTTGGTTGAAACTGTATGAGCCCATCGAGAATGGTTAAAAGCGTGATTGTTCTTTTTCCTTTGTTTGTTGTTGTTTGATTGTCAGTGATTAATTATGGTCTTTGTCACCGGAATAAAAGTATTGAATATTGAATTGAACATTAAATGTTAGTATTCTTTGCTATTACATAGTATTACATGCAACGTTTTCGTACTACTACCATACTACTACGCAGGCTACAAATTTTTCATCGGGACGTGAGACGGAAAAGGTTGGGAACCACTGATGTAGAGTATTGTCCAATCCAACGACCCGTCTGCGGAAGCAGGTTTCAGAAGAGCAGCGAAAGGAGGCCAAAAGGCGGCCAGCTGCTTCTGTGGAACTGACAGAACAGCGTTTGATAAAGAATAGTGTCAGAAAGTAGTGTTCGGCGATATTTGGAGACTTTCGAAATATCGGTATATCGATATTTCCACTTTCGATAATCGATACATCGATACATCGATATCGATATTTCTTTAGCATATTTCGCTATAGGACACGTGCCAAAATTTATGAACAAAACTGTCGTTAAATAGCATCTTGCATCATCTCAAAAAAATAAGAACTGAATTACGGAAATCATTTTTGCTCCGGTTTTGGACATATAAATGTAGGTTATGCTGGATTCTTTACAATACTCTACCTACGATTACAGAATGAGACATCTTAATCTACCCTCATTGGAGTTCCGTCGGGATCGTAACGACATTCTGAACACCTACAGAATTCTCCACTCGGTAGATAATTTGGACAAAAAACAGTTTTTTGAGTTTAGTTCAGATCAGTCAACCCGCCAGCATTCTTTGAGGTTATACCCACCAAAAATAAACCGGAAATTGGTCAACGTTCATTCTGTTACCGTGCATGCCAGGCATGGAATGGTTTATCTGAGGAGACCGTGTCCCAACCAAATCTACTTTCATTCAAACAACATCTTGCTGGTGCAACGTTCAACAATAGCGCGTATGTGAACCCTTTTTAGTTTATATTTGTTGTATTTTTATAAGTGTATAGTGCATTGTTGAAAATGTAGTAAAAGTGTATGTGCTTGTAGAGAGAGAAGCTTCGGCTTAACGTCTTTTTCTATTAATAAATAAATAAAAAAAAATAATTATAAATGAACAAACATTGTTTTCTATACCGATATTTACGTTTTGATATTCGACATCGATATTTGCTCCGATATATCGTTATCGATATGGAATATCGCCTAACACTATCAGAAAGGTCTTAGGTTGCTCGCTAATAGACTGGAAGGTTGATGGGGGTTCAAACGACAGTTCAAGCCCCCCGGATTTTATTCACCCAGTCCGGGTAATGGCTGTTTGTTCGGTCATGCTATAGGTGTAATAGTGTATTATATAAATGACACCAAGTTTCCTCCCCAAATTGTGATATTTGCCAAGTTCCGGAAGATGTCCATCACATAGTTATGAGTTGTAAAAAAAATATGATCAAAGGAAGAGGGTGCGCAACGTACTAATGAACAAGGTCATAGGCTTCGATGGGAACCCACAGATTTCACATTTGATCCAGACAATTAGATCTTATAGATATCCGGTCTTCGCCAGGCTTTTTGAAAATTTTAACTGTTGAAATTTAGAAACAGATTAAGGTCAATGGCTAACCATCTGAGAGGTCTTCAGAAAAATTTGTACTTTAACAAATTTCCCGTTTCAGCCGGATTCCGAGCGATCTACACGCCCGGTGTGAAAATGATTGTCATACACGAATTCAGCATTTCTTCTTACCCGGAAATCGAACATCTTCTCAAATATAAATGAAACTTTTACTTTAAAACAATTTTCCGGTTTTGGCCGGATTCCGGCCGAACTAATTGTTCGACGAGAAAATAATTTTTGTATTCGGAAAGCACGTCTCCTTACTCCTAAATCGAACTTCTAATCAACTTCAGATTAAACTTTTACTTTTCACAGATTCTTCGGTTTTTGCCGGATTCCGGGTGAACTACTTGTCATATTCAGATTCAGCATGTCTCCTTGCCCCGAAATCGACTATTTCATTAGCTTTTAATAATTATTTTTTGTTCCTCTTAATTTTAACCCGCCCCACCCCTAAATAAAGGACTACATAACCTATCTTCGAACTTGACCTGTACTTTGACTAAAAGAGTCCTCATGCCAAGTTTGATCAAAATATATCAACCCCTTCGACAGTTATCGTGAGCAAGAGCTACGAGCTCATATGGCACTTGTTACAAGTACGTGGTGCAAGAAAGTAAATGAGAACGTTCAGAACCTAGAAATAGGATATCTAGTTCCAATCAAGTCCGAGCATTTCCGCATTGCCTCGGATCATCTAGGGCAAATGACTTTTCTACCTCCCAAGTTTCAACCCAATAGCTCCACTCGTTGGCCCTTAGACGTGCCACACGATTTGGGTTACGACTAGTAAATGGATAATCTAAAACATTTTCTTTAACCACCCATCACGTCTAGATCATCAATTCTCATCACCCATAAAGTTTCAGTCGATTCGGACCACCTGTTCGCAACGTATGGAAGTCAATAATTTTCAGATTCCCCTTCCCTCAACTCCCCCACAGATGGTCGGATCCAGGAACACAAGTTTTCCTAGGGCATGCTGTCGGGTCCTTAAGTCACTGCTGATCAGTTACGAGCCCGGGATAAGGCATATTACACTGGATATTTTAAGGGGAAAGTCCCTGGGGAAAGGCGGGCGGCGAGAAGACGCCTTTCGTGGATTTTGCGTTTCATATACTAACCTTCGACGAAAACGGATCGAACTCTAAAAAAAGAAGTTGGTGTACGTGAAGTTTTCAAATACAGGTTTGTCGCAAAGTAAATAGAACTGAATAAACATCAAAACATTTTACAGTTAAAACTGAGTTAACTACTTGTAGTCAAAACTGAGAAATCTAAAGGTACAGGAGTCGTATCCAAACTCAGACAAGTTTTCAGATTTCCAGAGAAGTCTGTCCTTCAGAATAATCTAGGCTATCTGGCTTAAAAAGGAACCAACATTTCAACAAATATGACAAACATACTACAGTAGACTGAAGCTAATTGAATGGGTTACATATTGGATAAAGAAATATTGCTTCAGTGTTTCTAGTTAAACATATATCTTTTTCAAACATCTAACCTTTGTCCTTAGCTCGAATTCCTTGCCATGACTTACAAAATGATGAAAAGTCAATAGCCACAGAATTCCTTTTAAAATTAGCTGCAAAACAAAGAAAAGACACAAAATTTGGATATTTTTGGATATATGACATTGAAAAAAGCCATATTTTGCCTCTTGACTGTCAGGACTGCATGTACTTTTCGTTTAACATTTTCGTGGCACATTGGAGGTAGTGTAAAAACAAGTTCAGGTAACCCTCCTGTAATAGTTTTGTTCCATGTCTACTATTTTTTTTCTGAATTTTACAGAATTGAACTACGTGCACTCTGTCTCTGTTATTTTTTTGCAACCTTGTCCCTGTCTTGTCCTTGTCCTGGCTAGCTTAGGTAGGGAATAAATAAATTAGTTCTCTGCAAATTTTTTGCAGCCTTGTCTCTGCCTTGCTCTTGGCCTTACTAGCGTAGCCAGAGCCTGGCGGCTAGGCAGTTTATACCACTGTTGCAGTTTCTCACCTTGGAGGTTTCTCCTGATCTGGCCACTGTTCTATCTCCTAGGTATGCCAAACCTCCCAGAATAGAGGCTTGGCAGTTCTAGGAAATCATAAAACTGAGCTGATGACTGTAAAATCAAAGCAAACCCTACTCAGGAGTATACCAGCAGTCATACACAAATCCTCAGTTTTTGGGCATGGTGCCCCAACGTCTGGGCATGCCTGCACGTAAGGGCATGGTGCCCATACGTTGGGGCACCATGCCCTGGAGCATGGGCATGATACCCCTGTGAAATTTGGTTAAACTGAGACTGGCTACATACCTAAATAGGGTCTTCTTCCTGTCCTAGATCAAAAGGTACCTGAGTTTACTTTCTATCCAACCTCATTTTCCAGTTTTCAAAATGTTAGAGCACTTTCAAGATACACAGAGTTTTGCGGAGGCCACTTTTTTCCTAGTGGGTTTACTCTGTCCTTTTCCAGGTAGTTGCCACTAGGCTACTCAATCCTTTCCCAGGTTGTCACTGCTAGGTTGCTCTATTCTTCTCATGTAGTCATCGCTAGGTAGAATGGATGCGGTAAGCTTTCAAATTTTCTTCCTCTAGGAATTAAATTTCCTTCCCTTCCAAGTTTATTTAGATTGTTTGCCTTTACTGTAATTCTTATGAGTGTAGTGAGTTTCAATAACAATTGTTAACATAGTAAACAAAAAAATCAATCAAAATAACTACAGTAAAAGGCAAACAATCTAAAGATTTGCTCCAGTGAACAGATTGAAAAGCTTGCCTCATCCATGGTACCTAGCAGCAATTTTCTGAAAAAGGATAGAATAAACCCACTAGAACAGAGGTGGCCTCCAAAAAACTATATGTATCTTGGAAGTGCTCTAACATTTTGAAACTTGGAAAAGGAGGTTGGATAGAAAGTAAAATCAGGTATCTTTTGATCTAGGACAGGAAGAAGACCCTATTTAGGTTTGTAGCCAGTCTTAGTTTAACCAAATTTCACAGGGGTACCATGCCCATGCTCCAGGGCATGGTGCCCCAACTTAAGGGCACCATGCCCTTACGTCCAGGCATGCCCAGACGTTGGGGCACCATGCCCAAAAATTGAGGATTTGTGTATGACTGTACACCAGAGCAGCAAGATTGGCAGAAACCCCACTGATAGCAGGCTATGCAGCTACTGGGACAAACCTCAGATCCAGGAGATTACTTTACCGTACCTGTTTACAGCCAGATCAGAGGAAACCTCCCAGGTAGGAAACTACAGCAGTGGCCAGAACAGGAGAAATGTCCAAGCAAGGAGACTGCAACATTGGTATAGACTGTAGACTGCTGCTAGGTCTGGGCTAGGTAGCGACTAAATAAATAAGTTTAGAATTCCAAGACTTGCCACTGGAATAGGATTCTCCTATCTTTTGCTTTTAGCTTTTATTTACAGTCAAAGTCAAAGACAAAATTACTCTACCATATCTTTGTACTGTAGGAGTTGTTTCTTTTCTAAAAATGTTATTTGTATTAGACAGTGCCCTTGTTCTGCTACCATGCATTAATAAAACTTTGAACATGATTGTCACATGATGTTCAGCAGTCTTCAAGTGCTAAGATAGGCAAATTTAATTGGATAATTAGTAATGGATTTTTGGTCCATGGACCACAGTGTGGTACAAACACATAGGCTAGTTCAGTTAGTAATTCTTATACCTTGATTTTTCTTTTAATATATTAAAAAATGTGCAAAATCGACTTATCTAAAATTAGGTGACATCGACGTAAGGTAGTCTACATAGCTAAACCTTTCTTTGCATCTTGACTTACTTTGAAGAGCACATGTGTGCTTATGAGTTTTATTTATTTTCTTTCATTTACTCCACTTTTTCAAAATGGTGGGTTATAAATAAATTACTTACTTACTTAGTGCGCACGAAGTGTGAAATCATAGAGTGTCGTGCTAGATCCCGGGCTCTCAAAAACATATACGAATCGCCGTTGACTCGCCTAACGTATCTATAAGTTTTATAAAGCTTATGTAGTGTTTTGTTTTGTTTGTGTGTAATTCATTTTTCTTTCTCTTTATTACTCCGCTCTTTCATTTGTTTTATAGCGGGCCTCAATAAATTATTATTATTATTATTATTACTTACATCCTACAAGTAGCTTTTAGGGGTAAATCATCACTGAGAACCTCATGTGCACTATGACTAAACATCTACATTCTTGAGCAGTACAGGAGAACCTAGATGGAATAGACTTAAAGAGGGATCCAGCTTGCCACGACGAAATCCATATCCAGCATGAAGGATCTGCTCTCAAGAAAAATCAGAGACCACTGTTGTACTAGTGGAGCCATGGTGAACTGGTGGAACACTCTTCACAGATTTAAGCAGGCTAAGAAATTGTTTAAACTCACCATGTCTCTATGAAAGTTCAGTGAAAGTCATTTTAGATATGGATGCTTTGTGCTGATAAACATGCACTTTGAGCAAACAGAAACCACTCAAGTTCATCATGGCATAAGATACCCTACCCTAGATGCCTTATCCTAGGCTAATCATTAAAACTGATGCCTGAGGACCTTTTCAAACCACAAGAACACCTTGGAGAAACAAGAAAAATAGTAAAGAGGCTTGGCTGGTCTGTGTTTTTCAAGTGAATTACCTTCTTTAAGCATTGTCCAAATAGGTGTAGTAAGCTGAATAGCGCTATACGCGATGTTTACGTCTTAATACACATGCCTGTTCAAATAGGAACTCAACAGGTTCTTATCGATGCAGCATTCGGTGTTGCCACGCTGATACAATTTTTTGAGCTTCTAAAATTCAGAAAAAGTGTTCTTAAGATACGAGTACAATTTGACGTCTTTTGTATTGTAAAGAGCTATTAAATTAACGGATGTACAGGCATTGGTCCTCGAACTAACAATAAGCAGTCATAATAGAACAAAACGTGTTCTTCTGAAGAAAAGTTGTTTCTTCGGCTGCCAACAAAGTAGAACTTTAGTGCTTCCCGTGGCAAACCTGACGACGCTGCTCCTTTCCTCGACCCGCTGGCGGAACCAACCGAGCGATCTGATTGGCCCTGCATAAAGCGAGAATAGAACGCGAGTCTATACTTCTTATTCGCCTTATTACAGCGCGCTCCGAGGAAAAGAGGAATCTGCAATAAGCCTTATACGCCGTAATACACCTTACAACACCTATTTGGACAATGCATTAGCCTAAGGCCTTTTCCGCGACACAGTAGTGGGCCACACACTTCTGAGTGTTTGTCGCGGAAACACGGTTGCGTTCCACACAGTCGAGCCACTAGTTGAAACTAGCGGAAAAGCCGTTTTGTCTATTTTGTTGGCGGTAATTTCAAATATCTAAAAATAAAAATAAAATTCATGTGAAATCTCAATAAATAGCACTCCGGGCTTATTTCCTTACCAGTCTGTACATAAAGCGTCCTCAGTTTTAAGTCTACATGCTTGAAAAAGTAGTTAGCTCTATTGTTTAGACACGATTTTGCTGCTTAATTTGAGTTTCCCGCCAGAATCGAGTCACAAAATCAAATATCACCTCGCCAGTTGTTTGTCAAATTTGAGCCACAAAGCCAGCCACCAAAATCTTGCTGGTCGCAGAAAAAACACTTGTGGGCCGCACGAAAGACCGCGGAAACACTCTTTTCGAGCCACAGTTGACCCACAAACTCTTTGTGGGAGCACGGAAAAAGCCTCTAGGCTGCATTGTAGTTCACTTGAGTAGCAGTCAGCCTATGTGGTGCTAAGGCCATTCTGTGTCACTTACAGTCCCAATAGCTGATTTTTATTTTCTTAAATAGGAATGTCAGAGAATGGTGACTCAGTGGAGAATAACCAGGAAAACGATGCTGCCTTTGGGCCATTTACTGCAATTCCTGAATCATTAAAGCCCAAGCTAGCAGATTTACCAGGGACAACAAATGGCCATCTTCAGTGGCGGTATGTGAACCTGATATATTCATTTATTTATTCATTCATTGTATTCATACTATTCAGACTATATAACATAAATATAAGGCAAGAAACAAGACCCCTTGAAGCTATCTTGTTGGTAACACAGTCTGTCTCAGCAAGGCCAGTTGTAAGGCCGGCCAGTTTTCCATATAACATACGCCCCTAATAAAATCCAATGACGAACTGCCGCGCTAGAGAAACAATAAAATTCGCAAGTGAGATGGGCTATAAGTTATCTTGGTAGAAGTTATCTGAAGGGTAAATGAGTGATTAGGATTTCGATTTGGTGAATGAGCGATACTCTTGATGACCAATTCTCCTTGCCGATGCAAAATCGCGGGGTACCTAGCGGAAGAGCGAAGCGGTATCACCTCGGATATCACAGCTGCTCCCGAAGATCGACGTGATTGTTTCACACAGGATTTGAGTTTTTGAGTTTGAGTCGTTATGGAGACGTTTACTCCTTCTTCCTGAGGAGCACTGGCGTGTTTTGGAGTTACTCATGTAGAGTGATTGATGATTGATGTTTTATTGATCCACCAAAGTTGATGATAATATGATAAGTGATTATATGAATACGCAAAAACAAACCAACACTAAAGCAAACTCTAATCTAATTAGAGTTTTAGCGCTATTAAAGTATTACCGCTTTCAAAAGTATTATTATTAAGTATTAGCTATTAAAAGTAAAGTATTAGCGCTATTAAAAGTATTAGCGCTTCGTAGCGAGTCGCGCGTTAGCTCTGTGGAAAAGTCAACCAGCACCCAGCATTGAAGTCGGAAGCCAGAATTTACAAAGTTGATGAAGTTTGACAGAACAGTGTGGGGTAGGGCATAAATAGAGGCAGGTGCATTTTAAACAGTTTTAAACATGCCTAGGCTTAAGAGGAATTGAAAATAGCCAAACAAACCTTACCTTAAATTACCTTAAATCGCACTTCCAGCGAGATAAGGTGGTGTTATCCTCCTGTAGAGTCTCTCGCTGGTTGGCGTCTTGATTGTCAGATCGTTGTTGTAACATCGGCTCACTGGCACTCCAGTGTAGCCGGCATTCATTGGTTGGTAGATGTTGTTGTCACATCGGCTCACTGGAATCCCAGTGCAGCAGACATTCAGCATTACGCCAGTCCTCGTCCACGCCTTTTTTGAAGCCATCCAGGGTAGCAGCGCTGATAGTTTTTTCGGAAAGGCTGTTCCAGAGTGGAACACTCCGTACAGAGAAAAAACTGTGCCGCTCGCGTCGTTTACAGCTGGTCAGTTGGAGCTTCTTGGAATGGCCAGTTTCAATGGCCGTTTATCCAAACCTGGATAAACGTACACCAAGAAGTAACGTGTCATTGGAACAAGTAACTATTAGTTACTATTTTCGTTCCAAGCTCGTATAAAGTTATTACGCTGACCGTTCCAGCCTTCTCGAAATAGTAACTATTTGCTTACCATGCTCGGGAGCGTAGTAAGCGTGGTAACTACGAATCTCTGTAAAGGGATTGGTCGGAAGCACGTGGCCAATCCGTGGCATGATATTTTACCGAAAATAGCGAAAGTGTTCCAGCCTCTGTCTAGCCTTGACGCCAAGGAGCCGAAATTCGTGACGCTTCATTAATCCTGACAGAGTAAAAATAAATAAATAATTAATTAAACTCTAGCCTAGGATGTTGCAGGTAAAAACAAACTAACAACATCAGCACTATTAGCTGTGCAATGATCATTGCGTCTATAAATTCTGTAACCTGCTGCAGCCAGATTTTCGATCAAGGCTTTTTCTCGGTGTTGACTAAATTTTAGCCGATTATCTATGGCTCGTGACGTCACACGAAAATTCAGTATTTTCCGATTACTAACGGAACTGATTGTCCCTAGAACGGTTTATTAGTGTAAACGCGGTCGGCTCTATACATATAGATACAAATAAAATAGAAAAACGAGATTTTAATTTTTTGGTTTTTTTTTGGTCAGCTAGTTACCCTCCAAGATGATGTGCGAGGGATAAATACAATTTCGGATATTTTATAAAAAATCCCGAAAATCTCGTTTTTGGAATCCCAAAACGTAAATGGAGGGATACCTATGACATCGCAAAAGTTGTCCGTCTGTCCGTCCGTCCGTCTGTAAGCACGATAACTCTCGAAGGGAATGAGATATTTTGATGAAACTTGGTGTGAGGATTCGTTGGGTCGGCGGACCAGTCGAGTTCGTAAATGGGCTTTGTAGCCCTACATTTAGGGGTGGGGGAGGGGGTTCAAATTAAGGGGCAAACAAAATATTTTGAAACAGCTAATGTGATAGTCGATTATGGGGTAAGAAGACATGCTGAACACGACGGTGAAAACCATTTTGTAATCGGACAAGTAGTTCGCCCGGAATCCGGCCCAAACCGGAAAGTTTGTTAAAATTAAAAGTTTTATTTGGAGTTGATCAGATGTCCGATTTAGGGCAAGAAGACATGCTGAACTTTTATGTGAAAACAATTTTCTACCCGGACATGTAGTTCGCCCGGAATCCGGCCAAAACCGGAAAGTTTGTTAAAAGTAAAAGTTTTATTTGAAGTTGATTAGATGTTCGATTTAGAGGTAGGAAGACATGCTGAAGACGATGGTGAAAACCATTTTCTCGACGGACAAGCAGTTCGCCCGGAATCCGGCCCAAACCGGAAAGTTTGTTAAAATTAAAAGTTTTATTTGGAGTTGATCAGATGTCCGATTTAGGGCAAGAAGACATGCTGAACTTTTATGTGAAAACAATTTTCTACCCGGACATGTAGTTCGCCCGGAATCCGGCCAAAACCGGAAAATTGTTAGAAGTTAAAGTTTTATTTCTAGTCCGATTTAGGGGTAAGAAGAGACGCTGAATCCGTGTGTGACAATCATATTTTACCCGGACATATAGTTCGACCGGAATCCGGCTGGAGTCGGAAAATTTGTTATAAGTTAAATTTTTATTTGAAGTTGATTAGATGCTCATTATTGGGGAAAGAAGATACCCTGAGTTCGTTTTTTAGCTATCTTTTTTCGCCGGACAAGTAGTTCTAGAGTTCGGCCGAAACCGGCAAATTGGCAGAAGTGGCAGGAACTTTTTGTCAAAACAGATATGACTTATACGGGTAAACACACATGCTGAATCCATATCTGAACTTGGTTTTCTCAGATGATTAGCTATTTGGCCTTAATCTGTTTCTGAATTTTAATTGTAAGAATGTTCAAGGATTCTGGCGATGACTGGATCTGGCTAAGACAAGACCCAGTTGTCTGGATCGGATATTGAATTTTTGCGATCCTATCGAAAAGTTTGGTCTTGTTCTATTTTATTTGAAATGAATGATCATCTTTGCTTCAAACCTTATATACATATAGATACAGATGTAAATTCTGCAACATTAATTTAATCTAATTTCCTATTTCTTTCATGACGTCACGAAAACGTCACGGGCCGAAGATAATAAGCTAAGGTTTGGTTTCCACCTTTTTCTCAGCATCTTTTTTACTTTCAGAGCTGATGAATTTGGTTTCCGTGCAGAGGAGGAATGCGCACCATCTAGTGGAGATGTTTTAAGTGTGGATCCGCAACTGACCTTAAGCTGGATTGCATTTTTGGAATTCCAGAATGATTCTGACCTCCAGTGGTCAGAGATATCTGATCGCTTGATGAAAAGTGAAAAGTTGGAGAGGATGATGGAAGCTGGGATCCCGTACAATATGAGGTCACATTTGTGGATGAGGCTTTCAGGTAAGATATGAGGAGGGTTTTCGCGAGATCTTGGAATCACTTTCCGACGAGCGAAGCGTATCGCGAAAACTGTGGGAAAGCGATTCCTGGAATAACTTTCCACTTTCCCGCTGGACTGATCGCGAAAACGCATGGAAAGCTGATATCGCCGAGAAAATGTTGAATTACAAACTTTTTCGAATAAATATCACTTAACGGTTCTTTGGTTCTCATATATTCCATTGAAGTCATTTAAATTATGATTGCCGTTTTTGTTATTCATTAGTGACACCTGCACTGTTTTTTCTCCACACCTTTGAAATTCCCGCCGAAACATTCAACTTTCCGCGGAGCTTTCCACTCACCTCGTGGAATCACTTTCCGGGAAAGCTGCTTCGGTTTCCAAAGCGCGAAAACCAGGTTGGAAAGTTCGGCATCTTTCCGAAGTAGCGCAAAAACCATTGGAAAGTGATTCCGACTTTGCTTTGCCGTTCGCGAAAACCCTCCTCAGGTGTGGCGGCAGCTCATTTAAAATTTCTGACCAATCAGTCAATCAAAGAGCGTGTTCCACCCTACTTACCGTAGTTGCTATGCATGACGTCCCGAATTTTGGCTTCTTGGCGTCAAGGCTGGAATGCATTTTTAAATTTTCGGTAAAATATCACTCCACGGCAGCTCCAAGGGATAATCCGGCCAATCACGTTACAGACATTCGAAGTTACCACGCTTACTACGCTCCCGAACATGGTATATAGTTACTGTGTCGAGAAGGCTGGAACGGTCATCGTAGTAACTTTCCGTGAGGTTGGAACGGAATTAGTAGCTAATATTTACTATTGTTAGAAGGGTGGAACACGCTCAAAGCATTTGTTTCTGAAGTTTTTGCGAACAATACCGAAGATTGATTGTTTCGTCGTTTTCATGTCGTTTCCGAAAAAAAAAATCTCGTTAATGTAGCGTTTACACTGACAAAAAATCCAGTCAAGTAGAAATGAATTCCGGTCGACTTGAAAGGATTCAGTTCGTGAAGACGACTAGAAAATAAGTCTAGTGGGACGGGAATTCCTTTCAAGATGAAAAGAATTCCAGTCTACTTGAAAGGAATGTCGTCGACGGCGCTGGTGAGAAGACTAAATAAAAGTATAGCTAGGTTTTGAGAGCAGCAGTCATCAGTACTCATGTCATAAATGATATTAAAACATTTTTTTTTTTTTGGCTAGCGAATTTATTTTTGTCAGACTTTCTTGTTTGAAGAATTGTTTTTTTCCCTCTGCTTGTAAACATAATAAATAATAAATAAATATATTTTTTATTTCCATAATAGCACAACATAATATGGCTAGCAGAGGATCGTCATGACGTAACACATGCCAAAGCAGTGACGTACAATATATACAGTATATGATAATAATGAGTAGGTCTACATAATATAATATATGTCACACGACAAGAATTAAAATGGTAAATAATGAAATAAAATATCAAGAGTTAAAATGAGCAATAAAATAAGGTACGAATGATGATAAATATCGGTCAGACGAATTTACTAGGGGCGGGGTAATTTGAAGCCGATTTTTGTTTTCAGTTCTTAGTCTAGTGATGGGCCGATTGGGGTTGGGCGATTGGTAATCAGGTAGAATGGATCTGTGATTATCTGAAGATAGACATTTCAGTCCAAAATCCATGGTGAGCTTGTGTCTACGGCACAAGTACGGCACAAGGCCAAAATCTTGTCACCAAGACCGGATTCTGTGAAAGTTTTCCTGTACTTTTAAACGCTGCATTAAACGAAATCCTAATTCAGGCACCACATAATGGCGATGCTTGCGGTCTGGAAAGCTCCGCTGGCTTATCCGCCGTGTGTCCGTGCGACTGCGACTAAAATACTCTTGATGAATGTCTCTCCTTACCGATGCAGAATCCCCGGTCTCTCCGGGTACCTAGCGGAAGAAAGGCAGAAGTGGTGTCACAGCTGCCCCCAAAGATCGCCGTGATTGTTTGACACAGGATTTGAGTCGTTGAGTTTGAGGCGTTACGGCGACGCTTACTTCTTCTTCCTCAGGATCACTGGCGTGTTTTGGACTTTAATTTAATTTCATTTATTTTTTAATTTAATTTAATTTACGAGCAAATTAATTGGCACTTGTCATTAACCTACAACTAAAGTCATATAGAGTATTGGCTTCACTTTCCGAGGCTGCTGTGGCTCCGCTAGTCTTGGAAAGTGAGGTGGAAAATGATTCCACTGTCTTTGAGTGAATCCACTCCGTAATCCGTAGCGTCTGGCATCACATGCGCATCGTGCCATTCTACCTGACTTTGAGACGATAGCAAATAGATAGTGTCATGTTATCATAATTTTTTTATGACGAAATTCGGCGGTAACGCTGTGACGGCTGCTTTTGAAAAATAAAATTCTTTTCTAAATAGCAGGCCCATTACGCGACAAAGACAGAGGGACGCTGCTTCCCAGAGAGTAGAAAGATAGATAGATAAATCTTTTTATTCGCCAAAAACTGATCATGGCTCACGCCAAATTTGTTCGGTATAGTCATGTATATAAATGAACACACACATAATAGGCCTACGCATATACGGCTACAACGGTCATAAATAACATGATACATTTAAACTAGCAGCTCAGCTTATGCTTCGTTATACAACTTTAAAAAAGAAAGGACAAAACTCTTTGCAAACCTCTGGTGGGCACATTTAATCGGCTGCAACAAAGACCACCCACAAACTCGACTGACCGTTACCTGAAATCCTTTGTACCTTATTTTACCCAATATTTTAATTCCAGTTAAGTCAAATTATATTTTTAAGTTGTACGTTTAGATGAAATGTCTACTTATGTAATTGTCATGTGTTGTTTGCGTGAATGACGATCCAGTGCTAGCGTGTGCAATACAGGCTATTAAGGAAATAAAGTACATTATTACTTGGAAAGTGGATTTGGCAAGGAAGCTAGAAGTTGTAAAGGCGCAAAGACTTTCCGTTTTTGGGATCCCAAACGTAAGTGAGGGTATGAAATCATATCGTATGATATAGCAAAAGTTGTCCGTCTGTCCGGCGTCTGCATGTCCGTCTGTAAGCACGATAACTCTCGAAGGGAATGAGATGTTTTGATGAAACTTGGTGCGAGGATTCTTTGTGTCAAGAGTAAGGTCCAGTTTGCAGATTCTTTGTGTCAAGAGTAAGGTCGAGTTTGCAGATGGGCTTTGTTGCCCTATATTTAGGGGTCGGGGAGGGGGTTTCAGATTAAGGGGAAACATTTTTTTTTTTAAAAGCTATTGAGGTAGTTGAATTAGGGTTAAGGAGAAATGCTGAATCCGAATATGAAAGTTATTTAATTGCCAGACAAGTAGTTCACCCGGAATCCCGCGAAAACCGGACTCAAAATTTGTCGACCAATTTTCGGCTATAGCAGTCCTTAGCCCTTTATTCTCAAACCAGTATAGCTCTGCTCACGACATTCATTTCTTTATTCTGTAGACGTCGGAGAGATCTAGTGTAATCGACGGTCGAAGGGGTTGATATATAATGTTCAAACGAGGAAATATGTTGTTCAAGCGAGGATGTTCTTTAATGAGGTTTCACTGGTAAAGTACAGGTCAAGCTCGTAGGTGGGTCCTCCAGTCCTATCTTTAGAGGCAAAGGAGGGGTTTTGAATTTACGGTAAAAACATGGATGCTTTATAAGCTATTAAGATATTCATTGAGGGGGTAAGGAGGTCCGCTGAATCCATATCTGAACTTAGTTTTCTTGCTGGACAAATGGTTCATCACGAATTCGGCTGAAACTGGAAATTTGGTTGAAGCTCAAAGTTGTTTCTGAAATCGATTAGAGATTTGGTATCGGGGCAAGGAGACATACTGAATCCATTTTTGAACTTCATTTTAACAGTACAAATATTCAAGGAATCTGAAGAAGACTGAGTGGCGAAGGCATGCCCCAATTCTTTGAATCAAATGTTAGATTTTTTAGATCTTATCGAAACCTTTGGTCTCATTCTTTTGTGCACTCGGTGGATTCTCGCTTTGCTTTTTGGAAAGCTAATCTGTGAGAACGCCTTTGGCCAGAACCGACCTATCACCAATTCCGACAGTAAATATGAAACAGAAGTTAATATTAACTACAGTTCCACACGACAACAATATTCGGTCGAAAAATCCTGACTCGGAAACACACCGCGATCTTCTTCCGGGTTTTGAGACACGCCAAACTCAACATTCCACTAGGCCCAGAGAAAGAACAAAAAACGCAGCAAAGCTGGAACAACCGCCGATCCACTCATCCGAGCGTTACCTAAAGTCATTTGGTTCGTACATCGTGAAACATTATAATTGTGACCTGGAAAAATCGTCAGTAAATCATGTGTGAATAATTTAATTCTGTAACTGCTGTTATTTTTGTCATCGACAAGAATATTAAGGTAAAATAAAGTGAATTTGAATTTGAATTAAAGACATATGAACAAAAGACTACTAAGATAATAAGACTAAATTTCTTCTGATTGAAATGAACATGTTCACGTCTAGGGGCAAAGCCTTCCGCTCATTTTCGCGTTGCTGATTATTCTTATTATTACTTATTTATATATTATTACTTATTTATATATATATATTATTTACTTATGCGAGAACCATGAGAGGACATGAACCTTTGGTCTTGTTGTTTGTTGTTCCTTTGTCCTGTTCCTTTATGCTTTAAGCATTTGAAATATTCAACCCCCCGGTTTTCCTTTAGGGGCCTCGGAGCGAAAAGCAGCATCTGAAGTACTGTACAAGGACATAGCTAAGCTTTCCAACAATGATTCAACCGTTTCAGCCCGTCAGATCGAGAAAGATCTTCTTAGGACACTGCCTAGTAACTACTGCTTCAATTCCGAAAACTATCCCGGAGTGATGAAACTTCGAAGGATTTTAAGGTCAATATCGTATATGTATCCAGATATAGGGTAAGTTGTTGGATACTTATCCTTTTATTTTTTGGATCCCAAAACGTAAGTGGAGGGGTACCTATGACACCGCAAAAGTTGTCCGTCTGTCTGTCCGTCCGTCTGTTAGCACGATAACTCTCGAAGGGGTTGAGATATTTTGATCAAACTTGGCATGAGGACTCTTTAGGTCAAAGTACAGGTCAGGTTCGAAGATGGGCTATGTAGCCCTATATTTAGGGGTGGGGGAGGGGTCTCAAATTAAGGGGCAAACAAAATATTTTTAGACAGCTAATGTGATAGTCGATTATGGGGTAAGAAGACATGCTGAACACGATAATGAGAACCATTTTCTCGCCGGACTAGTAGTTCGTCCGGAATCCGGCAAAAAACGGAAAGTTTGTTAAAAGTAAAAGTTTTATTTGATGTTGATTAGATGTTCGGTTTAGGGGTAAGAAGACATGCTGAGCACTTATGTGAAAATCATTTTCTACCCGGACAAGTAGTTCGTCCGGAATCCGGCCAAAACAAGAGAATTTGTTAAAAATAAAGTTTTTATTTGTAGTTGATTAGATATCTGATTTAGGGGTCAGAAGAGATGCTGAATCCGTATATGACAATCATCTTTTACCCGGACATATATTTCGCCCCGAATCCGGCTGGAACCGGAAAATTTGTTTTAAGTTAAATTTATATTTGAAGTTGGTTAGATGTTCGATATTGGGGAAGAAGATACGCTGAATTAGTATTTTAGCTTTATTTTTTCGCCGAACAAGTAGTTCCGGAATTCGACCGAAACCGGAAAATTGACAAAACCGGAAAATTGGCAAAATAAGGCAAGAAGTTTTCGTCAAATAAATATGACTTATAGGGGTAAACACACATGCTGAATCCACATCTGAGCTTGGTTTTCTCAGATGATTAGCTATTTGGCCTTAATCTGTTTCTGGATTTTGATATTAATGATGTTCAAGGAGTCTGGCAAAGACAAGACCCAATTGTCTGGATCAAATATTGAATTTTTGGGATCCCATTGAAACCTTCGGTCTAGTTTATGTATGCCCGATAGATGTACGTAAAGGCCACGTTTGGGTTTACGTTTGGGTTGACACGTTTGTGTTTTTTTGACGAGAGAACAAATATTCGGTTTTTTGTTAATACCGTAAGGAATGTTTTTGAAGAATAAAGACTGATTGATTGATTCATTGAATTTGTAAGATTCATTTGCTTGTGACCCACTTGATGTCAAATTGCCAAGAACTCAGTGAGCTAAGAATTCTTAGCTCACTGAGTTCTTGGCAATTTGTACATATACATTAATGTAGTTGCGACACAGATCAACTTGTGATGAGGATTTGCTGCACTGACTGCTCAGCAACGGGTCTTCTTTAATTATAAGAAACTTGCGGTGTTCGTTCATGTGGGCCTTGGACATACGTCCCTGTTCCTTTCGGGTAAGATTATTTGAGTCTTGCACCCTGATGTACAGGGGCGTCACTATGGGGGGGGGAGACTCCTCCCGAAGGTCTTGAGAAAGTACTTTGGTCGGGTAAAGCCCGGCGAAAGTTTACTAGAAAGTAGAGAGACAACGTGCCCTAGATGACATATTTTAGGGTTCGGTCCGGACAGGATCTGAGCACGGTGGGGGGGGGGGACTGGAGCTTCCCGAAAAATGCTCAGACTCGAGTGAAACTTGATAGCTGGTAATAGAAGATGCTTGGATGATCTGTTTATGTGCCTGAACCAGAATCGGCCGCGGTAGGGGGAGTCTTAGGGGGGAGGAGTACCGGAAATAGTTCGGCACCCCTAGGGATCAAACTAGTGGGATGAAACATTTGCCCTAGATGATCTGTTGATGCCGGAAATGCTCAGACTCGGGTGGAACTAGATATCCTGTTTCGACGTCCGATCCTAGGGGATTGAGAATATTTTGTGACGTTCTCATCTACTTCCTAGCACCACCTACTCGTATCAATTGCCATATGAGCTCATAGCTCTTGTTTTGTTTTGTGGGTCGTTTGTCTGTTCGTACCACTAAACTTCATTTTTTGGTTGATCTGGCTGCACGCCGATGATAAACGAAAAACATATCGACAAACTGGGACCTTAGTTGCGTTTTTGATGATACCATGGTATCTGCTACCACGGTAACTGGATCTGCAATTGGTCGTTTTTGCAGTTATCGTGGTATCTGATACACGGTGCTCTGCAAAAACGACTATTGCCGAAATTGCACTTTTCGAAGTCATCCCAAAAGAAAACAGATATCCAGTTACATCACTAAGTGAAAAACTTCTTTCTCACCAATCTGACAAAATTTGATGAAAGTGAGACGACTTTTCAGATACCACGACCAGTTACCACGGTCGGACCGTAGTATCTGAATATCTGATACCACGATAACTGGCCAGATACCACGATAACTGCAAAAACGCCTTTTGACCGTGGTATCAGATACCACGATAACTGCAAAAACGACTTTAGACCGTGGTAACAGATACCATGGTATCAGCAAAAACGCAACTCTTATTTCTTATTTTTGTCGTTTCTCTATGTGGTCAGAATCTCGAGGGTAAATGACGTAATGCAGTGCAACGGCGATCGCGGTACTCCAGTATTAAGAATGTCTTTTAACTTGAAAACTAATTCCTTTGCTGTAAATTCCCAACAAATCTACCATGTACCTACTCTATTGTTGTTGGGCCACTATACCTTTTGGGCGGAAAGATCTGTGATTTTACAGGTAACCTTACTTTTATTTGGGATCGCAAAAAGGCACTCGGCTCATCTGCTTTATCAGCGTTTCCACAAAATTTCGCCTGCGGCGCATTTTGTAGTATTCTCTATTTGGAAGAACGGCATTGCGGACTGAAATTCTTGGTTGTATGAAACACATAAAGCTAGAACTTGCATGGCAAGTGTAGCTACATTTTTCCGGAAAAAAGGCAGATTTTGCAAAATTTCGTCTGCGGCGATTAGTTTAACTTGTTCTGGGTACAGTCGTTGGAAGCTTTGGTTTTTAGCGAAAGCTGAAATGTACCGTGTTCTTCAAAACTGTGCTAACTAAAAAAAATTTTAAAACCGTGTTAACTATACCATTGGATAGAACATAGCTGATTTGGCATTCTGTTAAACTGTGCAAAGTGTTAGATGACGACATGAGTACCATCTAACAGGTAGATTAGTTTTAACTTTCTGAGTTACTACTTTCTTCACGCAGACACAAAATACACAAAACTGGGCCCAAAAATTATGAAAATGAAGTTAGCACAGTTTTGAAAAACACAGTACAAATGAAAAGCCTAATATGTAAATTTACATATACGAACTTGCAGTAAAGGAATAATCTCAACTTACAGTAAGTTTTACACAGGTTCTATTCAGTGCTGGCGGGAAATGTGTTTTGTCGGCAAAATTTCGGATCCGTCGGCACAGATTGGACGCCCCCCCCCCCAGAAAAAAGGCAAAAGGCTAGCGACCAGAGGCGTCTTTCGCTGAAACCTAAGGAGACCCCTTGCCCCCCCCCCTCAATGACGCCTCTGCTGATGCACATGATGTATATATATACATATACCCGATGAAAAATTTATCTCAAAATAGTACTATGAAGTAGTACGAAAAAGTAGCATGCAGCACTAATGATGCTACTACATGCTTCTACTTAAAGGCTACCGTGTTACTGCATACTACTATATGCTACTATTAGCAAGACTGGATGCTACTATGGCAAGACAGAATGCTACTACATACTACTACATAAGATTGGACCAGTCTGAGGCACATTAAATGATAGTATGCTTTGCTATTACATAGTATTACATGCAACTTTTTCGTACTACTACCATACTACTACGCAGGCTACAAATTTTTCATCGGGTATGTATACTATGAGATATACAAATACGTGCAATACAGTACAAAAGGTATGAAAACAAATTGGAGTATGATCGTGAATGTCTGTAATGTAGTTTCTCTTCCACATTATTTATTGTCCTGTTGTACTTATCTAGCAAATTTCAAGGGATGATAAACATTAATAATAATAATAAAGCTCGTAGCTGATTGGCTCAATTTTGTCCCCACCCCGCGTCTTATGTGGCAAAGAGCTCTACATACGTCAATACGTCATACGTCCCCATACAAAAATCCATACGTTGACGCACAGAGAAAGCGATCTGACCACTTAAAGTGGATAGATAGTGCAAAACTCTCCTGGTCGTGACGGTTTGTACTTTATTTTCTGTTTCTTTTTCCACTAATCAGACGAAAGTACGACCATAGTTACCATACGACGATATTTGTTTGTTTTTTCTTTACAATGCCTTAGGCTAGAATTGTGTTAATAATTTTCACAAACCCATCAGAATTAGTGAAGCGTCGTTTTTCATGCCACTGGCATGTCTGATGCTTTTGAGAAACTCCAGGTTTATTCATATTTGCTATTAGAATTGTACCTTACCTTACCTATACGACATTGAATACTGATTACGGTGACGATTGTATTTAAATAATGTATACAGCGGATACGTCAGCTACGGTGCTTCATCAGCGATGATTAGGTAATGATAATCTGACCCAAGGTGCTGGACGGCTCAAAGTAGAATATGGGGAGGTAATCCACCAGGTCCCGGGGCTCGAGAAATGGCTTTCTAAGCCTTTCAGTTGCCCTTTAACGATGTCTGTTGACCAGGCAGACAAGATTCCGTTTACTTTCGCACTGAAAACGCAGTGCGAGGGGGAATTAATCCTTTTTTTCGATTTTACGGGAGGTCGCGAGTGTCCTAACCTGAGGCGTTACTAGCCAAAATGTTGGAGGGGGGGGGGGGGGGGGGGCAAGGTATTTACCGACTGGCTCGTAATTTTTACCAACTGTTTTCAAAAAAAACAAACAAAAGTTTTGACGAAAAATTGACTGTTTTTAGAGAAAAACCTACTTTTTTGACGAAAAATCGACTGATTTCAGAAAAAGCGACTGTTTTCATGAAAAAAAAAATCAACTGTTTTGTCAAAAAATAGCGGCGCTTCGCGCCGACTCGGTTTGGTAGTACCAACTGCCCAACAACATTGGGGGGGGGGGGCGTCCCCCCTCCCCGTACGTGACGCACCTGGTCCTAACTCGATTTCATTTTTTATTTTTGCAGTTATTGCCAAGGAATGGGAACGGTCGTTGCATGTCTACTACTAGTCATGGAGGAAGAGGACGCATTTTGGACAATGAGTTCCATCTTAGAAGAGTATATCCCAGCCTCTTACTATTCACCTTCCTTACTAGGTGAGTTTACATCAGATTTACAAAAAACATGAACCAAGAGAGAGCCAACGACAGTCTTAGTCCAATTGCTTGAGTGGTGATCAAGAACCTACTCTGGTCCCTGGGGAAGGGATGAAGGGAGAGGTGATGAAGGGAAATCGGGATGAAGGGAAGGGATGAAGGGAAATCGGACCTACCTCCATGCCTACCATGCGTACCTCCTCCGTGCCTACCTCCCGAACGGAGCTTCGGTTCGGATAAAAATGTAGAAGTCGTAAGAACACATGTATGTATGTATTGTACATTGAAAGCCCAACGGGCCATGGTACAAAACTATTAATACCAACTTCATATGATATGATATGACATGTATTTGCTTAAAGCCCGAGGGTCATCGCATACAAAAACAAATAAAAAACAAACATCAACTCTTCTAATAAATCTTATCTACAGAAACTTTTCTCTATGCTTCCAGCCTATCTGCAAAAACCTTCCAAGCTGCCTAACCCCAAACAAACTTTTCTCCTTAAACTTTTCCACCAACCAACCTTCCCCGAAAATTTGCTCCCCAAATATTTCAAGTCTCAAATTCTTCAGTTCCATACATTCGCACATAAAAATGAAACAAATTCTCCTCCACACAACCACACATTGGGCAGAAGTAAAGACCGCTAGACCGCCCCTTTACACTTCCCATATATTTTCTCCGAATTCCCAGGGGGAAGCCATCACTACGAGCGCTAACAGTAAATTTTAATTCCTCCGAAGATAACCCTCCCTTAAAAAACACTTCTGAACCCCAACACTCTTTGGCCTTAGCGTAAAGATACATCGGCGGTTTATAATCCTTCTCGTGGTGCCATTTTCGGATTCTTCGGTCTTGTAGGACCCGTTGAACCACCTTACTTACCTCGCCTTGGGTGGCCCCTGGCGTTCACACCACATGTCAGATATTCCGCATTGGTCAAGGATGCTTTTTATCTGGAGTGGCCATGAATCACCTGAAGGGTCTCTGAGAGCCTCTAAATACGCAGCTTTTAAAGGTAAACTAATAATTTTTTCCCAAAATCTTACGACCCGGACAAGCCTACTAGTAGGCTACGTAACGCAAATAATCCTAGATTCAACTCACTTTCTGAAGACAAAACAAAGAAAACTAACGACATACTTAAAACACTTACAAGAACAAAGATCTGTGTCTCAGTCTCACGTGGACAAACACTGCCAGGTTTTTAATAGTCGTAAAGGATGGACCACACATCAACATCAGACCATTTAGCCACTCCTCGCCGCCTGTCTGTCTCTGGAGCAGCTCCAATCTTAATTCATTGAGTTGACAATGCAATGCCTCTGATGAGCCATTTAGAGGGACCAGGTTCAGACACATTGGCGGTGGGATGGTCCTGGAAATTTTATGGCAGGCGTACGTGGGATTGCGACGAAATTTAGTAGGAAGGACCATCATATTCCTTGTATATGGCGTCGTTCAGTCGGACATGACAACTTTTTGGTCTCCACCAGCGACCATCCTCAGTGATCTATCACGTTATCTGATTCCCTTAGATATCAATGTTTGTTGTCGCCTCCGATTTTTAAACTATATCCTATGTACATGATTTGAGTTTTGTTAAGGTCCGGATTCGATTCCGGATTCGAATTCTCGGCGTGAAATGGTGGATTCCGATCGGATTCTTACCTAGCCCTGGATTCTGATTCGAATCCTTTCATGATCGGATTCGCCCATCTCTTTCCTACCTCTCTTTCAAATTCAGAATTCTTGAGAATCAGAATTCTTTCACTCCCTTGTTTTCACTCCCTAGTGTCGAAATTATGTCATAACCATATTGACGGAGAAATTGAAAATTCAAGATGCAAGTGTTACCCTTTTGGATGTATCTTCATCGCTATAATCATTGACAACAGAGCCGAACCAGTGCACGAACTTCTCCACTGCTTCCCGGCCGAAGATTGAAAATTAGTGTTTTTTTCTGTGTCTTCATGTGTTTTATTTATTTTCTTTCGTTTACTCCGCTTTTTCAGAATGGCGGGTTATGAATAAATTACTTACTTAGGTAGCGTTCCAGTGACTTATTATTAGTTACGATCGTTACTATTCTTGTTAGTATTGCCGTTCCAGAGCCCGCCGTAATAAGTAAATTGGCTCCTCCCACTTATTATTTTCGTTTCACGACTTGCGATCGTTACAATCAATCAAAAAATCTTTATTATTCGAAAAACAATGCTTACGGTATCAACAAAAAAAACGAATATTTGTTCTCTCGTCAAACATAACTATATACAATTGCGCTTTCACATAGTCAAATATTCAATAATTTCATAAGAACAAGAATTGCAACTAATTATAGCGCTAAACTTCAATAATTAACACAAAAAAGAGGAAAAAGATTTTACTTAAAATTTCGCGCTGAAAAAACTCACAAAGGAGGGGACAAAATTTCTTTCGTACCGCGCATGAATTGCCCGAATGGTTTTGTCGCGAGCATCATAAGTGATAATAACTATCCGTTCTGCAGGAACTCCCGTAAGAGTGATGACGTATGAATGATTTATTTGCACATTAAAGCCATCAGGCCATCATGCAACAAAACAAAATAAAAGTGAACAATCTTATATGCGCATGTACACACTAACACATTCTTAATATTTTTGATTTACTCTGGATACTTTATTAACGCTAAAAACACAACTTCCCCATCAAAAAGCTCTTTCCGGCGTTTAAAAGCTAACTTGATGAACTTCCCAACATTTCTTATTTCTTCAAAATCTTTACTTCCCATCATTTTGATAATCTATTTCTTATCAGTTGATCGCGTTGTTATTATTTTCGTTCCAGAGAGCGTGATAACTACCACAGTACGGCGCTCGCCCCTCCTCTTATCATCGTAACTTGTAATAACTTCACTGGAACGCTACCTTATCATCCCACTTTCCACCCCTGCCCCAACATAAGCCCACCCCGGATACAGCATTCCAGGATAAAGATTCTGTGACTCGAGCATTGCAGAATGGTAGTTCAAGTTCCAAGTTCTGTTTATTTCAAATTAAATTCAACATAAAGAGCCAATTTGGCAGAGAGAAGACTCGAGGCCAAATGGCGGACATTTTCTTCTATTACAAACTATAATAAATACTTAAAGCACAAATCTTACTAGAAATGATCTTTTGCCTATGAAAGGGACCAGAAAAAAAGTTTTCCAAAAGTACCATTACTTTCCACATGAAATTAGCGATTTTCTTGTTAGCGCTTGTCGAGAATATCCAGCCCTCCTGCTCTCCCACGCGGCGGGTTGCAGCAAAACGTTTGAAAACTGAACGCGCCGTGGTTAAAAAGTTGGAAAACTATGTAAATAAAAGAAGTAAAAAATAGAAGATTCTCATATCCTTATGTTTGAAAGAGTTGTCAGCGGACATTAAAGACTCCGGCAAACTTTGCTTTGTGTGACGGGCAAAACTCGGCATGGCCGAAAAAGCGCTAAAATTCGTAGGCACAAAACGAAACAACGGAGAAAGGTGGGGATTTTAGAAGCATATAATTCCGCAAGGGAGGTAGGTATATTATAAAGGGCAGAATAAGCAAGAGGGGTCCTTTAATAATAAATTTCTTACTTACTTAGTTTTGATTGTCGTTTCATCCTTCTAGGCGTTCAGGCTGACCAGAAGGTCCTCCGTGAACTCGTGTTCACCTACCTCCCGGCCATCGACTCCCTCTTACGAGAACACGACATCGAACTGAGCCTAGTAACCATCAACTGGTTTTTAACCCTCTTTGCCACCGTTTTACCCTTCCGACAGTTACTCATCTTCTGGGACAACTTTTTTCTGCACGGAAGTATTGTGCTCTTCAAGTTGTCATTAGTGCTACTGAATTCACAGGTGGATAGTCTAAGGACACAGCAAAGCTCTGGAGAGATTTTTAGTGTGATTTCCAATATGGGAGTTGGTGACAGCGATGCCGATAGTTTACTGAAGGTAATTTTTGTGTTTTTTCAAGTTTAACCTAATAGAGGCGTATTCTAGCCGTTCCCCGAGGACTCCTATATAGAAGGGAAGGGAAGATAGAAGGGAAGAATATTCCTAAGGAATTATACTAGTGAAAGCCCTGAATGCAGGAGTCCTATGAATTTGGGTAATATCACTATAATCGGTTTGCGTAATAGGCCGTAAATATGCCTTTCTCATGTAAGTCCATCATCAAAGTAACTTGGTTGATTGTGCTACGGACAGACGGGTTTACGACGTCACAGGTTTCCTTAACTTTCTTTCGAAACGGTCTAGTATACTCTACCGAACTATAGAGGCGTATTATCGCCGTTACCCGAGGACTCCTCGGGGAATCGAAGGGAACGGCGAGAATAGAGGGAGTCACTCCACGCGGACTCCGCGCACAGAAAAGAGCGAGGACAAGGGGAATGCTTCCAAAACGGATTTTGTTCGAAAAAAAGAATATGCAGTTGACGAAATTAGTCGGGATCCACTTTATGTTTGGTTGTGTTTATTCTGATTGTTTTTAATTAATTTTATATTGCACCAACACCAGCAAAAATTGATTCCCCTCCGAATCTGAAAGGGAGTCCTTTTTGATGATGGTGATGATAGCCGGAGCGTTCCCCCTCTGTAGGGACTCGCGAGAATACGGGGAGTGAGTCCCCGGGACAAACAAAAACGTGGGGACTCCTCAAGTGGAGTCCTCGGGGAGTGGCGAGAATGCGCCTTAGGGGCGAGAGAGAGGGAGAGAGAGAAATGTTTATTTATACAACATCATAGCTAACAGCTAATTTGCGTTGCTTCACTTTAGCTGAGCTGAGATCCGACAGTCTAGTTACACATCACTTATTCACTTGAATAGGCCTGAAAGCCCGATAAAAATGCGTTACTTCATTTGTCCGCTATCCACAAAAAATGGATGTCATCTCATGAACTTATTCTTTCGGATTTGTGGTATCTCTATGTGCATGTCCCCTCTACGCTTGAACTGTTTAACAACTACACATGTAAGCCATTGCCGAAAACAAAACTACCGATTCCTTGCATCTCTTAAATCATCTTGTCTCTCTATGGCCGTAACTTTTACCGAGCTTCGCGCATCTCACTGGAAATGCAGGCTTTTGTTGAAATTAGAATTCTCCGCGTCTGGATGAATTTCGGGTTGCCGTGCAAGAAATGCACACTCTGAAGGTTATTACTAAAGCCCGGGTGAATTTTTTTTTGAAAAACCCTTGGACGAATCAAAATATTTCAGTGTAATCAAATATAAGATGTGAAAATAAACTTACTTTTCAGTTAAAATTTAAAAAAAGATTTTTAAACTTTGTTTGAAATCTACTTTCAAGGAAAAAATAACGCTTAAAAGGTCAATTCAATTCAAATTCACTTTATTTTACTTTCATATTCTTGTCGATGACAAAAATAACAGCGGAAGTCAAAAACAGTTTAAAACACTTACAGAATTAAAGCATTCACACATGATTTATTGACGATTTTTCCAGGTCACCGTTGTAAGGTTTTACGAAGTACGAACCAAATGACCTCAGGTAGCGCTCGGATGACTTGGATCATACTTGTAGATAATATACATAGTGTTTTCTGTTGACCGTTGAAATTGCGCATCCTTGTTGTAACTTGAACGTTTCATTTAATTTGAATGTTTCACACTTTTATAGTTTAATTTAGTGTTTTACACTGTTATAGTATATCAAACTTCAAATAGTGTAGAGGCTGCTGTATATGTAGCCTTATTCAACAGAGTGGCAGCTCATGCACAGTTTGATGTTTCATACATTTGTAGCCAGCAAAAATACGCAATCTCAGCAGATATGAGGTAACGAACTATATTCAAACAATGGCGAAAAACGGATACGTCAGCTAAGATGCTTTTGACGGCGATGTTTAGGGCTCTTCTTAGCGAGGGTCCTCGTCAGGCTGTTGAACGTCAGGTCACTATCTGTTGATGTTAAATTTTTTTTTATTATTATTTAATTTTTTATCTTGAGGCTTCAAATCTTACGTTTCTGTAAAAAAAAACCCACCAATTGCTACTTTTTCGTACAACTTACTACTAGGCTACTTGGAGATAAATTTTTCATCGTCAGTGTGCTCACGACAGCTTTTCCATTGCAGAAAGCTTCCGAAGCATTCCCATTCGACGAGACTTCGGTAGAACTACAGAGACGGAAGCACGTTGCTGTATTACTGTCAGAGCAAGGAACACTGGTTGGAAATCCACACCGCATCTCACACCTTCCAAAGGAAAGACTCCATCGAAGGAAATTCAGAAGTGCCAAGTCAAACTTTCAGAATTTGCTGTTTGGAAAAGATAATGATTCTGATGATGTGAGGACCAAGAATATTCGGACTACAGGTGAGAACCGACAGGTTTACTCTCTGCGTGAAATACAAGCTTATTTTTCGGAACCGAGCGTATTTACGTTGGTTCTTGTTGGTAGAGATTTTTTAAGGGAAAAAACGCATTTGAGAGTTCTGAGACACGCTTGGATTTACGCTAATTACAAACGGACCAGGAGATGAATGAACTTTCGAAAATGTGATAACATTAAAGGTTCACTGAATAACGCTGACATTCGAAAATCCAGTTGCGAATCACTTATTCAGTTAACCAGACCTGAAATCTAGTAATTTGGGTATCCGGCGTCTAGACAAAGTCCCAGCAAGAATTTTAGGGGGGGGGGAGGGGGAAAATGTGTTATGTCATCCTGTCGTACGATGCTGGAGGTTTTGGGATAAACAGGGTTCGAGCGAATCGAGAATTAGGTAGAATAGTTCATAGGCACAATCAGAGGCGTCAGGTATGGGGGGGGGGGGGAGGGGGAGGTTTTCTTAAAAATAGTATGTTTTCTGAAAAACACTCGGTAAAAATGACCAGCCAGTCCTAGAAATACCTTGTCCCCCCCGCACCACCACCACCTCAAACAACCTCTCAAACGTCTCTGGGTTTCCACATATGCGTCTCGTTCCCAAAGTGTCTCAAGGCGTATTCTCGCCGTTTCCCGAGGACTCCTCGGGGAATCGAAGGGAACGGCGAGAATAGAGGAAGTCACTCCACTCGGACTCCGCGTACAGAAACAGCGAGAACACGGGGAATGCTTTCAAAATTGATTTTGTTCGAAAAAAAATATGCAGTTGACGAAATTCGTCTGGATCCACTTTATTTTTGGTTTTGTTTATTCTGACTGTTTTTCATTATTTTTACATTGCACCAACACCAGTAAAAATTGATCCCCCCTCCGAATCTGAAAGGGAGTCCTTTTTGATAATGGTGATGATAATCGGAGCATTCCCCGTCAGTGGGGACTCGCGAGAATACGGGAGTGAGTCCCCAGGACATACAAAAATGCGGGGATTTCTCAAGTGGAGTCCTCAGGGACGGCGAGAATGCGCCTTTAGGAGTTAGGGTTGAAAGACAATATCTAATAACCTATGGAAAAAGATAATAAACAAACTATAAAGATTAGGAACAGTAACAGAGGCCAGCGGCAGCATGGTCAACAATATCCCATACCACCTACGTTCCGGTTTAATGCCGAAAACAAGTTCAAGTTTTTTAATTTTACGCAAAAATACAAATACATTATACAATCTGTGTGGAGAACACAAATTCGAACATGCAGTGCTTGTTAAAAATTTTACTATAATAACAACTACTACGTACCCTATAAATCTAACAAAAATAATATAACTTAATTTATCTGACCGGATAATAAAGGTTAACTTCAGACATCGAGGTTGATATCGGAAAATAACACCGAGACGGTCATTGAAAATAACCTATCCGAGCCGAAGGCGAGGTTGATATTTTTAAATGGCCGTCAAGGTTGTCATTCCGATATCAACCGAGATGGAGGTTTGTTAACTGTTATAACTTTCTTCGAACAGAAATCATCTCTGGAGGCTGATATGACTTATATCATCCTCTCCGGAGGCTGATATGCTTATAACATCCTCTCTGGAGGCTGATATGACTTATATCATCCTCTCATATCTACCGCTAACTTTCTGTGTGAAGATTATTGTAAAATCACTGACCGTGGGTCATAGGAGGATATGCATTACATACCTGTTCGAAAAAAGTTATATTAATTTAATCTAACAGGTCTGGACTTCTTTCTTTCTTCCAGAAATTCTCGTGGATCTCAGAGAAGCCGTCCTTCAAGTCGGCAGACATTTTCACAGCAACGAGCCAAGTTTGTCGAGGGTCGATTTAGTCCCAGATTTTTCCCTGGACTCTCACATAAGGGATATAGATATCTTCACTTGCGTATCCAGAAGTAAACAGAAGAGGGCCAAAGCCTTAGTAGGTGAGTACAACCCCCCCATAAACAGATGATTTTTTCGTTTCTTAGTACTCCCTGAAACCAAAGAGTTACTATAACACCCGATGAAAATTTTTCGAGAATTGGTCGTATGGAGTTGTACGAAAAAGTAGCATGCAGTAGTAACTGTTGCCACTGTATATATATATATTTATTTGTAACCCGCCAAATACACAAGGTGGTAGCGGAGTAAAGAGAACAACGAAAAATAAAACAAGATAAATAACAGTATAAACACAAAATTTAGATATAATTTCTAACTGGGCCTGAAAAATTCATGAAAAAAATCATGTACTCGATGACCAGGATAACGAGATGTACATTGTAGTGACGCTGACGTTTTCTCTAGTGAACGAATGACATCTTGGACGCCGAACTTCTGAACTAATATGCGGTTGCGGCAGGAACGGCACTGCATGCTACTACTAGCAAACTGGATGCTACTACAGCAAGATTGGATGCTATCGGATACTACTACTTAAGATTAACCCAGTCGGAGGCATGTTAAATCGAAGTATTCCATACTGTTACATATCAATACATGCAACTTTGTCGTACAACTACCATACAACTACACAGTCAAAGAATTTTTCATCGGGAGGTGCTTAAGCCTTCAAACGTGGATTGTTAAAGTTTAACTGAAAAGCCAACTTGTTTTTTGATCCATGTAGTGCCATCTTTTATTTATGTTAGAGTTATTTATATTATAGAGTTATATATGTTAGACAGTTATTTAACTTCGAACGGATAATGGTGAAATCTTAAAGGCTGTGCGCCAAATGTAATGATAAATAAAATATGAAAAACAAATGCCTACTCCTATATTCTTTGCGGAAACCTTGTTTTGAACTGTATGGAACTGTCTGGCAAAATGGGGAAAACTTGGGAATAATCAGTTTCCTGATCCGACCATCTGGGGGGGGGGGGGGGTTGAAGGCGGGGGAATCTGAAAAATTGGGTAGTGCGTAACTTTTGAACGGGTGATCGGTGGAATGAAACTTGATAACTGGATAAAGTACATATCTCTGATGTCACATTTGAAGTCCGAAATGGATTCGGTAGCTATGGGGGAGTTGGGGGGGGGGGGAGACCGGAAATCTCGAGAAACGGTTAGAATTAGGGGATTGGAGTGAAACTTGCGGGGAAGAACAAGCATCTGCCCCAGATAAATCGTTTACACAATTGGACTGGATCCGGACCCTTGGGGTGGGGTGGGGGTGGGGGTGGAGGGGAGATTCCCGGAATTCCGGTGATGTCAGTTTTGGGGATTTTCGCGACGAAACTTGGGAGGCATATCATGGACCCGACCAAACTAACTTGGAAACAATCAGTTTCTCGATCCGACCATCTGGGGGGTGAAGGGCTCTGATGTCCCATTTGAAGTCCGGACTGGATTCGGTAGCTATGGGGGAGTTGGGGGGGGGGGGGGAGACCGGAAATCTCTAGAAACGGTTAGAATTAGGGGATTGGAGTGAAACTTGCGGGGAAGAACAAGCATCTGCCCCAGATAAATCGTTTACACAATTGGACTGGATCCGGACCCTTGGGGTGGGTGGGGGGGGGGGGGTGGAGGGGAGATTCCCGGAGTTCCGGTGATGTCAGTTTTGGGGATTTTCGCGACGAAACTTGGGAGGCATATCATGGACCCGACCAAACTAACTTGGAAACAATCAGTTTCTCGATCCGACCATCTGGGGGGTGGAGGGCGGGGGAATCTGGAAAATTGAGTAGTGTTTAACTTTCGAACGGGTGATCGGATTCGAATGAAACTTGATGAGTGAATCAAGGACATAGCTTTGATGTCCCCATAAGTCCGGACCGGATTCATTGGCTGTGGGGGAGTTGGGGGGTGGGGAGACAGGAAATCTCGAGGAACGGTTAGAATGGAGGGATCGGATTGAAACTTGCTGGGAAGAACAAGCATCTGTCACAGATAAATCGTTTAAATAATTGGACTGGATCCGGACCCTTGGGGGGTGGGGGTGGGGGTGGAGGAGAGTTTACCTGAATTCCGGTGATGTCAATTTTGAACTGACCTGTAAATAAAAAATTACTCGATCCGATAGTCGTGGGGGGAGTGGAGGGAGGGGGAATCCGGAATATTCCGTTGGGGACCTGATCCGGTGGGGGTGGAGGAGAGTTTACCTGAATTCCGGTGATGTCAATTTTGAACTGACTTGTAAATAAAAATTTACTCGATCCGATAGTCGTGGGGGGAGTGGAGGGAGGGGGAATCCGGAATATTGAGTTATGCGTAACTTTGGAACGGCGGATCAGATGTGAGTGAAATTTAATAATTGAACGGAGGACATTTGGGTGATGTATTTCATGTCCGGACCTGATCCGACAACAGTTGGGGGGGGGGGGGGGGAGACCGGAAAATACGTGACTGGCTGATACTGGAGAGATTGGGATGGAACTTTGTGGAATAACAAACAAATGCTCTGGATAAATCTTTTTCAGAACTGGATTGACTCCGGCGACTGTGGGGGGAGTTTGAGGGAGGGGGGTCGGAATTCCGGTGATCACGATTTAAGGTACTTAGATGTGCTAGGACGATGCAACTTGGCTGGAATATTAGACATTTGAGAAGATTGGCTTAGAAATAGCCACTTTCCAAATCCGACTATTCCTTAAAGTACCAATCTTGACCAGAAAGTAAGAAAAATACTTTTAAGCGAAATATACATTCTCATGACCCACATGAGCCCATTATCATTTTTGCCTCAGGGGTTTGCATACAAATGAAGTTAAAGCTCCCTTGAAGTGCGCACGTTAAATGCAAAGTCGAAAAGTACTTTTTATCAAATGATTCATGTCAGCTTATGATAGCCGATTCAACAGCTATGGGGGAGTTGGGAGGAGGTGATCGGAAATATCAAGAAACGGTTAGAATGGAGGGATCGGAGTTAAACTTGCTGGGAACTTGGCCTCACGGAATTCCTGTGATGGAGTCTTTCAAGACAAAACTTGGCAGGCATATCTGGGACCCGATCAATCTGACAGAGCCCTAACCTGCTACATACAGTTGCAAGTGCCATATGAGCTTACAGCTCTTGTTTTGTATTTACACTCCGTCTTTCTCTTTGTGAGTGTATGATGGTTCATAAATAAATTATTATTATTATTATTATTATACACTCAATAGTACAGTTACAGGGTACAGTAACAAAACTACAAGAACAAAGTCATTCTAGTTTCGATGTTCTTCCTTTTCCCTTTGTTAGTTAATTATCTGCCATCGAAGAACTTAAGGCGCAGGGTTTCTGAGACTTCCACCAAGTTATAGGACTGAATGTGACTTCACCTTACACATTTTTAATCCGGATTCCAGATATCCGGTTACACTTAAGTGATTCTTTACCCGATGAAAAATTTATCTCAAAATAGGAGTATGAGGTTGTCCGAAAAAGTAGCATACATTACGAACTGGTGCTACTACATGCTTTTATGTCAAGGCTACCGTGTTACTGCATTCCACTGCATGCTACTATTAGCAAGATTGGATGTTACTATAGCAAGACAGGATGCTACTGGATACTGCTGCTTAAAGTTTAACTGAAAAGCCAACTTATTTTTGTGTCATTTAACTGAATGTTGGATTCTGCAAAGGGATTATTTTTATTTCCAAAATAATTTTTTATTTTCACAACTTACCAGAGAGAGTAATCTGCTCCACAAACCTACTGACATTCAAGAAGGAAGTTGATGAATATTATTCAAGCGACATTTTCTCCTTGTGCAAATTTAGAAGAAATGCAACGGCCATTCAGTTTGCAAATATATTATTATATTATTATTATTATTATAAATTCTACTATGACGGGGGAAATTTTAATCTCAACACAAACGCGGCTTTTCAGTGGGCAGTGGTGAGATTGGTGAAGATTGCTTAGTGCCTGAACAAAAAAAAACACACCATAAATCTTTCTCGTAAGGCATACAACAGCGCATAAAGGTACCACAAATCACACGGAAATTCCACTATTTGAAAATCGATTATTCGTGAATAGTGGAACTATGAAGTAACGCAACACTGGTTCCAGTAGCTTCGCGAACGAACCGCACACATATTCGTTTTGTACCTTTTTTTACGGATTTGCTAAACAAAGCCGAGTGATATTTTCCTTTTTTTGTGTTAGTTTGTTATTTAGCATAGTGAAGCAACGCAAATTAGCTGTTAGCTATGATGTTGTCTAAATAAACCTCTCTCTCTCTCTCTGTCTCTGTCTCTCTCTCTCTGTCTCTGTCTCTCTCTGTCTCTGTCTCTGTCTGTCTCTTGTCTCTGTCTCTCTGTCTCTCTCTGTCTCTCTCTGTCTCTCTCTCTCTCTCTCTGTCTCTGTCTCTGTCTCTCTCTGTCTCTGTCTCTCTCTCTCTCTCTCTCTCTCTCTCTCTCTCTCTCTCTCTCTCTCTCTCTATCTGTCTCTGTCTCTCTCTCTCTCTCTCTGTCTCTGTCTCTCTCTGTCTCTGTCTCTGTCTCTGTCCTCTGTCTCTTGTCTCTCTCTCTCTCTCTCTCTCTCTCCTCTCTCTCTCTCTCTCTCTCTCTCTCTCTCTCTCTCTCTCTCTCTCTCTCTCCTCTCTCTCTCTCTCTCTCTCTCTCTCTCTCTCTCTCTTCCAGTGATGGGAAACTAGATTGTCCTATCCCAGCCCATTTCGGTTAAACTTTAAGATCGGCCCAGTCTGAGACACATTAAATGATCCACGGTGTCCGCGGTGCAGAAAAGAAGTCCAATATCCGCGGTGCTGAAAAGAAACAAGAGACTTCGGAAGCAGCTTGCTGGTGTAGGCACTTTCGAAATGGTCCTTCATTGACCGTGTGCCTGCCCTACATGAGATTGCCGTTATTTGCTCTATCTGTATTCGTCAGAAGCTATTCGTTCTTTTCCTTTTCTTTTCTTTCTTTATTACTCCATCAGCGTTGTATTCTTACATTTATGATGGGCAATATATTATTATGATATTACATATCAATACGTGCAACTTTTTCGTACAAATATCAATACGTGCAACTTTTTCGTACAACTATCACACAACTACGCAGGCTAGAATTTTTTCATATTTGACGGTGCAAAACGGAAAGTCAGCTACATTTTATTAGAGCTATATTTTCTTATGGGTTTTTTTGAAGAGGACCCATGCCAAGAATGGCCGAAATATAGCTCTAATAAATGTAGCTGACGTATCCGTTTTGCACCGTCAAATATGATTCGCATTCAGCTTGGGCTGAAGGAATATGTATCACCTAAGTACGGAACTTCAAATAGCCCAAACATGCCGCCAACAAGTATCCATCTTAGCTGGAAAGAAGAAGAAGAGACAGGCGACCCCAAAACCAAAATGCAGAAGAACCTCTACCCTTTCGACGACCTAGTCCAACAGCAAAATCAGCAGCCGTGTCCGAAATGAAATCACAGCACCAGCTTTAACTCCAACCAATTTTCAGCGAAGAAATTCACAAAATCAGATATTTAAGGAAGAATCTTTTGTTGTTTTTCACAAGTTCATTTTCCAGCTTGAGCGGCTTGAGCCTGAAGAGGACCCTTGTCAAGAAGGGCCGAAATATAGCTCTAATAAAATGTAGCTGACGTATCCGTTTTGCACCGTCAAATATAGCAGTCAGCTTGGGCTGAAGGAATATCTACAAATTTTTCATCGGGTACATCTTTTAGATTTCGAGCGAACAGAAGAGGACGAACTGGGCTTCCGTCGTAACGACATCATCATCATCATCAGCCAAAAAGATGAGCATTGCTGGGTCGGAGAGCTGAACGGTTTGAAAGGATGGTTTCCCGCCAAGTTCGTACAGCGTCTAGACGAAAGGAGTAAAGAATACGTCAGAGCTGGAGATGACTCCGTGACTGAGGCGATTGCAGACTTCGTCCGTGGAGGTTTATGTCCAGCCGTCAAGCAAATTTTGGAATATGGATTGAAAAAGCCGAATATACTTGGTGAGTGCAAAGTATTTACAAGTCTACCTTAAAGGACACCTCGCACCAAGTAGTGTTTCTGCTAAGATGTCTGATACAATTTATTGAGATTGAGGATTGAGATTCTATCCCATTGCCTCGGACGACAATTGCGGCAAAATTTGCAGAAGCGGGCTTCTGACCAGTAAGTGTCTCGAAAACAATGGTGAGGGTCTGATAAGTAGCGTAAAGAGACAAACACGGCAAGTGTTACGATCCGTGTAATTTCGAAGGTGGGTGGGGGGGGGGGGCCTATTCGCTTTAAAGTTAAACTGAAAAGCAAACTTATTTTCGTATCATTTAGTTGACTACACCTAGTTATTTGGATTCTGCTAAGAGATTTTCTTATTTTCCACTATCTGCTCAAGTACTGAGGCTCAGAATATCTACGGCTGTCCCCACGGCGCAAATTCTACTATGACGCGGAATAACAAAAATATAGCTCTGATAAAATGAATATTTGAATCTGAATACAAACGCGGCTTTTCACGGGGCGCTGATAAGCTCGGTGAAGACTGCTTAGTCCCTGAGCAACAAAATGTGGCTCAGGGAATCTACCAGGTAACCTGCTTCCTGCCATCAGATTGCATTGACCTCCACTACTATTTTAAGGCACACCGTGTCACCCTTGGCTATTCATAGAGGAAGCAGCGATTCGGCAGGTAGAGAAAGACTTCAACTCTGTTTATAGCCGACTAGTTCTATGCAAGACTTTCCGCTTGGACGAGGATGGAAAAGTCCTAACACCGGAGGAGGTGGGTAGTATTTCATTACTTCTGTTAGGGTTTGTTCCAGCCTCTTTAAGCCCTAAATTGCACTGCAGGCAGAGGAAAGGGTGCGCTCCATATAATGCCCTGGCCCCACTGTAGATAGATAGATAGATAGATAGATTTATTAATTGCTAAGCAGCCCGAGGGCCATGGCAACAAAAAGTCACAAAAAAGTATCACATCACATCTATCGCACCTGGTAATGAAGCCGGTAATAAGACCGTCTTACGGTAGAAATTGTGAAGAAAAGACGCTGAAAGCGTAAAATAGAGGAGATGGAAATATCCATCTCCGCCATTTTGAACGTAACTTTGGACCAATCACAGACGACAGTCACTGACTTTAGCTAATTTTGTGTACCTTTGAGTGATGATGGTGGTAATAGATCTTGAATTTCTTCGTTCAAGGTGTGACCAGGATGAAACGTAAGAGTGGGTTATAACCAAATTAACGGACCAAATTTCGTACAGATGTGACTGAATGTGGCCCGGGCATAAGTTAGTACGGTAAACGAGGAAAAGAGGAGGAGCCAGCTCTTGGTTGTGGTAGTCAGTACCCTCTCTGAAACGAAAATATAACCGCGAGGACAGACGTGATCGCTCTGCCGGGAGTTTCTGCTGAACGGATGCTTAAACTCACAAAAAATCAACGAAGTAACCAACGAAAATGGGGTTTGTAAAGGCTAACGAATATACTGCGATAAGAGGCGAATATTTCGGTAGGACAGCCGCCTCCCTTCTTCAGCGCAGACAGAAAGTTTCGAGGAAAAATGCCAAAACAAGGATGAAGATCAACAACCAATAAAAAAAAAACAATAAACCGAACCAAAGCAGAAAACCAACAAGAAACCGAAAATTAAAACAGAATTGGGAAAATTGAAAGCCTAAAATAAAGACAGCGAGCCACTCACCAATACCTGCGATTAACAATTACGAATGTTCTCGCTCAGCTCAGCACTGGCGAGTGACTGTTGAAAGAAATTCCATTCCACATGCAAGCGACCTTGCAGAGCAGCCCGGGGCGTTACGTCATATTTCGTTGATCTTCATCCTTGTTTTGGCATTTTTCCTCAAAATTTTCTGTCTGCGCTGAAGAAGGGAGGCGGTTGTCTTCCCGAAATATTCGCCTCTTATCTCAGTATATTCGTGGCCTTTACAAACCCCATTTTCGTTGGTTTCTTCGTTGTTTTTTTGTGATATGTCAGGCCAATGTGGTTTACGAAATTATCTTTGATACTTATACTCCCCACCATCACAAGTAAATTGGAACGATCGGAACTCCTGTAGATTAAAAGTGATGAGGGAGAAGCTCAATTTTTGTTATCACGCCGGTCGGTAGAACGTAAATAATAACAGAATTGTAACGATCGTAACTGATGCTACGTTTACACACTGCGTAAATCCGAGCGTATTTTTAAGTATTTATATACAAAACGGACCGATTTCTCAAATACCTTCGTATTGCTAGAGATCTTTTGAAGCCCAAATACGTGCATAAAATACGCTCGGATTTTAACGCAGTGTATAAACCCACCATGACAGCAACTTGATTCGAGTGAAACTTGATCGGCGGTCAGAGAAGAACCCCTAAATTTGCCATTCGTGTGTTCGAACCGAATACGGCCACGGCCTACTTATCTCAGTACGCCCTCATACGGCCTACTTATCTCAGTAGAGATAAAATTAATCCCAGTAGCAAATACTGCAGTTAACTTTAATCCTCACTCGGAGATACTTTTTACAGTGTAGCTAGCTGAATTGTGTGTATCTGGACTATGTTTCTGTTTTAGATTAGATTAGATTAGATTAGATTATTATTTATTGCTAAATTACATAATAACCCATCATGATAGGTAACCGCCCAAGAAAAGACATAAATGCACTGGCACTGGGTGGTTACCTCAAACTACTTCAACTTAACTTAAACAATAACTTAATTTCATTTCAACACTAATTAATGTTTTTTTTTTTTTTTTAGTTACTTTATCGCTGTGTCCAGGCAGTAAATATCACGCATGACGCTGTACATGCACAGATGGACGTGAAGCTCAGAAGCCTAATTTGTCTTGGGCTCAATGAACAGGCCTTGCATTTGTGGCTGGAAGTTCTCTGTTCAGCGGCTGAAACCGTCCACAAGTGGTAAGTTCCAAATTCATGGAATTATTGTAAGAAAAATGGCTTTTGTTGGAGATCGTTCTGTTTTTTTGAATGATTGAATGAAAGAAGGGTTTATTAAAAAGCAATAGAATCTTCAATGCCCAGAGGCGAACCTGTAAGGGACTGATTAACCTCAAAATGGGTTCATAACTTCAAACGGGTTTGACTCGAGCTTATTTGGATTTTGTTGTTCTTTTGTATTTCAGTTTACTCTGTTTACCTATTCTTTTATTTTTTCTATATTTTCCATACACTGTAAAAAGTTTGTCCGTATAAAGATTAAAGTTAACTGAAGTCAGACTGCAGTATTTGTTAGTCGGATTATCCTTCTCTCTAGGCAGATAAGATTAATACCAAAAAGAGATAAGATGAATCCGAGTAGCAAATACTGCAGTTAACTTTAATCTTTATACGGAGAAACTTTTTACAGTGTACTCCGTCTTTTTTGGCCTCGGCCAGTTGATGGGCTATAAATAAATAAATAAACTACCAGGTCTGGGACGCCCAACCCCCCCCCAAAAAAACATTTTCAACCAGAATCACTACTAACTATCAAAACAAACAAAAAATTAAACGGCTGAGAATAACGCATCAAATTCATATACAGCAAAACAATGAACCATTAAAGTTCTACCGAAAAGGGCTGATATGGGACAATCTAGTTACCCATCACTTATTCACTTAAAGAGGCTTGAAGACCCGATGAACATGCGTTACTTCGTTGCTCCGCTATTCACGAATAACCAGTTTTCAGATTGTGGAATTTCCCTGTCGGATTTGTGGTACCTCTATGCGCTTGTACCCGTGCTATATGCTTGACGAAATGATTTACGAAAAAAAAGTGTTCACACAGTGAGCTACCTTCCGCAAGCTGACCACTGGCCGCTGAAAAGCCGCGTTTGTATTGAGATTCAGATTTTCCGCATCATAGTAGAATTTGCGTTGTGAGGACGGCCGTAGATATTCTGATCGTCATACTAGAGCAAATAGTGAATGTAAACAGAAAATCCTTTAACACAATTGAAATTATGCAGTGTGTTCGCTTAAATGACATAAAAATAAGTTGGCTTTTCAGTTAAACTTTAACATGCTATGGAAATCCAATAAAACACTACATGACCGTAACTCAGTCGATAAACCTTCCCATACTGAAGGCACAACATGTCTAATTCAGTTCAATTCATCTCAGTTCAGTTTATTTTCAAACCATTCACGGACTAGCGTTTTTTCGTCAACAAAAATAACTGTATCAAGATAAAATGACGTCAAACGTAAAGTGAATAAATACAACAACAACAGCAAAACAAGATTCTCAAACAGCAATAAAAGTCAGTAAAAATTTAAAGAACAAATGAAAATTTTAGACGCATGTTTATATACTGGCAGTTGTTGAAACTGCTTCAGAATTGAGCCGGCTCACTAGCTTTCCATACTGAAGGCACAACATGTCTAATTCAATTCAATTCAGTTTATTTTCAAACCATTCACGGACTAGCCGAATTTTCGGTTTTTGTCAACAAAAATATCTGTATCGAGATAAAATGACGTCAAACGTAAAGTGAATAAATACAACAACAACAGCAAAACAAGATTCTCAAACAGCAATAAAAGTTAGTAACAATTTAAAGAACAAATGAAAATTTTAGACGCATGTTTATATACTGGCAGTTGTTGAAACTGCTTCAGAATTGAGCCGGCTCACTAGCTTTCCATACTGAAGGCACAACATGTCTAATTCAATTCAATTCAGTTTATTTTCAAACCATTCACGGACTAGCCGAATTTTCGGTTTTTTGTCAACAAAAATATCTGTATCAAGATAAAATGACGTCAAACGTAAAGTGAATAAATAAAACAACAACAACAAAACAAGATTCTCAAACAGCAATAAAAGTTAGTAAAAATTTAAAGAACAAACGAAAGTTTTAGACGTATATTTATATACTGGCAGTTGTTGAAACTGCTTCAGAATTCAACCGGCTCACTAATGAGGGCACGAATGGATAATAGTTTATAATTTGCTGTACTGTCAGAAGTTTCATAACATTTACTCGAGGATGCTCAGTGATATGAGATAACATACTGTCTGTTGATGTTACTGAATATTTCCGTTGTGACATTTCTAGTGTTATTTTTTCGTTAAAAGTCTCGTTGCAAACCAAGTCCAAGTGCGTTGCATTGGCATTATAGGCACGACGGGTCGTGTAATATTTTAATACAGTCTAATGGCATCCGGAACGCAAACGAATGCTTCGTGGGGTGCGCCGTTTCAGCGTACCTCTGATTGTGCGCTTTCGGATCTGAGCAATTTTACCGTTATTTTTGCTGTTGATGGATTTTTTTCAAGCGGAAGTGGGCGTAAAAATACGCTGAGAATTACCTAAAGGAGCTGTCTTACCTATAATAATAATGCAACCTACTTCCATAACCACTCCATATATTTTTGAGCCCGGAGACCCCAATTTCGGACTGTACATTCTAACCCCTCTAACAAAACCACGCTGATTTTCTCACTTGCCGTGTTTTGCGGCTATCACGCTGTCGACGGTTGTCTGCGAGAAGTTTTTCCACCAGAAAAACCTGTTATGTAAATTGTTACCCTGTTTTCGCTACAAGTCAACGGGTCTCGGAAGAGGCTTAAAACAGCCAAAACCGTAGGTTATTTGTTGAAAGCACAGTATAGTTTAAAGTATTCAAATATTTTTAAATACTGTAAGTTGAAGAGTAAATAGTGCCCTTTAAAGCACAACTCTTACTACAGATGATCTTTTCCCTATAAAATGGATCAGAAAAAATGTTTCCGAAAATACCATTACTTTCCACTTGAAACTAGCGATTCTCTTGTTAGCGCTTGTCGATTATATCCAGCCTTCCTGCTCTCCGACGTGGCGGCTGGGCGCAAAAGATTTGAAAACTGAACGTGACTTGGTTAAAAAGTGGGAAAACTAAGCAAATAAAAGAAGTAATAAACAGAAGATTACCACATCCTTATGTATAAAAGAGTTGTCAGCGAACGATGAAGATTCCGTTAAACTTTCCATTGGCTGACGGGAAAACTAGGCAAGGCCGAGAAAGCGCTAAAAATTCGTAGTTACGAAACGAAACAACGGAGAAAGGTGGGGATTTTAGAAGCTTATAATTCCATATGGGAGCTAAGTATATTATCCAACGCAGAATAAGCAAGAGGGGTCCTTTAAAGCAGGGGTTCCCAACCGGTGGTACGCGTACCCCAAGGGGTACGCGAAGGAACCAAATTTGATTTAAATCTGTAGCTTCAAAATCTCGCCTCACTCGTTTTTATTGCCGAAAGCCTAATATTACCACACAGGCATCATCAGCCAAAATGTATCGTAAGGGGCAAGGTACTGGCTGACAGGTCATTTTTATCGATTTTTTTTTTTTTTACTGCTTTTACGAAAAATTGTGGCGCTTCCCGCCGACTCGTTTCTTTTTAATCGTCTGGCCGACCTTTTTGGGGGGATGGGTGTTGTCAACCCGTGCGTGACGCCTCTGATTACAACCCCTAGTGAAAGTTAGTGAAATAATGTTGATTCAAAACAGCTAGCCTACTGCCGTAAAATCTATTCCTGTGTCAAACAATATTGTTTCAAGAAGAATAGAAGACATTGCAAGTGATATTCTCATTCAGGTTGTGAATTAAGCTAACGAAAAAGTTTGCGATGCAGCTTGATGAAAGCACGGAGAACATCAAAACCAAACACAGGGACAGGCTGACAGTAAAAAACATGCTGCTTATGACGTCGAGCCGAGATTTGACAAAATTTTTGCTACAAAGCAGCCTCTAGCGATTGCCTTACTGATTTTGTATATATTTTTACACATGTATGCCTTATCATTTATGAAAATAACTATCGTCTTTTTCGCATTCTGAAAAAGGGGGTACGCAATCTTTTCGAACCTTGATTAGGGGTACGCGGTACGGAAAAGGTTGGGAACCACTGCTTTAAAGCGTACATCCACCATTGTGCAGAAACGTAGTTCCTGTAAACCAGCCATTGGGCTTCATGATTCATGTCTTTTTAGGTATCAGCCATGGAGCTTTCTGAGCAGCCCTGCTTGGATCCAAATCAAATGTGAGCTAAGAGTGCTGTCGCAGTTTTCCTTTAACCTGAACCCTGATTGGGAGTTACCCGCAAAGTCTGAGAAATCACAGCCAATCAGAGACGGTGTGAGAGATATGCTAGTCAAGCATCATTTGTTCAGTTGGGATTTGTGAGATGTGGTGGGAATATGATGTTTAATTTGTCGATTTTTCTCTGTCGGAGACGACAAAATAGTGGAAAGCTAAGCTGACATTTTCCGCGTTTCCGACGTAAGGCAGAGATGGGCGAATCCGATCATGAAAGGATTCGAATCCGAATCCAGGGCCAGGTACGAATCCGAATCCGAATCCACCGTTTCATGCTCAGGATTCGAATCCGGAATCGAATCCGACCTTAACAAAAATCAAATCATGTAAATAGCTCGATGAAAAATTTATCTCAAAGTAGTACTATGAAGTAGTAAGAAAAAGTAGCATGCAGTGCTAATGATGCTACTACATGCTTCTACTTCAAGGCTACCGTCTTACTGCATACTAATATATGCTACTATTAGCAAGACTGGATGCTACTATGGCAAGACAGGATGCTACTACATACTACTACATAAGATTGGACCAGTCTGAGGCACATTCTTTGGCACATGGCAAATTTGGCAATTAGCAAAACTGGATGCTACTATGGCAAGACAGGATGCTACCACATACTACTACATAAGATTGGACCAGTCTGAGGCACATCTTTGCTATTACATAGTATTACATGCTACTTTTTCGTAATACTACCATACTACTAACCAGGCTACAAATTTTTCATCGGGAGGTTGTGGTTTGAAAATAAGAGGCGGCAAAAAGCACTGATATCTAAGGTAATCCGATAACGTGATAGATTACTGAGGATGGTTGGTGGTGGAGACCAAAATTTTCAATTGCCTAAGCACACTCTGTAAAAATTGGGAAAACGGAAACTGGACGGATGAAGTCTAGGAATTTGAGCGCATTTGTAAGATTGAGGGTTTGGAATCCGAATCCGAACCCAGCATGACAAGCAGAAGATTCGAATCCGGCCAGAAGGACGAATCGTGGATTCGAATCCGAACTCGGAATCGCCCATCTCTGACGTAGGGTCTTGCTTATAAAGTGGTAGTGCGTCTCCTCTCTGCGGGCTGTAGTTAGCATTTAAGCTTCACTTACTGCACTTAGTTGCGGTTTGCAGATACCATGGTATCTGATACCACGGTATCTGATACCACGGTAACTGGATCTGCGTTTGTCCTTTTTACAGTGACTCTGGTATTTGATAACACTTGCCGAATTTGCGCTTTAGAACCCCAAAAGAACTACTTGTATCAACTCACATCACTAGTGTCGAAACTCTTTCCCACCAATTTGACAGAAACTTTGGCTCTTGTCTTGATGCTGGTGAGATATCTTTTTCAGGCAGCCTACCACGGTCAGTTACCACTGTAAAAAGTTTCTCCGAGTAAGGATTAAAGTTACTGCAGTATTTGCTACTGGAATTAAGCTTATCTCTACTGTGATAAGATTAATCTGAATTATTATCTCAATAGAGATAAGATTAATCCCAGTGGTAAATACTGCAAGATTTTTTTTTACAGTGACTACCTGGTGTCTGAATGTCAGATACTACGGTACCTGGCCAGATATTAAGTAACTAGAAAAATGTTTTTGGCCGTGGTCTCACATACCATGGTGTCTGCAAAAACGCAACTTATGACTTTAACATTTTCTACCCTCGTTTCTTGTATTTTTGCGTTGTCTCTGCTAGCTATCATTTTCGTTTTATAAGGAAGAAGCGCGAGTGTTACGTTACGCATTGTCTGTTGAAACCGCGCATCCTTCAGTTTCATCAGTACCAATAATAGTGACTAGGATTTTGTAAAATTGGTGAGAAAGAAGTTTGGAACTTAGTAATGTAACTGGATATCAGTTTTTCTTCAGGGCTGACTTCGAAAAGCGCAATCTCGGCAATTGTCGTTTCTGCAGAGCAACCGTGGTATCAACTGCAAAGATGACTAATTGCAGATCCAGTTACCGTGGTAACAGATACCATGGTATCTTCAAAAACGCAACTAAGGTCCCGACCGTGGTATCTGAAAAATTCATCTCAGTTTCAGCATCACCACCACAGGAGCCTGGGTTTTTGTAAAATCGGTGAGATGGAGTTTGGCACTTGTGATGCAAGTAGATATTTGTATTTCTTTTGCGGTTACTTCTAAAAGCGTAAATATGGCAATTGTCATTTTTGCAAAGCAGCCGTACTGTCAGATACCACGGTAACTGCAACAACGATAAAATGCCGATTGCCGTGGTATCAGATACCACGTTATCTGCAAAAACGTAACTAATATTTTATTAATTACCTTTTTACGAAGAAATATGAGACGAATTGGACACCTCGGGAGTTGTCATTCTAACTTTCGCAGGCGACTTGGGAGAGCGAAACCTCAGTAGCCAGATAGTGGGTAAGAAGGTATTTAGATATAAAAATAATACAATTAAGTAGAAAATAAAAATTAGACAACTATCGTAATAAATTTTTTTTTTCAATTCAGTTCATTTGTTCCCAAAATTTTGATAAAACAAAATGCACGGGATTGTCAAATTAAAATTGGGTTAATTCACATTAAAATTACGGATAAAAAAAGGCACAAATGAGTTAAAATAGCGTTCAGTGCTATGAGCGGGCGGGTTCATTAGCTGAGCTTTCTTAGCTGCCCTAGAAAGTCATTTGACACACGTTCGGATTTGCTTTTGATCATAGTGTCGACGCAGTTTTAGTTTAACTCGAGATTGGTTCATACAGGATGTTTTGGTTCATTCAGGAAGCTGATTGGTTCATTCAGGAATGATTGGTTCATTCAGGAAGCTGATTGGTTCATTCAGGAATGATTGGTTCATTCAGGAAGCTCATTCAGGATGTCGTAGGCTGACAGGGGGCGTTGGGAGTTGAAGGACCAGAGGTTGAAGTATGAATAAGTGTATTGATGGTGTCCCGGACTTCGAAACCTATCACACGTTTGTGATTTTCAGAGGTATAATTTATTATTTTTTTTTATTTTTTATACTACCTCGAGATATACTGGACGAGTGTAAAAATTTGAAATAAACGACAAAAGACTACATCACAGTCAACTTACGTGACAGCGCGCAGTTTAAACAAGACCAAAGGTGTCGATGGGATCCCAAAAATCTAAATTGGGTCTTGTCGTCGCCAGATCCAGTCTTCGCGAGGCTAATCATCAGAGAAAACCAAGTTCAGATATACATCTATAAGCCATATCTATTTTGACGATACTGACCAAGACTTTCTGCTTTATTTCTGCCAAGTTTCCGGTTTCGCCCGAATTCCGAGCGAACTACTAGTCCAGCAAAAAAAGAAAATTATCTGATCAACTTTCAATAAACTTTGACTTAAAAAAAAATCCGGCTACAACCGGATTCCGGACTAATTATATGTCCGGGTAAAAAACAATTGTCATATACAGAATCAGCCTCTCTTCTTACCAATCGGTCATCTAATCAAACTTTTGCTTTTAACAAATTTTCCGGTTTTGGCCGGATTCCGGGTGAACTAGTTGTTCGGCGAGAAAATGGATTTTACCATGGTGTTCAGCATGTCTTCTTACCCCTAAACAGAACATTTAATCAACTTCAAATAGAACTTTTACTTTTAACCAACTTTCCGGTTTTTGCCGGATTCCGGACGAACTACTTGTCCGGCGAGAAAATGGTGTTTACTATCGTGCTCAGAATGCCTTCTTACCCCATAATCGACTATCACATTAGCTGTTTAAAAGTATTTTGTTTGTCCCTTAATTTGAACCCCCACCCCTAAATGCAGGGCTAGAGAGCCCATCTGCAAACTTGACCTTAGCCTTGACCAATGAATCCTCACACCAAGTTTCATCAAAATATCTCATTCCCTTCGAAAGTTATCGTGCTTACAGACAGACGGACATTTTTGCGATGTCATAGGTATCCCTCCACTTACGTTTTGGGATCCCAAAAATGAAACGAAACAAATAAAAAACAAAAACAAAATAGCAGATTGGACTATTTGATAAAGGATTTTTCGGAATAACAGTCGATTTTGTTCTTGGAAACAGTCGATTTTTGTCTTCCAAATAGTAGGTTTCTCGTAAAAATTGTCGATTTTTTCTTTAAAACCGTCGAATTTTCATGAAATCAGTCGATTTTCCGTCAAAACAGTGTTTTTCCTTCTTAAAAATAGTCGATTTTTCTACAAAAAACAGTCGGTAAACATGACCAGCCAGTCGGTAAATACCTCCCCCCCCTCCCTCAAACATTTTTGCTAGTGATGCCTCTGACTGGCATCGCCGTGGTAGGAGGGCACTTGGTTATATCGTCCTTGTATGAAGGTTTTACGACTTAAATCGCCCTCTGAGGTTTAGGTTATCTGAATTTATTGACACACCAAAGTTAGAATGGCATGCTTGTGTTATTTCTGATTCTAGCACAAGTTCTAGTTTTTTTTACCAGTTTGTTTTATTGATTTTAAGAGAGTGTTGTTTGAATATTTAATTGTAAAGAAAGAGTTGAAATTGCGCTACTCTTGATATAAATACTGTTCCAAATGTTTGAATTATATTTTCCTGAAGAGTAGGCTACAGCTGTTATTTCCACTTCTTCTGGGATCAGCATAAAGGACTGAGGAGTTGGTGTCGACTAAATTGTATCGAGATTCCATACAGTCGTGACGTCGAGTGATTGAGGACCTAACATAGTATTTGATTGTCCCTAGGTCGTTTTATAAATGTAAAGAAGTTCAGAAATATATATATATTAAAATATATATTCACCGATAGGAATAAACTACAATCTTTCGTTTTCTGAGGTAAAATAGATCAAATGGGTGTGACGTCACGCTTGTATGGAATTACGATACAACTTAGTTTAGACCGCGAGGACTTGGATATGAGACAGGCACAAGCTGCGCTCTTTACGACAGGAGTAATAGTAGTGTCTGTTTTCCCGATGAAAAATTTGTAGCCTGTGTAGTTGTACGAAAAGTTTTACGTATAAGGTTTGAAGCCAAGCTGACCATTCATTTCAAATAAAATAGAAAAAACGAAATTTTCGGTTTTTTTTCGGGGTTCTGTAGAAGGTTTTATTGAAAGTGGTCATAAAATATTATGGATTTTCGGAGTGGGCAGTTTCTGGGTGAAAGCTTCTGCGCTTTCCCAGACGGATGGTAAATTGTAAATATACACAGAATACAGAATTGTAAATAATCACAGATTTGTACATATACACTTTGAACACGCTCATTTTATATTTCGTTATTTTATTTTTATCTGCATGTCGTTCAGTCCGCATCGTTCTTCTGGTTTTTAGTTACATGTCGTCTTATTGTCTGTTGGTTCCGCATCGTTTTCCTGTTGAGATTGTGGTGGATTTTATGATTTAGTTTTGTTTTTTCGGTGAGGACGGTTTGCCGGAAGTGCAACCGAAATATCCGAAATTGTATTTATCCCTCGCACATCATCATGGAGTGAGAACTAGCTGATCAAGTAAAAATCCCGAAAATCTCGTTTTTCTATTTTATTTGAAAAGTTGTACACATGTATTGATATGTAATAGTACAGAGTACTATCATTCAATGGGCCTCAGACTGGGCCAGTCTTAAGCAGTAGTACTATAAAGCATTCTGTTTTGCCATAGGATCACCCAGTCTTGCTAATAGTAGCATACAGTGGCAAAAGCCAATACTGTATGCTGTTGAAACTTACAACGGCACATCACTAACTCTTGAAAATGTATCGTCAGGTTTTCTTATAGGCACTGTCTAGGGAACCGGGGGCCGTACTTTATGTCCCATGGGCTACGGAACCGGTATTTGTCACGGAAATCAAACCATAAGAGCTACGATTCCGGAATCTGACGTCATTTACTAACGGAAACTTGTATGTGCTGGATCCTGTTCCTGTAGTAAATCGAGCTCACGGAAACTTCATCGCACCAGCTTCTCGTCCGGTAGTCTCGCGGAATTATGTACTCAGAAGCTAGGTAGCCGGTAGGTAATACCGGAAACTATAGAGCTTGTGTTCCGGTAGTGTCTACAACGGGATATAGAACTAGCGGAATAATTTTGGTGAGAGCTAGAATGCTGGGATTTTCACTGACTTAAAGCACAACTCTTACTAGAAATAATCTTTTCCCATGAAACGGATCAGAAAAAAAGTTTTCCGAAAATACCATTACTTTCCGTCTGAAATTTGCGATTTTCTTGTTAGAGCTTGTCGACTCTATCCAGCCCTCCTGCTCTGCGACACGGCGGCTGGGCGCAAAACGTTTGAAAACTGAAGCGCCACGGTTAAAAAGTTGGAAAACTAAGCAAATAAAATAAATCAAAAGCAGAAGATTCTCATATCCTTATATGTGAAAGAGTCGTCAGCGGACATTGAAGATTCTGGAAAACTTTGCCTTGTGTGACGGGCAAAACTTGGCACATCCGAAAAGCGCTAAAAGTTCGTAGGCACAAAATGAAACAATGGAGAAAGGTGGGGATTTTAGAAGCTTATGATTGTACAAGAGAGCTAGGTATATTATAAAAGGCAGAATAAGCCTTTTATGGAATAACATGGGAAAAAATCCACTACCGGAACCCATTTATTGAGAGCTAAGGTACCCTGTGAGCTATTTCCACTTACTACCAGAACGGGAGCCAGCACATACAAGTTTCCGTTAGTCAATGACGTCAGATCCCGGAATCGTAGCTCATATGGTTTGATTACCGCGGGAACTACCGGTTCCGTAGCCAGTAGGATAGAAAGTACGGCTCCCGGTTCCCTAGACCAGTGGTTCCCAACCTTTTCCGTACCGCGTACCCCTAATTGAGGTTTAAAAAAGTTGCGTACCCCTTTTTGAAGAATCATTATTCTACTAAGATCTGTCAAGATCAAAACGCCAAAGAGACGGCGTGGGATTAATGCGTAAAAATATATACAAATAAATGGTATACTTGAGGCTGCATGGTTGTCAATTTAAGTTTCATTATCCTCCGCAAACTGGTCAAGGGTCGGAAAAACACTTGCGCTGTTTCTATGAACCTTCGTTAGCCAAAACTCTAATTTCTTGACGAAATTTTCGTATTTCAGACATACCTTCGCGTACCCCTCACGAGGGTCTCGCGTACCCCTTTGGGTACGCGTACCCCGGGTTGGGAACCACTGCCCTAGACAGTGCCTTTCTTATAGGGTTTCGGACAACAGTATCTGGTTTTACACCACCAGTGTGTGTGGGGATGATGAGATGCAAAAACTAAACAGAACCATTGTATATGAAACTTTTTTTGTCGTCATGATATCGGAAAAGCCAACAGATGCTTTTTCGGCGGCTCCTGCCTGGCAACGTTTTCAAATTCACAACAATACTCCTGATGACTAACTCTCCTTGCCGATGCAAAATCGCCAGCGGAAGAGCCGGAAGCGGCACCATATCTGTCCCCAGCGATCGCAGTGATTGACTGACACAGAATTTGAGTCATTAGTGAGACGTTTTCTCCTTCTTCCTGAGGATCACTGGCGTGTTTTGGACTTACACTTCCCAAAGCGTTGTCTGCTGAAACCGCGCATCCTTGTGTCATCTGTTATTGAACTTCTGACAGTGTAACGAGTAAACGGCTTGAGTCTCTTCAGGCTCAAGCAGGTAGCTGAACTTGTCTAGCAGGGCCGGAATATCGCTCTTATATATTTCAGCTGACGTATCCGTTTGGCACTCTCAATTATAACCACATTTTCAGGATAAAATGATCCAGAAATACCGTTTTTCGGAAATACCAATACTTGCCCCGTGAAATTAGCAATTTTCTCGTTGGCGACTCTGTTCAGATTTCCCGCTCTCCGAAACGAAAGCTCGACAATAAACAATCAGTATTCGAAGACCAAGAAATACAGAAATGGGCATTTATTGATAGAGAATCGGAGACACTAGCAAATTATAAATGGTTAAAGAGAGTTTTGTACCAGAATTTTATTTGAAGCTGAACCTCCGAAAAACTTACCTCACTCTATGGACCCAGTTGCGAGCGAACTGTCTGCCAGTACACGGGAAAAGTAAGTTTGATAAGAAAAAAAAAGAGTTTCCCCCAGTACGAACAGCCCCTGTTCCCTTTGCGGCTAGGGAGAAGATGACCGAGCCCACTTGGTTGCACGGTGTCGCGAGCTCTCGATTTTAAAGGACTCCTGGCACTGTTTACTCTTCGACTTACAGTAGTTTGAAATATTTAACTGCTTTAAAACTGTGCTATGCTTTCAATAAATAACCCACGGTTTTGGCTGTTTTAAACCTTTTCTGAGACCCGTTGACTTGTAGCGAAAACAGGGAAGTAATTTACATAACCCGGTTTTCCTGAAGGAAAAACTTCTCGCAGAAAACCGTCGACAGCGTGATACACATCGAAGGTAGCAAAGCACGACAAGAGAGAAATTCAGCGTTGTTTTGTTAGAGGGGTGAGAATGTACCGTGCGAAATTGGGGTCTCCGGGTTTAGAAATACACGGAGTGATATGGAAGTAGGTTGCAATAGTAATATAGGTAAGACAGGTCCTTTAAGGGAATCTTGCTGGGGGATAGGGAGATACTGTCTCCTGATGTCATGAAGAGTACATCTCCAGGTGCAATTAGTGCAGTATGTAGATTCGTATTGAATAGTGTTAAAATAAAAGTTGATCGGGCGAGTGCACTTCAGTTCACGTAGTGTGATAACAGTATTTATTACGAAGTTTTACCCGATGAAAAATTTGTAGCCTGCGTAGTTGTAGAAAAAGGTGCATGTAATACCATGTAGTATGTGTAATGTGCCTGATCCTGTCTTGCCATAGTAGCATCCTGTCTTGCCATAGTAGCATCCAGTCGTGCTAATAGTAGCATGAAGTAGTATGCAGTAACACGGTAGCCTTGAAGTAGAAGCATGTAGTAGCATCAGTTAGTACTGCATGCTACTTTTTCGTACTACTATTTTGAGATAAATTTTTCATCGGGTATATTTAGTTGTTTGTATATGGCCCTAAGGCTTTAAAGACATTATTATAACCAATCTGTCTGTCCAATGAGCTGCTCGGAAACCACAATCAGGAGACTGATCCTTCTCAAAAGGAGCCAATCAGAGAATGCGCTGAAGTCGCTTCAATCCCGTTATGGTTGATAAAGGGACATCGACATTAAAGTTTAACTGAAAAGCCAACTTTTTGGGTCATTTAATTGAATACACTGAATTATTTGAATTGTGCAAAAGGATTTTTTTATTTTCCACTATCTGCTCTATTTATGACGTTCAGAATATCTGCGGCCGTCCCAGCGTAAATTCTACTATGACGCGGTAAATTTTAATCTCAACACAAACCTGGCTTTTATGTGGGCAGTGGTGAGATAGGTGACGATTGCTTAGTGTCTGAACAAAAAAAAATCATAAATCTTTCTCGTAAGGTATACAACAAATACAAGCGCATAGAGGTACCACTAATCACACGGAAATTTCACTATTTGAAAATCGATTATTCGTGAATACGCCCCTCATAAAATTCCTCTCAGATTAGTTCTTTTTTGGCCGCTAGGTGCGCTATCGTAAAGAAAACAATGACACGTTAGTTCTCGGTTTACGTTTATCCAGGTTTGTTCTTCTGTTTTCAGTTCCTCTTAGGCCAAACCATGTTTAAAACTGTTTAAAGTGCCTCTTTCCCTCTTTTTGCTTTACCCAACTCTGTTTTGTCAAGCGTCATCAAGTTTGTCATTTCTGGCTTCCGATTTCAGTGCCGAGTGCTGGCTGACTTTCCAACGGGGCTAATGCACGACTTGATATGAAGCGAAAGCCTAATCGCTTATTCACCCATCAGATAACTTATCCCCCGATCTCACGTGTGATTGTTATTGTTCTCTAGCGCGTCTGGCGGCAATTCGTCATCGGATTTTATGAAGGACGTATACTCTTGATGACTGTCTCTCCCTGCCGATGCAGAATTTCCGGGTACCTGCGGAAGAAAGCAAGAAGCGGTGTCACAGCTGCTCCCAAAGATCGCTGTGATAGTTTGACACAGGATTTGAGTCGTTGAGTTTGATTCGTTACGGACACGTTTACTCCTTCTTCCTGAGGATCACTGGCGTCTTTTGGACTTAGTCATATAGAGTATAGCGGAACAAACGAAGTAACGCATTTTCAGCGGGTTCTCAAGCCAATTTAAGGGAATTAGTGATGGGTAACTAGATTGTCCTATCCCAGCCCTTTTCGGTTAAATTTTAAGGTAGGAAAAGGAACAGTGATATAGGTGCGACGGGTCCCTTAATCTTGCAGGGAGACGAACCCAAAAAATCTTAGCGTTTGTACACCAACTGCAAGCTTGCTGGTCTAAAACACTTTAGTTCAAAACATGTACAAAACAGATACGAAAAATAATCAACGTAATCAACAAAGCTAACGGAACCGCAGGTGTTTTTTTCATCGATCAACTCCTGTGTTCATAAAACGGTTTCGGCCGCCCACCGTTAACTGCTGCCATTTGTGCTTCCAGAAATCAATGTCTTGACTGACAAAATAATGTAATTTCCTTTTAAACACAATATACACTTTGAAACAATAAAAACGGAGTAGGATATTTAAATTTGAAATGTAGATGTAGTTTACGAAGGAAAAAAAAACATCTAATTTCCAAATTTCAATATTCTGCTCAGTTTTTAATCTTCAAAATGTGTACATTCTTTAAAACGCCAAATTATATTTACTTGTAATTTCAATACATTCATTTTCGAAAACAGAAACGGTAGCAGTCCAGAAGGCGAAAACACAGCAGTTACGAACGTGGTATAAACAACTTTCCAAAATAGGCCCTCCATAGAAGATCATAGGGCAAAGCATTAGTTGCGTTTTTGCTGATACCATGGTACCTGATACCACGGTCTGAAGTCGCTTTCGCAGTTACCGTGGTACCTGATGCCAAGACCAAAAGGCGTTTTTGCAGTCATCTCGGTAACTTATTATGGTATTTGACAAAGCCATCTCACTTTCATCACAGAAGAGCCTAGGATTTTGTCAAATTGGTTGGTAAGAAGTTTGAAACTTGTGATGTGGATGGATATCAGTTTTAATTTTCAAAATTTCAAAATAAATGCGGCACAACATTTCATGCGCGAGCAAATTAATTGGCACTTGTCATTAACCTACAACTAAAACATATATACAATTGTCATAAAATAAATACAGTAATTCAAGTAAGGTTGTTATGATACAAGGTAAACTGAGGCACAAAACTATTCCGGTACCTTTCAGTTTTACAAGCGACAGGTGTGAGTTTTGGTACTTTCATAGCTGCTTCTCTTGGAGGTCTGTTTCTTTCCGGTTTAAAGGGTGGAGGAAGCATATTTCGGTAGAAAGGGTGGGATAACAGATTTGTTCCGAAACGTTGGCACAGCTGTTCTCTACGAACAGAAAGGGGTTCCAGCTTACACTCCTTTAGGAGATACGAGTACGGCAGCAGTTTTCTTTTGGGATGACTTCTAAAAGCGCAAGTTCAGCAATTGTCATTTTTGCAAGGCAACCGTAGTACAGGGATGTCACTAGGGGGGGGGGGGGGGGGGCTCCCCCCCCAAAGGTCTTGAGAAAGTACTTTCGTCGGGCGAAAGTTCACTTGTTTGTCGGCGCCGGCAAATAGAAGAAATATAATTTTCTATACTTTTGTCGAGCGTCGGCACATCGAGTTCTTTTTACCCCTGGTTCACACTGCAGCGATTTCGCGCAAATTCTGCGTCATGCGACATACGACACAAAACATGCGACAAGCATAGCAGAACTTTGCGTTTTGTCGCAGTGTCGGATGCGTTGAAATATTTCAACTGATCCGACATAAAGCATGCGATTTTTGAGGGAAAAGAAAAGCAAAAACAAAGATTAGTTAATTTTCAAGACAAAAATTGCTCTACCTTGTCTGAATGTAATCCTAGGATGGCTGAATGCAAAACATCTTCTGAATAGACTTTTGTTAACCTGTTTTGAACAGATGAAAATTTCCTAATAAGTGGGTGGGTATTCAGATGGGTAATCTCCCAGCATCTTCAGAGGTCGTTTCCTTAAGTGCTCCTTTGTCCTTTTGCAGAATAATCTCGACGAAAAATTTCGTTTTCCTTTTGTGTGTGCGTGGTGGTGGGAACGTGCACGCGATTCTGTCGCACGTCGGAACATCAAAGAAAAAATCGTGTCGCATACGAAGCGGCAGTGTGAACCTAGGGTTATACGCAAGAAATAAAATCCTGCAAACATTTGTGGGGCAAGACACTGTATGCTTTTTGTCGGGCCTCGGTATTCTCTACGGCATATCGGGTTCTTTTTGTACATAAGGAATACAGAAAAAATCGAACTTGTATGCTTTTGTCGGGCGTCGTTGTAAAATCCTGCAAATATTGGTCGGGCAAAACACGGAAGAAATCGAATTCGGCATGCTTTTGTCGGGCCTCGGTATTGTCGTCGGCACATCGGGTTCTTTTTATACATAAGGAATACAGAAGAAATGAATTTTGTATGCTTTTGTTGGGCTTCGGTCGACTCGTCGGCACATCGGGTTCTATTTAATTGTAAAAAATCAAATTCTGCAAACTTCGTTGGGCGCACCCAGGAAGTTCAGGTCTCGTCGGCACAACGGGTTATTTTTGCACGTCAGAAATCAACTTCTGTACAATACAGTCGGGCAAAACACAGAAGAAATCAAATGCTGTATGGTTTTTCCGGGCGTCGGTATTCTCGTCGGCACATCGGGTTCTTTTTACACGTAAGAAATCAAATTCTGTAAACGTTCTGTAAAGGCGAATGTGTGGATTCAAATATATGAATTTACATTAAAGGAACAATCCCAACTGATGCATTAAAATTAGTTTTACACAAAATTTTGCCTGCGTCGCATTTTGTAGTATTCTCTATTTGAAAGATCGGTGTTACATTTCGTTGGTGTTTTAGGATTTACATTCGTGGGGGTTTGAAACACGTTAAAAGCTAGAACGTGTATGGTAGGTATAGCAAAATGTTTCCGGAAGGAAGACAGAATACAAAAAATAATTCGCCTGCGGCGCTTACTTTAACTTGTTATGGGTACAGTCGCTGGAAGCTCGCTTTTTAGCGAAAGCTGAGAAGAAAAAACGTGAACTTTGTTAGCCGAAATTACATTAAAGAAATAGCCTCAACTGATGCATTACAATTAGTTTTACACAAAATTTCGCCAGCGGCGCATTTTGTAGTATTTTCTGTAGTATCAGTGTTTCATCTGGCGTTTTAGGATTGGGGGTTTGAAACACGTTAAAAGCTAGAACTTGTATGGAAGGTATAGAAAAAAAATTCAGAGAAAAGGCAGATTAAAAAAATTTCGCCTGCGGCGTTTACTTTAATTCTGGGTACAGTCGTTGGAAGCTTCGCTTTTTAGGGAAAGCTGAAATGAAAAGCCGAATATGTGAACTTTAATATACGAAATTGCATTAAAGAAATATCTCAACTGATGCATTACAGTTAGTTTTAATACACCGGTTCGATTCTATGCTGCTGGGACATGTACATTTTGTCGGCACATTTTTTAGTCCGTCGGCAAAAACTTGACGTCCCCCCCCCCCCCAAAGGTAAAAGGCTAGTGACGCTCCTGCCGTAGTGTCAGACACCAGGGTAACTGCAAAATCGACAAAATGCAAATCCAGTTACTATGGTATCAGATACCATGGTATCTGCAAAAACGCAACTATCATTCGGCAGCAACGAGCCCATAGCGCGGTTTCTCATAGTGCCAGTTCAGTACGCCAACCGGGACAGTATAAGTTTGCACCCCCCTCCCCACTATTAGCATACATCACACAGAGATACAGCAGATCCATAAGTTAATGAACTGGAAAGGGAAGCTTCCACCTTTACAGCGACGGGTAGTGCAAACTTTAATCGTAGAATTCGTAGGGCGGTTCGCATCTTTTTTTCTGTTGTAGGGATGCACAGTACAGCCTTTATACCGCTATGGTTATCCCGCACATTCTCGCTCTGTCGCCTTTTTGGATACTTTCCACACTGAAGGAAAAAAAAAATAAGAGTTATTTATTTCAAGTTTGCGAAGTTTTTACTTGGAGTAGGCTACCTCTTTGGACGAGAAATACTTCACTAATTGTTAAATATGGTGTTCTTGATCCCACGGATGTCATCAACATCCGTAGAGAAAAGTTTTTACAGTCCCTGGATCCCCGACACAGCCTGTACCAGACATTTCTAAAGTAGGATAGTTGTGCTAGTTCTTTGTTTATTTGATAGTTTAGTGCGATTCGTTTTTCCTTTTTTTTCCCTTCTTATACTCCATTTGTCACATTTTGTGTTTAGAATGGGTAAATAAAATCATTCATTCATTCATTCAGTACCTGACCTCGACCGATGCCGCGAAAATGTTAAAATTAAATGTACAGGCAGTCCTTACAGTCAAGAGGCAAAACAAGACTTTCTTCAACATTCATGTGTCCAAAAATATTCAGATACTGTGCCTTTCTTTGTTTTGAAGCTGCTTTGAAAAGGGATTTTCTGGCTATTGACTTTGGTAACTCTACCTTTTTCCTCATTTTGTAAGTCAATCGAGGTAAGGTTAGAATGAAGTGATCTTGTTTAAAAGAAAAATATATTTAACTAAAAATACTGAAGCAATATTTATTTAACCAATATGTAAACCATTCAATTAGCTTCAGTCTAGTATGTTTGTCATATTTGTTGGTTCCTTTTTAGGCCAGATAGATTAGTCTGAAGGAGAGACTTCTCTAGAAATTTGAAATCTTGTCTAAGGTTGGATACCCCTCCTGTAATAAACACATATCCTGCAGTTTAGTTAAATGTTGATGATGATGATGACCGTTAAGGGACTAATAGGATCTAAACCAAATTACGGTTCTCAACTAGAATATGAACTAAGGTACTGATAGTTTTACTGGCCTGAATGCCTATTCTTCATATGAAACCTAAGCCTCACTCCATCCCTGAACTGCTGTCCGCACACGACACACTCAAACACTTTTTTGTCACCAGGTTTTCTGAAAAATTCTCTCAAAACCGGCTTCACGGCTATCACCTGGATTTCACCGCAATCATCATAAGCACTTAAAGGAGGCATGATAACAGGTACCACTAAAGTGTGACCAGTTTTCACTACAGTCAGATCGACAGGTACGGGGTCACAGCTGCTTGATTGGCTAGTCAGGTAACGACTTGTAGGTAGCGCATCATATTCGGCGGGAACACTCGCAATTGGCGCGAAATCTTCTAAAAGTCTGCGAGCAGGCTCAGCTTTTACTAGACCCAGATCGCCAGGTTCCGGGTTACAGCCACTGGATTGTCTCGTCAGATTGTTTGTGCAAAGCTTCTTAGCTAGTACGTCATATTCAGCGCAAGTGTATGGAATCGGGGTGAGATCTTCTAAAAGACTGTTCACAACCTCAGTTTTACGTACTGACAGGTCGACAGCTACCACGTTACATCCACTTGATTGTCTAGTCAGATACACATTTACGGAATGATCCGTAGCTAGCGCACCATATTGTGCGCGAGCTTCCTGAATTGGTGTGGAATCTTCTCTCTGAGTTACACCGGGATTGAGTGGTAAAAGGATCCCCTTATTTCCTATTTTCTTATCACTGGGTCTGGCAACACTTGAGTTCTCGAATACTGGATCAGGGAAGCTTTCGTGGACTGCAGGACTGATACCCAGCGCACCAACTGCTACACTGAAAGCAGTCGCGGTACTGGAGGAGCTTGGCGCATGCGGTCCGTCCGTGGGCGTTTCACAAAGGCGGTTTCGACCGTCACTAGCTCCATCTCTTGATATCGACTGGCTTGACTTAGGGTCCTTGTCGTGCTCACGAACATCAACTGACTGAAGAGTGGTTCGACCAACTATCTCCGTGGAAAGCTCGAGTATTAGATCCACCGACGTAATGGTTTTATGTTCTCCGTCGATACTCCCTCCCTGCCCTAATCCACAGTTTTCAAAGCCTCGGGCAACTCCATAGTTCAGTTCATTTGAGCTTCGACTGCCTCTTCTTGCCTCGCGGTCGGTTCCTTGATTCACAACGGACCTGTCGCCTACTGCCTCTAATTCTTCAACTTCTTGAGATTGGGCATGGAGATTGGTCGAAGCTCTTTGGGTTGTACGACGAGACGGGCCATCGACATCCCTAAGTCCTGCTAGATTCGCAAGGTCGTGATATTGGTTGTGAGGTACTGATAGGTCTTCAGGCTCTTCAATTTTGACCTAGAAGAAGTTGGGATCAAGAACTGAGTACTGTGCACATCTGCTGCCATCATCCAACCGCCTTCCTACCCATTGCCCAATGCGCCAGCTAATGCAGGTTAATTTATTGTTCTTTTCGTGTTTCGTTGTGTATTTCTTGTTTTGCGTTCATTTATCTTTTGCTGTTGTTGTAGATTTTGTGTACACTCTGTACTTCTTGTTAAGCGTTCATTTACCTTTGTACTGTATGTACTGTGCAAATGCCTTATTACTAGGCTGCATGTAATAAATTCATTCATTCATCCACTGTTTACCTTGTCTTTTCCATTCTTTTTCTTATACTTACCTGTCTGGATCCGGCCACAGTTGGGTCACAGATAAATACAAATAAGAAATTATTCGTTTGAGTTTAAAAAAAAAATGTGAAGGCATGGAATAGCATTCACCATGTCGTTGCGATTCGCCAACCTATCAGTCGACGCTCTATAAAAGTAGACGCACATACTAAAACCAAGAACAAATAATAAGATAGAAACTCCGTCTCCCTATCTCTGTATTAAGGCTATGCGGAGCCGAGTATTTCCCCGTACCTTTTCCGTTGTGAACACGCGGAGGTTAGTAGCTTCGCCCCCCCCCCCCCTACCTTTTTGAGATTCGGTAAATTTTTGGGCCGGAGGCCCAAAATTTTACTAAAATTGTTCGGTATTTTTTCGATAGCAGAACTGTTCGATATACTTATGGGGATTCGGTAGTAAAACGGAATCCTAAACAGGCTGTCTGTACAAATCCCTTCGGTATAATGATCAGCATTCGGTATAATTGCCAGTATTCGGTAGTTATCACGAATTCGGTGAGAGAATTTAGTGAAATCATTTGGAAATTTTTCGATGCCGGAACTATTCGGTATATTTATGGAGATTCCGTAGTTACACAGAATCCCGAATTAGCTATTGATTCAAAATTATTAGGTATCATGATTGGGATTCGGTAATTTATTCAGTATAATTTCCAGGATTAGGAAGTTAACCCGAATCCAGACTTTGTTCCAGTTTCGACGAAAGTATGCCGAATATGAATATTGTTCGGTAGTCTTTCGTTACCAAAACAATTCGGTATAATAACCGGGATACGGTAGTTATACCGAATCCCAAACATACTATGGGTCTAAGCCTATTCGGTACAATAACTGGGATTCGGTAATTTATTCGTTATAATTTGCCAGGATTCGGAAGTTACCACGAACCTCGAAACTCAGAAGAGGTCAAGTGAAGCACTGGTCGCAGACAAAAAAGATGATCTATGATATCATCGATAGTCCTTACTTTTATTTTGGATACCAAAAAGAATGTTTAATTATAAATATTTCGAAAATTCCGCCTGCAGCACTTTTCGTAATATTCTCTATTTTGTGGAAGGGCGCGTCATGACTGAGATTTAAAAACATTAAAAGCTAGAATCTGGATGGAAATTAAATTTGGCAGGCAGACTACAGTTGCTGCTGCTGCCGGAACGTCGCTCCATCCGGTTTCTGTAACTTCTTAGAGTCTCGGTATTTAATCAACGGTAAATGATAGAATTTGTAAGAGAAGCAGTTAAATTTTAGCCTACAGAAAAAAAATGGATTTCTAAAATTTTCGCATACGGCGCTCGATTTAATTTTCTATTGGCTATAATAGATAGAAGCTGTTACTGCATCCATGCCCGGCAATATATTCTCCATGTGGGCTTCGCCAGAACGCCGCCTAATAGTTGGCTTATCGTCTTTCATGCTGCCCTTTATTGTTACTGTTCCTAAGTAATCGTTTCTGTTCCATTATTTAAAGCTCGCATTCTTAGTTCTAGGATTCGGTAAAATTTTGGAAAGATTCGGTAAAATTTTGGCTCTGCATCCCCCCACCGAAAATGCACTTGCAACGCCCCTGCCCAGGACCCTCTGCTTACAAGGCAGGCGCTCCAACCATTTGAGAAGGCAAAATTAAGGCAAAAGGTGGGATCACTGTTCCTATGGCCGGCTTCTACCAGACTATAGTAGTGGTTTGCGAACCCTGTTCACAAGCCCCTCGGTAGCTCAAATGGTCAGAGCGCCTGCCTTGTAAGCAGAGGGTCCTGGGTTCAAATCCCGGCTGAGGAGCATTTTTGTCTTTCAATTCACCACTTATAAAATGTTCCCATCTCAAGGGCGTCTTCCCCCTTGAAATTATATATTTGGCTTTCACCATGAGGCCCCGCCTTATGGGTCCCGGTACGTCTACGTGGCTCCGACAAGGGAGTCCTCGACTTCTAAATTATATTCGAAAAACTGTTTCTGGTTTATTGATCACGGTACAAGTCCCTTGTGTAAAGTGCCATCTGTGTCTTTCCTCGTAGACAGTCCAAGGACCCAACATCAGAATCTCATGGAGAAATCCTAACAAAGCCAAATGTTCAATTTGAAGAAGGCGAATGGCACAGTCTTCAGCGACTGGCGCCTGGAGGAACGGAAGGTTTTAAAACCTCACCTCATACTTTGGCTCCGATGCTAGCATCTCTACTTCGTGGAAACTCCTGAGTGTGATCAGCTCATCCAGGAAAGAATTCTTCCGTCCATCCAACCTGAAGCGACAATCCTGGGAGTTCTTCTTACTAGCATCTTCAGTGTTGCCAAGAACTTCTCCCGAGTCGCCACTGCCTGATATTGGCTCTGCTTCACTGACTGGCTGATCCGCTACTGCTTTCGGCAAGGAGAAGAAAGTTTCTGCAGATTCAGATGCTTGTTCGTGCGAGGTTGGCTCTGGCGTCGTACCGATGGCAGTTCCTCTCCTTTCTTGTGGTATCATTCTTTCTTTCTCTCCAATTTCCTTTGCATTCGCTCCTTCCTTCAAAGTTTTTCCTTCCAGGTCTCCAAAGCTGCCGTCTGCCTTACCACCGTTTTCCTTTACTCTCTTCTTTTCATTCTGTGAATTGTCACTTCCACGGATTCCCTTTCCAGTGCCACGTTTAGCTTCTTCAGCCGTGGTTTCTTTTGTCTTCGCCCTTTCTCCTTTCCCTTGACCTGCTGATTTAACTTTCACGGCGTCCTTTGACTTGAAAGGAGAGGAGCTGACGCTACAGTCTGAAATTTTCCCTCCGAGGTCTTCATCTGACTCGTTCAAGACGGGCGGATCTATCTCCTGATGGTTACTATCATTTATTACTTCCCTATCACCGGACAATTCTTCTGGTTCAGACTGATTTTCTTCGGCAACAGCTTTACCTCGATGGGCTACGTTTTTGTGATAATAAAACTTGCGCCTGCTTTCCAACTTCTCTGAACACACACTGCAGCGAACTTTTTCATGTAAATTTGACAAGTGGTAGATCCGGTTCCTTGAACAGGAAAACGTGGCAACACAGTGAGGACATTTGAATTCTGAAGCATCTGTCTTTTCATGGAAAAATGTGACATGTTCCTTTAAATGAGAAGAACACCTGAAGGTATCTCCACAAGAGCTACAATGTCCATTTGATGATGGAATTTCGCAAAGCTTGGCAACACCATCATGCTTCTTTGCATTGTGGGAACTAAACTTACTTGAGATAAGCTTTTGACAGACATTACATTTTCCAACAATGCCAGTGCCGTGAGTGTCACGAGTGTGCATAGTCAGACCTCTGGTAGAGGAGAAGATTCGTCCGCAGATCCTGCATTGGAAATGAGGCTTTGCCCTTGTTTCAACGGCGTCAGAGGATTCTGCACTTTTTGACACCTTTTCCCTGCCACTGCCCCCCTCAATCTCCGTAATTTTCCTTTTTCGACTAGAAGGGCCCAAATCATCTTTTTTCTCTTCATGGGCCTCCTTTTCACTCCCATTTTCGCCTCCTTTCATAGTCGTTTTTACTTCCATACCATTACTTTTGTCATCTCTATCGATATTTGCCATTTTAGTTCCGTTCCCTCCTCTACTATTCAAATGGCCATTTCCGCCATCCCCGTTTACAACTTTTCTTGTGTTGAGGGCTTCAGTGATTTCATCCTTCTTTCCAGGTTGTCCTTTCTTCTTGAGGTAACTTACTCTTTGAACAGACCTTCCTTTAGTCTTCGTACTATTTCCTTCCACCCACCTTTTACATTTCGGTTCGACTCCTTTCTTTGTCATCTGAAGAGAGGTGTTGCTATTACAGTCCGAAAAATCCCCTCTGAGGTCTTCATCTGAATCGATGGGCGTGTCTTTGTCCTCGTGCTTACCCGCATTTACTGCTTTCCCACTAGACAACTCATCTGGTCCGTTTCCTTCATCACTACCGAGGTCAACAGCAAAACCATTACCAGAATGGTACGAATTTCTATGAGCATAGAACTGATTCTTGTTTACACAGACCAAAAAGCATAGACTGCAAGAAACTTTTTCGTGAGTTAGTTTCATGTGAGCTCTCCAATCACGTTTTTGCCAAAAAGTCGCCACACAATAGAAACACTTAAACTGGACAGCAGTGGTCTCCTCGTGGACGAATCTGAGATGATCCTCCAAGTCAAACGGATTCTTAAATACATCCGAACAGGACGGACAGGGTTCGGCAGTTGTCAGAAGATCCTCAAACCCAGCAGACTCCTTGTGCATTTTTGAATTATGAACCTTGAACTTGCTAACTGTGGAGAATTTTTCCTCACAGACAATGCACATAATAATTTTACTATGATCGTGAGTTAAAGTGCGGTGTCTTGACAATGAGAACTTTGAAAAGAAGTTTCTTCCACAGATCCTACACTGGTAATGCGGCTTTATTCTAGAGGAAGTGGCGTCAGCGCATCCCGGATTCATGTGCGTCTTCTTCCTGTTACTTCTGTCCGTTTCAGTCTCTACAATTTTCTCCTCTTGACACGAAGACTTTGCTTCATCCTCTGAGCCACATTCTTGTTCTCCCATCTCTGTTTCTTTCTCTCGACTCTCATCCTTGTCCCTTAAAGATTTCAGTCCTTTATCTGAAATTTTTTTCTTCAAGCCTTCTAGGTTCGGTTGACCGATTTCACCGCGTTTTGCCCTTATATTCCCGGTAGTCTCTTTTCTTGTGGTACTCTTTCCATTTCCGTCTAGGTTCTGGCTAATTGTCCTTCTTTCCATTCTGCAACCAATTTTTCCTCTTGTTACAATTTTCCTTTGTTCGACCACGACTATTGATCTAGCCGTTTGCACATTCTTGGTCTTTTTAAGAAAAGCCATATTGGTACAGTCGGAGAGATTGCCCGCGAAGCTTCCATTTGCATAGCTAGTCTCCGGAGTCCTTTCTCTGGGGTGAGGAATCTCCTCAACGTCACTAGAAGTTGCTGCTTCTTCGTTACCAAACAAGTTGTCTGACCTCAGTTTATTCTCCCCATGAGCCTCGAGTTCAATTGCAAAACAATCACCAGTCTCAGATACGGCTTTATGGTATGAGTACTTGCTCCTATTTTCGAAGTCCACCAGACATACACCACAACGAATTTTTACATGCATCCTTGCCAAGTGACTATCTAATCCAGTTTTTAGGCAGAACGTAGCTACGCAATGCAGACATTCTAACTGGACATCACTCATCTTTTCATGAGAAAATCGGACGTGTTTCTCCAAGTGCAAAATACTGTTGAAAACTTTTGGACAGAAAGGACAGGATTGCTTTGATGACACAATTGCCTGGAAACGTGCAAGTTCGTGATGCTTTTCTGCATTGTGAACCTGAAATTTGCTTCTATTCGAGAAGAGTGTCTGACAGATCTCACACTTTCCAATTACGCGATGAAACTCACTTGTATGACGTCTGATCCCTAAAAAACTTGGGAACACTCTACCGCATATGTTGCATTGATACTGAGATTTCTTCAATGAAGTATTTGTAATGGCTTCCACTGGAATATTAGCTATTTTTCTAGTTTTCCTAGTAGAATCGTGCTCGTCTTCCGAGCCAACAACCCACTTGAAATCTCGTGTCGAGTTCCCAGGAGAATTTCTGTGTTCTTGGCGCCAGTGAGTACAGTAGACCCGATAGTTGGGAAACACACTCTTGCAGGGACGGCACATAATTCTTCCACTATGTTCTCTGTAAATATGACAGTCACGGCTATTTTCTGAAGTACACTTCCTTCCACAAACAGAACAGTCTCTGGGGCATAAATGTTTCTTGTAGTCTAACTTAACTGAGAAGAGTTTCTTGCAGATCAGACACGTTATTTTCTTGCCCTCGCGAGTGTATAGTTTATTGCTACTGTGAAGGATTGCAGTAGGCCTACCGGTCTTTTGTGTTTTCACTTTCTGAATTTCTTCCTTTTCAGAAGATCTGGTCCTTGTGGAAATTTCTTCTACTTCCTTGCTTACAGTGTGTGCAGTTGTGTCAAGTCTTCCCAGAGCACGACCAGGATAGAGTAACGTGTCTGTCGTCTGATCCCCTCTTTGCTGCTCCTTCTTTTCTTCAAGCAGAGACTTCCGATTCTGCAAATCTTCCTGCATCAGTTCTTTACCACCCCTTCTGATAGACGACCCTTTCTTCAAAACCTTCTTCTTCTTCCTTGAAGATAGCATCCTTCTTGGCTTGCGATGCTCAAGTCCTATATGTATGCTCAATGCCCTCTGGTGCGAAAAAGTTCGAAGGCAGATGTGGCACTGTGAAGGTTCCTTCTTATCCATGTGTCTGTCAACGGCTGGGATGCAAAGTTCACTGCTATCAGGGTGCTGGCTTACGTAATGTGCTACGAGCTGTTCTTGAGTATCACAGGATAGACTGCAGTAGTAGCACAAAAAAAGGTTTTCTAAAGAGTGATGCTGAACATGAGGTAGCAAGGTCTGGATGTCCGGAAAAGCCTTGAAGCAAACAGGGCATCCACTTCTTTCTTCTTTCTCCATGGTGAAATTCCAAACCTGAAAGGGATGAAAAAAGGGTATTAAACTTTCAAAAAAAAAAAAAATGGTACATATAAAGAAAACCTAGAACAAAGACTGGGTCTACACTGTAAAAAGTTTTTCCGTATAAAGATTAAAGTTAACTGCAGTATTTTCTACTCGGATTCATCTTGTCTCTATTTGGTATGAATCTTATCTGCGTAGAGATAAGGATAATCCGAGTAGCAAATACTGCAGTTAACTTTAATCTTTAAACGGAAAAACTTTTTACAGTGTAGGCGAAAAAACCCTGGGAAAACAAAACCCGGACTTACCCCGTCCCCACCACGGTACCAAACCTTCTCCCGACGACTCCCCCGGTAACAAAAGCCTCATGGCGACCCTCCCCCCCCCCGGCCAAAACCCCACCGAATTCAATGTACGAATTTATAAAATTCTTATTTAAAAAAATGTAGTTTTGACCTTGAACACTTCAGGATTTTTCCTAGACACGGGAGTTAAACGTAAACGCGTAACGGCGGCTCGTTGGCCGCTCGTCTCAATATATCTATAGGCTATATTTCATGAAACTCTATTATATTTTATAAACAGTGTGTGTGTGTGTGTGTGTGTGTGTGGGTGTGTGTGTGGGTGGGTGGGTGGGTTTTGGTGATACCCGGTTGCTTTCGCCAGGAGTGGGGGGGGGGGGGCGCCGGGAGGGGGTTAGCCGGAACATGATAAGACTTCATGGGACGGTTTCACGTTCCGACTAGAAAAGCAAGAGCTGGAAGCTCGTATGGCACTTGTAAGGAAAGTTAGCGTGTTTGTCAAATGTGATTTGCATTTGTCAAGGCTGGATCTCTCTCCCGATATTCCTTCCACCAGAAGACGGCTTGAACTAGTAAATCAGAAATGGTTATTCCACTCATTGACAACCATTCCAGAAAAGAAGTTTTGTCCTACGGTACTCTGGTTCCGATTCGCGTATAACTCAATCGATGGTTGAAGCAAACACTCTAGCTGCGATCATTCTGTGCCCGAACTGGATCTGACCAAAGTAGTTGGAAGGGTTTTCAGGAGATTTCCAGCGGCCCCCTTCGAGCTCCGTACATCGTTATCCGTTTTTTGTTTTGTTTTGTTTTTTACTCAATATAATCTAAAAAACAGATAACGGACAAGCCGATGGGTTGTTTTTGCGTCAAAACACAAAGTCATAACAAAATAATCTACAAGTATATACAATTTTGCGACATTTATACCGACGTCTTATCATAAATGTGGTCAATAACATAATATACTACAATTAATAAAATACAAATAACATACAAATTAATGTTCAAACATTGGTCCGGACTTGAAAGGGATATCTAAGTCATTAGCTCTTGCCACTTGTCAAGTTCTATTCACATCCGATAACCCATTCGAAAGCTATTCATGCCAATAGATTCCGGATTCAATATTCCTCCAGCCCCCACGATGATCGAATCGGAGAATGTGACTCTTTCCAAGTCAATTTGGCCAGGTCCCTGATATGACAGCAAATTTTCCTCGTCATAAATAATCCGGAAGTACCCCAAGTTGTGATCACCGGCATTCCGGGAAACCGCCTGCAGCTCCACCCACAATGCCCCGGTCCGGTCCTGTTCTGTCAATAATGTATCTAGGGCTTATGCTTACTGTACCCACCAAGTTCCATCCCGATCCATCGGCTCTAAATGTTTCACGACATTTCCGGTACATCTCTGCAGCCCCTGTCAGTTCTCGGATCCGGTCTAGACTTGAAACTGGAAATCTGAGACAATTGTTTTCGAGTCTTGTCAAGTATCATTCATATACGATCATCCGTTTCAAAGTTGTGAATTTCACTAGATTCCGGATTCCCAATCCTTCCACTTCCTTCATGATGAACGAGCCGGGCAAGGGACTATTTCCAAGTAAATCCGATCGGGTCCCTAATATGCATGCCAGTTTTCGTCGACTTATTACATCTGGAAGTACCTTAACTCGCGATCACCGGAATTCCGGGAAACCCTCTCCAATCTCCCCCCACTGTGACACGACCCGGTCCTGTTTTGTCGATAATGCATCTGGGGTTTACACATGTTCTTCCAACTGTCTCATTACGATCCCTCGACTCCAAGCATTTTCGTTGCCCCCCCTCCAGCTCCCCCCCCCCAGTTATCAGATCCGGGTGTTAAGATTTGAAACTGTACATCTGAGACACTTGTTCTTGACACTTTGTTAAGTCTCATACACATTCGATCACCCGTTCCAAATTTATGCATACCAATAGATCCCGGATTCCCCATCCCCCCGCTTCCACGATCACACTGGATCGGGGAAGGGACTATTTTCAAGTCAGTCTGGTAGAGTAGCTAATATGCCTGCCAAGTTTCATGGTCCTAGCACATCTGGAAGTACCGTAACTAGTGATCACCGGAATTCCGGGAAAGCCCCTCCAACTCCCCCCACTGTGACACGATCCCGTCCTGTTTTGCCAATAATGTATCAAGGATTTATGCTTATTTGTCCCTCCAAGTTCCATCCGCATCCCTCGACTCTAAGCATTTCACTAGATTTCCCGTGGCCCCTCCAGCTCTCTCCACTTACCGGATCAGGTCCGGATTTGAGCTGAACATTTGAGACACTTGTCAAGTTTCATGCATGTACGATTACCACCCGTTCCAAAGTTATGCACGCAACTAGTTTCCGGATTCCCCATCCATCCACTCCCCCCATGATGGCCGAATCGGAGAAGGGATTATCTTGGATTATCTGGATCCTTCAAACAATCCGTTGATGAGGAGTGGGAAGCCGTCGAGTGGAAGCTGAATTGGAATGCCGTTGGTACCAGTATCAAGGTCTGATGTTTTCACCACAAAACAAACAAAACATTGTACAGACGAATTCATACGTCAACTGTGGAGCGAATTCTACAGGAAAATGTATCTCTCCGGTTCATTTTCCAGCATGAGTGGCTTGTGCCTGAAGAGGATTCTTGCCAAGAAGGGCCGAAATATAGCTCTAATAAATTGTAGCTGACTTATTCGTTTTGCAGCATCAAATAAAAATTTTTTTGTTTGATTATAAGTACTTTTTTCACTTAGCGGTTAAGATGCTCACTTTAAGGGAGGGGGCTCACAGGAATCACGAAAATGTATATGTTAATTAAAAGTTGTTTTTTTTACTTTGCGGTTACGATCAGTACTTTAAGGGACGGTCGGATCTGGGACTTGTCAATTTTTAAGCCAATCTTGTCAAGTCTCTAATGTTCAAGTCAAGTTTCATCGTCCTAGCACTTCTGGAAGTACCTTAACTCACGATCACAGGAATTCTATCCCCCCCCCCCCGCCCACAGTGCCCGAATGAGGTCCTGTTCTGGACCTGAAGTATCAACGGCTTGTGCATGTTTTTCCCACCAAGTTTCATCCCGATGGCTCCACTCTAAGAGCGTGTTCCACCCTTGTACCAATAGTAACTATTAGTTACTATTTCCGTTCCAACCTCACGAAAAGTTACTACGCTGACCGTTCCAGCCTTCTCGAAATAGTAACTAAGAGTAACTATTTGCTTACCACGCTCGGGAGCGTGGTAAGCGTAGTAACTACGAATCTCTGTTACGTGATTGGTCGGATTCGCCCGCGGCATGATATTCTGCTGGAAAATAGAAAAATCGTTCCAGCCTTGACGACAGAAAGGCAGAATTTGTGACGTCATGTGAAGTAACTACGGTAAGTAGGATGGAACACGCTCTAAGTGTGTCACAAGATTTCCGGTTCTCTCCTCCACCCCATTCCCCCACATTTATCGGACCTGGTCTGGATTTGATTTGAGAGATTTGACACGAGCAAATGCATATTGTGCAAAAGCAAATAAGTGCTGCAGCAGCGATGCGGCAGTCTAGTAGACTAGCCTCTTTTCAGGCATGGTGCTCAAATGTCTAGCACAATGCCTGGGTGCTAGACGTTCAAGCACTGTACCTTGGGTTTCATGCATGGTGCATGGATTTCAGTATACAGTGCATGCATGAAAAACACAGTTTCTGTCATCACAACTGAGCACCAGCTCGGACAGGGCCGAAATTACTACCATTATTTAGAGAAATCAAAGACAATTCTTATCGAATTTTTCATAACAAAAACAAAAGGGCTCGACTGATGATGGAGATGCAAAACCTAACAACAACCTATCTATTTTCCATTTTAATTTCCTCACGCATGAAATGTTGTGCCGCATTTATTTTGAAATTAAATTAAATTAGAGTGCCCCAAGAGCCAATATTCTGGTTGGCTGCTAGGTAGAAAAGGCTGAGGCACAGGACACTTTGCATGCAAAACCCTTGACTATGTAGAAAAGGTTCACGTCTGTCATCAGCCGAGCAATGTTGTATTTGTTATGAAAAATTTGATAAGGATTGTCTTTGATTTCTCTGATTCATGATAGTAATTTCAACCCTGTCCGAGCTGGTGCTCAGTTGTGATGACAAAAACTGTTTTTCATGCTCGCACTGTATACTGAAATCCATGCACCATGAATGAAATCCAAGGTACAGTGCTTGAACGTCTAGCACCCAGGCATGGTGCTAGACATTTGAGCACCATGCCTGAAAAGGGGCTAGTGTACTAGACTGCGATGCGGCAGCGCTATTGCAACGAAAACGAGGCTCATGTACCTTTCATTTGAAGATATTCGCGGCAAAAAATCGTGGTGCTTAGTGTAAAAACGAGGTCAGGTACCCCTCCTGTACTTCAGACTCAAAGGTCTCTTTTTAAATACCGTTGTTTGGCCGGTTCAATTTCTTTGTCCTTCAAAATTTGATCTTACTCCAACCCATGTCACTAATTCCAGCAAATCCAATGCATTCTGAATTTGAATTTACATGCTCGTCTCCTTCGGTCTTGATTAGAATGACATAAATATCCGAAGCGATGGAAATCAACTTCTTTTAGCTCAATTTTGCATTAATGTAGAAAAAATATATAGTTCATATTTGATATGCACCAATATGCACAATTGATTTATTTGAACTCACTTTTACCATTACTGTTATTTATCTTTTAATGCGCACAGAATCGTTTTTTTTTGCATCTGATATCTTTGTAGCTTCGACAGAATCCTGGGAATATTGGATTTGGATTGTTTTTGTGGGAGTTCTGAGAGCAGGAACTGGATATTTAAGTGAGCTGCTGCTTTTTTATGACATTGATAGTGTGGTCCCAACATTGGCTGTGCAAATCCTTCTGTTGAAATTCAAATCACATGCGTTTTTTCAGAGCTGTTAAGGAGGGGTGTCAAACCCCAAATTGTATGACCTGGACTGGACCTGGAACTTGGCCTGAGAGCTTGGTCACTCTGGGCTCACTTCCTTCATGGCTTTTTGGGTTGCAAAAGTAGAAAAAAGAAAAAGAACAAGATTCAAGTAATTCTGGATGTTGTTGTTGTAAATCCAGGAGATCAATTAGAGCAAAACAGAGTAATGTTACATGAACCCTAATTGACCACTAAGGCTCATTATCCCAAAGCTGCCACAAACCACAAAGCCCATCAAATCTCATATCCCGTAGGGATTTTCAGTTGTTTGTCGAATAGGCTGCATTTTGAGCCCAGTTTGACCAGGCTCTGAAAACCTTACAAGGGAGTTTCTTTGCAGTCCAAAACAGTCCCTGCTGGGCTGGACCTGGGTCACTCAGGGTTTTCTTCTTGACAATTGGGGCCTTTTTAGAACTGGACTGAAATTTCCTTCCATCTTTTTCATGCCAGGTTATAGGTTGTGTCCTGGAGGGGTATCCAACCCTGATCCAACCTCAGACAAGATTTTAAATTTCCAGATAAGCCTTTCCTTCAGTCAGAATTATCTGTCTGACTTAAAATAGAACCAGCAAATACAGGAAAGGTATCCACCCTCGAATTTATATGACTTCGAACTTGGCCTGAAAACCTTACAAGAAAATTTCTATGCGCTCCTAAACAGGTCCTGGGTCACTCAGGGTTTCCTTTATGACAGTTAGGACCCTTTTAGTACTGGAGTGAAATTTCCTTCAAACTTTTTAGGCCAGGTTTGAGGTTGCTTAAATTTGAGGTTGGATACCCCTCCTGTATGACAATCATACTAGACTGAAGCTAATTAGATGGTTTACGTATTGGATAAATAAAAACTGCTTCAATATTTCTAGTCAACATTTTCAAACAAGATTACTCCATTCTAACCTTACCTTCATTGACTTACAAAACAATGAAACGGGGTAGAGTTACAAAAGTCAATAGCCAAAAAATCCCTTTTCAAAGCAGCTTTAAAACAAAAAAAGGCACAAAATTTGAACATTGTTGGACACCTGACTGTTGAAAAAAGTCATATTCATATTTTGACTGTCTGGACAGCATGTACATTTCATTTTAACATTTTCGTGGCAACAATCGAGGAAGTGTAAAAAGGAGGTCAGGTACCCCTCCTGTAAATCTGATGCTGGATACCCCTCCTGTACACATGTATTGTATACTTCGAGCGTGTTCCACCCTCATACCAATAGTAACTATTAGTTACTAAACCCGTTCCAGCCTCACGAAAAGTTACTATGCTGACCGTTCCAGCCTTGTCGAAATAGTAACCAATAGCAACTATTTGCTTACCACGCTCGGGAGAGTGGTAAGCGTAGTAACCACGAATCTCTGTCACGTGATTGGTCGGATTCACCCGTGGTATGATATTTCGCTGGAAAATACAAAAATCGTTCCAGCCTTGACGACAAAAAGGCAGAATTTGTGATGTCATGCGTGGTAACTACGGTAAGTAGGATGGAACACGCTCTTCTTCTGTCAAAAATTGGACCCGGTCCGGACTTGGAAATGGGACATCCGAGACACGAGGCCTTTCACATATCAAGTTTCATTAAGATCAGATAACCCGTTCGAAGGTTATATATTCCCCAAGATTTGGGATTCCCCCTTCCCTCCACTCCCCTCGCGGTGTTCGGATCGGGAATCGTCCTAGCCCTTTTGGGAGTACCCTAACTTGAGAACAGTGGCATGAACAAACAACAGACAAATGAAAAACGATCGGTTTGGCACTTGAGCGAAGCTGCAAATGCCATAAATATTGAAAAACAAATGCAATTCATCCTTTCATTACAGAAAATCAGCTAATTTGCACTGCTGCTGATTGCACTTTTTTTGGCTACCATAATTTTGGTAGTTAAACATTGGCTCTAGTTTGTTGAAAGAGAATTTCTGAAATTGGTGTTACAGTTTAAGAGCTACGAGTTCCTTTCTATGAAAAAAACACACTTTCGGCAGGCAGGTTTGGACAGCAAATAAGTAGAAGCTGAGGGAACAAGAAATGAGAAAGGGAGTGAAAGAAGATAAAGTCAGAATAGGAAAGGAAAAAAAAAAAAATCAGCAAAAAAGCTCAGAAAGTCTTTACACCTAGTTCTGGGAGAAAATTAGTCAGGTTCAGGCCCAGCCTGTAACAGTATAGGGCGATTCTGGTGGTCTGGAAAGCTCTGCGAGCTTATGCGCTGGCTGTTCTTGCGACTTCGGGTAAAAGTTACTTCGCTTTCCAGAGCTGTTCTCGCGCTCCGCTAGTTTCCGCCAGCACTTGGAAAGCGAATCCACTTCGTGAGTGGAATGTGGTTTTGGCAAGTCAGCGAGAAGTTGTAAAGGTGCAACTGAGGCGCATCAACTTTTTGCTTGTTCTTGCGCTCGGCGGATTCTCGCTTTGGTTTTCGGAAAGCGAATCCAAGAGATCGCCAGAATTGCCCTTATATCAGGATGATGATAAGAATAATAAAATATTGCAAAAACAATAAGGCCAAAAAGCCTCTACAAAGTTCTTTCAAACATTTAGGGTCATATATTTTGGAATAAACATCTCGTCAATTTTGTGATAAAAGATGTTGATAAACTCATGCAGTTTTCAAAAGTTGAACCGAACAAATGAAAATGAATTGAGGCTACGAAAGCAAATGAGATAATAGTTGCGTTTTCGCTGATACCATGGTATCTGTTACCACGGTCTAAAGTCGTTTTTGCAGTTATCGTGGTATCTGATACCACGGTCAAAACGCGTTTTTGCAGTTATTTTGGTATCTGGCCAGTTATTGTGGTATCAGATTTTCAGATACTACGGTCCGACCGTGGTAACTGGTCGTGGTATCTGAAAAGTTATCTTACTTTCATGAAATTTTGTCAGATTGGTGAGAAAGAAGTTAAGCACTTAGTGATGTAACTGGATAGCTGTTTTTCTTTTGGGATGACTTGCGAAAATTGCAATTTTGGCAATAGTCGTTTTTGCAGAGAACCGTGTATCAGATACCACGATAACTGCAAAAACGACTAATTGCAGATCCAGTTATCGTGGTGACAGATACCATGGTATCAGCAAAAACGCAACTATGGTCCTGGATAGTCAGTAAAAAATGTAATCAACAGCATCCAAAACAAAATCTTGGCATGTAAAAAGACAAAAACGTAAATACTCTTTGAGACGAAGCTGACTGAGAAACATTTATTCAATGAATGCATTGTTTAAATATATGCAAAACGTAATAAACCTGACCACCTCTCTACTCTCCAGTGTTAAGCCAAGACTAGTGTATGCCAAGTGCTAAATATACCCAGTGTTTGGCATAGGTTATCTAACCTATAGGGGTTTGCAGCAAACTAGTGCACTGCTTTTGACTCCATGCTTGAATTATTTAGCACTTGCAATAAAAAAAAAAAAATCATTTTTGGCCTGGGTATCACACTATCAGAGTGACTTCACAATCTGAAGCTGAACATTGATTGAGTTTGCTTCATTAGCCGATTGAAATGCATGCTTTGATTTAAATTCAAATTCTCTGCATCGAGATGAACTTTGTCTTGGAGGACCAGCAGTGCACATTCTGAAAATCAATACTGGAGCGCAAGACAAAAACGTCTAGAATGCCTTAGCAGACTTTAGTCTTTTACAAGGCAGTTACATGAAGACAAGACCGAGACAAGGTGACCTAAATTGATTGCTGCTCTAAGAATTAGGTCTGAGCAATAAGTATTGGAACACAAAAGAATCAAGGTCTTTAGAACAGCCTCTAGAGTTCTAGGTGAGCCATTGTCCATGATTCAGTTTACCATATACACTTGATTTTCGGACACTGGATACCTTCAATGCTAACAGTAATTTGATCTGTATCGCATAGCTTGGTTCTGTACAGACATTGCAGCCTACCCAACAGAAAGTGATATTTCCCCACCACCATCAGAAGTGAAACAGTTTTTTTGTATTATTTGATTTTTTTTTCTTTGAGACTGAATTGCCAAACCTGCATGTCATGGAAATGTTCTTCAGACCCTTTCTTCATTGTTTAATCATGGTACTGAAGAAAATTGTAATTACAAATGAGATTTGAGGGTTCCATATTTTTACCACCAAACAAGTCTCACATCCTGTTGGTCCCTTCAAGCCAAGTGGTTAGTACTACAAGCCTTAAGTGAAATAATTTTCTTGGATAGAGTCGGGTCCTCAGTTGCTGTGACCAACTAGGTTAGATTCCTTGCCAGATTCTGACCTCACAATAGATCTTTGTTATCAATTGAGCTTGATAATATTGCAGGAATGGATGCTTTTGGAGATGATTTCACATCTGACGTTGATCCAGCAGCTGAGTTCCTTGCACGAGAACAAAGTGATTTAGCAGGAATTGTTGACGACTTCCACACAGAGATTCCAGTTGCAAATGTTCAGCCAACACATGGTAAGTTTGATCTCAGCTTTTCTTAATTAGCAGTAAAGTGGCCCTTGTTGCTCTTGCCGCAATTGAAGACTTCTGGAAGGTGAAGCCTCATAAAGGTTTCCTTTGAGGGGTCTTACAGAACATTTTTTTTTTTTATCCTGTGGCATCCCGTCCCTTGCCGAACTGGTGAAACCTCGAATTTTTGCATGAGTCACCAATCCTGTGGTGCGAATCGATTGTTTGGTTCGAACCGGCAGGCTACTGAATTCGGTAATTTAGCTCCAGTTTCTTATCATTTAATGTGTAGTTTCAGCTGGTTCAGCAACTTGGCGCAGTTCAGCGTGTTCCAGCATTCATATTTCTCCCGTCACTTCAACACAAAGTTTAGTCGTTATCTACGACGTTCAATCCATTCCGGTACATTTTCTAGCTTCGTGCGAGTTACTGGTTAGGTAAATTACCACGTTACCCCGCCCCCCTCCACAAAGAAAGGCTCGGGACGCCCCTGACCACCACGACAAGGATTTTTTCTGAAATCGCCAAAACGGCATTGACGAAATTTTGAATAACAGCGAAATTAAAGTTCCGTTTTTACAAAGACATAGAGTTGCGTTTTCGCAGATACCATGGTATGTGATACCACGGTCTAAAGTCGTTTTTGCAGTTATAGTGGTATCTGATACCACGGTCAAAAGGTGTTTTTGCAGTTATTGTGGTATCTGGCCAGTTCTCGTGGTATCAGATATTCAGATACTACGGTCCGACCGTGGTAACTAGTCATGGTATCTGAAAAGTCATCTCACTTTCATCAAATTTTGTCAGATTGGTGAGAAAGAAGTTTAGCACTTAGTGATGTAACTGGATATCTGTTTTTCTTTTGGGATGACTTCGAAAAGTGCAATTTCGGCAATAGTCGTTTTTGCAGAGCACCGTGTATCAGATACACGATAACTGCAAAAACTACTAGTTGCAGATCCAGTTACCGTGGTAACAGATACCATGGTATCAGCAAAAACGCAACCATGGCCTTGTATACATGTAAGGTCTGGCCACTTGCCCTTCGGCCAAGTTCCATATAGCGATCACAGTTTCTGTCCGTCCGTCGGTCTGTCGTTTGGTCGGTCGGTCCGGGTTTTGCTAGTTCGGGCACTTCCACATAAGCTAGGACGATGAAACTTGGCCGGCATATCAGGGACCCCAAATGATTAAGTTGGAAATAGTCATTTCCTCGATCCGAGCATCTTTGGGGGAGTAGAGGGAGGGAGAATCCGGAATCCTGAGGTATTTATAACTTTCGAACGGGTGATCGGATAGCAATGAAATTTGATATTTGTAGAGATCTCGTGCCTCAGATGACCCACTTAAAATCCGGACCGGATCCGATGACTTTGAGGGGAGCTGGATGGGGGAACCGGCAATCTTGGGAAACGCTTAGAGTGGAGGGATCGGGACGAAACTTGGTGGGAAGAACAAGCACAAGTCCTAGAAACATCATCGACATAACCGGACCGGATTCTGGCTCTGTGGGGGGAGTTTGGGGGGAGGAGCGGAATTCGGTGATCTCGCGAGTTCGGTACTAGGACGATGAAATCTGGTAGGCATATCATGGAAAGGCTCAGATTCGAGGGATCGGGATAGAACTTGGTGGGAAGAACAAGCTTAAACCCTAGATACATTACTGACAAAACAGGACTGTATCGTGTCACAGTGGGGGGGGGGGGGGGGGGGTTGGAGGGGGTTTACCGGAATTCCGGTGATCTCGAGTTAAGGTACTTCCAGATGTGCTAGGACCATGAAACTTGGCAGACATTTTAGCGATTCTACCATATTGGCTTGAAAATAGTCCCTTCCTCGATCAGACCAACGTGGGGGAGTCAGGGGCGTCCCGAGCCTTTCTTCATTGGGGGGGGGGGGCGGACCTGGTAAAATTGACCAAATCGGTACCTGATTTTTACTGAATTTATTAAAAAAAAAATTGTAAAAACACAGCGAGTTGCCTTCACGAAGCTGCAACGTAAAAAGTTGCAGAGAATATACAAACAAGTCTAAAGAGAAAACTTGGCGCGTTTTCACGCTTTTCCGCTTGTGCTTTTTTTTTCATGGACACGCCGTCACTAGCGTTTTAGTTTTGCCAACATGACTTGAAATAATCTCAAAAAACGGTGTTGCTGCATAGCGACAACGTCGCCAACGGCTGTGTCCATGATTAATTAAGGCGCCGCAGGCGAAATTTTTCTAATCCGCCTTTTTTTTGTTGCAACATTTAACTACTTCCCATGCAAATTCCAGCTTTTAACATAGTTCAAGCCCCCCAAAATTCCAAGCCTCAAACGCCAACTAAATGAGGCAACCTTTGTCTAACTAGTGAAGACTGCGAAATGCGCCGCAGGCGAAATTTGTGGAAACACTGATGATAAAAGTGCCTTTCTGCGATCCCAAGATATCTGTTCAACCCAGAGTTGTCTGGCCACGAAAGGGGCGATCCAGGGTAAAGTGGATACAAAGTACATTTGTTCGGACTTTATAGCAAATAAAAGTAGACTAGTTTTCACGTCAAGAGACATGTTTATTCCTGAAGTAATGCAATCCTAAGAAGTAAAAAACTTAACGGCAACCAGCTGAAGTTACCGTAAATGGTAAAGAACGAGAGCTAAATAAATGCCACTGAAATTAGCGAACTCAGTAACTGGGTTGAAGCAAATAATTAAATTCATAGTATACCGAAAAACTAACTAAAAAAAATAAGGAACAGATCGAGAGCGGTATTACAACCGAATTTCGTAATGGAATAAAACTCTTGTTAGAACCGCCTAAAACAGCCGAAGTCTAGTCATAGAAACAGACTAAAGAAAAATCCGGTTAATTACCGTATTCCGTAACGAATCAGAACCAAATGAATCTCACCGAATTTCATTATGAAATGGACTGACTGCGACCGATTAACGAATTCGGTAGACAATGGACCAAATAAACAGGTTAAATCACCGAATTTACGCACGGACGCACCGAATGCGGCGAAATTGATGCGGACTGAACAAAAGTTGGATGAATTATCGTATTCGGTCACGAATCAGAACCAAATGGATCTGATTAATGACCGAATTATGAAATAGACTGACCGAATGCGACCCATGTTACATTGGGTTGGTCATTAATAATTAATTATCGGAAGCGTTTTATTCGTAGTTCAGAAAATATAAAAGACGTAAAAGAATATTCCATTTCCCCTTGGAAACGTAGATTTTGGGTGGAACTTCCTGGAAATGGTGGTTTTGAATATCCTGCTAAAAACATAGATTTTGGTAAAGCATCGTGGTTTCTGTGGGTTTTGGAAGAACCGCGATTGTGCAAGCTAACGGAAGTGGTGGTGGTGGAAGCAGGAACTGGAGAGCGGTTTTAGAAACAGATACGTACGAGAGGCGAAGGAGATACGAATTAGAAACAAGCCGAGAAAAAGCTGTTGTGCATTGGACTATTTTGTGACCAGCAATTTATAATACAGTAAGTCAGCTCGAACCACCGAACGAAAGACTACGATCCCAAATACGCCTTTGAAGAGTTGAACGATTCCCCCGTTCGCACGCTACCGTTATGTTCGCAAGTCGGGGTTAGCTCTCGGTCAGAGTATCGACATTGAACCAGCAACGAAAGGTCCATCGCGGGAACTCGGAAGTAAAGAGTAATAACACGAGTAATAACCTCTTCGGTTCACTGGTGACGCGTTTGTCTTTCGTTTGGAAGGGAATCATAGGCTAGATATAGTGTTTTGAGTGTATTTTCCTTTAGACCGGGTTAGAATGTCTGAAGATGACACATCAAATATGTCCCTTGGCACACTTTGCAAAATCGCATCTCAAGTCTCCACTTTCTCTGGGAGCGAAGACGTTTTGATATTTATTGAGACGCTCGAAAATTTAAAATTCTGGGATAAGTCTATTCAGAGCGATGAACTTATCCGGTTGGCATTCATGAAAACGACAGGTCAGGCGGCTAATTTCCTAACCAGTCACGCGAAATTTGAGTCATTCGATGATTTGAAGAAAGCCCTTGCCAGGCAGTTTGAACACACGTCCCTTAGGGCACGGTTGGTCCACGAAACTCTTCGTCTGGAGGATGGCGAAGATCCGTTTCCGTTTTTCGAAAAATTGAAATTAAAAACTTTGAAACTTATGGGTTTGGATCAAGTTCCGTCGGCAACCGAAGGAAGCTTTGATGGCTATTCAAATCTTTTGAAAAACCTCCTCCTAGACAGCCTTTCCCCTCAACTAGGAATGCGGGTGGTCGCGAAGTGTCCCAAAGATTTTGAGGAAGCCACACAGTTTTTGATAAACGATTTTCGTGCACGTGAATTTGCTAAAGCCAAGTCGCCTCATGTGCTTTCTAATATTGCTTCCGCTTCAGTCGAAACTAGGCCTAGTATACTAGCAAATGGAGCCACACGAGATGGCAGGGTCTCAGAAAACATACCAGATAAGCGTACCGACGGCACTATTTTCCGGCGTTCAAGTCGCCCAACGTTTCGCCGTCGGGAACCGTCACAAAGTAACCGACTGTCAAATGACATAAGCAGCTTCAGGGGTAGATCTCGTGAGATGAGAGGGGTTCGGGAAGGTTCCTATGGGAGGTCCGAGTCCCGGAAACCTGGCGGTTCGAATAAGAATTGTTTCAACTGCAACAAAACCGGTCATTTTGCTCGGGAATGTCGCGCACCCCGTACCCTGCGTTGCTATAGTTGTCAAAGAGTAGGGCATTTGGCAAGACAATGTTGCAGCCAATCTGCCGGTCCTCGTCCCAAGGAATGTTTTAAATGTGGGAAACCGGGACATTTCTCAAGGGAATGCCATCTGGCTGAAAACTTCAGTCGTTTAAACTTGTAAGGGGACGCGCACTTCGTCACGTTTCGGTAAATTCTGATGCGCATCCCGTCCCTTATCGTTCGACTAAAATTATGGGAGAAAATTTTATAGCGTCGTATTTTGCTAATTGCAGTGGAGTAAATTGTAAAGTTTTGCCGTATGTTAATGCTTCTGTGTGTGGTGTCTCTGTACGCGCGCTTGCCGATAGTGGCGCCTCGATATCGCTTTTAAGTTACGATATGTTTTTGCAGTTACCCGATTTAGTTAGGTCAAAGATAGTTAAAAACTATAATGATGTTAGCAGTGCTACCGGTCATTCCATGGAAATTATCGGGAGTATTTCAGAGAATGTTAATATTGACGAACATGAATACTTTGAGACGTTTTTGATAAGTGACAAATTGAAAATGCCGATGATATTAGGTTATGGATTCTTGAAGAAAAATGACCTATTAATTGATGCTAAGAATGACAAATTAATCCGTAGAGGCTCTAACGGGGAAAGTCTGCGGTCTGTTTGTGAATTTTCTGACCCGTCGGCAAATCTGGTCAACCTTAAAGAA